>WOXC01011781.1:590000-1190000 GCA_011680675.1 Gymnobelideus leadbeateri | reverse complement strand
TTATTATTCCATCAACACATTAAAATAAGACAGAAACCACATTTTAATCTGGCTTGATTCATACTTGGGGGTATTGTGGGCAGCATGTTGTCCGCAGATATGTTTGACACCTCAAGGCTAGAGTACTGGATTAATGTGTAATAAGATGAAATTCAATGGGGATAAAAGGCAAATGTTACACTTGGGTATAAAAAAAGATCAAACTCAGAAGTATCAAATGGATGAGGCATAATTAGACAATAGCTATTCATAAAAAGACATGGGAGTTTTCATGGATTTCTAGCTTAATCTGAGTTAACATAGCTAATGTGATCTTGGACTGCATTAAATGCTCCCCACTAATGGGGAATGAGACTCTCATTGTACTCTGCATTCATCAGACTTCATCTTAAGTATTGCTATCAGTTCTGGGTCCTAGAATTTTAAAAGGATATTGATAAGACCCTAGAATCCATGTCATATGAATATTGGTGGAATAACCTGGGCATGATTAGCCAGGAGAATAATCACTATAGTCATGATAACTGTCTTCAACATGAGAGCCATGGGTTTCCATTTGTGTAGTTTGTCCCCAGAGGGCAAGACCAAGAGCAATAGGTGGAAGCTTCAAAAAGGCATATTTAGGTTCGAAAAGCTTCTGAAGAGTAAGAGCTACTTGAAAGTAAAATGGGTAACCTAGAAATGTGGTGGGCTCCCTTCCTTGAAGGTCTTCAAGCAGATATTAGAAGTAGATGACATCCTGCTGGACTTTTTGTAAGGAGGGATTCCTTTTGTGTGTGTGAGTTGCTGAGGTTCCTTTCAGAACTCAAATTCTGTGATCACATGATTTTGTAAATGAGGAACCTGAGATTTGGAGGGCAAAATAACTTGCTGGTAAAACTGCTAAGTGCCAGAGTCAGGCTAGAAACCCAGTTCTTCTGACTCCCAGTCTTCTTTCCACACTTTCTCTCAATAAATAACTTAAAAGATAGCTTATATTCATGTTACTTTAGTTCCAAGAGCTCAAATCTCTTTTTCTATGGATTTAATCAGAGAATCAAATATCTCTGCATATTATGGAAATTGTTGCATTGATTTTCAAAACACATGTAAAGCTATTACTTTTGTCACTGCACTGATGAAGACAAGGAACTACCCTTCTTTTCAGAGACTTGCCCCCAAAAACCAAAGTGATGAAGCCCGTATTGAGTGCAGTGCTTACAACATATGGACAAATCACAGGTTTTGCAGAGTTTGATTTCATTGCATTACAAATTTCATGAGGGTTTCAGAAAAGAAAACTTCTGAGCTTATAGCTTTTTGGTTCAGATTTTAAATTTATGGGAGAAATGCAAAAGCTTTGAATCCCATGACACTACCTCAGCCCTGAGTTTATCTGGGATCCAAATCTCAGGCTACTGTAAATGTTCACAGTTCCTATTGGAGTTGTGCGTTTTTCAGTGGTGACACAAATGGGTCTATATAGTATTTTTGCACACACAAGTGCTAACTTTTATACATATTTGCAATGTGACTGAATTACACAGGATCCATCACTTGAATTTCACTATTGTACATTTAAAACTTCAGAAGTAATAGAGTAGTACATTTAATAAAGGTTGTTTAATTTCCATAGATTGGGGAAGGGAAAGAACAATGTCATTTACTTTTAAATAAACATCCCTTTATGGATGTTCCAATGTGAAATTTCACTAAGCAGACTGATGGCATGCATTTCTAAGATAAACCGTGTATGTGTAACCCTACAAACATCTTTATGCCCATTTCACTCTGGAAATTAGTTCCTGATGCACACATTATCATGTATAGACTTTAGAAGACTTGTTTAAAACATTTAAAATAGAGGATAACATATGGACAATATAGAACTATATATGAAGTAACCCTATTCAAGGACAGGAAACCTATCCTAACAATAAATTCAGCCATTTCAAGGTGAACGTTCTTTTCTTTTCAAATCAATCTTTTTCTTTATTACCATGTAAGAAAGTCAGAAAACAGCTTAATTAAAAGTGCCATGTGCCCATTTAACTAGAGGAAAAGAATTAATTCAAGTCTAATAAGGTTTAAAAAATACTTTCAGTTTGAAAGGAAATGTAAAAATATCCAACATAAAAGAATCTGAAAATAAAGGGCATTATGAAAGCAGCATGATAGAAGAGTATTAACTGAATCTAATAACTAGATGGAATAACTTATAAAAACCTATATAACTAACAAATGTTATGTAAATGTTATGTAAGCCAACAGACACTTTACTAAAGGAATGCTTTAAAAAATGTGCAAATATATCAAGTTGAAGTTAAATTCTACAAACTAGGAATATGAGTTGAATATTTTAATTAAAAACCATTGATTTGAATAGATTGCATTCTAACATGCATATAAAAAGAATGGCACATACCCGTACATGGTTTCATCTAGAAGTTTGTTATCATGGTCAGACCAAGTCATTTAATCTCTCTGGGTGTCTGAAATTTGCAAAGACAGGGGGAGGAGGAATAGTAGTAGTTAAACCCTAGCTATTGATTACAGGAGCAAAGTAGAAGAAATTTTGACATCTAACAATGGGCACCTGAAGGTAATTTCACCTAGTAAGGGATGGTAATTCATTACCCACAGGCCACTTAGCACAGGCTTCAACAGCCAAAGGTTACTAGTGGTTTTAAGGTTAGTCAGCCGCAATTTCAGCAGGGTAAAGTAGCCAACCCATCAGATTATGGGCAAGGGCAATTAGAGAGGATTCACAAACTCATAAGGGTAGCAGAAAAGAATAGGTCTTCATATTCTTCCTTGTAGGAGCCTCTGTTGCTCTCTGGAAATTTGGTCAACTTGGTGAAGGAGTGTTTCATATTTCCTTGAGACTCTGGTCTCTGAAAATTCCACTAATCTAGTGTCTGGGATGGTGACAGTAGTAGAGAGATGAGGACAATCTCTTTGTGTGAGAAACTGCCAAGGCCTCAGGGGTTCAAGTTGGTAAGCAGGAGGTAAAAAAACAACTGCATCTGATAAGCAATTGATAATGAGCTCTGTGAGGGCAGGGCCTTTCTTTGTATTCTTCAGTGAAATATGGACATACAGTACAGAGTTGGTAATTGGCAAATTTTGCCAAATGAATAAGGTGAATCAATTTTGATTTGATAGAAGGTTCTGTGAAATATATATTTCCACATTTTGTGCCAGATGAACATATGTCCATAATACCTGACAAATATACTTATGTTGCTTGACAAGGTCATTCTGTTCACCTATGTTTACGGGAGAAATATCTCCTCTCTAAGTTCACATGGTAGGCAACTGCTGCCAAATATATACTTACCACAACACATAAATTATGGAGATAAAAACCCAGGTTTTATTGTTATGCTCAAGCATAGGTTCAGGACTCAGAGAAAACCTAAACAATTATGAGGATTCTGACAGGGCTTCTTATGGGAAAAATTACATTAGAGTGACAGAGAAATAATTATTTTACACATTGCAGTCTTGTACATTCCTCTTAGGCCATAAAAGTTAAAAAGAAGACAGATCCATAATCCTATATTTCCTTCAATGTTACAAAAGTTGAACAAATTCAGTTAAACAGAGACATAATTTCATACATCCCTAAGGAAATAAACTTTGTCAAACAAATTCTATAGGTAAACTAAATCAGGTTACAGATTAAAATACATTTAGAGGATTCACAAATAGACTGAGGAGGAAGATTTACATATCACCAAGGAGTCAAGGACAGTTGAGACCCTTCTTTTGGTTTCTTATCTAAGGAATATTTAAAGCTCAAGTAAATTTTCACATCTCATTGGAAAGCTTTTGTCCAGGTGAGTTTAATATATAGACTTTTAGCTAACCAAAATTGCAGGAGACATAACTCTGCATCCCAAATAATAAAAAGAAAATCAAAACTTCCCATAATGCCTACAATTTGTAGTCTAGGAGTGTGGGGGATTTTTTTTGTTCAATGTAATAAAACAGTTTAGAATCTTAGAAAGACAGAAGAATGAAAGAAAAGAGGAAGGAAGGAAGGGAGGGAGGGAGGGAGATGTGAAAGCTTGAAGAACTGTCAACCAAGCTCAGCTACTTGACAAAAACCTCCACTTAAGTATTCTCTATCCTTCTTATCATGACTATAGCAGAGGTGTACCACCTCAGTTTCTGCATCTGTAAAATAGGATGGTTAAAGAAGATCACTAAGATTCCTGTTAGAGCTAAAATTCTATGATAATTGGAATTTTATACTTCTGAAGTGATCTTGGCTTTGTACTATTCATAGAAAAAATAGTTTGCTGAATGAAGTAATATTTCAGGGGATGTTTAGCATTTAATTTACTCAAAGATTCAAATGAATTTGCATTCTCAAGATATGACTAGTTTCTTTAAGAATACAGATCACAAACACGTCCATCTCATTTGATTCCTGGTAATGTTCTCCTGCAACTTTACTATAGGGGATCCATCTGTATTTTTTGTCTATGTTGTCACCACTGTCCTTTGATTCTTAATTTTCAGCATGATCTCCTCCAGGTTGGCTATTCAAGTTCTCAGGTTCCATGCTGCAGTTACTGTGAAAACCTTATTTTAAACAATTTAGCTAAGCAGTGAAGGAAGGCTAAATGAATTCAGGCTCTTCATTTTAGGGTCTTCTGGAATCTAGCTTGAAATTATCATAATACTGCATAAGTCAATTATATTGCGTTAATATTCCTATAATTATTTTCTCTCTGAATCTGTCAATTGAAGTCAACAAATCTTTAAAAATTATATAATATTTCAAACAACTAAAAAAGTCATTAATTTTTTTTGAAATGTATACTGTCTAGGTAAATGCAGATTGTCTTTCAAAACTTCAGGTGATGGAGATATTTAAAAAGGATGTGGAAGGTATGTAAACTCCTTAAGGGTAAGAACTAATTTTCAATTTTTAGTCTTTGTATGCCCAGTGTCTAGCACTATGCTTCACACAGATGCTTAATATATGTTTCTCCAAGTGAATTAAATTGAATTACTATGATGTAGTAATGTATTGATTAGGGGCAGATGAAAGCTATCTACAAGGGTGAAAGAAGTACTGTAATTAGTTTTGTACTGGTCAATAAAAAAAAAACAATAATAAGCCTTTTCCTATAAAAAAGGTTCCAGAAAATTCCACAACTAGTTTTGTTTCTTTCATATTTTATAGGTTCTTTTAAAGAACTTTGTCTATTCTCTCCCTTGAACCTTAGTTTTACTATCCTTATATCAATTATTTACCTACTTACCCTTTTCCCCATTGGATTGCAAACTGCTAGGGACCAGGGTCAATGCCAAAGCTATCTTTGATTGGTGATTTGAAAATATAAGTATTTAATAATTTTTAAACAATGTGGGATGGACTTTATAGACATTTAAAAAGTGTAACACTGAGAATAGAGTCTGACATGGAAAGACTTTAATGTCATAAGGTTCAGTTTCACCCTGGGGGCTTTTCCATCGATTCAAAATGAATTTCATAAAATTGCCCACCTATTTGCCAATGATCTATTAATTTAGTTGGCAAGAACATGATCTTCATGAAACATTGGTTGTAGGGGCCATCATGGCTTTACTTCAGTCCATGGTCATAGTCCTAAAATGAGGTAGCCACCTTGTAAATGCACACTATTGACAGAATGTGGAACTAACTAGACAATGGGAAAAAAATCAAGACACATTCTGCCGATGTTATATAGTGTCATACAAGGTATGTTGAATATAGAGTCAGGAGGAAATAGGTTCAAATCTGTCCCTAACCCTTGTAGGCTATCATCCCAGGTACTTGTCCTTTCTGAGCTGCAATACTCCCATTTGTAAAGTGATTATAAGGAAATAGCCAAGATGGTAGAGTAGAGAAAGCACTCAACTGAGCTTTCCCAACATTCCTCTCCAAAGAACTTTAAAATAAGACCTCAAGGGGCGGAGCCAAGATGGCAGAGTAGAAACAGCATTTCGAATGTGCTCTGCCCCACACAAATTTCAAACAATGTGAAAGGGAGCTCCGAACAACTTCTGGAGCCACAGCACCCACAGAATGGCACAGAGAAGCTAACCTCCTGCTGAGGACAGCCCAGCAGCCCTGCAGGGAGTGGCCAGCACAGTGCTCTGAGAACAGGCAGCACAGCGCACTGGGAACCGACAGCACAGCCCGCAGAGCCGAGCCCAGGTCCCCAGTTTTAGCCCCAGGGCGGCCAGACCTTCAGCCAGCTGGAGGGATGCCAGAACACCAGCAATTGTGGCGATTCCAGAATTATCAGCACAGATATGCCTAGGACAAAGTGAGAGGTTAGTGCCCTATGGACTTTGGGACCAGTATTTGGGGAACACGTGGCTTCCTCCCCTGGGGGCAAAAAGCTGCTGAAGAAACAGCTGCACAGAAGCCATTTTACAGCGTCAGTAGTGGCTCTAGCTCCTGGTCTGCAAACTGTAGGAAGATCCAGCAATCAGTCTGGGGGTTAATCGTTTTTGCTTTAAACTGCCTGGATCTGGATTGTGGTCTGGGGGGGAAGTTTGGGGTGGGTATCCAACTTGCCAGAGTGGGTGGAGGCTTTACAGAGGCCACCCAACTGGCGTAAGTTGTGAAGACCCCACGTTTGGGCGGAAGCTCCCCTGTCTGGTGGCAGAGTCCTACTGTGGCAACAAGCCCAAAAATCAAGTAATTAAGTGGCAATATGCCTAGGCAAATGAAACAAAATAAACAGAAAAGTTCAACACTGGACTCCTATTTTAGGGGCAAAGAGGCTCAAAGCATGGAGAAGGACTGTGAGGTCAGAACTCCTGCACCAAAAGCCCCAAATGAAAATACAAGCTGGCTACAGGCCATAGAGGACCTTAAGAAGCAGATAAGAGAAGTGGGGGAAAATTTGGGAAGAGAAATGAAAAAGATGCAAGAAAAGTATGAAATGACAGTCAACAGCCTGACTGAGGAAAATAACACCTTAAAAAATAGACTAACTCAAATGGCAAAAGAGGCTCAGAAAGGCAATGAGGAGAAGAATGCCTTAAAAAGTTGAATTTGCCAGATGGAAAAAGAATCTCAAAAGCTCACTGAGGAGATTCATTCCTTCAGAGTTAGACTGGAGCAAATGGAAGCTAGTGACTTTATGAGAAATCAAGATACTGAATCAAGAAACAGATCCAAACAAATGAAAGAATAGAAGGCAATGTGAAATATCTCATGGGAAAAACCACTGACCTGGAACATAGATCCAGGAGAGACCATTTAAAAATTATTGGACTACCTGAAAGCCATGATCAAAGAAAGAACCTAGAAATCATCCTTCAAGAAATTCTCAAGGAAAATTGCCCTGATGTTTTAGACCCAGAGGGCAAAATAGAGGTTGAAAGAATCCACAGATCACCTCCTGAAAAAGATCCCAAAAAGAAAACTCCCAGGAATATTATAGCCAGGTTCCAAAATCCCCAGATCAAGGAGAAAATACTACAAGCAGCCAGGAAGAAACAATTTCAATATTGTGGAAACACAATCAGAATAGCCCAGGACCTGGCAGCTTCTACACTGAGGGATCGAAGGGCATGGAATATGATATTCCAGAGGGCAAAAGAACTGGGAATGAACCCAAGGGTCACCTACCCAGCAAAACTGAGTATTTTGTTTCAGGGGAAAATATGGTCATTCAGTGGAATAGAGGACTTTCAAGCATTCTTGATGAAAAAACCAGAATTGAGTAGAAAATTTGACATTCAGACACAAGAAGCAAGAGATGCTTGAGAAGGTAATCAAGGAAAAGAAATCAAAAGGAACTTATCAAAGTTGGACTATTTACAGTCCTACATGGAAAAACAATAACTGTGTTTGATGAAACCTTTCTCATTATGAAAATAATTGAAGAAGGGTCCATGGCATATGTTCACAGGTATACATGGATAGAGGGCACAGGTTGAATTTGATGGGAAGGGATGATTTTTTTTTTTTTTGGAGGGCAGTTGGGTTGGGTGACTTGCCCAGGTTCACGTGGCTGGGTTTTTGTTTGTGTGTTGGGTGTCTGGGCCGGATCCAAGCTCGGGTCCTTCTGGCTCCAGGGCTGGCTCTCTGCTCGCTGCGCCATCTAGCCGCCCCAAGGAAGGGATGATTCTTAAGGGGTGAAGTCAAGAGGTGAGAGAGGAAAGTGGCAAGAGGAGATGGAGAGAGACAGGGTAGGGCAAATTATCTCATGTAGAAGAGGCAAGGGGAAGTAGTTGCAGGGGAGGGGAAGAACAGGAAGGCAAAAAGGCAAAAGCATATTCTCATTGAAGTTGGCTCAAGGAGAGAATCACATACATACTAAATGGAATATCTTACCCTCACTCACTCTCCTGAGTAGGGGAAAGGGGGATGAGAGGGGGGATGATGGAGGGGAGGGCATTCTGGGGAGAGGGGAAGTTAGAAGTACCCACTATCAAAGAGGGACTGGATCAAAGTAGGGAATGGACCAGGTGGGAGGTGAGACAGGTGGGAGGGAAATATAAGCAGTCTTTTACAATATATCTATTATGGTAATGTTTTGCATAGCTATACATGTACAACACATACCGAATTGCTTATCTTCTCAGAGGGAGTGGGTGACAAGGGAGAAAGGGGATGGATCTGAAAAACGAAGTTTTAAAATTAAATGTTTCATAATATGTCCAGGCAGTGGGGCTCAGAGATTCACCTTGCCCTAATGGCAAAGTTGAAGGGGGTATGGGAGAAGATATGGGAGAGAGCAGATTGGATGAGGGGATATCTAGTGGGACTGCTATTCTGGGGTGGTGGGTAGGGAAAAAATGGGGGGAAAATGTAACTCATAATCTGGTGGAAATGAATGATGTAAACCAGAAGTTAATAAAGCTTTTATTTAATTAAAAAAAAATAAGACCTCAAATTCTGAACTGGTAGAGACAACAAAAGAGAGACCTTCTTCCAACCCAAGGAGGTTAGGAAGAGAGATTTGTGACATCAGGGTAAAGGCTGACCCAAAGTCTAATGGATGAAACCCTAGTGGTGGGACTAAGTGATGGCAACAGAAGCAGAAGTAGCATCAGGAGTTCTCAAGCCAGAGATGGTAAGGAGGAAGCTAGTAACTGGTCAGAAAGATTACAGGGGACACCTGTGCTAACAATGAATATAAGACCAGATGTTGTTTGGTAATTCCATTGCCTATCACCTAAGTCATCTTCTAATTCCATTGCCTAACATCTAAGTCAGTTCAAAGGTAGAGAGTAACACTTTCAGTCAAGAGGAGGTAGAAGCCCTGAGGGGCAATACTGCTTTGGTCACAAGGGATCAGTATTAATTGCAGTAACAGCATTGATTGCAATCCCAAGGGATTAGGGGCCCTACCTGAATAAAGACCAGAGTGCAGACCAGGAAAGCACTGAATATCTTTCCCCAGATCAAAATACCTTGGAAACACAAAAAACTTCCAAACCCTTAAAACTAGCTCTGAAAACAGCAGTGCAAAAAGTCCTGAAGCCTGAGACAATGCCCTTTTTTCTACCCCTATGCCAAAAAGAGAAAACTCATCTTTAAAATAAATTTCAAAATAAAGAAATAAGGAGGAAAAATGAGCAAATAACAGAAAAGAACGTGACCATAAAAGGCTACTATGGTGAAAGGAAAGATCAAGACACAAACTCAGAAGAAGACAGTGAAGTCAAAGCCTCACAGGAAAAATAAAAGTGAATTGTACACAAATCCAAGAAGATTTCCTGGAAGAGCTAAAAAGTTATTTTCAAAATAAAACAAGAGTGGTAGAGTAAAAATGAGATAAAGAAATGAGGGCAACGGAATGAAAAAAGGCCAAATGGAGAAAGAGGTACAAAATTTTGCTGATAAAAAAAAATTCCTTTAAAAAGCAGAATTGGCCAAATAGAAAGAAGTACAAAGGCTCACTGAAGAAAATAATTCCTTAAAAATTTGAATTGTACAGCTGAAAACTAATGGCCCCATGAGACATCAAGAAACAAACCAAAAAAAGTCAAAAGAATGAAAAATAAAACAAAATGTGAAATGTCTCACTGAAAAAGAACTGACCAGGAAAATAGATCAAGGAGAGAAAATTAGAGAATTATTGGATTTCCCAAAAGCTATGATCAAAGAAAGAGCCTAGATATTATATTTTAAGAAATTATCAATGAAAACTGCCCCAATATCCTAGAACCAAATGATAATTTAGAAATTGAAAGATCCACCAATCATCACCTGAAAGAGATCACTAAATGAAACCTCCCAGCAATATTATAGACAAATTCCAGGGCACCCAGGCCAAGGACAAATAACTTCAAGCAGTCAGAAAGAAATGATTCAAGTATCATGGAGCCACAGTAAGGATTATAGAAGATTAAGCAGTTATCACATTAAGGAAGCAGAGAGCTTAGAATAAGATATTCAAGAAGGCCAAAAAGCTGGGATTACAACCAAGAAAAATTTATCCAGCAAAACTGAGAATAATCCTACAAGGGGAAAAAAATATATATTTAATGAAATAGAAGGCTTTCCTGACAGAAAGTATTCCTAATGAAAAGATCAAAAATGAAAAGAAAGTTAGACTTTCAAATATAAGACTCAAGAGAAGTATAAAAAAGGTAAACATGAAAATACTCTCTTTATACCATAATGTAATAAAAAATTATATTTAATAAAAGGTCATGGAAATATAGATTAAAATTAATTGGAAACTAAATGACTTAATCTTAAAGAATGAGCATGTAAAAGAACATATCATAAAAACAAGCAATAATTTCATTAAGGAAAATTACAATGAAACATTCCAAAATTTGCAGGGTGCAGGCAAAGCAGTACTTAGGGAAAATTTTATACCTCTAAATTCCTAGATCAATAAAAGAGAGAAAGAGAAGATCAATGAATTGGGAGTGCTACTTTAAAAAACATAGAAAAAAATAAATTAAAATCTGCAATTAAAACCAAAATGGAAATCCTGAAAAACAAAGGAGAGATGAATAAAACTAAACATGAAAAATAGTTGACTAATAAAATTAGGGGCTGGTTTTAGGAAAAGATAAATAAATAGAAACACCATTGGTTTAATTTGATTTAAAAAAAAGAAGAAAACCAAATTACTACTAACAAAAATGAAAAGGGTGAATTCAGAATCAATGAAGATGAAATTTTTTAAATTATATGAAGTTCTGGGGGGCGGCTAAGTGGCACAGGCCCTGGAGTCAGAAGGACCTGAGTTCAAATTTGACCTCAGACACTTGACACAATCACTTGCCTTGTGACTTTGGACAAGTCACTTAACCTCAATTGCCTTCCCCCCCACAAAAAAAAAGAAAAAAATTATATGAAGTTCTTTTGCCCACTTATATGCCAGTAAAACTGACAATCTAAGTGAAACGGATGAATATTTGCAAAAATATAAACTGCCTAGATTAACAGAAGAGGAATAGAATACTTAAACAATTCTATCTTAGAATTTGAACAAATCATCAATGAGTTCCCTAAAAATAAATCCTCAGGTCCAGATGAATTCACAAGTGAATCTTATTAAACATTTAAGGAACAATTAATCTCAATGGTATATAAACTATTTGGGGAAGAAATTGGCAAATAAGGAGCCCTATCAGTTTTTTTAATGACACAAATACAGTTGTGATACCTAAACCAGGGAGAGCAAAAACAGAGAAAAAAAACTATATATCAATTTCCTTAATTCACATTGATGCATAAATTTTAAATAAAATACTAGCAAGGAGATAACAGCAATATATCACAAAGATCATACACTACAACTTGATGGGAATTATGCCAGGAATATGGGGCTGGTTAGATAATAAGAAGGCTATCAGTATGACTGAGTGTAACAATAACAAAAAGAGCAAAAATCATATGATTATATGAGTAGAAATAGAAAAAGTCTTTGGCAAAATACAATACCAAATCCTATTTTAAAAAACACTTGAAAGCAAAAGAGTCAATGGGGCCTTGCCCAAGGTCACCCGGCTAGGTTTTTATTTGTGTGTGCGTTAAGTGTCTGAGGTCGGATCCGAACTCAGGTCCTTCTGACTCCAGGGCCGACACTCTACTCACTGCGCCACCTAGCCTCCCCAGTCAATGGGGCCTTTCTTAAAATGACAAGTAGTATCTATCTAAAACCAAGAGCAAGCATTATCTATAATGGGATAAACTTAAAGCCTTCCCAGGAAGATCAGGGGTGAAGCAAAAAAGTTCATTATCACCACTATAATTCAATATTATACTAGAAATGTTAATTATATCAATAAGAAAAGAAAAAGGAATTGAGGGAATAAAAATAGGCAATGAAGAAACAGAACTATTAGTTTTTGCCAATAATATGAAAGGATACTTACAGAATCCTAGAGAATTAATTTAAAAATTCATTGAAACAATTAACAAATTGTTTTCCTGCAAAGCTACAGAATACAAAATAAACCCACATAAAGCACTGATATTTTATATATTACCAACAGTCTAACAGGCAGAAATCAAAAGAGAAATTCCATTTAAAATAACTGTAGACAATATAAAATATTTGGAAGTCTACCTCCCAAGACCAATCCAGGGCTTACATGAACACAATTACAAAACACCACACAAATAAAGACATATCTAAACAATTGGAAATTTTTAAATTATTAATGGGTAGACTGTGCAAAAATAATAAAATTGACAATTGTACCTAAGCTAATTTACTTATTAAGTTCCATACCAAACTACCAAAAAATTATTGTAGAGAGCTAGAAAAAGTAATAATAACAAAATTCATCCAAAAGGACAAAAGGTTGAGAATAGTAAAGGAATCAATGTAAAAAATATAAAGAAATTCGCCCAGAAATTCCAGACATCAAACTATATTACAAAGTGGTAATCATCAAAATAATCTGGTACTGGGTAAGAAATAAAGTGGTAGATCAGTGTAATAGATTAGATACACAATACAATAGTAAATGATCATAGTAATCTTGTTGTCATTGTTGTTCATTTCTTTCAGTCATGTCTGGTTATTCATGACCCCATTTGAGGTTTTCTAGGCAAAGATACTGGAGTGGTTTGCCATCTTCTTCTCCAGTTCATTTTACAGATGAAGAACTGAGGCGAATAGGCTTAAGTGACTTGCCCAGGGTCATGCCAGATTTGAACTCAAGAAGTTGAGTTTTCCTGACTTCAGGTCTGGCATCCTATCTATCCCCTGTGCCACCTAGTGTTTGATAAACCCCAAAATCCAAAAGTTTTGGGAGAAAGAACTTAACATCTGACAAAAATTCCCAGCAAAACCAGAAAGTAGTTTGCAGAAAATAGGTATAAAGCATACTAAGTTAATGTCAAAATGAATAAATGATTTGGAAATAAAGGGTAATATCATAAGTAAATTAGGAGAGCATGGAAAAATGTACCTGTAAGATCTATGGATAAGATCTGTGGATCTATGTTTATGACAAAACAAGAAATATAGAGGATAATTGAAACAAATTTTGATTACATAAAATTAAAAGGCTTTTGCCTAACCAAAAGAAATTAGCCAAAATTGGAAGGAAAACAGGAAACTGGGAGGGGAGGGGGAATGACAGTCTCTCTGATAAAGGCCTCATTTCTCAAATATATAGGCAACTGAGTCAAATGTATAATTATAACAGTTCCCCAGTTGAAAAAGGGAAAGAATATAAGCAGGCAGTTTTCAGAAGAAATGACTATAGTAATCTTCTGTTTTAGAAACCCAAAGACTCCAGATTCTGGTATAAAAACTCACCATTTGACAAAACCTACTAGGAAAACTGGAAAACAGTATGGCAGAAACTAGGCATAGACCAACATCTAACACTGTATACTAAGATAAGGTCAAAATGGGCTTATGATTTAGACATAAAGGGTGATACCATAAACAAATTAAGAAAGCAAGAAATATTTTACCTGTCAGATCTATGGAAAAGAGAAGAATTTATGACCAAACAAGATATAGAGAACATTAGTAAATGCAAAATGAATATTTTTGATCACATTAAATTAAAAAGGTTTTGCCAAAACAAAGCCAATGCAACCAAGATCAGAAGGAAAACAGAAAGCTTGGAAACAATTTTCACTGCCAGTGTTTCTTACAAAGACATCATTTCTAAAACATGTAAAGAAATGAGTCAAATTTAGAAGAACACAAGTCATTCTCCAGTTGATAAATGGTCAAAGGAAATGAACAGGCAGTTTTCAGATAAGAAATGAAAGTTATCAATAGTCATATGAAAATATGCTCTAAATTACTATTGATTAGAAAAATACAAATTAACACAACTACAAGGTACCATGTCACATCTATCAGATTGCCTAATATAACAGAAAAGGAAAATGATAAATGTTAGAGAGGATGTGGGAAAATTAGAACCTTAATGCATTGTTGGTGGAGTTGTGAACTAATTCAGTCATTCTGGAGAGAAATTTGTAATTATGCCCAAAGGGTTAAAAATCTGTGCATACCCTTTGATCCAGCAACACCACTACTAGGTCTGTATCACAAAGAGATCGTTAAAAATAGAAAAGGACCCATATGTACAAAAATATTTATAGTAGCTCTTTTTGAGGTGGCCAATCTTTGGAAACTGAAGGATACCTATCAATTGGGGAATGGCTGGACAAGTTGTGGTATATAAATGCATTAGAATACTATTGTGTGTTAAGAAATAATGAGCAGGCAGATTTCAGAAAAACCTCGAAAGATTTACATGAATTGATGCTGAGTGAAGTGAGCAGAACCAGGAGAACACTGTACACAGTAACATCAACATTGTACAAGGATCAACTCTGATGGACTTAGCTCTTCTATAATACAATGATCTAAGACAATTCCAAAAGACTCATGATGGAAAATATTATCCACATCTAGACAAAGACCCATGGAGTCTAAATGCAGATCTAAGAACATCGTTTTCTCTTTTTTCTTTCTGTCTTGTGGTTTTTCCCTATTTGTGGTTATGACTTTTCTTTCAAAACATGACTAATGTGGAAATATATTTAATATGATGGTAAATGTATAGTCTGTATCAGACTGTTTGTTGTTTTGGACAGGGAGCAAAAGAGGGAAGGAGAAAAAATTTGGAACTTAAAATCTTATAAAAGTGAATGTTGAAAACTATCTTTATATGTAATTTGAAAAAATACTATTAAGCAGGGAAAAAGAATAACTGTCCATTTTTTACATGTAACTGGGAAATATTTAATGTGATAAATAAAAATAAATTAAAAGAAAAAATAAAGGGGAATAATAATAGCAATTACCTCCATAGGATTTGTGTGAACATCAAATGAGATAATATACCTAAAATTCTTTAGAAAACTTAAAGGTCTGCATATGTGACAGATTTATTTTCCTAAGTGAAAGTTAGCATATTCAAATTCTGAGGATTGAAAAGCATCTATTAGGTGACTCATTGGGACACAAGTACCATACAGCAAAGAAGTAAGTGTCCTAGAGAAGAAGACCAGGAAAGAAAGAATGCAATCACTAAGCTACAGATAAAATGCACAGCAGGCCCAGCATACTGAAGACTTTGTCTCCCACTTGAAGGCTTACAGACACATCTGGGCCAATGAACAATAGCACCACCAACAGCATCATCTTTGAATAAGAAGGGTACAAACAAAGGCTAAGATATGCATAATACATAATGTATAATTGAGAGCTGAATTGTATAAATGGAAGGGTATTCCTTTATATTGAAGTTTAACTTAATTGCTCAGAAGTTTCTAGAAATAATTTATAGTATTTTTCTACGTCATCTTCTTGAAGTATAATATAAACCAAGTGAAAAAATTATTTCCCATGCATACAAGTTCATACTCGATTTTGACATTGAAGTATATTTATCATTATAAGAGGCAGTTACATGACATTTCATAATGCTGATCCTTACTGGAGTTAACATTACAGGGAGGAAATATATCTTTGTCTTCAAGGTCCTCTATATTTATATTTTAAAGGAAAAAACTAACAAATGCATATAAAAGAAATAACTTTCCCTCCCAAAAAGAGAGACAGAACCAAAACCAAACAACCACACACATATTTGACATTATAGCTGCTAAGCAATGCAATTGATGCTATTAAATCACCACGTTAGAAAACTTCAGCAGAGCAAGAAGGAAATTCCTTCAGACATAGCGCTCACAGTATTGCTCACTCATAACCACAGAATTTTGGCCAAGGCCTCTGTCTTCATACACAAAGGGCTGGATTTTGACAAAGCAGCCTCCAAACCTGAAGAGACATTTTGGAAAAGAATTGCTTAACATAGTGTGCATACCAGAACCCAACCTGGAATACTTTGTCTTCACTGCTTCTTCAGACATAGCCACCAATAAGTATATTTTCAAAGAAAGAGATCATTAGTAAGTTGATCAAAGCCTGCATTGCAGTTCTGATACAACCACTAAGTGGGCCATTCTTTCTCCCCTGCCTCTATTTCCCTTAATTTCCAGAAGACTAGAACCAGAACTCCCAAGTCTCCAGCTGTTATCATACTCTACCTCTTGAAACTAATTTATTTATTTGTATGTTTGTCTATGAACTTTGCTGTGTACATTTTTATATTTTTTGTATACATGTGTAGCCCCCTAGTATAGAAGCTCTTCAACATTTCTCTCTCTCTCTCTCTCTCTCTCTCTCTCTCTCTCTCTCTCTCTCTCTCTGTGTGTGTGTGTGTGTGTGTGTGTGTGTGTGTGAGTGAGACAGAGCCTCTGGCAATCTGGTGAAGCCTATGGGCCCAGTCTCACAATATTGTTTTTAAATGCACAAAATAAAAAATCATAATATTTCAAAGGAAGCCAATTATGTCGAAATAAGTTATCAAAATATTTTTCAAAATGCAAGTTCGTGGATCTCATGTTAATAATGCCTACCCTAGTAGACCATAAATTCCTTGAGAGCAGGAAGAATTTTTTTTGTATCCTCAGCACCTAGCATGATATTTTGAACATAGTAGGTAATTAACAAATGTTTGTTTACTTTAATTGAATTCACAGTATTGGATAGTCAAGAAAGATGGGGGGCCAGGAGGAATAGTCTTCGGAAATAATGACATTATCAGAATTATAGAGAAATAAACTAAAATATTTAGGATGTGATATTCTTTTTTTTTTTTTTTTGGAGGGCAGTTGGGGTTAAGTAACTTGCCCAAGGTCACACGGCTAGGCTTTTGTTTGTGTGTTAAGTGTCTGAGGTCGGATCCGAACTCAGGTCCTTCTGACTCCAGGGCCAGCGCACTACTCACTGCACCACCTAGCCGCCCCCATGGATGTGATATTCTTTGGAACCAGAAAAGCATAGGTTTGTAATTTTGGTGGCTTTTACATATATGTAGCACAGACTATGGTTGGAATTTACTCTAACTGGGGATACTACAGGCTATATAAAGCATGAAATAGAGCATTTACAATAATTATTATATGGTACTTACATTAAATCTTTTGCTCTTTCCATTTTCAAAAAGTAATGTGGAAATGAGGATAAAGGTTAGTTACTAGTATAGATTTCATATATTTGTGGGCTTAGGGTGTTTGAAGATATTAGATCTTTTACTATACTAACATATGCATGGATTCCTCTTAAACACTTTTCTCTCAATTCTAGATAGATCTTTGTCTGTGAATAATCCACATCACTCTTAAACCACCCTATTTCATCAAATGTTATATATTATTTTTTTCAAAAGGAGAGGAAAGCAAACTTAAAACATACTTCATAATTTCTCTTCCAGTCACCATAATCAAATAGTGGCATCTCCTATTCACCATCCTATTTTTAAATGATTGCCTTCTATAAACACCCAAAGCCATCCTGCAGCCTTTAAAGTTCCACTATTCAAGTGTTCTCTTACACAAAAACATCCCTTTCTGGACATTCCTCACTGTCACTCTTGATTGTCACAGTGGGTTTTTTCTTTGTTGTTTTCAAATCTGCAGTGAGAACATCAACAAAGCATGTGTAACTACTTGCTTTTAAAGGAGAACATTGGGAACCGACAGAAGTCTGGCTATGGTGAGAGATCATAGTTCTCCAGTGCAAGGCACCCAAACAGCTTCTGCACTGACAGTGATGGTACTGATTACTCTCAGGTAATAGTCATTAGGATGTACTAGGTCTAGTCCTTTTGTGCCAGTACCAAAGGGAGGACAATTCCTGAACCCTCATTACATTTCTCAGGCATACAAAATATGTTTGGTCAATGAGAATTTTCAGTTTCAAGCCCCAGTACAGATTATTTAGCTGTTGTCAAGAGGTTTTATACTATCATGGTGACACATGTGGTCTAAAGCATCGACTGAGCAATGTCAGGGGTTTATGCCTCAACTACTCACATGAAAAGGATTTTATCAAAGTATAGATACATCTGCATAAATCAGTTCTTCCTGCTTCAAGTTCTCAATTATTCCAAGCTGTCAAATTTATTAACAGAATAATGCCTAACAAACAGGACCAAAGGTTTCTTCCATACTGTGCTTTGTTACTATATATATATATATATATATATATATATATATATATATATATATATATATATATATATATGGTCCACCATCACTAAATGACAGATTTTCACTTGCTTGATTTAACCTTGCTATTCAGTAGTAATTATGGACAGACATTTCATCTAGTTGCATTGATCCTGTATTTAACTTTGGAATAAATTCAGAAACAGAGCCATGAAATGCACTGTGGGAAACCTCAACCTGTGATGCCCCTCAAGAGATCAGAAAGCAATCACAGTCACCATGATTGGTATATATACACATACCAATAGAGATATACCTTATCATTATGCACAACCTGTAGGCTTTAATGCAAAAAGTCAGGAATAAATGAAGAACACACACCAAGCATAATATGAAAGAACCTAAATCTAAGTTGTGGTTCCATATAATTTTATAATGCAAAACCAAACAAGCAAAATAAAATTTTCATTTCACGTTTTGTTTATATCAACAAGAGTAAGAAATTTCAAAGGAAAGATAATTTTAAAACACACACACAAAAAAAACCCAACCAACCCTACCTTATCACTCACAAATTCTTTATCCTGTCTACCTTTAATGTACACTACTACAAAAGAAAGATTAAATTGGGAGTTACAGATGAAACAGCAATCAGGAATTTTGCCTACACCCTAAACAGTCCTATTTGGGAAGGTTTATCATGAGTCTGAAGTTTACCCTTTATGCAGTTTTCTATCATTTCATTTCCTTAGGTTCTTTATGGTATTTTTAAAAATCCATAATATAATTCTATGAGAGTTAACATAATAGACTGTAACAGCTGTTATGGTCTATTGTGTAAATAAGTAATTACAGAATTTACAGACTATCATGTAAATATGTAATTATGGACTTTTTAAAATGTGCATTATTTACTCGATAGTCTATCGTTTACATATGTAATTATGGACTTTAAAACATGTATTATTTACTCAGTCTGTAACAGCTCCTTGGGACAGAGTCGTTCTGGCCTATCGGGTAAACATGTAATTACAGAAATTTTTTAAATATGTATTATTTATCTGATAGAGCTGCTACAGATTATCACATCCATACGTAATCACAGATTTTTTTTAAATGGGTATCATTACTTGTTAATGCTTCAGAAAGTCAACTCATAGACTTTTAGTTCGTGAATCCGTTGTCCAAAATAGTACAGTGATTCCTTGGAATAATTGTCTTATCACATTGCTAATCTTCACACGCAAAAATCATGTTTCATAATGGTCATTTGTAACTTGTTTATGTACATTCCTGAGTTTTCAAAAGAAGTAAAATTATATCAAAAAGAAAACACATTAGTTTTGAGGGGAGAGAATGATCTCTGACATAGCATGCTATACTTCCTTTTTGTACATAGAACAATGTTTTCATAACACTTATTTTTAAAAGCTAAAATAATTGGTGTCACCTACCTTTGAACATTTTTGTTATTCTATAGCATAGAAAAAACAAAGTAGCATTTCCTCCCTCTGTTTCTTTATCTTTTGTTTGAAGATTTCTTTCTTCCATGTATTATAATTCAATTCCAGTATCCATAAAATTCCAAAAGGCATTGGATATTTACATAAACAAATCAGATGAAGGTTTAATTTCCTCATTTTCACAAAGCATCGTTGTTCTAACATTTTAAATTCTGGAAGACTTTGGCCATGGTACTAACTTTACAAACAGGGCTCTCTTCTCTGTAGGCACTGATGGAAAAAATGCTGGGAACTCCAAAAAGGGAAACTTTTGGAGGTAATTCACCAAATAAAATTCTGATCCTGATTCTTAGGATATTTTAATAAATTTATATTATTTGAATTTAAGACTTAAATTTTCTTATATACTAAGGTTTGAAAGAGAAACATTATTTTTCCCCTTTCCTTCCCATGTCCCACCTCCCAAACCGCAGGGAAAAAAAAAATCTATGGCTCAATGCTAAGCCAATCCAAAAGACAGTTGTTAATCATAGAATCTCGGAGCTATAAGGTTTCTCTGAGGTCATCTATTCTAACTTCTACCTGAAAGAAGTATCCATTCTATTAGCATCCCTGACAAGTGAACATTCTACCTCCATTTGAAGACTTCCAATGATAGGAAGATTCCTAAATCCTAATATAGCCTACTCAAAGTTGGATATCTCTAATCATTAGGAAGTTCTTCCTAATTGTGAACCAAAGCAAACTCCTTATCAGTTCCTGGGTACTATTTCTGCCTTTTCAGCCTTAGCAAAGCAACCTACTACTTCTAATGATAACCCTTCTAAAAGCAGTATCATAAGCCCTGTCCTCTTAACTCCCTATGACTTCCTTAGACCAAGTATCCCCAGTTCTTTCAGTCAATCATCACATGATTTGCTTTCCTGTTCCTTTATCATTCTGGTCATCCTCCTCTTGACATACTGCAGTTTATCAAAATCTAACTTGCAATATGACACCCAAAACTGTGCAATTTACTCTACATCTACTCTACAATTACTCTACAAAAAACTTTACAATATACTCTACAATTTATTCTTCTCTACATGTATGAGAACAACGGAATGATTTCCTCCACCTCTCAGCAATATAAAGCAACCCCAGGCCAGATTATCTTTTTTTGGCATCCATTTAACATTATTATACTTGAAGTCCACTATGATGCCCAAGTCTTTTCCAACCTAATCAGAAACAATAAAAAATGTCAAGTTAATAATTATTTATCAAATGGCTACTTTTTGCCTGCCACTAGATATATGCAAAGACAAAACAATCCCTAATTTCAGGGAGTTTATGTTCTATTAGAGTTAAAGAGGAAGATAGATATAGATAGACATACATATAGATATAGATAGATATACAGAGAAGTAAATACAAAATCTATACAAAATGAATACAATGTAATGTCAGGGAGTTAGGACTAAATCATGGAGGGATAACAGGTAGCTTCACATCGAAGCTAAGTCTTAAATGGAGCAAGAGATTCTAAGAAGTGGAGGTGAGAACAGAAAGCATTCCAATTATTGGGAACAGACTATATAAAGAAAGATAGAGGGAAGAGCCAACATCATGTACAAAGAGTATCAAGTGGGCCATTTTGACTTAGTATAGAGCAAGGAGGAATAATGTGAAAAGGTAGACTGAGCAAGGCTTTAAACGCCAAATAGAGTAGTTTGTAGTTTGTCCTGTATGCAAGGGGGAATCACTAAAGCATTTTAATATGATCAGACCTGTGTTTTGAGAATTACAATTTGGTAGCTATGTAGAATAATCAGGGAGGATATTGAATTCATGGAAGGGAGAGGTAACAAGTAGCTGAATTAGGGTAGTGGCAACCTGACTGGAGATAAGAACACAGAAGAAAAAACACTGGGTAGGTAGTAGAATAACAAGACTTGGAAAGACTCTAGATGGTGTGGGGTAGGGAGGAGGGATTATTATTAGCCTTCTACATGCCTAAGTAAACCATATCATCCTCTGCACTCAACATAAAAAGTAGAAGAGTAATGGAACCTCTGAGCAATTTTCAGTCCAAAGTGACCTGGACATTATACTACAAACCATGGCTACTCCATGCAGGTTTAACAAAGGTGATCACCAGGTTGTATTCTGTTACACCATGAAGCAAGTTATATGAAAAACAAGAGCCTTTCACACAAACAGGAGTGTTGAGGATTGAATGTAGCCATGTTAAGCCATTATCAAGACCTGATATCATTGGTAGATCCCTTTGGGGAGAGATTGTGTTTCTCAATGTTTAAATCCCACATAGAGCTGAAACACAAAAATATACATTACATTAGAAGTCTCGCATAGCCAAGTACTGACTAGAGCATGCCAAAAAGAGGGCAGGTGCCGCCTGCCAGAGGCTGCAATTTAATATCCTGCTATAAAAGCAATAGGAGGCTCCTGTTCATCTGAAACCTAGAACCTGTAATAAAAACAGTGAAAAATTCAATACTGGCGTGCTGTTCCTGCTGGCTATTTGTGTGCCAGGGTTTTATAGTAGGCCAGAAAGAAAAGCGATGTACAGTATATTCTGAAACAACTGAGTTCTTCTCCTGTGAAAGGTGGAATTATGGGTGATGGGGTATGAAATCCCATTTCTTTCTTTCTCTTTGATGGTTTATTTTTGCTTTGTTTTGGGATTTGGGGCCACAGGGAAATGAACCAGCCCTAAAGATGGTTTGGGGAAGTCACAGTAAAGATGGCTAAAAATGCATAATTTTTATTCCAAGGCAAGATGTCAAGTTCCCAAACTCAGGTTCAGAGAAATGAGAAAAACAAGACCACTTGTAAGCCTCTTTGTTTTCTTATATGCCTCGGGTTATATAATAGAGTCCATTAAAAATCTGTCTACAAATGAAATCTTTTAGTTCAACAAGTCCTAATTGCTTTCTGCATACTATGTTCAAGGCAAGGTGTGAAAGATATCATTAAAGGAATATATGACTGAAAACAATGGGGTTAGTCATGAAGTAAGAGCAAGGGATAACCAATGGTTAGCTGGTGTTCCTTTGAGAACTTCATGATGTCAAAATAACAAGAGGAAGGTGTCTGGCATTCTGGATGGCCTCTACAGTGAATGGGAGGACATTAATAGGAGTAGCTCAAGTTGGATAGGTATAGATAGGTTATTATCTGCATCATAGTGAGATAACAGACAATTCAGAGAATATTTCAGACACTAAGGGATGCAAAGATGAAGTCAAGATAGTTATTACTCTCATTAAGCTTATAATTTAATAAGGAGGATAAGATATACATACAAATAAGAATGAAATTGATTTATATATGAGATCTATAGTTAGAGTATAGCTATCTTTAGCTGGAGAAAAGAGAAGATCCATTATGGTAGTGGCTTAAGTTGGGCCTTGGACAAAAAAAAAAGCTAATACCATGTGGAAATATGTGGAAATAGAAGGTAGGTTGAAAATTAGTAATGGTAAGTAAAACAATTTGGCTCCAACACATAGTGAACAGAGAATCTAACAGTCAATCCCCGCCCCGCAAAAAAGCATTTCCTTGGCACTGTGTCAGGTGTTATGGATACAAACAAGGGTGGGACAACACACAAAGGGTAGGGCTAGTAAGTAATAAGACTGGAGAGAAATGATAAGACCAGAAGGTTGAGGACAAAGCCAGACAAATTTATTTGCATTTTATTCCACAGGCAATGGAGAGCTACAGAAGTTTTTGTTTGGGGGTTTTGGGGGGAGTGGGGAGCGTGACATGATCATACCTGTGCATTATAAAGAACATGTTGGCCATCATATTAAAGATAGTTTAGAGACAAGAGAAACCGGAAACAGGAAGCTCAATTAGGAGGCTATTATAGTAACCAGTTCAGGAGATCATAAAGTTGATTTGAAAATAGGGTGGTGGTAGTATAAATGGAGAGGAAGAGACAGGAGAAATATTGTGTATGCAGAATAAATAAAACTTAGAAACTGGATTGAGAGATCAAGAAAGGGGAAGAGACAATTTTCACTCCGAGGTTTCAGGTCTGGCTAACTGGGAAAATGATAGGGCATCAAAAGAATAGGGAATTTGGGGGTAGGAGTAGGCTTTGGGGGAATTGTGAGCTTAGTTTTGAATATGTTAAATTAGAGGCAGCAGAAGGATTGAAATGTGTAAGAGGCAGTTTGACAAGTGAGACAAAAATTCAGAAGAAATAGTGGGGTTAGGGGGCGGCTAGGTGGCACAGTGAGTAGAGCGCCAGCCCTGGAGTCAGAAGGACCTGAGTTCAGATCCGGCCTCAGACACTTAACACACACAAACAAAAAAAACCTAGCCATGTGACCTTGGGCAAGTTACTAAACCCCAGTAGCCCTCCAAAAAAAAAAAAAAGGCAAAAAAAGAAAAGAAAGAAAGAAAGAAAGAAATAGTGGGGTTAGATGTTGTTATTGCTGTTTATCCTTTATTCTTGAAGATGGCCAATGACATCAGGAGGGTGATGTCTTGACTTGCAAGTGAATTGGATTTAAGTGAGGCAGAGTTGTGCAAAGTCACCAGCCTCAGAGTAACCGGTGTCCAGTGGGAATACAAAAGTCAGGATGACTGTGATGGAAAGGGGTTATATATCAGAGGATCAAAGATACAGTGCTGAAAAGGACCTTAGAGGCCACTGAGCCTAACCCCTTCATTTTATTAATGAGGAAACTAAGGACTAAGAAGAGTTAGATGACTTGCCCATTCTCACATAGCCAGTAAGTGTACAATGGTCATTTATAAAGAAGTAACAATGGAAGTTTGAGAGAGGATGAGCTGGCTGAGGTCCAGTGTTTAGAGAAAACTGAGAGTCATGGACAGAGCTGTGGGAGTTACCTACACTTAGGGGAGAAGAGAGTGTGGCAGTTATGTAGACCTAGTTAACTTAAGTCACAGAGGCATTAAATCTTGCCCATGATTGGTCGTGTACTATTTAATTCCCACTGAACTGTTCCCAAATCTTGTAAACCGATTGGTACACGATTTGTAATTTTGCTGACTCAGGTCACCATTTAGATTATCTCAGCTTTAACAGCCAATCCGCAGCTGTCCTGGCAGCCTTCTGGTTTGGGAAGATGCCAATGGTATCAGTGTACCCACTTTTCCCAGCAGACTTCAGAAATACTGATAAGGACAAGTGGGATTGTATGCTACCTGTGATCCTGTTTTGTACCCTCTGCCTAACAGAAAGTTTGATTTGATCTAGTGGTGGTGAGTGTAGCTGTATCTTCCTTAGTTCATATCCTGACCTCTGGGTAGAAGCAGTTACACCACTTAAAAAGGGAGAAAAACCATTGAAGGAGACTGTAGAGAACTCAGGAAGGTGGAAAGAAAACAAGCATTTATTAAGCTCTTACCACATGCATAGCACTACACTACATGCTAGGGATGATGGGGAGAAAAGGGATGCTCAGTGGTTTCAAATGTATCAGTAACTTCAAGGAGTTTGAGAACTGAAAGATCATTGGATGTGTGACTAAAAGGCAACTGGAAACCTTGAAGAGAATAAGTTTAGTAGAATAGTGAGCATGAATGGTGAGAAAGTAGAATTCAAACTAATCTGTCTAGTTTAGCCAAGAAGGAGAAGAGAAACATTGGACAACAGTTTAAGGGAATTGCAAAATGAGGATTTTTTTATATATAATAGAGGGAACCCACTTATTTATAGACAAAGGGGAATAAGTCAGTAGAGAAGGAGAAGCTGAGTGAGAAAGGGAACATTCAGTGGATTAAAGTCACAGAATAGGATCACAGATGAAAAATGGAAAAGAGCTTATGGTCATTTAGTCCAACTCTCTCATTTTATACATGGAGAAAACAGACATGGAGAAGTTTAGTGACTTGCCCAGAGTCACATAGGTGACAGAGCTTAGATTTGGGCCCATGTCCTCTAATTCCAAATCCAGAACTCTTTTGAATGTACCACATTGCCATCTTGGGAGAGACAATAGGATCATGAGATCCTAGTGGAAATATCAGGCTAACTAGGAAGAGAGCAACCTCATCCTCTTCAATATAGAACAGGAGCTTTTAACCTAAGGTTGAGTCGATGGTTAAATTTCAGGGGGTCTCTGAACTTGGATAAGGAAAGAAAATAAATCTTTCTTTTCTCTAACTAAAATTTTTCATTTCCTTCAAGAATGGAAGGCCATAAACCATTATTATAAGAAGGGGTTCATGGGCTTCACTAGACTGCCAATGATGTCCATGACACAAAAAAAAACTTAAGAACCCCCAGGCTAGAGGAAAGAAGAAAGTAAGGTGTAATCATATTTCAAATATGCTGAGGATATCAACTTTGATAAATCCCTTGGTAAAAGTGATAAATTCAATTCAACAAGCATTTATTAAATAACTACTATGGTCAGTGAGAACTACTAAAAAAATTATCTGGTTAGTACATTAGAGTTTTCTAATAGCAGTCTTTCTTAAAGCAGTGTACTACTATTATATCAGAATATTTGTATAACCCCCCAAAGGGTGGGGCAGGACAGTGGGCAGGGTGAGAGATTGAGATGACAAGAAAAAAAAATCAAATCATAAATATTTCAAATGAATCTGTAAGGCTTCATTATTGTAATGGAAATACATTATTTCAAAAAGCATACCAGTTTTCAGTTTGATCCATGCAGATTTTCTCTTCTTTAAAGACAAAGTTTAAATATTTGCTTGTACACGTACAATCTAGAAAATGTAAAACAAAGGTTTCTATGATTGCAGTTAGTTATCTGTGAAGTATGAGTGCCAAGCCTTAAAACTCCGTGTCCACTTTGCTGCAACAATTAATATGGAGCCATTTTCAAGGTAGGATTATGGGCAGCAGTACCTCAAGGGACTGGCTGTGTTGCCCATGCGTTAAATCCTCATTTTGTGTGAACTTAATGAAAAAGATTGAAGTGGGTTCTGTCAGTTGTTCCTACAGTATGGAGATGCCTGATTTCCCCCTGAGTAAATGTAGTGAATTTGATGGATGGAAACGTAAAGGGAAAACATAGTTTGCTTCTTGCTTTGTTTGGAAGTCTTGAAATCAGACAGTTTTAAAATTACGTAGGGGTGTGTGTGTGTGAGAATGAGAGAGAGAGAGAGCAGTTGTGTATTCATTTTATTCATAAACTTTACTGTGATGGGGAGGGAGGGAGAAGGGATGGCTTCTATTTTGAGAAATCAAGAAGAAAAAGTTGACCTATCCAGCAGAATTTAAAATTAGGGACTATCTGTTTTCTATGAAATTTAGCTAATAAATTATTGATATTATTTTATTTTTAACATAATCAGCAATGGGATAATTTTTTTTTCTTTTCCCAAGGTGCTGTTTGCTAAAAGAAGTTTCCTTCCTTCTCATTCCAGAGTTTTGGTATAGCAGAGATAGTTGGCAGCATTAGGTGGTTTTAATCCCCCTACCTAGTAGCTCCGGCAATATTATTTAATACTTAAGAGAAATAATTAAAAAGAAATCGGGATACTTTTTTCTCATTCTGAATAAATAAAGAGCATTCCTTCTAAAACTATTTCCAGGAAACGTCAAGAATGTAGTTTCCAACCTGGGCTTGAGGCCAGAAAATTGTTGACAAGGGTTTTCATAAAACTGGAAGATGACAAGAATCCTATTCTTGGCACAAGCTTTAGTGTAGAAAGAAGTTAGCAGTAATGGTGACAAACAGGTATAAGACCATTAGGAAAAATTCCCTGGTCTATCCCAGGGCATCACCAGAACTGTGAGGCAGAAAAAAATGGTATCTCTAACAGATAGTAAAAAACAGACTACACTTAATAGCCAAACTTCTGGTGATCAACTACTCCAACAACAGAGAAAGTCTTGATGTCAACAAGGGGTTTGCACCTTAACCTAGCCAAAAGACAACCAGACAATCAAGAGAGAAAGTCAGATCTGGGAGTCCATGATTTTAAAAGGGGACATAGTGATAGAAAACTGTTGGAAGCAAAAGTAGTTTTAGAAGAAACAACAGAGAAAAAGGCCCTAGTGTTCAAGACCAGAATGCCTAATTAGAAAGGGTGCTATATTTGGTGTCAGAAGACCTGGGTTTGAATCCTACTTCTGCTATATACCACATTTCTACTCTAGGACAAGTCATTCTCTGGGCCTCAGTTTCCTCTTCTGTAAAATGAGGAGGTTGGACTAAAGGCCCTACAAATTTCCTTCTAGTTCTAAATCCATGATCCTATGATACCTTTAGTATCAGTAGGGAGCTAAAGAAGAGAAATCTATATGGTCAAGGACTATAAAAAGTGAGATTTACTCTAAAGTTATCCTAAAGATATCCAGTATTATATGACATGACTATTGTCAGAAAATAGATAATATCTGTAAAGCACAGTACCTAACACATAATGGACATTTAATAAATGCCTTTCCCTTCCCCCTTCACTCCAGCTAAGTTTAGGAAAAGTCGTTGCTAGGTTGGCTATAAAATGATGAGTTTTCCAGCCATGGAAATTCTCGTGGTAGCTTTGAGATCTGGGTTACCCCCATCAAAAAATCAGGACTCTGAAATAATGAAGGCTCTTCAAGGCAGCTCATCACGTTCACTGCATCACCACATGGCTCCACCCAATAGTCCCCCTTAATGGTATGGTCCTATTTAACTAGGGAGAAACTCTAGAGGTTATCTCCACTGCTTGGCTACTGAGAAATAGCACCTAACTATGCTGAGATCCTGGTTTTCAGCAAGGCTCCAGCATTGATATTCATATCATGAGATCCGTCTGGCCACAGCTAATTTGAACATGTCACTTTATTCCCTGTGAAGAATATCTAAAGCTTTAAGGCAGATTCAAGGGGCCTAGCCTTCCCTCAACACAAACAAATGCACAATGCTCTCATTAACTGGAACCTTCACATCTGCACTGAAGTGAGAATATAACCCAAAGCTCTCTTCCCACCTATTGTATGTCAAACATGGAGAGATCAGAGAGGGGATACTTGACAATAGCATTTTATTCAAGCTTTGGGGTGAAAGATTTGGACAAGTCATGAAGTATGCATGACACTGAGTAAGAAAAACAACAGGGCTGATTTCTAAGGGGTACACTAAAAAGGAAGATGTAGTTATTTAGTTTATGGAGGGTTTTTTTTATTTTCTCACTGTTATTGATTTATTTTTGTAACCAATTCAGTCTAACCTGCTGAAAATCTGTGTCTCCATTGGCAACCTGGAAAGCTACAGAGCCTGGCTCAATCTCTCTCTCTCTCTCTCTCTCTCTCTCTCTCTCTCTCTCTCTCTCTCTCTCTCTCTCTCTCTCTCACACACACACACACACACACACACACACACACACACCCTGGTGACTCAGAGCCACAGGCAGAATTTTCCAAGATGATGTAGGTAGATTTAGGTCCTTCTAGTTGAAATGCTTTATAGCAAGGCCATCTTAATCTGAAAGGGGGAATGTCTTCAGCTGGGATATAACTAGAAAAGCAATGGCAATGACTGGTCCATTGAAGATTCAACCTCCCATTGAGTTTATTCATGACTGTGGATCTCAGGGTTCTAAAGAAATATAAACTCAGGGAAAATGTTGCCACAATATCCAAAAATTGAATGGTTAACCTATTCTTTTGACTTATTCAAAATTGGTACTTCATAACTGAATTACAAAATATTTGAGTTAAAGGGAACATTATGGGAAAATGAGTCCAATTGCATCATTTCTTAGATAAAGAAACTGAGATGTACAGAGGTTAACCGATTTGCCCAGTTTTATAAAGCTTATTATCAACAAAGGCAGGACTAGAAGGTAGGGCTCCTGCTCCAGGACTTTTTTCCCTATACCACATTGGCTCCCTCTCCCTTTTAAAGATTATTTCCTCTACCTCCCATTTCCCTAAATCTCTTTCCCTTTTTTCTGGAAGTATAATCACAGGTTTCTATTTTCAAAGTAAAGTTGACAAGAAAGTCATTAGCTGAGAAAAGAAGAAAATACTCTTAGGCCAAATGTCTGAACCACCACTAGCTTCAACACTTGCCCTCCTACAATATTGACTTAGCTTCAGTTTGCAGGCTCTTTTGACAATTTGGATACTGAAATACTGTCAACTCTGGATTATTCATGTGAAATATTAATCCCTCCGCTGACTTTCCTGGCACCAGAATGACATTATGTCTCATAGTTATGATGGGAGAAATATCTCCTCTTTGAGTTCATGTAGTAGGTTACTGCTGCCGAATAAATCTACCACAATGCAGAAATTATAGAGGTGAAACCCTAGGTTTTATGCTTAAACACAGGTTCAAGATTCAGAAAAATAATCCTGAACCAAAACTAGGATTCTAATGAGGCTTTTTGGAGACAAAATTACATAAAAGAAACAGAGAAATATTTTTTACCTGCAGCAATCTAGTACATCTTCGTAAGACATAAAAGTTGCTCATAGTTAAAAAGAACTGCAATCTCATACATCCCCTAAGGAAAGCAACCTAATTAAAAAGTCTCTATAGGTAAACTAAGTCAGGTTACAGATTAAACTACATTTAGAGGGCTCACAAAGGACAGATTGAGATTTACATGTCATAGAAATAACCAAAAGGCCTTAGGAAACACGAAACTCCCCCCTGGCTTCTTATCTGAGGAATGTCAAAAAGTCTTCCCTTAATATTATCATTCTGTGAGTCAAATTTTAGCCAAGTGGTGTTAATATGAACAGGAAACAGGTTTCAGTTAGGCAAAATGTTCCAGGAAGAATGTCATAATAAAATTAAATAAAAGACAATTTTTTAAAAGTTCACATCACACAGTTAACTGCAGTGTATTTGTCATGAAAACCAATCTTTATCTTAGCCTGAGTAAAACATACCCAGTTTTAAAGATGTCCTAACAAACCAACTATCAATAGTTTTTGGATAATCCATTGTTTGAACTTTCTGCTGCTCCCACAGTTCATACTGAGTATTGCTAATTGCAACTATTTTCTTTTGATTTGAATGTAAATTTAGCATGAAAAGGGATTTTTTCACTTTTTGACCTTTTATTCCCAGTGCCTAGAACAGTTCCGGATGCACTTAATAAGCACTCAATAAATGAATAATTGATTGAATTATTTGAAATGTGATAAAAGTCTCACTGAAGTCTATTTTTTTCTTTAAATATAAATATTTATACTATCATGCCAAGTGAATTGGACTAGGAGGCAGATAATCTGGGTTTTTCATCTTGGCTCTGACACCAACTAGTCTTTGCACTTGGGCCTTCTCTACCACACCATATCCTGATCTGTGGGATGAGGAAGTGAGATTAGATGACCTCTGACCTCACTAAATGTTCCTTCTAACACAACTCTAACATTCTATGATGATCAATTATGCTCTCTAAGTTTTCAAAGGAAAAAAATGGACATAAGTTCTAGCAACAATCAGTACAGAGCATTAGCTCACTCAAATATTCTAATGAAATTAGAGGCAAGAATTTGATACCCTTGCTGGTTATTTGTCTTTGCTCTATTCCCCTGGTCACTGGCTACTTTCATAACCCCTATCAGCTCTTTTGGAAATGCATGTTGCTGTTGAGAGGACTGGAGAGGGTAGGAGACTAGATCTACTTGAATCTATCCCTACCCCTAGAAGACAAAACAAAACAAAAGAGATCGACCTAATGACTGTGTAAGTGTGCATGTGTAAGTGTGTGTGAGAGGATAAAACAAGTTCTATAACCCTATTTTATACAGAACTATAGTAATATCATGAGTTTACTAAGAAAATCAGTAACCAGGCAATGGAAACTAGACAAATCAGTGACCGGATACTTTTGCTTTTCAAAATAAGCAGTATTCAGCCACAGGACATTTAGAATGACTAAAATAATTAAATGAATTTCATCCAGTAGAAACCATGACATTCTTCCTGAAGGTAAATTTTACCACTTGTGAAATTTATGCTGATTTTTATACATTTCAAGAACATTTATGAAATTATGAGTCCTTCTGAGACTAATAAGTAGAATCAATCTCCTAGTTTCTAATAGTTTGAGAATTTATAAATTGCAATAAAAATATCTCCTACACTTTTTAACTGTGATCAAGATCATGATTTTCAAAGGAATAAGCTATTCAAAACCCCCAGGAAAAGGTTCTTTGCAGTTCTCATCACATATCTTATGGATAGGTTAAGAATAGAGGGCAAGATTCTGCCTTCTGAGGCTTCATGTGCTTTTTAGAGATCTTTGTCCTAAATCTGTTGGTTTCCCTCACTTCTCTCTTAATTGGCTATGATGAAGTAAAGAAGAAAAGGGAATTACATTCTTTTTATTACTTATTTCATCTAATGAATAGGTTCTTCCTCTACTTTGTAGTACAGTAGCTGCACATATTGGTAAAATTAGTAACTTTTCTCCTTAGTCATTTTTACTTTGTCTATACTATGAATTACTCCAATGAATCTGTGATCCTAGAGATTTGGATGTTCCCTACAGTGATGCATATAGCAACCCAGCCACTCCTCTATTGCTGGTCATGTCCTCACATAAATTTGCTAGGGGTAGGAGAAGGGGAAGGTTCCACCAAATGTGTTAGAGCCTCTCCTTGCATCCTCTTGACATAAATAATATACCATTGCAGACCTATAGCATTATTGAGGGATTTTAAGTCCCATGGAAACATTTGTAACAAACAGATATTTATTGAAGAGAAAGTATGGACTAGGCACCCAGGAATTTAAAAATGAAATGCTGAGCTACCTCCAAGGACACTATGTTCTATTTGGGGAGATTCGATCTATATACATGAAAAAAATACTAACAACAGCAGGCAGTAAATAATAAATGTCAAATGAATGGCATAGGCCATAAATGTTACAGGAGTAACATTGGATCACTTCTGGCTGGGGTGGGCTGAATATGATTCATGGAAGTAGGAAGTTTTACTCTAGCCCTTGAAAGATGAGTAGAGGTTCCATAAGCATATAGAAGAAGGAGGATGGTAAGCAAGAAAGGGAGGGATGAAATCACAAAAAGCACATAGGCAGAATAGGGCTAAGTTTATCCAGGGAACTATGAGTATGCTAGTTTAATTGGAGTGAGAGATTCCTATAGGAGAGTCATATTGTTCTTGAGTCAACTTGCAATGGAGCCAACACAGATTTACAGTTTCTAGGGCCTTTGGTCAGATGAGAGATAAAGCAATGGTGGCAACACTATAAAGTTGTAAGGTACTGATAAAGGGAACTTCATGGGGTACCATGCCTTACAGTAATAAAAAAGGGCACTTAGACTAGAATCAACTATAGGTGGAGAAATGAAGATGTCAAAATTAACCTGCTTTTACAAGAAGTTTAACAATGCAAAAGTAACAGATGGGAGAGTAATTAGATACTAACTTATTTTATATGCACTATACCACTTGTTCTTATGAGTTAGGTATTACAGGTGTTAGTATCTCATCTTGCAAATGAGGTAACCCTGACTCCAAGAAATTCTGTGGTTTTCTTTATGATTTAGCAATCATTAACTGTAGGTCTTCTTCTTCTTTTTTTTTTTTTTTTTTTTTTTTGTTTTGGAGGGCAATTGGGGTTAAGTGACTTGCCCAAGGTTACATGGCTAGTTTTTGTGTTAAGTGTCTGAGACCGGATTTGAACTTAGGTACTCTTGACTCCAGGGCAGTTGCTCTATTAACTGCGCCACCCAGCCACGCCCCCAGCTGTAGATCTTGAACCCATGTCTCTCCAATGCCAAATCCAGCCGTTCAACCATTATACCACAGGAGAGAAGGAAATTTTATCCTTTTAATAACAGGGAGAACTGAATCTGGTTATAGGCATATAGGAAGGGGTGAGATTATTATTAGATTATTTGATGTGGAGGTGGAAAGAGGGGATGGATTTTTAAGCAAAAAAAAATGTTATTGTGATTTAATCAGTTTAGTTAACTCATGTAAAGTCTTCAAGGATAAATTTAGTGTAACAAATAAATACATTGGTGTGGAGAAAATTATACCAATTGAAAGATAAACTGCCTGTATCAAACTAACTCCATTTCTTTCAACTGCTCAGTTGCACCTAGAACACATTCAGAGTCTTTCATCTGGAAAGAACAGCTTCCTGACAAATGTGTTTGTATGCATATATTCTTTAAATTTGCACATTGCCTTGAAATGTGGGAATACAGTTGCTCAACAGAGAACTTTTGAAATACAACTCAGATCAAGCAAAAATAACTTTACATTTATTATTTGAAAAGTTTAACTCTGGTGATGTACCTTCCATTTGAACTTGTCAGTGCAGATACTTAAAAGTCTAAGAATTTAAAATAATTATATAACTCACTAAGCAATCACTGCCTGTCTCAAACCCTCAAACCCCCCAAACTCTTTTTTTTTTTAAAGCGATTGGGGTTAAGTAACTTGCTCAAGGTTACACGGCTAGTCTTTATTTATGTGGGGGTGCCCATTTCCTGAGGCCAGTTTCTATCCTGGGTCATCCCAACTCCCAACTCCCAACTCCGAGGCCGGCGCTTTTACTCACTGCGCCACCTAGCCACCCCACCCCCCAAACTCTTAATGGATAATTCAGTTTTGTTAGGTTACAATCCTTTTGGAACACGCGCGCGTGCACACACACACACACCAAAAGAAAAAAGGAAAAAATACTGAAAATTGCCTATGGAATGTCAACATATTAATTAATAATAAAAACTATTTTCTAGATGGACGTAGATTGCAAGTGAAAGCTATCCAGGTTTAGAGATTGACATTACTCCTAAGGAAAGCTCATCTGTATTGACTGTGTTGTCTTCGGCAGAACTTTCTCCATTTTCAGAAGGAGGGCTTTCATGTTGAATTTTTCATCAAAAAGAATAGTCTCTTAATCTTCTCAGAGATATAAGCGTTCTTTGGATGACTGACCCTCTGTCCTTCCTTTAAACAAAAATGTTTTGCCATCATCATCAATAAGTGCCAGCATGAAAATTGGTGAGGAAGAAGAAAAATTATACTAAGATCTATAGAAAACAACTCCTGGTGACTATATCATGGATGGGATAGGGACTGCATTTGTGATTACATTGCAGGAGGGAGCTCCCTGGATAAGGAAACTCTTTTTATCAGTGAAAAATACATGTAAATAGACATATAAAATCCTACAAACTGTTTTAGTCAGCAAATCACATGGACTGAATATCAGTCTTAAAAAGTTATGAAGCAGGCTCCTTCATTGAGATGATAAACTAACCTACTAATAATTCCATTAATATAATATCTCTTCCCACCCACCCGTATCAATAACAATTCTATATATGTATATATGTGTGTATATGTACATGTGTGCGAAATGTATAAACATATAGCTATGAATATATGTGTACATATGTATATAAACATATATGTATATCTCTAAAGTCCAACAGTAGGATCTCAAGGAACAAGGAAAATAACATGACTGTCCTGAGAAGGGCACATGAAACTCATACCCCCAAGCAAGAAGATAATCAGACTGAAAATTGATTCTATACTCAGTGCTAGTAAAATAAGGTGTTTTATGCATAAAGATGATAACCAGGGGGTGGCTAGGTGGCGCAGTGAGGAGAGCGTTGGCCCTGGAGTCAGAAGGACCTGAGTTCAGATCTGGACTCAGACACTTAACGCACACACAAACATAAACCTAGCCATGTGACCTTGGGCAAGTTACTTACCCCCAATTGCCCTCCAAAAAGAAAAAAAAAAAGATGATAACCAGACGGTAGCTAGGTGGCACAGGGAATAGAACTCTGGGCCTAGAGTCAGGAAGACTTACTTGTTCTTCTGAGTTCAAATCTGACCTCAGACACTTATTAGCTGTGTGACTATAAACAAGTCACTTAACCCTATTTACCACAGTTCCTCAGCTATAAAATGAGTTGGATAAGGAAATGTCAAACCATTCTAGTATCTCTTTCCAAGAAAACCCCAAATGAGATCAAGAAGAGTCAGACAGGACTAAAATGACTGATGACCAGAAATGGCAGACCTCATCTGCTAGAAGTGAATGGATTGGCACTATTCTACCAGACCTTGGTGATGGGCAGTCACCAAGCTGGTAATCCTGCCTCAGTATAACTTATCACTATCATCTGCATAGGTATTCTCTCTTCTAAAGAGATGGTCAGTGGTACCCCAAGAATTGTCAGGAGTAAATCAAGCCAGGCCAATACCCCCAAAGCACTGATGATGACTTTTCACTAATTCAACCCAATGACCTCTCTTTTCTTGGTCTTGATTCTAAAAACTACTGTATATTGGTAGGAAAAACAAAGAACAAAGAGTTGTAAAATATAGAATCTTGTTAAAGACAAGAGATTTAATCTCTCTAAGCTTTAGTTTTCTTATTAGAGGTCAACTAGACCAGTCTCCTAACCAATGTATAAGGTCTTATTACTGTTAACACTTTTTCTAGCTTTGGATTTAGAAATATTATATAATCCTGGTTCTTCTTACACTTTTCTGATTACTAGTCTGTGGTCTTATCTCTGGCTTCTTTTTTTTACCACTGCTTCTTCAACAATCACCCTAAAAAACCCTTTTTAGTAGAAATCTGATATTTTCGACATTTGCCACTCCTAGGCCAAGGCAAAATTATTTTCTTTGACTTTCCTGCCTCACTGCTGCTTTCAGGTTATACTAGGCTACGATCCTTCCTTCAAACTTCATGCCTTTTTATTAGACATTATCCCTTTTATCCTTTTTGGGACTACCTATTGACCTCCAGGATATTGTCTCACCTTTCTAAATTACATTAGCACCTCAATTATTGCCTCTCTCTACCCTGCCCCTAGCATCTAGTTCACATAAATGAAGGTAGTCTGTCTACCTTGAATGTCACAATACATCCATACTCTCTTGCCACCTCTAGAAGCTTTTGGAGACCTGACTCAAGCTCAGGGCTTGTAAACAGATCTCAAGGGGTCTGACCATTGATTCATTTTTAGTCTTTCAGAGAAAGAGGTGGCTCTTTTTGTGAGATCTAATTTTTCTGTTTGTGCTTTTCATTTAATCATCCCTTACCTCTTCCTTCAGGAACTATTACCTCTATTTCATTTGCTTCTTTGTTCTTTCTCTCTCCACTGTCTTCTTCCCATCTGCCCAGAAACAAGTGATCCATGGACTAAAAAAAAATACTCCCTCAAACCTCTTACCTTTTTGAACTATTGTCTCATCTTTCTCTTCCCTTTCACTGCCAAACTGCAATAGCATAGTCACATCAAAGTGCTCCTAGGGACCAGGTTATCTCTAAGGTCCAGTCCAAATCTAAAACCCTGTGATTTGATATTCTGACTAGGAGTAATGGACTTGACATCTTCTTGAGCAGTTAACAACCTATCCTAAGTAACTGACAATGCTGTCATGGAGAACTTCCAAGTCATCAGTGCTGCTGCCACTGTAATGCTGCAGAGGCTACAGGAAGTATAAGAAAGAGCTGTTACTAAACTTAATTGAAGATCTACAAATAGAGATCATTGAATGATTCATAGACACGCAGCTGAGGGATCAGTTAGTCCATTTTAAGGAAAAGCATAATCACTTTCCCATAGGCAAAGAGGCAGAGAGCTACAAACAGGAATACAGTCCTATAAACACTATCCAGTCAACTAGGCAGAATACAGAACTACCCTCCTCCCCACCACACACACACACACACACACACACACACACACACACATTCTTGGGAGACTCTATTGATCATATCTCAACTTTTACAACCACTCAAAACATTATTAATTGGTTCTATGAAAATACAACTTTAGGCAAAACAATGTTGCAAAGAGGAGTTAGTTCTTTAACATCGATTTCAAGTAGAAGATGCATTTGTAGGCAGCCAAGTTGTAGCCAAACCTTATTCCCCACCACCTCCCCAGTCTTTAGTTGAGGATATAATTACAAATTATAATTCTCTCATGAATTGGGATACTATGTCTCAAATTGAAAGACTGCTATCCATACCTGGAGAACATATACAGTGAAAGACATCAGAAAGTACTGAGTTCTAGGGTACTAACCCTAGAGTAGAACCTAGGGATTCATGAGCAATAACAATCTGACACCTCTTCATATATTTCCTCAGCTCTCACTGACACTTCATCTTCTGACTGAAGACCCTACTAACTGGATGTAGGTGATGAGAGAGAGTGAAGTCAATAATTTATATAGGTACATTCAAAATAAATAGAAAAGAGAGGAAATAGAATATAGGCTGAGTCACTCACTGTGCCTGGCTCTCCCTCCTCATCAGTACCCTTCTACTTTGGTGATTTCATCATGTATGATAATTCTCAACTCTTTACATCCAGCCTTAATTTTCCTTTGAATTCTAACCCTGCATCTCCAACTTCCTTCTGGACATCACCTGGCTATCTCAACAGTACTTCAAACTCAACATACTCAAAATGTAGACTTTTGGAACTCAAGTTTCTGAACTGGGGGCTGAAGGGGAAAGTTGAGTTCCCCCTAAACTCATTCCTCCCCCGCAAAGTCTGTTTTGCTAATGATGTCACAATTTTTCCTTTCATACAGTTTTGTAACTCCCTATATCAAGTCAGTTGCTTGATCTTACCTAGTTCCTCAACATCTCCTAAATTCATCTTCTCCTCTTTACTTACATAATCAACATCCTGATTCAGGTTTTCATCTCTTGTCTGAACTATCCTAATGACCTCCTAATTGGTCTCCATGCTTCCAGACTCTTCCCTCTTTCCAAAGCATCCTTCACAGAAACTGTCAAAACAGTCTAATTCATCAGTCTGTTCATGGCAGAACACTGCTCAAAAACATTTAGTGGTTCCTTCTTACCTCTAGGAAAAACTGCAATCTCACATTTGACTCCTCTCCCCGAAATATGGCTTAATACATTCTACCTTCCAAAGTGTATTACCAGTCGTTCCCCACACATCACATGCCATCTCCCACATATGTATGTAGATTCATGTTCAGATTATTCCCCATATCTCAAATGTATTTAACCATGTAATTCAACAAACATTTTTAAAGCTTCTACTATGTCCCAGGCACTGAACACACAGACAGAAATGAAACTCAATGTGTTTACAGTCTCCTTGTTGGAGGATAAATACAACATGTACACAAGTAAGTGAATGCAAAATAATTTAAAGAGGGAATGTTAACAAATAGGAGAATTTGGAAAGGTCTCATGCAGAAGGTCACACTTGAATACAACTTTAGTAGATAGCATGGATTCTTTGAGGCAGAGTTGAGGGATGGGGTGGTATTCCAGACATGGTGGATCACTCATTCAAAGGCAAAGAGGCAAGACAGAAAATTGTGTATATGGAGAATACCTGGCCAATAAGAACAGTACAGGTAGTGATTTGGGAGGAATAATACAAAAAATATTTTTTAAAAAATTGAAAACATAGGTAGAATCTATATTGAGGAGAGATTTCAATGCTAAAAAGGAATTTATATTTTATCCTAGAAGCAAAATTTATATTTTATCCTAGAATCACTGAAGATTTTTCAATATGGAAATGACATGATCAGATCTCTGTTTAGGAATATCAGTGTGGCAGCTCTATTGAGAATAGACTGAAGATGTAAGAGACTGGGAGAAGGGAACTCAATTAGAAGACTATTGCAATTGTCCAGATTTCAGGATGTGTGAGGGAGAGAAGAGAACAGATATGAGAGATGTGTATAGGTATGTGTTTGGGAGGGGGGAGAATAACCATTTACTAAGCACCTACTATGAGCTAGGCACTCTGCTAAGCATTTTACAAATATTATATCATTTGATCCTTAATACTTATATTAACTGTATGTCAGTGATGAATGATTCAAGAATGACTCTGAGGTTGTAAACATGGGTGACTGGAATATTGGTTCCTTCAAAAGAAATAGAAAGAAATGTAAATACAATGTAGACCAAGCCACTCATTGTGTCTCCTCTCCCTCCCCATCACCAAATTCAGCATCCTTAGCTTCCTTCCAGGCTCAACTAAGTAGTCACCCACTTTCTATAACTTTCCCCAATTTCCCAGCAGGAAGTGTTTTCTTTCCCTCTTCAAATATTGTTAGAATTTTATTTGGATCTCTTCTTTACCCCCTATCACTCCCTACCTTGGACAATACTAACTAGTATAGCCATGTTATTGCACTGAAACACCTGACCAGAGCCATGGATTATATAATTTTTATCTTTGTGTCAGCAGTGTTTAGTAAAAACCCATACACATAGTAGATAATAAATGTTTGCTCAATCAAAATCAAGATATTGAAAGGATAGGACAACTAAAGGGTCAGTAACCTTGAACTTACTGAGGTGGGACTCAAAGTTTATTATTATTATTATTATTATTATTATTATTATTATTATTATTATTATTATGGAGCTGTGAGATTGGGAGAGTTTTTTTAATTCTCTTTATTAGGAACTAAGAGGTTTTTTAACCTCATTTTTTTTCTATTTTCTTTACCATTGTTTTCTGGAAGCAGCTAGATGGAACAATTAACTTGATGTCTCTTATTGAGACAAAGGCTGATCCTGATAAGGGCAGTGGCCCTTATAATTGAACTGTTCATTTCTGTGAAATTTAACAAGTCCAAGTGAAGAATAAAGACTGCAACTGGGATCCAGGATTAACCTGGGCTGGTCTCCAGGGATATGTTAAAAGACATTTGGCAGGGAATACTGACCTTACCCACCTTAGGGTAGGATTCAGATTTAATTTATTAATATCATTATTGTGAAATTGCATTAGTCGGGATAACTTTATAAATGTGCATGTAATGACAGTGTCATTGGTAGTATCTAATAATATGAAGAACATGATTATGAATCTAAGAGATGTGCCGATTAGCTGTCTGTTTTGTGATTGTATTTCTTTTGGGACATTTTTTGTATGTCCCAGCTCTAGCCCATTGACCATGTAAAATTCATCAATGATTAGCACATTTGTAGATTGTGTCTGGGTTGGCCTTTCTTTTCCCAAGGTAATAGTTTGTTTATTTAATTGTTCTCATTAGGACTCTTAGCACATTAAAAGGAGTGTTTTAAAAGATAGCAATAAACCTTAGGAACAAAAGAGTAAATATAAACATTATTCGTCACTTTTCAGTCAGGCTTAACAATCTTATGAGTATAAAGAAGTTAAGAGAAATCATTTTATCAAACTATTAGGCTGAGATCAGAAGTGTCAACATAGGTAGAAATTACTAATTTGTTTATCTTTAATGGGTTAGCCACTTGATGGGCTTTTGCTTTGAAATTTATTATCCAAAGGCTGAATTTTCTGCTTCTGTTTAAGCCACTTTAGACACTGAGTCACTAAAATGAACTTCACAGGGTTGTTTGTAAAGGGGTTCAAATAAGGTCATGTATACAAAACACTTTGCAAACCTTAGAGTTATAGAAATGTCAGATACTATTACCATTGTCTTTCTAAGATCATGATCCCTGATCTGATAGGGAAAAGGGACAACATAAAAACTGGAAGAGAGAATATAACATTTCAAGCTGATGAACATGGTGAAGTTAAATGTCCAGGGTTGAAGAAATGTGACACAGTAGATAGACAGCCAGTTTTAGAATAAAGAAGGTCTGGGTTCGAGTCCTGCCTCTGTGAGACTAGCTTCTAAAATGGTAAATCTTAGAGCCTCTCAGAGCCTCAGACAATTCTCTCAAGACTATCAATTATAAGGGAGTTGTCAATCTACTTTAGAAAAAGATTCCCCAATGGAAGATACTCTCAGTGAAGAAACCCCAGGTTTGAAATGAAAAAATCAAATGTCTGGGTACCCATGCTAATCACATCAGCAGTGAAAAACATGTCAACTCTCCTTCTGTCAGATCTTCACCTGAAGATAACCCAAAGATAGTTAAGGACTGCAACCAACCTGCAGTACTTACCCTTTAACCTGCATATATATAGTGCAGTGCCACTTCTGTAGAAATGCCACACAATACCTCATTTTGTGTTTTTTTTTTATGAAAGAGATGGTGTAGTAAAGTGAAAAATATACTGAATTTGTACCCAGAAGACTTGGACTTGAATTAAAGCTTTGCTACTGTGTGACCTTGGAAAAGTCAACAAACTATTCTAGCTTTGTTTCCTTATTTGTAAAATAAGTAATTTGGAAAATATGATCTTTAAGGACCCTTCCAGCTCTGTCTTCCATGAGCCAATGATTGTAAGTTGAATGACTGGGAAACATCCCATGATCATACATTAAGAGCTGGAAGGGACTTTAGAGATAACTTGTTCCAATTGTCTCATTCTACAGTTAAGGAAATGGAGGCCCAGAGAAACAAGAAGAATGAAATTACCTTAAAAGTAAAGAGATATTTGATTTTTGTCTAGGCACTTTGACTCTTCACAGCATAACAGAGGATTAGAGATGGAAGAGAGAATCCGATACCATCTAATCCAATACTGTCGAACTCAAATAATAACAGATCCCTGCAGGTTATACATTGAATTAAAAAAACCACAAATTAGTATTATCTAGGTCATATTGTATTTTTATTTATTTTGTTAAATATTTCCTAATTACATTTTACTCCAGTTTGGCTTCACTCTGGCCTCCTGGCCTGGAGTTTAACACCTCCAATATTAGCCCAGGATTCTTCACCTAGAGGCCATGAGGTGTGTGTGTATGTTTATGTGTGTGTATGTCTGTCTAATACATATGTATGTATGTATGTGTGTATATATATATATAATATTCAATATAATTTCTTTTGTAATGCTACATATTTTATTTTATACATTTTAAAACATTATTCCTAGGAATCCATAGGTTTTACCAGACTGTCAAAAGGGTCCATGACAAAAAAAAAAAGGATAAAAACCTTTGATATAGTCCTATCTCCTTATTTTATAAATGGAGAAATGGATGCCCAGAGAAGTAATGGGACTTGCCAAGATTGGTTGCTTTGAAGGAGAGGGTGACAGAGAAGAACAGCTGAACACACAATATTCTGGGTGTGCCTTTCTTCACAATGGCTGATAAGAATTAGATGACACAAAATAACTCATTTAAATAACCCTTATTTAATAATGATGATATAATAATTACAATAGCAATTATGATGCAGGAGAGAATTCTCTTAATAGCAGTATTTTTCTACATACTTCATAAAGCAATTCACTGTAGTAAGGACTGTAGTGTCAATCAATAAGGTAAATGTAACCTTCCGAGGTCAGTGATTCAAGGGGGAGTAGCAAGGGAGGGAATTCTTTTTCCCTTGCCCTGTCCTTCACCAGTCTGGTACAAAAGCTGCATATCTACAAACTGGTCCTGTCTTGTCCTGTATTAACTAATACTGGACATAGTCAGTTACCTAGATGCCATGCCCCCCTTTCCAAGCTTAACAGTAATAGAATTGAAAGACAGGGCTCAAATGTAAGAGACAGGGTATTAAGCTCATCAAAAGATTGGACCAGAAAAGGGGAAGGGAAAGAGTAGAAAGAAGGGTAATGGCTGGACCACCAAATGGATCCAGGTCATAGAAGCTTTTCTGGTAGGACATCTAATATTCACCTGAGGGGGGCCAGAAGGAGAGAGGAGACATTTCTTTGTAGGTGAATAGATTCGGGTAGGTTTTGTTTTCTCCTCTGCAAATGAAACTCGGCAGTTGTATCCCTAGGGTATATAAAGGGTGTATGTTCCCTGCAAAGAGAACAGCTACTTTGGGGGAAATAGATGGTCTCCTTTGTTGTGTTAGACACACCATCCCCAGTGCTGTACTGCTATCTCCCTCCTCAGCAGCCTACCTCCCTATCAGTGACTGAGTCATCCCTAACACAAATCGACATGAATCAAAAACTCCTCTGTGGTTGTTCCTTAGGGAGCTGCCCCTATCCCTAACCCCTCTGTCCTAAGCTAAGGAGGTGCCACCAAGGAAAGTGGAGGAGTAGACTGCCAGAACAAAATATCCCCTAAGATCCTGGTTTGGGCAAGGCCACTCTTGGAAAGAGCCTCTTCGACACTGTCTCCTCCTCCCCACTGCTGACCAGAGAGGAGTTGTACTCAGGGGAATTGTGGAAGAGGGAAGTGTGGGCAGGAGGAAAAAACACAACCAATCAGAACAAGGCCCTTTGACCCTGAAGCTAGGAGCAGTCTCCCATGCCCCTGTGCCCACCTTCATCCCCGTCCTCATCCTTCAGCCTAACCATTCCAGCTTCCCCGAGTTGCACTGTCCTGCCATTCCTCGCCAGGATGCCACCATGTCCCCACCTAAGGCTCGTCTTCTCTCTCCACCTGGCTAGGCAGAGCAAGAGAAGCAGGCAGAGAGCGCAAACAGGGACCTCCAAACTGCCTGGAAGGGGGCCTAACCTCAGGGCGGGGGAGGGGTGGGAGGACCAGAAAGACTGGAGGGACCCCCCCCCCCCGTCTTCCTCTTGTCGCTGCCCCTGCCCTGCGCCGCCCCTAACCACCCTCTCCCCCCCCCCCGTTCCCCTCCCCCCACAGCTGCTTCAAAAGACTCCGAGCCAGAGCTGCTCCCCAATCCAAAAGGAGCCCAGCTGCGCCGAGGGCAGGGGGAGGGGGCGGGGGGAGTCACTTGAGAGGGGGCGGCGAGGGCCAGGGAGGTGGTGAAGGGGGGGGGCGGGGGGAGAGCGGAGCGCAGGGGAAGGGAGGAGGGGAAAGGAGAGAAGGGGAGGGGAGGCTGGCTTTCGCAGCTCTGCTCACCCCGCTCTCTTCTGGAATCACTTACCCAGGCCAGGGCGAGGGGGCCAGGTCCGCAAACTCCTTTGGGGACCGCGGCATCTTTGGACTCCGAAATCCACTCTGCCTTGGGTCTGCGAAATGTAAACAATCCGCCATGATTTCTTTGTTTAGCTAATTGAACCTGCAGCTGTCTCTGTCTCAGTCTCTCCCTCTCTCCCTCTCCCTCTTTTCTCTCTCTCTTTTATTTATTTATTTGTTTGTTTTTCTCTCTTTTGCTCTCTCTTTCACTCTTTCTGGAGTGTTGGCAGCTGCTTTGCATGGGCACACAGGCTGGTGGGTGGTGGGCGAGGGCGGTGGTGGTGGTTTTGATAAATACAGGTAAAATAACACCCAAATCTCAGACTGAGGTGCAGTGACTGGAAGAGGAGGAGGAGGATTTTTTTTTTGCCTTTTTTTTCCCCTTTCCCACTTCATTACAGTCTCCTTCGTGGCGGGGAGAGAAACTCCCCGGAAAATGCGGTTCCAGCTCCCCAGTTTCTTTCCCAGGTGCTGCTAGTCTGTTTGGCGGCCAAGTTCACAGTTGCCGCGGCCGCCTCCACCTTCGGACTGCGGAAGGGGCAAAGTTCTGCGTTTCTTTTGAAAGCCCCCAACCCCACTGAGGGCAACCCGCCCGAGGGGCACCTACCCGCCCACAGAGGCCACAAAATAAAACCTGGTTGTCTAAGAAGATTAAACGTATTTGTATCACTTGTTTCCTTCACAATTTTCCCAGTCTTGGAGAGTAAAACAAGACAGCTATTTAAAATATCTCAACCAGCACCGAACTAAGGGAAAGCTCCTGATAGTATTGGCCACCCGAGCCTGGCTAGTAAATGCCACAGCCTGTGAGATGGTAGTGTAAATGTTTTATTTGGACCTGAGGCGAGTATTTTTCATTTAGAAACTTTGAAGAAAATATTTCAAAGCCCCTGTGTGAATTAGGAGATTCATGCACAATTCTCCACTTGTTTATCCTGGTTGAGCTTGGTTTGCTTACCAGGTTTCAAGGATCACCACTATGATTAATGCACGTATCCTTGTAAATCTTCTGGAAGGATTTATGACAAAGTTCAGGTTAATACATGGCAGCAAAATTCTGGGGTTATGGCCTCATTTATTTAAAAACTTCTTCACATACACACCCTTTTTCTACTGAAAACCACGTTTATGGTACCAAACAGCCATTCATTTTTTTTAAAATCAGGAAGGAGTATTGAAAGTCATCAAAATCTTCCACTCCAACTTTTGTCTTCCTTATCATCACCATTCATTTCACATATATGTGCATACATATGCATACATGTTACTCTACTTGTGTCTATTACTGTGTAGAGCATTTTATAAATCAAGTTCAATAAACTTCACCTAGAGCAACCATTAGGTTGTGTTGCCTATTGGGTCAGTTGCCTATTCATCAGATTGGTGCCTGTCTAATCCAGTCGATAAGATATTCTAAATAGCTAAATTGCAAATAGTTATTCCTCTTACTTGGATTGTTCAAATCAGTATTTATTGCACACAAAAATATAAACATATTTACACACATATTTATGTACTCTATATAAATATATGCATTAAATCATTAGATGTGATGAGATATTCACAACCTAATCCATAATTAAGTTGAGGCAATGATGCTGTGGGAAAGGTGCTGGCCTTGAAGTCGGAGGGTCAGGCTTTGAATCTTCACTCTGTCTCTTACAGCTATTGTTACCTTAAGCAAGTCATTGTAACTTCTCTGAACCCCATTTTCTTCATTTGTAAAATGAGAAGGCTAGATTAGATGACATTTAAGATCCCCACAAACTCTGTTAGGATAATCATAAATTCTCCATAATTCCTACAGCTGAGTAAACCAAATGTACCACTAAAAAAAAAAGATTTAATCTTTTACATACCATACATGGCCTCAAGGATTATAATCTATAATACACAAAATCTATAATCCTACTGCTCTCCATAGCTGAAAATTTCTTTTTTCCCTTGGCCAAGACGAATTCTTTTATCATGCTTTTTATCAAAATCTACCTTAAAATTCACTTTCTTTATGAAATCTTCCATGATCGAAGCCACCCACATTAATGAAAAGCTGAAATTTCTAGGCCCTAGTTTTCATACTGCTGTCTTTTCTCTTCCCTTAGTTCAGCACCTCAAGAAAAAATATAACTTTCAATTATACTTAATAGTGTTGATTTGTATGGTTTTTCCCCCCTCTCCTAAATACCACATTATAAACAAGATAAAGGTAGAGGAGAAACCCTCTAGGATTATAACTTGCAGAGAGCGTGCCAACCTTCATTGACCGACGGAGTTTCCTTCCCATTCCTAGTCTCTTTTTATGAATTTTTAAAGTGATTCAGTGATGAATCCTTAGCAGGAGCTTCATTGCTTAAGGTTTAATGGTTCTAAAAGAGATAGATATTGTACTTTGCATCTTTTTCAAACCTCTCTAAATGATTATGCTTTTATTGCTTTGATAGATCTATGGTTTCATTTGTTAACACTTCTAGTGATGCACATGGCGCCCGCATTCCTCCTCAGGTGTAATTCTTCATATTTTCCGATAAATCTTCAATAGAATATCTATCCAATGAACTGAAACCAATTTGCTTCTTTTTTAAAAAAAAAAAAAGTACCTTAGGAGTACAGGATACCTATTGGGCTATTCATCTGTTGGTTCTTGTTCTTGGTATTTTTGACTGGCTCATTTTACTTTCTAGTCACATGTATCCTTTTTATATGATTTTTGGGGTGCTCAAGTTGTCAATAGCAACACTACATCATCTACTTGTCCCCACTATGTGTCTTTCCATTATTTCTTTTTCATTTTAATTATCTTGAGATGGTATTACTTCATGATTCCTAGGTAGCACTGGGAGAATATTTCTGTTAAAGCGATAACTTAATGCAGGACCAGGAAATATACCCTCATTGGAAAAACTGTGATTTTTTTTCAAAGATAAACTAGCCCTATCTCTTTCTTCTATGTATTTCTGGTCCCAGTATATAATATTAAGATATACAAGTTGATGGATTGATTTGATGGGATGACCATTCAGTTTCATATCATAATCTGGGTAATATGTTTTTATCTACCTAATTAAGAATCACATAAGTTAATACAAAGTAACCTTTGTATTAAATATTAAAAATTATAAAAGGTATGAAATTCTGTGTTGTGATGAATTTTTAAAGTCTTTGGGAAAGCATGTGTCTGGCTTCTTGTTAAACTAGATTCTTCCAAAGAGTAAGATACTCCACATAAGCAAGTTGGATGTTTTTCAATTTGCATCTGGCCCCTTTAGCTAAGATGACTAGAGCAAGACTTAGGTTGTATGTTTGATTATGATTCCTATAAAGTAGCTAACTAAACATAGAGGAAAGGCCCTAACCACAGTTTTTTCTCACAAATGCCATTGGTCACAAAGAAGACCAGATGAGAGAACATAAATAGTTCAGCACAAATCCGTTGGCTTTTATAAGGCACTATTCAACTTCCTCATCACAATTTTACCCTCTTTTCTATTTACCTTCTTCACTACATGCTTAAGAAAGTCAAGCCATCAATTTCCAGAAAATGTTCTTAGATACAAATACTTCTGAAATCTGAACCAAAGATGTGAGAAAATATTCAGGATTTATGGTTCTACTTTTTATGTGATAATTCTCACCATCAAGATATGCTGATTTGTTCAAATTTTCTTAATCAGATAAAGATACAACTAATGAACTTAGGCACAAAATTATAGAGGTCCTACTAGTTCTATTGTTTTTCTGATTTCTAGGATGTCTTGGTGACCTGCTCATTACAGGTTGGTTTCAATAATAACACTTTCTTTCAGATTTCTGCCAGAATATTCATCATTTGGAGCCAGCTCTAGGAAAAATGATGAAGTAGTCCCAGACTCCCACATTCTTTTCCTTATCCTCCTCATTGCTTAGAGTAGTATCCAAGGCCACAATTACCCATTGACCAGAACAAACATTCTGACTGCCTAGAGAACTATGACTCCACTCTCAGGCTTGCCTTCTCATGCTCAAAATTTTACTTTCCCTTCAAAATGCCCATTTCCACAGTGATTTTAGCTGCTTGGCACATAGGAAAGTGAACTAACAAACTAATTCTTAACAGGAATATAAAGGATTGAAAATGTGTTGTCTCTCCCTGGAGTACTGGAGTTTTTTCTGGCGGCGGAGGATTTGGAGATGGAAAAAAATAGCAGTGTAATAGATAAGTGGTGATATCTGTTTTAGGGTCCACTTGTAATGGCCATCAAATGATATATCAATTGTATTGTTTTCATTCAGTCATTTCGGTCATGTCCAACAGTTTGTGACCCCATTTAGGGGTTTCTTGGCAAAAATACTGAAATGGTTTGTTATTTCCTTCTCCATCTTATTTTTACAGATGAGGAAACCGAGGCAAATAGAATTATGTGACTATACCTCAATAGCAATGGACAATTCTGCTTTAACTTAAAGGTATCATGGACCTCCTACAAGATTTCTCTTAGACTTGGAGATCTATGGTCATGTACTTATTTACTTATTTACATGGCTTCTTTAAATTATGGTGTTTTGCTTTTTAAAAATTTCTGTTAGAGAAGAGAGCTAGGGGCAACTAGGTGATACAGTGAAAAGAGCACCAGCTCTGGAGTCAGGAGAACCTGAGTTCAAATCCGATCTCAGATACTTAACACTTACTAGTCGTGTGACCTTGGGCAAGTCATTTAACTTCAATTGCCCTGCTTTCCCCCCCTACAAAAACAAATAAAAAGGAAGAGAGCTAAATTTCAACATTCTCCCCTCCCCCCCAAAAAATATCCCTACCCCACAGCTTCTTACATATCTCATATTTGGAAAACATGTTAGGTTTTTAGAAAACACAATTTCTTATTCCTAATCTTCTGAAAAAACTTAGGCAAAGACGAATTTCCCCAATTCCTGGGACTTAAAATATGGAAAATACAGACATTCTGTAGCTTTCTGAAATGATGCAAATATACAATTGGGCTTATAAAAGTAAAATTCTCCCAACAATTTCATTCTTTTTTATTCTATTGAAAACTAAATCTGCAACATACATTGCAAAAGAGAGAAGAAGAATTACAGAGTCTCAGTAATTCCTCTTCCTTTCTGCTCTTGGCTCAGGTATTCTGGGAGCATGAATGTCCTTTCCCAGCCAGTCACTTTTTGGAATGGATACAGCAGTCATAGACTGGCTCAGCTGCTGCTGTGTTTGAAGGGTCCCAGCACCCAGCCACAGATCTGAGCAGCCAAATGAACATTTTACCAACCCCTACTGTCCCATTCACTTTTTTTAAAACCTTGGAAAAAATCAAACTAAACCTAAAATGTGGTTAAATTTTAAAATCTAATTATTCTTGTTGTTTCTATGATTTAAAAAACCATTTTTCTTCTTTAAATAAACCAGTGACTTTACTATTTGAACGTGCATATACATATATTCAGAAAATGTATTTCAACTTAACAGGAAGCTTTGCAGAAAAAAATTATATATTTCATAGTCCACCATTTCAGGGGCTTACAAAAGATTTTTCTTTTCTTTTTTTTTTAAAGCAATTGGGGTTAAGTAACTTGCTCAAGGTTACACGGCTAGTCATTTGATTTATGCGTGGGTGCTCATTTTCTGAGGCCGGATCTGATCTCGGGTCATCCAAACTCCGAGGCCGACGCTCTTACTCACTGCGCCACCTAGCCGCCCCTTTAGGGCAATTGGGGTTAAGTAACTTGCCCAAGGTTACACGGCTAGGTTTTTGTTTGTGCGGATTAAGTGTCGGAGGCCGGCTCAGAACTCAGGTCCTTCTGATTCCAGGGCCGGCGCTCTATTCACTGCGCCACCTAGCCGCCCCACAAAAGATTTTTCAAAAGAACACATCTAGACTTCTTCCACAAGTAAGTTGGTGGCTGATGATGCATTGACCAGTTTTAGAAGTTAATCTTATTTCTATTCATAGAAACTTACTTGAGAGGATACACAAACCTAGCAATTGTTCAGCTTTACATTGAAAGTCCTTTGAAGGTGGATGTTTAGTTTCTCTACTTTCTACATGAAGAGCCTTCCACAATATGGACCTAAATAATAAAGTTCCATAATGGTGAAAAGCATATCATAATGTTTTTAAACCATAAAATTAAATGTGAACATTTAGTCTTATGAGCTTGTCATAATAAAGGAATTTTAAAAGATAACTTTGGGCAAATTTCAACTAATTACTGAATATTAACATTACTCAACATCAAAAATGCATGTAATGCAAATCCCCTAAACAGCATTGGGTTAAATATAAAGCAGTAATACCGAGGAGCTTATAATTCCTGGGATGGGAAGGAAAGCCCTAAAAGAAATCAATTAGTGGCTTTCCAAATGAAAGGAGTTCAGGTTTTCTTATTTCTCAAAGCTTCCTTTCAAAGGATATAATTTATGAAAAATAATATTTTCTCATAATCCTTCAAAACTTCAATGACAGATTTCCTATGTCTCTTCCACATAGAGCACTGCTATTTTCAACCTAGTTAATAGTTTCTTTTTGGAAACATACAAATTATCTATTTATCTTTTTTCACACAATATACCATAATACTAAAATATATCTTAAGCACATATGTATTTGCAGAACAGTACCAAGGTGGCCATTCAGATAAAGGAATTTATAATTTCAATTATATTTGGGAAAAGAATAAACTTAACAATGCTTCATTTAACACACTCTAACATTTTCCCAATAAACAACATAAGGTCAAATTCCATCATGATCCAACAGTTGCTATTGGTAGTATAGTGTTAGACAAGATGGATAAAAAACCTTCTTAGGGAAATAGTAAACACCTCCACAAAACATTTTACTCTGTAGATAATTTCCCTGGATTATATCCAGATTGGATCAATTGGTGCAGAAGCATGAACATCTATAAAAGCAGTCTTGATAAGCTCAGGTGTGACACAATTTTAGCCATTTCCCCTTCTCCTTCTGTCCTTCCCAAGTGTCACTTTGGTGAACAAATAAAAGTGACTGCATCAAATAATGTGCCAAATAAAACAAGGGAAAATATAAATCTACAAATCGATATTAAAGAAGTCTATTAGTTATTTAGCCTATTAGTAACTTACTCTCATAAGTTATCTATTTTCTAGTAACAAATTTTTCTTGGAGGTAAAGATTTTCTCTGTGAGCCCTGTTATAACATGTTCATATGATAAATACCTAGTAGAACATAGTCTTCTTGAGGGCAGAAAGATTTTGGATTTCCCATGGGGGTTTCCATCACCAGCACCTAGCAGAGCATCTTGCAGATAGCAAGTGTTTAATCAATGCTTCTTGGATCAGATTGGTTGGGATGGCACAACCAAAGCCAACATATCCTGCCTCTGGTATATTATCAGTAATCATAAGCCTAGACAAGTTGCTTAATCTCTCTGGCCCTCAGTTTCCTTACCTGTAAAATGAGGGAGTTGGCCTTTGAGATCCCTTTCAGATCTAGATTCTCAATCTTAGGATGCTTATTTCTAATCACCCCTGACAGTGCTTTGCACAAAGTGACCTGAATGATTAAATAAGTAAATAAAAAGTGACCAAGATTAAAAAATGTGCTAGAATTTTTTTTCAATTAGCAAAAATAATCATGTATAATTCCCTATTATTTTACAATGTCATTTCCGCTATGGAATTCTTTTAAAAAGAAATCAGAGTATTTGGAATTTTCTGTGAGCAGCCTTATTTTTTGTCATATGTATCATGTACTGTTAAGCTCTTGAGAGCTGTCATTCAGCTCTGACCTATTTTAAAGCACGTTTCATTTTTTGACTGAGAGCTGTGAGGATGTATAGTGTTGCATACTTCCATAGGATAGTACAAGTGCCCATCTTTAGGATTAAACAGTGTCTCCTGTGGAGGCACTCATCTGTGAATTGGTCTTAAATTGTCTAAATCCCATCCCTTGCCTGATGAGTCTGTTCTTGTTGTTTGGTTTGGGTGGTGGGTGGCCTCAGGGGTGTCTACATAGAGTACAATCCACCTTTCCTTCTTGATTACCTTTCTGCCCTTTTAAAATCACCACATTTCTCTAGCCCTCTTCCCGGAATGTCTTTCCTCTAGCTACATGGTAGAGCTTAGTGACCTCCTCTGAGTGTGCTATCAATGCCATTCTGTGAATTGGTCAGCAGGGTGGTGATATTTTCAGAACAATTCAGCCAGCACATATATTCCCTTCTGGGTACCAATTACCTGAGTCTCCACATGTAATGTAAGTTCTCTGAGTCTAGGAGAGAATGTATTTTTATTATTATCATTATTATACTCTGGACTTTTATTCAATATGCTTGTTCCTTTTGTTTATTTTCTACCACATTATAGATATTTTGCATAATTGCTATGACTTATGTTGTTTTAAACAAATATGTAACCCTATCTTTACAGGTTTTAAGAGAATAAAGGTAATCTAGAAAAAGAAGGTGGTTTTAATTCATTAATTGAAATTGTTTTATTGTTGCCATTTGGTTCTTTATACTGTTCTCATTTTCTTTTCACCCAATGGAACCATTGGGTAACAACAACAACATTTCAGCAAAGCCAACCAATGCAGCAGCTTCCTGCAGTGAATACTGACTACTGTTTCTGTAGTTTCCACCTCTTTAGCAAGAGGAAGAAGGTAAGAAATGTGCATTTTGAAAGAAAAACAATACTTAATTAGGACTAAAAGTTAGCAAAGCAAAAGGGAAGACAATCTTCATACATACTTTCTGGTAACTGTTGAGTTGTTTTCAGCTGTGTCTGACTCTCTGTCACCTTATTTCCGGTTTTCTTGGCAAAGATACTTGAGTTTCCTTCTCTAGCTTATTGTATAGATGAGAAATTGAGGGAAACAGGGTTAAGTGACTTGCCTGGGGTCACAGAACAGGCTGAATTTGAATTCAGGTCTTCCTGAATCTAGGCCCAGAATTATATCTACCGTACCACCTAGCTGCTCCCTTCTGGTTATTAAGGTCAATTATATCTCTGAGCAAATAATGGGTAAAACCTGGGGGAGGAAGGGAACTCCTCAGAAAGACATGCTACAGTGTAGAGAAGGCCTAGTGAAATATCTGCAAGCCAAATGACAAATGACCAACTTTATCCATATAACATCAGCATGTGTACTCAAAGTGTACCCTCACCTCCGCTCTGAGCCTTAGAATATCACTTTCCTCACTCTGATGTCCCAGGAACATAGCTATATAGCAGCCTGTTTTCCATAAGGTTTTTCTACCATCGTATATGTCTGTTTGGCTGTATCTCTATCTCTCTGCCTCTTTTTTTTCTCCATCTCTCTCTATCCCTGCTTCCCTGCTTCTCTCTCTCTCTCTCTCTCTCTCTCTCTCTCTCTCTCTCTCTCTCTCTCTCTCTCTCTCTCTCTCTCTCTCTCTCTTTCTCTCTCTCCAATTCATTCACCTAGGTTATCTATCCTGTGCAACTCTTTTCCATATCTTTGTATAAGCTTACCACAAAGGATCTGCCTAATGTGCTGGACACCTTCTTTCTTTTCTCTTGACATCACAAATATAACAGAGCAGTTATGTGGCAAAATGAATAGGATGCTAGTCCTGGAGGCAATGAGACCAGAGTTCAAATCTAGCCTCAGATACTTACTAGTTTTATGACCCTGGACAATTCACTTAACCTCTCTTTGCCTCAGTTTCCTTATCTATAAAATCAGATAATAGCACCTATCTCCTAGGTTGTGAGGATCAAATAAGATAATAATTGTGAAGTGCTTACCATATGCCTTTCACACAGTAACCACTATATAAAGGTTAGCTATTTTTGTTATAACAATGGAGCATGTAGATTATCCAACAGTCATCCTTCAGGACCTGTTTATTTCCTTCACTCTTGTTCTTTGAAGTTCCTCAGGTTGCATCTGACTCCTGCCCATCATGCATTTCTCCATTGCCCTCTCTATGATACTAATTTTTAATTCCTTGGAAACAATTGTGTCTTATAGCCATATAAAAATATCTTGATATTAAAAAGACGAATTTTTGTTTCTAAATGAAGCTTGAGGTGATTAAAGGAGTTTTGCAATTTCCTAAATGCAATATACCTCCTCTCCCCTTTCTGTTCAACTCTGGAACCCAACGTTTTATCCAGCTATTTTATCCAGTCTGTTTCAAATATATAGATTGGACAAACTCTCTACATCATTCATCCAAATACACCGCATAATCTGGTCAATAGGCAATCATTCTACTTTATTTTTCTCATATGGATAATCAAACCAAGCTTTTGGGGGGTGGTTATAAATACCTTTCTCTTTTACAGAAGAAAAAATAAAGAGGTCATGCTTCGTGAGCTCCCTCTTCTCCCTTCTTCTTCATCTCCTATCACTCATATGTCTCTTGCCACATATGCCCCCTTTAACCCTATCTCACATGATGAAGTGACCTTACTCCTTACCAAGGCTAACCCCCTACCTATTCAAGGAATCCCATCCCATTCCATCCCATCCCATCTCCTCCAACAATTTGTGCCTTCTTTCATACTAATTCTCACTTAACTTTCAGTCACTCCCTGTCTACTGGCTGTTTCCCTACTGCCTACAAACATGCCCAAATCTTCCGTCATTGTCAAAAAGAAAACATCCTCGCCTGATCCTTACATCCTGAGGGATTTGACTGAATGTCTGTTATGTATCTACATTGGGCTAGGTAATTCTCCTCAGTATTTGAATAGGTCTGGGATCCCACTGATGTGAGTGTTCCTCCTGATAGTATAAGATTGCAACCCATTCCTGTTTTCTTTTCTATATGACTTATCTGTGTATTCTGAAATATGTGTGTGTGCACGCACGTGCTCAATATTGGCTTTTCTCTAGACCTCTTGACATTGTGTGGATACCAATACAGAAGGGAATACTTTAGTTCAGATATATGTACTTCTCAGGTTTCTTTTTTTTTTAATATTGCTAATTATATTCCAACACAATTGATTTTCTTATTATTTTCAATTTTTCTTTTTGCTTTTTGGAGGGGGGAAGGTAGGGCAATTGGGGTTAAGTGACTTGCCCAAGGTCACACAGCTAGATTTGTGTTAAGTGTCTGAGGTCGGATTTGAACTCAGTTCCTTCTGACTACAGGGCCAGTGCTCCATTCACTGTGCCACCTAGCCTCCCCAATTGGTTTTGTTTTTAATCCTGTCTTTTGTTTTTAAATGCATTATTATGAGAAGAGATACACAGACTTGACCAAATTCCCAAAGGATTCCATGACATAAAAAGGGTAAGAATCCCTGGCTGTCCAAGAGTCATTCCATTCTCTTGCTGCATGCCCAGACCATTATTTTTTTCAATCATTAAGGAAAACCAGAAATTTATCAAGTGCCTACTATGTACCAGGTACTCTGCTATAAGCACTTTACAAATATTTTTTCATTTGAATCTCATAACCTAGGAGTTAGATGCTACTATTGAGAAAATTGAAGCAGATAAGTGACTTTCTCAGGTAACACAACCCCTAAGTGTTTGAGGCTGGATTTGAACTCATTCACACATAATTTTTTAAAAGATTGTTTATGCTCTTATTGCACAATTCTGGTAGTGATATGTTGTAGCCTACTAGCTTTGAAAAATATATAGTGCTTTCCTATATATAACCCCCTCCTAACAAGTCCTATGAAGTAAATAGGGGGAATATTATACCCATTTTACAGAAAAGGAAAGCAAGGCCAAGAGCACTTAAAGTACTTGCTCAATATTACAATGCCAAGTTAATGATAGTCTGCACTTGGGACTACTCAAGTATACATGACCAGTGTCTCATTGAAGGATGAAGTTGCCACTGTTAGTCCAACTGACTATTTAAAAAAAAAATTCATACTGATTTCCAAATAGCTTCAAGCGATCCTTGTAGAAATCACATATGATTTGTCAGGGGATGGATATTGGAGGTAGAGTTTGGAGAACTCTGAACTCTACCAGTGTGGGGGTCTTTTGCTTGTGAGAAAGAAGTCCCCTCTTGGACCAGGCAGTTGTATTTATGTGGAAAAAAGAGAAATCTGCTCAAGGGCCCTGAACTTTTCAAATAATGCTTTTTAATGCTTGAAGCAGTGAGTTTCATGAGCTAGTTATTTGTTAATTCTTCCAAATCAATTTTGCAACCATTACTTTGGAATCTCTCCATTATTTTATTCAAAAGTATGGAATATAGAGCATGATATTTTAAATGTAATTTCTTTTTTTCTTTCCAAATTATGTATTTCTAGTAAAATGATTTAATATAGAAATTTTTATGAATAAAATATAGCCACATAATAAGAAAAGTTGTAAACTTTTTCCTCCTTCAAACATGGATCTCTTACTTTAGAAAGTTTTCATTTGCTAATATTTGGTTCTTTTTCTCATTTCAACACTTTGGAAAAGACCAATTCTATTAAAAAATATTGCCCTTGGCTAAGGCATATTTTTAATTTTTTAAAAGCAATTTCTGTATAGCTCATGTCTCAATCCAAAGTGTAAAATGTATGACATAAAATCTATACATAACAACACTTTTGATTGACAGGAAGGTTTATTATGCATTGATATTACATCATATCCATGTATAACAATGAATTTTTGACTGACAATTGAGCAGGGATAGAATTTTGGACTTGTTATATATAGGATTTTTTATAAGACAATATAAAATTCTGTAAATTTATTCTATGAACCAAAATATCCAGATAATGGGCTGATATTTTGACCCAGATGCTTGGCTCTCAGTAGATACCTTCCCAGTGAGTCAGTGACTTTTTTTTTTCAGTAGTGGAGGGTAAGATTCAGTTTCAGAAGAATATCATTAGGTTTCACTTGGGTTTTTAGCTTCTATAAGCTTTAAGTTGGCAGTTTCGATACTATACAAGCTTGTGTCACCTCTAAGGAAATATTCTCAGGAGTTTGTTAACTACTAAAAAATAGTATTCATTTTATTTTGCAACAAATTTAACACATATTAGGTATCTCCTATGCATGAAGTATTGTAGTAGATGGTACTGCTGCTGTTACAAAAGCAATTACATTTCAAATGCTGCTCTCAAGGGTCTTACCCTCTAATATGAGGAGGGATATGAGCATAAATACATTTTCTATAAGGAAGAGTGAAATAAGTACAAAGGTAAATTCCAGATAGCAGCCTATGAAAAATCAGGGAAAGGAGGCATAACTTTACCAGTGTACATTGTGGAAAGCTTTGGGGAAAAGGTGGCATCTGAACTGAACCTTGAAAAAATAAGATTAATAGCTAGCATTTATATTGTGCTTTAATGTTGACAAAGTGCTTTACATACATGCAGCATATAATTTGAGCCTCACAACAATTTTGTGATATAGGTGCTGTTATTATTTGTTTTATAGATGAGGAAACTGAAGCTGAGAGAAGTTAAGTGACTTCCCCAGGGCTACAGAACTAGTAAGTGTCTAAGGCAGAATTTGAACTCAGACCTTAATCTTCTTACATTAAATCTAGCACTATATTCACTCTATCACCTAGCATTTTAGGGAAGACTACAGATGGTTGGGATCAGAGGTGCAGGGGAGGCAATTCTACTTTGGAGTGAAAATACCAAAACAAGAAAGGGTAGGACTGGGATTGAAGAGAGAAAGCTTCCTGTATGTATCTATAGCAAAGAGACAAATTTAGGAAATAAACAACTGGTTTAGGAGATGGTATCTAAAAAAGTGATTTGGATTTCTCTATCATGATCTAAAATATGGGAATGATGTACTCCTGGCCAGGAATGCACTAATATGAGTGAATAAAAATATATTTGCCTGAAGACTTGAAAATCTGATGTAACTGTCTTTAAACTGAATATGAATGGGGAAGGAGAAAACTGTAAACATATATCTGCCAAACCAGATATAGGAGAAAATAGAAGGCACAGCACTGGTAAAGCATTATCAATAGAGAGGACAAGTAATTCACAGTAGACAGTATATGAGTATGTAGTCAGTGATAAAATTCCATAGCCTTAGATGTCTATTTATAAATATACAAAGTATGAGTAATAAATAAAGAGATCTGGAGAGTTTAACATTGGTAACCACTTGTAGCCAGTCTGTTAGGATGTAGTCAATTTCTTTGTATATATACGATGGCATATGGTACTAACCATGACTTTCCCCTCCTGGCTTTTTATTTTTAAAAAAATATTAGTATTTTATTTTCCCCAGTTACATGTCAAGAAAAATTTTAGCATTCATTTCTACAGAATTTTGGATTCCAAATTTTTCTCCCTCCCTTCTTCCCCTCCTCTCTTCTGAAAACAGTAGGCAGCTTGATATAGTTTATACAAGTGCTATCATGTAAAAAAAAATATTCCCACATTAGTCACAGTTGTAAAAGAAGAAACAAATCAAAAGGAAAAAAAACATGAAAAAGAATAAAGAAAGAGAAAAAAATAGGCTTCAATCTGCATTCAGATTCTATTGGTTCTTTATTTGAATATAGTAGCATTTTCCTTCATGAGTCCTTTGTACTTGTCTTGGCTCATTGTGTTGCTGAGAAGAGCTGAGTCATTCACAGTTGATCATCACACAATGTTGCTGATACTGTATACAATGTTTTTCTGGTTTTGCTAACTTCACTTTGCATCAGTTTATACAATGTTTTTCAGGATTTTTTGAAATTTGCCTGTTTATGATTTCATATACAATAGTATTCCATTGCATTCGCATAGCATAGCTGTTCAGTCATTACCCAGTTAATGTGCATCCTCTCAATTTCCAAATCTTTGCCACCACAAAAAGAGCTCCCATAAGTACTTTTGTACATGTGGGTCCTTTTCCACTTTTTATGATAACTTTGGGATACAGACCTAATAGTGTTATTGCTGGATCAAAGGGTATACAGTTTAATAGCCCTTTGGGAAGTTTCAAATTGGTCTTCAAAATGGTTGAATTAGTTCACAACTCCACCAGCATTGTATTAGTGTCCCAATTTTCCCATATCCTCTTTAGCATTTATCATTTTCTTTTTTGTCATATTAGCCTATCTGATAGGTATGAGGTGGTATCTCAGAGTTGTTTTAATTTTCATTTCTGAAATTAAAAGTGATTTAGTGGGGCAGCTAGGTGGCACAGCACCAGCCCTGGAGTCAGAAGGACCTCAGTTCAAATCTGGCCTCAGACACCTAACACTAACCACATGACCTTGGGCAAGTCACTTAACCCCAACTGCTCTACTTTCCCCCCTCCAAAAAGCAAAAAAATAAAGTGATTTAGAACACTTCTTCATATGCTTATAGCTATCTTGAATTTCTTCATTTAGAAACTGCCTGTTCATATCCTTGGAACATTTGTCAGTTGGGGAATGGCTTGTATTCTTGTAAATTTGACTCAGTTCTCTATATATTTGAGAAATGAGGCCTTTATCAGAGATATTTGCTGTATAGATTGTTTCCCAGCTTTCTGCTTTCCTTCTAATCTTGATTGTATTGGTTTGTTTTATGGGAGAATTCATCTCATTCATATTCACAGTTATGATTAGTAAATGTGTATTTCTCTCCATCCTATTCTTCCTACTGTCTCTACTTTCATTCTTTCCCTCCTCACCAGTGTTTTGCTTCCAAGTCCTATGTGATCCTTATTGTAACTCTCTGATATTTGAATTGTTTCTTTCTGACCACTTGCAATATTTTTTCTTTGACCTGCTAGTTCTGAAATTTGAATATAATGTTGTAGTATTGTATTTTAGGGATCTCTTTCCTGAAGTGATAGATGGATTCTTTCAATGCCTATTTGCCTTGTGGTTCCAGAATATCAGGACAATTTTCCTAGATAATTTCTTGAAAGATGCTGTGCAAGACCTCCTTTCAATTATGGAGTTCAGGTAGTCCATTGATTCTTATATTGTCTCTCCTGGATCTATTTTCCAGGTGAGTTGTTTTTCCTATAAGGCATTTTACATTTTCTTCCATTTTTTTTTCATCCTTTTGATGTTGTTTGATTGATTCTTAGTGTCTCATAGGGTCATTAGCTTCCACTTGCCCAGTTCTAACTTTTAAGGTGTTGTTTTCCTCAATTAGCTTTTGTACTTTCTTTTCCATTTGGCCAGTTTATTTTTAAGCAGTTTTCTAAGCTGTTGATTCTTTTTTCATAATACTCTTGCATCACTCTCATTACTTTTCCCAATTTTTCTTCTGCCTCTCTTATGTGATTTTTAAGCTCCTTTTAGAGTTCTTCCATGAAGTTCTTTCTTTACCTGAGACTACTTCCCATTTTTCTTTGGGATATTGCCTATAGGTGCTTTAACATTATTGCCCTCTTCTGAGTTTTTTTCTTGGTCTTCCTTGTTACCCTAATAACTTTCTATGGTTAGATTCTTTTTTGTTTTGTTTGTTGTTTGCTCATCTTTCTTGGCCTCTTCCCTTTCTTTTAAATTTGATCTCTGCTGCCACGGTGGAAGGGGCTCTGTCTTAGGCTTTTTGTGCCAGTGACTGCAGCCCCTGGCTATTTACCTGATGCTGCACTTATGTTGCCCTTAGGCCCATGAGCACGGTCTTGTTTAGTGTTATGATGAGGAGGTGAGGTTGTTAGTAGCTGGTACTGCTGGGGGCCATAGGGGTCTGGCAGCTTACCTGACATTGAGCTGGGGTCCTACTACTGGTATCTAGTGTATGCTGAAGCTGGTGGGGTTTGTCTGCATTTCTGCATGTGTCTGGGGATACACTGAAGCACACTATGGTTTGGCTATTGGTGGCTGCCTGCCCAGGGCTACACTGAAGCAAGTAACATGGTTGCCTGTTTGCTTAGGCACCCATAGGGTTGGCTACCTGTTTGTTTGGGATTACATTGAAGCATATGGAGGCTCTTAGAGATGGAGTCTGCCATTCCTCTAGCTATACTGAGGCAAGTGGGGGGGGGGGAGTTCGTGTTATTAGTCTTCTCCACTCCACTCAGGATTTCCTACTGGTTTGCTAAAGTGAGGCTTGCTGCTGGCTTGCTGGGGTGCTTTCTGTCCTGGACTACAGTCCCCTTTTATGCAAGTGAGACAGCTCTTTCCTGCCTGTCTTCCAAGTTTCCCATGCTCAAATATTTTTTCACCCTGTCTTTTTCTTGGTTTTGCTATTCCAAGATTTGTTTGGGGGCCACAGTTTAGTTTTGGTTTAGTTTTATGGTTGTTTGGAGGTGAATATGGGAGAGTTTTGGCAATTTACTTCTTACTCCACCATCTTGGCTCCTGGAACTCTTCAGAGGATTTTAAAAGAGGAAAGATAATATACAGTAAAAGAAATACACTAATATGGAAAGTAAGAAAGGGGGTAGAATTAGTTATTTTATCTAATTAGATGATATGAGGAGATGAGTACATAAACAAGGAGAAGGGAGTGTGGATACCAGATGAATCTCACTCTTATCTGAAATGAACAATGTAGGAATGAGTTTGGTTCCAGACCACTGAAATAAATGAAAATTATAATAAGGTGAGCTACATGAATTTTTTGGTTTACCAGTGCATATAAAAATTATTTTTACACTATACTCTAATCTATTAAATGTGCAATTGTATTCTGTCTTATGTACATACTTGTAACAGCAAGCACCCTAGCATACCTAGAATGGCCTTCTAGCCCAGGTTCTTTGATCTGCTTTTAAAAGAAAGACTGCTCAAAAAGGGATTACCAATTCTACTTTAATAACAGAGAAGGAAGTGAGTATAGAAAATACAAATAAAGAAATTAGCACAAAGACCAACAGACAGAGCTTCAGCTACCTGAATTGGATCGAGGAAGCACAGACATCTAAGTAATCAGGGGGCTCTGAACATGTGGCTACTCAGAGTCTTGACCAGGAAATCAACAGATTCTTCTTATGAGTGAACCCCCGAAGCAAAATGCCAACCTCCCAGAAAACATAAAAAAGACTAGGCCCCTGATTGGCTCAGAGCCAGAAGGCACGAAAACCTATATGGCTCAGAACAGCTGTGAATTATCAAGATTCAAAGGAGATTAATTCTTCAGATATTCACAGTTTAGCCTGAGTCTAGGAAACTGAACTCCAACAACAAGAAGGAAAAAGCAACAAAAGTTCCACCTTGCTTGTGCTTATGATACTCTAATTTAAAAATATTTAGTGCTAAAAATGCTAACCATCACCTGATCCTTCAGTCAGTCATAATCTTTTTGCTTGTGGAGGTCTTGCCTAGAAATTGATGGCTACTGACTAATGAGGGTGGTGGTTACTGAAGGCTGTGGTGGCTGTGGCAATTTCTTAAAATAAGACAACAATGAAGTTTGCCACATCAATTAAATCTTCCTTTCACTTGAACTCTTAGAGGCCAGCATAGGGTTATTAGTTGGCCTAATTTTAATATTCTTGTGCTTTAGGAAGTAGGAAGGCCTGAGAAGAGAGAGAGAGAGAGATAGGAACAACCTGTTGATGGAGCAGTAAGAACTCAGACATTTCTTGATTAAGTTTTTCATCTTATATGTGTTAGGTTAGTGGTATCCCAAACTAATTACAATAGTAACATCATAGATCACCATAACACATAGAAGTTGGAAAAATGAAACTCAAGACTTGCTTGATGCAGAGTTGCCACAAACCTTCAATTAATAAAAAAAAAGCAATAACTATGAAGCACAATAAAGCAAAGCACAATAAAACAAGGTATGCCTGTATACATTCTGGAATAAAAATACATCAGGGAAACAAACTGTTATGGAGGGGAGGGAGAGAATGAACGAGGGACAGGGTTAAAAGGGAAGATAATAGCAGGGAAGAAAAAAGTTACAAGAAAGACAAACTCCTTGATTCTGAAAAAAGGGATTAAAAGGAACAAAAAAACCCAAAAAGGAATGGACTACAATTCTAGAACTTAAGGTAGTCACCATCAGTTGGAGAGGACTGAACAAATTGTGATATACAAATATAACGGAATATTATTTCACCATTACAAAAATGACAAAAGTGAAGATTTTCAAGAACATTGTATATGATGAACTGATACAGAGTGAAGTGAGTAGAAAAAGGATAACAATTTATACAAGGACAACAACATTGTAAAAAGAAACAACTTTGAAATATCAAAGACCTTTGATCAATGCTCTCACCAACCATGTCTCCCGATGACCAATGATGAAGCATGTTACCACCTCCTAACAGAAGAATGATGGACTAAAGATGAAGAAAGAAATACACATTTTTGGACATAAATTCTTTTTTTTTTGAGGGGGGACAGCAGAACAATTGAGGTTAAGTGACTTGCCTAAGGTCTCACAGCCAGTAAGTGTTAAATATCTGAAGCCAGATTTGAACTCAGGTCCTCCTGACTCCAGGGCTGGTGCTCCATTCACTGTGCCACCTAGTTGCCCCTTGGACATAACTTTTGTTTAACTTGACTAAGTTTATATCTTATAATATATTAGGAACAGGCCTGACTCAGACAAGGAACATGTTAATTCAGATGAAATGCAGAGATTAAATGAGGTCATTCAACACTTAACAAAGGAGATTTATTTAGTCACAACATAGAGAAGATTTTTAGCAAAGATACTCTAGCTACTGACCAGGGTGTGGAACTGTGACTTTCTATGTCCTAGGGTGCAACCTTTAGACTCCACGTTTTATAGAACAAATTCTTTTATTAAGAAGTTTTGTTCTGTAAAGTTCAGTCAAAGGGTCTCACTTGATGACCTAGAGAGCCACATGTGACCTCAAAGCCACAGGTTCCCCATCCTTGTTAGCATTTAGCTTGGATAGACATGGTCCTAGTTGTCTCCATACGGAAAAATATCTAGGCAGAATGTCAGGTTGTGGTGACTTATATGACCTTAGGATATCTGCCAAGTCTGAAGAGTACCATTTTCATGTGGATTAGCCTTGTTATGTCCTTAGATGACCAGGAAACCATGTCAATATAGTCAGAAGTTACCAGGAAGTTTCCTGAAGGGAGGTGTAGCTTGAGCCAGGAACAATTTTGCTACCTTTTAGCGGAAAACTAGCCTAACATATATGGCGAGAGGAGGAAGAAAGGTGTTAACTTGAGCAGATTGCAGTCCTATCACATAAGAATTTTTTCTCTCAGTTTTTATATGGGGAGAAGGGGCAGGATTTGCAGGTGAGATGTGGGCTTAGCAAAAGGAATGCCAAAACAAAGAATTTTTTAATACATAGGAGAAAAGAGGAGGAAGTTCAGAGAAGCAAAGTAAGCAGGACAGTTTTGAGAGTAGCATGTGGAATTCATTATATACCATTTTAAAAAGTCAGGCAGTATAAAGTGAAGGTTCATGGTTACATATACAATCTTTGTATACATGTGTTCTGCTGTGTATTTGGAAATGTTCATTGTCTTTTTGACGTTGAAGTTCAGAATAAAAATTTTAAAACTATATGTGTCTATATAAAATATGTCTATATATGTATAATACATGTATGTCTTTGCTTATACATATATAAACATATATGCTTTGTGTTTTATATATGCATACATATTTGAGAGCCTGGGACTATGTGTGTATGCGTGTTTATGTTTGTGCGTTTAAAATAATTGGAATTAGTTGAAATGGTAAAAAATATGGAAGAAAACTAGTATATCTGCAAGGCAGTTAGAAAATCTTAAATCACAGATATGTGACTTTAAATATTTTATTTTTCATGATCATTTTGGCAATGGCTTAAAGAGATACTGGATGGCAAGAATTTTGTACATTATTTTGTGGATTTATTTGACCATTTGTTTAAGTTATTTTAAAAATCATCTCAAGACAATTTTGGAGTTTTTGTTTTGGGAAATGTTAAACTCTATTCTGTGCTAGCTATTTGCATTTCAATTCACCTTCAAAAGTCGAAAAAACTGAATTCTTCACTTTCTTGCCCCAAGAATGGTGAAGAAAAACATACCAATGAATAACCTTTCAATTAAAGAGTATATTGTTTTCTAGATTATAAAAAACAACACTACTTGTGAAATAACTTTCATTTTACATGATTCAAAAAGCCCAAAACTGAGGGATAAATTTTGTACAAATAGCGATGTCCTAGGTTATTAATATAGATTGTGAACCAAGTATGAATAAACATCCCACAACTTAAATCTCCTTCTCTTTTCAAATGAGCTGAAATTAACATGGTTCTTTAGGTTATGTGGCTTCTTTGTTTTTGCACCTGCACCGTTAAAAACAAAAACACCTGACAGCTCTGAGTATAGATTTCCTTAGTCAACATTTGTGCTCCAGAGCTCATTCTCTCTGTCTCTGTCTCTGCCTCTGTCTGTCTCTGTCTCTCTGTCTCTGTCTCTGTCTCTCTCTGTCTCTCTGTCTCTCTTTCTCTCTCTCTCTCTCTCCCTCCCCCTAATCTCTCTCTCTCTTCAAGTGTTTGGGAGAAGTGGGAAAGAGGGAAGACAGGGAATAAAGAGATAAATATCCAAAAAGCAAAGGATAATTTGACACTTGCAAAGATGTGTTTGGCTAGTCTCTCATAAAGTAAATTGGGTAATACCATGCTAAATTATTTGCATTAGCAAATGTGAATTTTCTCAAGCAAATATGATGGGGACACCTAAGTGCTCCAACTAAAGACCGAATAATGTCTAATATTTAGACAAAAGGCACATGTCCAGCTAATGTCAACTTTTTTTAAAGTGAAGAATAATTAGATAATTAAAATATTATCACAGTTAGTATCTTGATATAGTCTAGTAGTCACCAGAATAAAAATAAAATAAAATAAATTTTTAAAGGCCAGAATGAAGGACTCTAGGAGAAAATTCATGCAGAATGGAGGATTTACAGCAATGGTCAAACTTATCTTTCTAGTTGAAGAGATACTCAGAAATACTTGTGAGCTCATGAGAGTAACCAGGTGGCAAAGAATAAAAAAGTAACTTCATGATAGAGAGAGCAAGCTATAAGAAATCACTGAAACAGCAGAAATGCCTGGGAATGGAAATGACTAGAAATCTTAACTGTCCTACTGTGAGTCCCACTCATCTTAAAGCAAAATTCTTTTCCTCATACTTAACAGTGCATGTAGTACTTAAGAGGTTGAGATTTCATCAGTTTGGATACTTTCTTCAATACCAAAGATTATGATCTGTTTCTGACCCCTCATTCCATGTAATCAATATCCAGATTCTCCCCAAAATCTTATATAGGTCTCCACCCAACTTTCTGGGGACCTTCCACTGCATATATTGTCTGCTTGTCATATAAACCTTCACTCACCACATGAGTGGCTCACCTCCTTAGGTGGTTCTACATTTCTCTGATGGTATCCTTTATATCACTGCTCCTTTGTGACTCCTCATTTGTAACATGTGGCAGCTTGCTGATGCCCTCCATATATCTCTTCATTGTCTTTTGGGTGACTATAAACTTCTATTCTTCAAGTTTCATCCAAACTCCATTACCAGAAAAATATTGATGTTGAAAAGATAGGCCTTTGTTTTGGGAAGAAGTCATTAAAAGAAAGTCACTTTAGAGTATTATATAATTTCCCAAAGGCATTCCAGCTCCTTTTTTCCTCTTCTTCAATTCCAGGTGACCAGTTTACTGTCCATCAATATAAATAACCGTTCAAGAATATAGATAGGGAGATCAGATAGATACATGTATATAATGTAAATGTATTTGTATAATGTCAACAAACATATACATACATACTGATGGATTAGTTTCATAGGTTGTACATACAATTGCATATCATAATATAGATTATAAGCATTCTTCAGCAATCAATCAACAGTTATTAATTACCTGTTATGTGCCAGGATTGTACTAAGAGCTAAGGATACAAAAAGGCCAAAGATAATCTCTGCCTTCAAGGAATTTACAATCTAATGTAATTTCACACACAAACATACAAAGCAAGGTATGTACTAGATAAATAGAAAATAAGAAAGGGAAGTCACTGGAATTAAGAAGGGTATGGAAGACTTCCTGTTGAAGGTTAGATTTTAGTTGAGACTCAAAACCAGGGGTCAATAGTAGAAGCCAAGCAGGAAGAGAAATCCAGGCATGGAGGACAGCCAGAGATAATGTCCAGAGCTAAGAGACAGAGTATATTTTCTTGGATTGAAGAGGACTAGTCAGAGAAGCTGTAATAATACTGAAAAGATAGGAGGGGCTAGTTTATGAAGGACTTTTGAAAGTCAAACAACATTTCGTATGTGATCCTGGATGCAATAAGAAGCCACTGGAGTTTACTGAGGGTGTGGGATGATCAGACTTGCATTTTAGGAAAGTTACATTAATGGAGGACGATGTGTAATGGGATGAAATAAATACAAGTCTGCCTGACCTACCACCAGGTTATTATAATAGTCTAGGTATGTGTTGATGACAGTCCACACTAGAGTCATGGCAGGGTATGAGGAGAGAAAGAGGGGTATAGGAGAGTTGTTGCAAAGGTGAATTTCACAGACCTTGGCAATATCTTGGATATGGGAGAAGTGAGAGAGAGGGTAAGGGAATCCAGGATAACTCCTAGGTTATGAGCCTGAGGAACCAGGAGGGTGGTGTTATCTTCTACAGTAATAGGGAAATTAGGAGGGGATAGGGAGTTGAGGGGGAATGACAATGAGTTCCATTATAGATATATTGAATTTAAGATGTCTTCATTCATTTGTCTTTTTTTTTCCTTTGTAATAGGCAGAATAATTTTGAGTGATTATGAATCACATTTAGGAAGTTCCATAATATTCAGAAGCTTGATGCAATCAGTAAATATTATCCCTAAATGAGGATTTCATGCCACTTCAATGGATTTAGGCTATCACTGATGTGACTATTCTCTCTATATCTTCTAGAGTAGTATAATTCTTGGACCCTTGGACAAGATCTCCCACAGATCTTCCATAGATTATCTGCCCAACCTAGTGAGGGCTTCATCTGGGTCTTTTTTATGTTTCTTAGTTACTAATGTGCAGTAAGGTTGTCCTTCCTTCACTCACTGTAAGATTAGTCTCTCTCCCTCAGTGATATACTAGTATCCTTTCCAGCTTTATGATCTTATGATCCCTTTTGCCCAGTAATTTTTTTTTTTTTGCTTTTTGGAGGGCAACTGGGGTTAAGTAACTTGCCCAAAGTCACATGGTTAGGTTTTATTTGCATGTGGGTAAAGTGTCTGAGATCGGATCCGAACTCAGGTCCTTCTGACTCCAGGGCCAACGCTCTAGTCACTGCGCCACCTAGCTGCCCCTTGCCGAGTAATTTTATTAGTCGAAAGCTTTCAATTTTCATTTTTGCTTTTGCAATCCCAGAACGTAGGATAGTACCTGGTATAAAGTAGGAGCTCAATAAATGCTTGCTGGATTGAATTGAATTCTTGAAAGTATTTCACCATTAGGCTTATGCTAGGTTTATTAGAACTAGATTTTAGGGACCCAATAATGATTTATTTTAATGGAATGGAATTGTGAGCTTTTCCAGAGTCATTAGAACAATCCAATTTGCAAAAATCCAATTCATTCACAATTTTTCAGCAACTCAATTATCAGTCTCTAGTATGTAGGAGGCTATTAATGGATGGATTTTTTAAAATAACATAGGAAATGAATTAATTGTTTGTGAATGAATGAATAGTAGTTAAGGAGCTCTTTGCCTCAGTGACAGAGAGAGGCCATAGGGAAGGTTATTGTTTGTTATTGTTCAGTCATTTCAATGTGTTCTGGCTCTGCTATCCCCTTGGTGATTTTCTTGACAAAGATATTGGAGTGGTTTGCAATTCCTTCTCCAGATCGTTTTACATATAAGAAAACTGTTCACTTAATCGCAATTGCCCTGCCCTCCCCCCTTCAAAAAAAACCCAAATAAGGAAACTGAGAAACACAAGGTTAAGTGATTAGCTCAGGGTCATACAGCTAGCAAGTATCTGGGGTCAGATTTGAACTCGGGAAGATGTATCTTCCTGATTCCCAGCCCAGTGCTCTATACACTGTGCTAGGGACACATGCCCTCCCACCCTTTGTAGCCCCACAGGCTTAAGCTGCCATTTGTGACTAAATTCTTTTCTTTTTCCTACACTGTCCTTGGTTCTAGTTCTGTATCTTAAACTGATCCTTCCTTCCTAACCCTCCCCAAGGATTTAAAAAATGTTGAGGTGGGGACAGGTAGAGTGAAATATTTGAAGCACAGTAATATGATTTGCTCCAGACCATAAACCCTATAGGCAGCCTCCCCTCCAGCCTTCCTCCCATCCCCAAAGTAATATATTTTTGTCACAATGAATAAGAATTTGGATATAGGGAAATTAATGGCACTGCTTCACTCCTTCTGTTGTTATTTTTTTATCTTCTTATGATTTAAAAAAAATCTTGGCACATTTTTATTTTATCAAATATTTCCCAATTACATTTAAAATTTTTCAACATTCATTTTTTAAATATTTTGAGTTCCAAATTCTCTCCTTCCTTAACTTCTATACCTCTCCCCTCCTTGAGAAGACCATCAATTTGATATTAGTTATACATGTGAAGCCACACAAAATGTATTTCCATATCAACCATGTTGCAAAAGTAAACTCAGACCAAAAAAAAAGTAAAAATGTACACTTCAATCTGCATTCAGAGTTCATTAGTTTTCTCTCTGGAGATATGTAGCATTTTTCATCATGTATCCTTTGGAATTAATCAGAGTAACTAAGTCTTTCACATTTGATCATCCTTAAAATATTGCTATTACTATGTACAATGTTCTCATAGTTCTGCTTATTTCACTTTGTATGAATTCATATAAGTCTTCCTAGGTGTTTCTGAAACTATACTTCTTCTCATGTTTTATACACAATAGTGTTTCATCACAATCACACCATTATTTGTTCAGCCATTCCGTAACTGATGGCACCCCCTTGATTTCCAATTCTTTTTCACTACAAAAAATAGCTGCTATAAATACCAGGTCTTTTTTTCTTTCTTTTTATCTCTCTGGGATATAGACTCAATAGTGGTATTGCTCAATTAAAGGGCATGCACAGTTTTGTAGGCCTGTGGGCAGAGCTACAAATTGTTCTCCAGAATAGTTGGACTAGTTCACTAACAGTGTGATCATTTCCCATTTTTCCCTGTGTCCTCCAGCATTTATCATTTTCCTTTTTTGTCTTATTAGCCAATCTGATAAGTGTAAGTTGGTATGACAGAGTTGTTTTAATTTTTGTCTAGTCAGTAGTAATTTGGAGCATTTTTTAATGTGACTATTGATAACTTTGATTTCTTCTTCTGAAGACTGCCTTTTCATCTCCTTTGACCATTTACAACTGTGGAATGAATCTTTTTAAAAAAATTCCAATATATTTGAGAAATGAGGCCTCCATTTTTTATTGTTGAACTATTGTATTTTCCATTAATTTGTTTTACTTTGTTTTCTATTACTTTAATTTTTGTTTTCAACATTCACTTCCACAAGATTTTAAGTTCCAAATTTTCTCCCCATCTCTCACCTCCCCCTGCCCCAAGAAGGCATGCATTCTGATTACCCCTTCCCTCAATTTGACCTCCCTTCTTTCACACATACTCCCTTCTCCTATCCCATTCCCCTCTATTTTCTTATAGGGCAAGATAGATTTTTATACTCTATTGCCTGTGTGTCATATTTCCAAGCAGCATGTAAAAACAATTTTTAACATTCATTTTTAAAACTTTGAGTTCTACATTCTCTCCCTTCCTTCCACCCCATCCACCCCCATTGAGAAGGCATGCAACTCAACATAGGTTATTCTGTGTAGTCATGTAAAACACTTCCATAATGTCATGTTGTAAAAGACTAACTATATTTCCCTCCATCCTATCCCATTACCCCCTTGTATTCTATTCTCTCTTTTAACCCTGTCCCTCCTCAAAACTGTTTGCTTCTGATTACCCTCTCCTCCCATTTGCCCTCCCTTCTTTCATCCCTCTTTATGCCCGTCCCCCAACTTTCCTGTAGGGTAAGATAGATTTTCATACCCAATTGAGTGTGTATATTATTCCCTCCTTAAGCCAAATCCAATGAGAGTAAGGTTTATTCATTCCCTCTTACCTCCCCTCCTCTTCTCCATTTTAAAAGCTTTTTCTTGCCTCTTTTATGTGAGATAATTTACCCCAGTCTACCTCTATCCTTCTCCTTCTCCCAATATATTCCTCTCTTATCCCTTAATTTTATTTTTTAGATATCATCCCTTCGTATTCAACTAACCCTGCGCTCTCTGTATCTATCTATCAACTACATATATATGTGTGTGTGTGTATGTATATGTATATATAGGGTGTGTGTGTATACATATATATATATATGTGTGTGTGTGTGTGTGTATGTACACACACACACATATTCCCTCCAAGTACCCTAATACTGAAAAAGGTCTTATGAGTTACAAATATCATCTTTCCATGTAGGAATGTAAACAGTTCAATTTTAGTAAATCCCTTATGATTCCTCTTTCCTGTTTACTTTTTCATGCTTCTCTTGATTCCTGTATTTGAAGTCAAATTTTCTATTCAGCTCTGGTCTTTTCATCAAGTATGCTTCAAAGTCCCCTGTTTCATTGAATGTCCATTTTTTCTCTGAAGTATTATACTCAGTTTTTCTAGGTAGGTGATTCTTGGTTTTAATCCTAGGTCCCCTGACCTCCAGAATATCATATTTCAAGCCCTCATATTCCATCCTTAAAATAGAAGTTGCCAAATCTTGTGTTATCCTGATTGGTTTTCATAATACTCAAATTGTTTCTTTCTGATTGCTTACAACATTTTCTCCTTGAACTGGGAACTCTATAATTTGGCTACAATATTCCTAGGAGTTTTCCTTTGGGGCTCTCTTTCAGGAGATAATTGGTGGATTTTTTCAATTTCTATTTTACCCTCTGATTCTAGAATGTCAGGGCAGTTTTCCTTGTTAATTTCTTGAAAGATGATGTCAGGCTCTTTTTCTGATCATGGTTTTCAGATAGTCAAATAATTTTTAAATTATCTCTCCTGGATCTATTTCTCCAGGTCAGTGGTTTTTCCAACAAGATATTTGACATTGTCTTCTACGTTTTCATTCTTTAGGTTTTGTTTCACAATTTCTTGATTTCTCATAAAGTCATTAGTTTCCATTTGCTTCATTCTAATTTTTAAGGAATTATTTTTTTCACTGAGCTTTTGTACCTCCTTTTCCATTTGGCCAAATCTGTTCTTTAAGTCATTCTTCTCCTCATTGACATTTTGGACTTCTTTTGCCATTTGGGTTAGTCTTTTTTAAGGAGTTATTTTCTTCAGTGTTTTTGAGGTCTCCTTTAGCAAGTTGTTGACTTGTTTTTAGTGATTTTCTTGGATCACTCTCATTTCTCTTCCCAATTTTTTTCTCTGTTTCCCTTACTTGATTTTCAAAATCTGTTTTAGCTCCTCAATGACCGAAGACAAATTCGTATTTTTCTTGGAGGCTTTTGACATAGGAGCTTTGACTTTCTTGTCTTCTTCTGGTTGTATGTTTTGATCTTCTTTGTCACCAAAGTAAGATTCTAATTGTCTGAGTTTTTTTATGCTATTTTCTCATTTCCCAGCCAAACACTTGACTTTCTAACTGTTTGGTAAGGAACTGCTTCCAGTGGGTGTACTGTCCCAAGCTTAAAGGTTTTGTGCAGCTATTTTCAGAGATATTTCTAATGTCCTATAAATTCTCTGTCTTTCCATGATGGTATGATCAAAGGACAGGTGTTTATTCCTTTCCTGGCTTGTGCTCTGGTCTGTGAGAGACCACAAGCATTCTTTTCTGCCTTGGATCTATGAGGAGGATGCCCTCTTTACTACACCACAAGTTTCACCACACCAACCCACCTCCTCACTTCAGAGAAAAGCACAGGCAAAGCAAGAGAATCCTGTCTTAGCATTGGCAAAGAGATACCTGAAATTACCCTCTGATCAGCTGCTCGATCCCCCCACCATCTGTGGTCTGAGACCTCTGGAAGCAGTCACTACAACTGCCACTTTGCCACTGCCACCCTGGAAAAAGCTCCTCTCACACATATCCAACAGACTTTTCCTACTGAACAAAGTTGTCTTTGGCTTTTTGGTGTTGAGAAGCTTGGAAATTGCTGCAGCTGCCATTAATTCAGTCCCCTGAGGCTTATTCAGGACATCTATGCCAGCACAGCACATGTGCACTCTTCTAGACTGGTGCAATAGACCTTTCCTGTTGACTTTCTGGTTGGAAAGTTGTTTTCCTCTGTCATTTTGTGGGTTCTGCTGTTCTAGAATTTATTTAGAGTCATTTTTACAGGTATTTGGAAAGGTTTGGAGGAGAGCTTAAGCAAGCCCCTGCTTTTATTCCACCCCTGAAATGAGGCCTTTATAAGAGAAACTTGCTGAAAATTTTTCCCATTTCCTGTTTTCATTCTTATTAGTTTTGTTTGTGCAAAAGCCTTTTGATTTCATGTAATCAAAACTTTCCATTTTAATTCCAGCGATATTCTCTGTCTCTTGTTTGATCATTAAATACATGTTTCCATGCTCCCTTCATTTACTTATATCACCTTTTATATCTAAATCATTTGTCTATTTTGACCTTATCTTGTTATACAGTGTAAGATGTTGATCTCTGCCTAGTTTTTGCCTAACTGTTTTCCAGTTTTCCCAGAATTTTTTGTCAAATGGTATCTTTACCCCAAAAGTTTAAATCTTTGGGTATGTCAAACACCAGATTGTGTAATTATTTACTGTTGTGCACCTAATCTATTCTATTGATTTACAATTCTATTTCTTAGATAGTACCAGATTGTTTTTAATGATTACTGCTTTGTAATATACTTTGATAGCTTGCTAGGCCACCTTCCTTTACATCTTTTTTTCACTGATTCCCTTAATATTCTTAACCTTTTGTTCATCCAGGTGAATTTTTTTTCACTTTTTTTAACTGGCCCTGTGAAATAATTCTTTGGTAGTTTAATTGGTATGGCACTGAATAAGTAAATTAACTTGGGTAGAATTATCATTTTTATTATATTGGCTTGGCCTACTCGTGAGCAATTAAAATTTCTCCTATTATTTAGAACTGACTTTATTTGTGTAAAAAGTTTTTTGGACTTGTGTTCATATAGTCCCTGGGTTTATCATAGCAGGTAAATTCCCAAGTGTTTAAATTGTCTTCAATTATTTTAAATGGAATTTCTCTTTCACTCTGTTACTGCCTGTTTTCATTGGTACTACACAGAAATGTTGATCATTTATGTGGATTTATTTTATATCCTGTAACTTTGCTAAAGTTGTTAATTGTTTCAACTAGTTTTCTAGTTGATTCTCTGGTTTTCTCTAAGTATACCATCATATCATCTGCAAAGAGTATACTTTTGTTTCCTCATTGCCTATTTTTATTACTTTAATTTCTCTTTCTTATCTTATTACTACAGCTAGCATTGCTAGTATATAAAATAATAGTGGTGATAATGGACATCCTTGCTTCACCCAAGATCGTATTGGGAAGGCTTCTAGTTAATCTCTATTATAGAAAATGTTTGCTCTTGGTTTTAGATAGATACTACCTATCATTTTAAGAAAGACTCTTTTGATTCCTTTGCTTTCTAGTACTTTTCATAGGAATGGGTACTGTATTTTGTCAGACTTTTTCTTCCTCTATTCATATAATTATATGATTTTTGTTGGGTTTGTTATTGATACAGTTGGTTATGAAATAGTTTTCTTATATAAATTCCACCTGGTCATATAGATGATCTTTGTGATATATTGCTGTAATTTCCTTGCCAGTATTTTATTTAAAATTTTTGCATCAATATTAAGGAAAATGATTTATAGTTTTCTTCTCTTTTTGCTCTCCCTAATTTAGATATCAAAATCATATCTGTGCCATAAAAGGAATTTGGTAGGACTACTTCTTCACCCATGTTTTCAAATGGTTTATATTGTATTGGAATTAATTGTTCTTTAAATGGTTGGTAGATTTCATTTGTAAATCTATCTAGTCCTGGGGATTTTTTTCTTAGAGAGTTCATAGATAGCTTGTTTAATTTCTTTCTATAAGATAGGATTATTTAAGACTTCCACTTTCTCTTCTGTTAATCTGGGCAATTTATATTTTTGTAAATAGTCATCCAATTCACTTAGTTTTACTGACATATAACTGGGCAAAACAACTCCAAATAATTGTTTTGATTTCATCTTCTTTGATGGTGCATTTACCTTTTCATTTTGGGTTCTAGTAATTTGGTTTTCTTTCTTTTATTTAATCAAATTAACCAATGGTTAATCTATTATACTGGGTCTCAGCACCCGCCCATAAAACTAGCTCCTAGTTTTATTAGTTTGATTTTTTTTTAACTTTTAGTTTGATTAATCTCTCCTTTGATTTTCATGATTTCTATTTTGGTGTATAGGAATTTTAATTTGTCCTTTTATTAGCTTTTTTTAGTTATGTGCCCAAGTCATAGCTCTGCTCTTTCTTTCTTTTATTGATGTACATATTTAGAGATATACACTTTGCTCTAAGTACTTCTTTGGCTACATTCCACAAATTTTGTAATGTTGTCTCATTTTTGTAATCCTCTTTAATGAAATTATTGATTGTTTCTATGAATTATTCTTTGACCCACTCATTCTCTAGGATTTCCTTATTTAGTCTCCAACTAATTTTAAATTAAATCTATACTTCCACAGTCCTTTATTGAACATAATTTTATTGCATTATCATCTGGAAAAGATTCATTTAATATTTCTGCTTTTCTGCATTTGGTTGTGAGGTTTTTATACTCTAACATATGTTCAATTTTTGCAAAGGTGTAATTGATATCTGAAAAAAAAGTATACTCCTTTTTATTCCCATTCAGTTTTCTCTAGAGGGCTATCATATCTAACTTTTCTAAGATTCTACTGAGGAATTGAAAGTTTTCCATGCTTCCAAGGTGGTGTAATTTGAGGACAGATGTGGCCACTCCTCTTCTGGTCTGCACTCTTGTCCTTACCCAGGAAGGGCCCCTGTTCCCTTAGGGTCACAAGTGATTACTTTTCCTCAAGGTCCCTGAATCCTTGAAACTAATACTGCTCCTCTGACCCACCACTAATGTTTCATCCACTTGGGTTCTTGGCCATTCTCCACCCCCATGTTACAGATGTCTCTTCTGGCCTCCTAAGTTGTCTTGGGCTAGAAGAATATCTCACTCTAACTTTTTATTGGCTCTGCCACTCCAGAATTCAATTTGAGGCATTATTTTAAATCTGTTTAGAGAGAAGTGTTGGGAGAGTTCAGTTGAGTATTTTCTCTCCTCCACCATCTTGGCTCTTCCCTGGAAGTCTCTCTCCCCAATTTTTTTTTAAAGTTTCTGAGTAATAAGTTTGGCATTATACAATTTCCTTCTTACTATCTTTCTGATCACTGTCACAGTATATATGGATGATCTATCTTTTAACACCTTTTTCTCCTTGTAAAAAAAATTACAAAATAAAACTACAATCTTCCCTCAATTTAATTTTCTACCCCCTGCCTTTGCTACCATTAAATTATATAATATGATTTTATCATCCTCTTTGGGCTACTTCTCCCATTCCAACTCACATTGCTAGGCTGTCCCCAAAGAGTGGCTGACCAATACTCTTTAAGATTTCAGGGAAACTCTGAAGGGCTGAGTTTCTCAGCACTATCACTCAAGAGGTCCCTCCAGTGTGCTCTCCATGAGTGCCAGAATTAATTAGCTTTAAGAAAAGGCATTTATTAAGCAGTTAGAGCAAATACAGTTATTGCAGAAACATCTCTTCAAACTAGGGGATGAATCATTTCCCTGTGTATACACAAAGATCCTAGGAAGTATGAGTTTAAACCTAGAGACTATATGGTCAAAAGGTAAACTTATACTTCCTGGTTATCAGAGGTGTCTTTTTCTCTTTGTAGAGTCCTCATAAATTTAGGTCTATTTAGAGTTCTCTCTGGCTCCCAAAGTTTGCACCCCTACAGAGTTTTGAACCTGCTAATCCTCAATCTTTCTAGTTTGTATTTTGCGTGTCCCTCAACACCCAATGCAGATGACACCATTAGCTATTACTTCTTCTGAGACAATGCTACTGATGTCAATGGGAACTCTGGGTTTACAAACTTTTAAAGTTCACTTGTTCATCTATCACCTGATCATTGGGGAATAGAGGAGAGGAGACAAAATTGTTCCTTCTCTACCAAGGACAATTTTGTTTCAGTAGCCTCTCTCTGCTGAATTTGACCACCTATAACACTATTGCCAAACTATGCATTTCCAAAATTACCTGAAGTACTATACAAAAGTCCCAAGGAGCATCTGATTCTCTTAACCAATCACAAGATATTTCCTGTTGGCATCATCTGACTTCACCCAATGATGCAAAGTCCCTATAATATTTCAAAGTGATTAAGGATTTTTGTGTACCTAGTTTATTTTATATTGAATTATTGGTTCATTTGAGAAGTTTGTGCCTTCTTTAAATGGGCTGGGATGGATCCCCACCCTTACAGATCTATGGAAAGATATCTTAACAATGGAAATGACCCCGGTTGTACTCTCTTCAATTTACCACAATTCACATCATTCTTCCACTTAATGAGCAACAGGTAATGTGCAGAAACCTGATTTATATCAATTTTTCTACTTGGGAAATTATTCCTTTGGTCCTAGCTTGGTTTGGTTACCTCATATTCTAGAAAAACACACACACACACACACACACACACACACACACACACACACTCACTCACTCACACTGAGAAGCAGACTAGGATAATGGATAGACTGATAGACTTGGAGTCCAGAAGACCTGGCTCAAATGTTTCTGAAGCTTACTTTCTGTATGTGACTATGGTCAAGTCCTTAACAACTCTGAGTCTCAGTATCCTCATCTACAAAATAGGAATGTTAATATCTACATTATCTACTTTCCTAGGATTGATGAAAGACTATAATGTATGTAAAATGTTTTGCAAGCCTTAAAGTGCTATACAAATGTAGTTTATTACTATTTTGGAATTAATTTTCTTAGCAAGTCAAATTAGAATTTCATCAGATTTAAACTAGCAAATATTTTTACAGACATTAAACAGTATATTTATAATAAAGAAACATGGAGGGAATGGTTTAAATGATGGGAAATCTATAACTTCTCAGAAACTGTAAAAATTATGACTGTCATTTTTCTTAATTTACTAGACAGCTACAGTAAAAATGTATAATTCACTAAACTGAACCAAAAAAATCACTAACAATTGGTGTTGAAAAAGTTACCCTCACATCAGAGGTAAATTAATTTTGCCACTGTAATATCATTCTGTTGTCATATTTTCACTTATCACTTATTCAAAAACATCTATTTTTCCTTTCTAATGCTTCATCACTGAGATAATTGAACTTAGCAGTTTTTATTTCAAGCTTATATTACTTAAAAATCTCTGTGTGCATTATTACAAGGAAAGGGCAAAGGGAGAGATGGCGCTTAGCTCTTATGGGGTATGATTACATTGGCGCTCACAATTGATTACAGCGTGATAACCTATCTTTTTCTAGTCATTACCCTCTTCATTTTATACTAGTACTTCCAGCTATTAGGCTGTCTTTATTTGGGAGGCACAAAGGGAAAAGACCAAAGAGAATTTGAAAAAATAATATTTTTCTTGTTTTGATGTTTCAATTTTATGCAGGTTTCCAAAAGCAGAACTGTCTAAGGTATACTAAATATTCATTAGGCAGTTTAGCTTTTACTAAGTTCTAAGTGAAAATGACCCAGCAAAATAAAATTGAAATTTCATAGAGTACTTTTCAAGTATGATTCTAAAACATACATTAAACAAAATCCATTCATTTGAATGCAAGTCTGTCCCTTTCTTTCGAATACATACATACCCTAGGGTCTATTATGCTTTTTATTCAGTGCTTCCAAAATACATGATGTGGATCAAATAAATAGTTCAACAGCTTTCATAGGTAAACAATCTTATGGTTTGGTCTATCTACAAACCTCTTGTGCTGTATCTTTGTGTTACCCAACAGTACAAAGGTTAATGCAAATTTCATTTGAATTAGCAGCCTGGTATTCAGGTAGAGTATTCTGCATTCTTTTCTGTATATTCCAGTTGGTTGCAATGCAGCTCAATAGAGCCTTTGCATCTGAATCCAATATAGCACCTTTTGGGTTTGTATTAGAAAAGCCAAGTTTGCTGTCTTTGTTTAAAGTAGCATTGGCCGCTGTTTCCTGGTAGATGAATACTCCCTCACTACAATACTCAATATAAATATCATACCTTTCAAGTCTGTTTAAAGTACATGTTATTGAAGGATTTCTGATCCCGAATGCATAAATGTGCTGATGCATCAAATTTAATTCAATAAACATTCATCAAGCACTGCTAATATGTAAGGCATCATAGGTAGGTCCTTGAGAGTCAAAGGTGAAAAAGAATATAAACCCTACCATCACTTCCCAGGAAGAGGGAAGGGATACTGAGGACACAAATATGTTTCCAAATTTGAAATTTCAAAATTTTAAAATTTGCAATGAGAGAATATTTTGGAGTGAGGGAATTGAAGAAAGCTTAATGAAGGAACTGAGCCTTGAAGGGGAAAAATATATTCAAACAGATAGAGATGAGAAAGGAAGTTCTTCCAGGCCTAGAGAATAGCATAGATGGATAAATAGAGGTAGAAGCCAAAAACTTTAGATTTGTCCAGTTTGGCTGAGCCACACAGTTCATCACCAGTCATCTTGACTTTTATCTTCCCACTGGACTTCTATGATTCTGGAAAAGAGAGTAAAGTTGATTACTTTGTGCAACTCTCTCTTAAATCCAATTCACAAACAAGTCAAGATATCACCCTCCTGATGTCACCAGTCCTCTTCAAATAACAATGAAGGTGATTAATGTGAAATAAAGCTAGAAAGGAAGATTGAAACCAGACCATGGAGAAATTTAAATATCAGCCTAAGAAATTTGTATTTTATCCAAGAGGCAAACAGGAAGCCACTGACAGTTTTGGAACAGGGGAGTGACATGTCCTAATATGTATATTAGGAAGATTGTTTTGGCAGCAATGTGAAGAAAGGAAGAAAGGAAAGAACTGGAGACAAGGTAGAAGGCTACTGCAGCAGTCATACAGAAAGTGATTAAGAGCCTTAACTGGGAAGGTAGCAAATGTGGGTGGAGAGTGAGGGATAGGTACAAGATATGATAGATGTATACATTAATTAGTAAACATTTATGAATCACCTTCCTATGTTCCAGGTACTGTGAAAGAGGGCCTACCATCAAGGATATATACACATACAATTATATTAAATTAAGCCTATATAAGAAAAATATGAGATGTTTTGAGATAGAACTGGTAGAAAAAGGAGAAGCAGTAAAAGACAGAGATAGATCCTGTCAAGTGTGCTGTCTCTGAAGCCAAGGAAGGAAAAAGCATCTAGCAGTAAAGTGTTCGATATCAATAACAAAGTAAAAACATACAATTTGGGGTTATGAATTTGAGGTTGAAGGGGTTCTATTTTTAATACAAAAGGAATTTGAAATAACTTTACATGATGACTTTTAAAATGTTACAGAAATCACTCTTCAGTACTTCATTACTCAGTACAAGATCAACATTTTAGCACCTCAAGGATTTCAGTGGTCTAAGTACGTCTTCCACCAATGTCAAACACAGTCCCTCTATGCCTTCATAAGATTACAGTTATCCCTTCCATATCGTGACATTCCCCACTGCAGTTTCACTATATTACAGGTGAGCATAAGAAATTAAATAGGAATTGGGAGTAATGGGGAGGTTGTATTAACCTTATACAACATGCAAAGGCCAGGAAATGACACAGAGCCTTTGACCAAATACTTAACCCAAATTTTACAATAAGACTGTAAACACCCCATGAAAGAAAAACAAAACTCAGACTTCTTCTCTGGTACAAAGGAAGGGTCAAAACATTTTACACAGATTTTCCAGATCATGGGAGCATCATGTCCCTAATCCCCCTGATGTGGAAGGGATAATTGTATTATGTAGTGAATTTCTGTGACCAAAAAAATGCTCATCACTGCCTGGTAACCAAATGTCTGCTAAGGAATATCTCCATTTATGCTTACTAGCTGGTGAAGGACCTGATAGAACATACATTCTGCAGAAGCTGCTTCTGAGAACTTAGGGTTATCTCTCTGCCACAACAAAAAGTAAAGGAATAGGACTGTGGTAGAAAAGAAAAGTTATGATTCAAGTTTTAAAATAGTACCTGTGGTGATTTAAAAGCAACAGATTAAATAAGCAGTATGCTTTGAAAATAAAGGAAAAAATCCTAAGCAATGGGGGTGGAGCCAAGATAGCAGAGTAAAGGCAGAGACTTACCTGGGCTCTCCTCCAAAACTCTCCAAATACCTTTTAAAAAATGACCCTAAGGGGCGGCTAGGTGGCTCAGTGAATAGAGCGCTGGCCCTGGAATCAGAAGGATCTGAGTTCGGAGCCGGCCTCCGACACTTAATCCACACAAACAAAAACCTAGCCGTAACCCCAATTGCCCTAAAGGGGCGGCTAGGTGGCACAGTGAGTAAGAGTGCCGGCCTCGGAGTTGGGATGACCCGAGATCAGATCCGGCCTCAGAAAATGAGCACCCACGCATAAATAATGACTAGCCATGTAACCTTGAGCAAGTTACTTAACCCCAATTGCTTTAAAAAAAAAATGATCCTAAACAAATTCTAGAGCAGCAGAAACCCTCCCCCCCAAAACCGATTGAAACAAATTTCCAGCCCAAGATAACTATGAAGGTCAGCAGGAAAGGTCTGTTGCACCAGGTTGAGAGAGGAATATAATTCACTGTAAGCCATGCCAGTACAGACAAGTTTACAGCAAACCCAGAGCAGACCTTGGGCACCTGAATCACTTGTAGCAGTGGCAGTTTCTGGACCTTTAAGTCCACAGACACCAGAGCCAACTTAGAAGGTCAGAAGGTCTGTTGTGCCAGGGTGGAAGTGGAACACAGGCCAGCACCAGCACCACCAGTCCAGCCTAGCCTCACCTCAGCAAACCAGGAGCAGATCTTGAGAGTGACTGAATTGGCAGCAGCACTGGTAATAACAGCGGCAGCAGCTGCTTCTGGAGCTCTCAGTCCACAGATGGTCCCTAGAAGTATCTCTGAAAACAGCTGCAAAAAATCCCTAAAGCTTGGGACAGTGCAGTGAGCCCTCCACACTGAAAGCAGAGCCCTACTTTAACAAATACTTAAAAGTCAAGTAATAGGCTAGGAAAATGAACAAACAACATAAAAAAGTCTGACTATAGAAAGTTATTATGGTGACAAGGAAGATCAAAACATACATATAGAAGAATATAGCAAAGTCAAATCCTATATCCAAAGCCTCCCAAAAAAATATTAATTATTCTCAGACCATGGAGGAGCTCAAAAATTATTTTGAAAATCAAATAAGAGAAGTACAGGAAAAAATGGGAAGAGAAATAAGAGTGATACAAGAAAATCATGAGAAAAGACAACACCTTGGTGAAGGAGATAAAAAATACTAAAGAAAATAATACCTTAAGGGGCGGCTAGGTGGCGCAGTGAGTAAGGGCATCAGCCTGGGAGTTGGGATGACCCGGGATCAAATCTGGCCTCAGAAAATGAGCACCCAAACACAAATAATGACTAGCCGTGTAACCTTGAGCAAGTTACTTAACCCCAATTGCTTTTATAAAAAAAAATAATAATAATACCTTAAAAAACAAACTAGGCCAAATTGCAAAAGAAGTCCCAAAAGCCCATAAGGAAAAGAATGCCTTAAAGAGCAAAACTGACCAAATGGAAAAGGAGGTCCAAAAACTCACTGAAGAAAATAATTCCTTAAAAATTAGAATGGAGGGGCGGCTAGGTGGCGCAGTGAGTAGAGCGCCAGCCCTGGAGTCAGAAGGACCTGAATTCGGATCCAGCCTCAGACACAACACACATAAAAAACAAAAACCTAGCCGTGTAACCTTGGGCAAGTTACTTAACCCCAATTGCCCTCCAAAAAGAAAAAAAAAATTAGAATGGAGCAAATGGAAGCCAATGACTTTAAGAGAAACAAAGAAGCAATAAAACAAAACCCCCCAAAAAATTAAAAATAGAAGACAATGTGAAATATCTCATTGGAAAAACAACTGACCTGGAAAATAGATCCTGTAGAGATAATTTAAAAATTATTGGACTTCCTGAAAGCCATGATGGAAAAATGAGCCTAGGGACAGCTAAATGGCACAGTGAATAGAGCACCAGCCCTGATGTCAGGAGGACCTGAGTTCAAATTTGGCCTCAGACACTGGACACTTAACTGGCTGTGTGACCTTGGGCAAGTCACTTAATACCAATTTCCTTGCCTTTCCCCCTTAAAAAAAAGAGCCTTGATATCATCTTTCAAGAAATTATCAACAGAACCCACAAAATGACAAAGAGAAGCTAACCTCCTGATGCAAATAGCCTGCCAGGACTGCATGAAGCAACCCATACAGCACTCTGGGAGCTGACCCCACCCCCGCTCAAGCAGGAGGTTTTAGCCTCAGAGTGGCCACAGCCAGCTGTGGCTGGAGGGACTTCAGATCACCAGCAGCTGTGATGGTTTCCAGAATTATCAACACATAGATGCCAAAGACAAAGTGAGAGGTCAGCAGTGTGGACTTTGGGATCCAGTAGTTTGAGAGTGCGGTTCGCCTTTATCCCCTGGAGGAAAAAGGCACTGAGGCGCAGTGGCCATGCAGTTGCCACCATGTGGCAACTTCAGTTCCTGGCCTGCAGATTGTAGGGGTACCAAGCAACCAGTCTGAGGGGTAATTGCTCTTGCTTTAACCTGCTTGGATCTGGATTGTGGTCTAGGGTGGAGGTCCTGGGGTGTGCGACCAGCTTGCCAGAGCATGTGGAGACTTCAGAGAGGGCACCCAATTAATACCTTCAGCAGCTGAGAAAACCCCAGCATTTGGTACAAAGCTGCCCTGTCCAGTAGCAGAGTCCTACTGTGGCAAAGAGCCCAAAAGTCAAGTAATTGAGTGGCAACATGAGCAAATGAGGGAAGCAAAGCAAGCAGAGCAACCCAACCTTACACTCCTATTTTGAGGACAAAAAGGATCAAAGCATGGGACAGGAGGAAGACAGTGAAGTCAGAACTCTTGCACCAAAAGCTTCCAAGAAAAATATGAGCTGGTTACAGGCCACAAAGGACCTAAAGGAGGATTTTGAAAACCAAATAAGAGAAGTGGAGGAAAAATTGGGAAGAGAAATGAGAATGATGCAAGAAAATTATGAAATGAGAGTCAACAACCTGACTGAAGAAAATAACATCTTAAAAAATAGACTAACTCAAATGGCAAAAGAGGCTCAAAAAGCCAATGAGGAGATGAATGCCTTAAAAAGCCAAATTTGCCTGATGGTAAAAGAATCTCAAAAGCTCACTGAAAAGAACCATTCCTTCAGAATTAGACTGGAGCAAATGGAAGCTAGTGACTTTATGAGAAATCAAGATACTATTAAACAGATCCAAACAAATGAAAAAATAGAAGGCAATGTGTAATATCTCATTGGGAAAACCACTGACCTGGAAAATAGATCCAGGAGAGATAATTTAAAAATTATTAGACTACCTGAAAGCCATGATCAAAAGAAGAACCTAGAAATCATCCTTCAAGAAATTCTCAAGGAAAATTGCCTTGATGTTTTAGATCCAGAGGGCGAAATAGAGGTTGAAAGAATCTACAGATCACCTCCTGAAAAAGACCCCAAAAAGAAAACTCCTAGGAATATTATAGCCAAATTCCAGAGTTCCCAGGTCAAGGAAAAAAGATTACAAGCAGTCAGGAAGAAACAATTTGAGTATTGTGGAAACACAATCAGGATAACACAAGATCTAGAAGCTTCTACATTAAGGGATTGTCTTGCAATATGATATTCCAGAGGTCAAAAGAGTTAGGATTAAAACCAAGAATCACCTACTCAGCAAAACTGAGTATCATGTTTCAGGGGAAAATAGGGTCATTCAGTAGAATAGAGGACTTTCAAGAATTCTTGATGAAAAAACCAGAGTTGAATAGAAAATCTGACATTCAGATACAAGTATCAAGAGAAACATGAGAGGGTAAACAGGGAAAAGAAATAATAAGGAACTTATCAAAGTTGAACTATTTACATCCCACATGGAAAATGATAATTGTAACTTATGAAACTTTTCTCAGTATGAGAATATTTGAAGGGAATATAAATACACACATACACACATATGTCTATATAGTATATGGGCTTATGAATACATATGTGAATGTATGTATATACGTGTACAGGTATACAGCACAAAGGACCAATTTAATAGGAAGGGATGATACTTAAAAGGTGAAATTAAGAGGTGAGGGAGGAAAATAATGAGAGGAGATGGGGAAACAGAATGAAATAAACTATCTCATATAGAAGAGGCAAGGGAAAATGGTTACAATGGAGGGGAAGAACAGGAAGGCAAAAGGGAATGGGTCAACCTTATTCTCATTGAATATGGCTTAGGGAGGGAATGACATACACACTAAATAGGGTATCTCACCCTACAGGAGAGTAGGGGGCAGGAGATGAGAGGGAGGATGATGGAAGGGAGGGCAGGCTAGGGGGGAGGGAAGTTGGAAGCACCCACTTTTGAAAAGGGACAGGATCAAAGTAGAGAATAGAACAAGTGGGAGGTGGAATAGGAGGGAGGGAAATAAAGTCAGTCTTTTACAATATATCCACTATGGAAATGTTTTGCATAGCTACACATGTACAACCTATATTGAATTGCTTATCTTCCCAGTAAGGGTGGGTGATAAGGGAGGAAGGGAATGAATCTGCAATTCAAAGTTTTAAAATCAAATGTTTAAGTATATATTTTTAAAATGTTTAAATAGTATAAATATATACTATTATTAATATTATTTTACATGTAACTGGGAAATAAGATGTACAGGCACTGGGGCTTAGAGATCCACTGTGCCCTACTGGAAAGTCGAAGGGGGTATGGGAGAAGAGATGGGAGAGAGTAGATTGGAGGGGTATCCAGTTGGATTGATAGTTTGGGATGGTGAGTAAGGGAAAAACAGGGAGAAAATTTGTAACTCAAAATATTGCAGAAATGAATGATGTGAGCTAGAAGTTAATAAAGCATTTGATAAAAAAATAAAAATAAAATAAAAACTTAAAAAACAAAAGAAGAGATTATCAAAGAAAACTTCCCTGATATTCTAGAACCAAAAGGTAAAACAGAAATGGAAAGAATCCACTGATCACCTCCTATATGAGATACTAAAAGGAAAACTCCTAGGAATACTGTAACCAAATTCCTAAGTTCCCAAGTCAAGGAGAAAATATTGCAAGCAGTCAGAAAGAAACAATTCAAGTATTTTGGAGTCACAGTCAGGATAACACAAGATTTAGCAACTTCTACAATAAATGATCAGAGGAATATGATATTCTGGGGGGAAAAGGAGCTAGAATTACAACCAAGAGTCACCTACCCAGCAAAACTGAGTATAATTCATCAGAGGAAAAAATGGATATTCATTGAGATAGAGGATTTTGAAGCATTCTTGAGGAAATGACCAGAGCTGAATAGAAAATTTGACTTTCAAATTCAAGACTCAAGAGAAGCATAAAAAGGTAAACAGGAAAGGGAAATAATGAAGGACTTAAGTTTAAACTGTTTACATTCCTACATGGGAAAATGAGACCTTGTAAATCATAAGACCTTTCTCATTATTAGTGCAGTTGGAAGGAATATATATCTACATGTGTCAAGAGAGGGCACAGGTTTGAGTTGAATATGAAGGGATTATATCTAAAGCATAAAATTAAGGGGTGAGAGAAGAATGTACTGGGGAAAAAAAGAAAGTGAGAGATATAATGGGGGTAAATTATGTCATATAAGAGGCAAGAAAAAGCTTTTACATTGAAGGGGGAAAAGGGAGAGATTAAGTTGGGTGAGTGAATCTTACTTTCATCAGAATTGACTCAAAGAGGGAATAACATACACACTTAATTGGGTATAGAAATCTATCTTACCCTACAGGAAAGTGGAGGGAAGGGGTTGAGAAGAGCAGGGGGCAGATTGGGTAGTCAGAAGCAAAACACTTTTGAGGAGAGGCAGAGTAAGAGAGAGAATAGAATAAAAAAGAATCTTAGTAAAAGAAATAATTAGAGAAAATTGTCCTGAAGCATTAGAACAAGAGGGGGAAATAGAAATAGAAAAAATCCACTGATCACCACCTAAAAGAGATCCTCTGAGGAAAACCCATGAGAATATTATAGTCAAACTTCAAAACCCCCAGTTCAAGGATAAAATGTTATGAGCAACAAGAAAACAACAATTTGCATATGCACCACAATTAGAATCACACAAGACCTAGTAGTGGTGACACTAAAAGACCACAGGTCTTGGAACAACATATATCAAAGAACAAAAGAACTAGAGGTATAGCCAAAAATATCATACCCAGCAAAGCTAAGCATAATTCTGAATGTAAAAAAAAAAAAACAGACATTTAATGAACTGTCAGACTTTCAGGCCTTTCTTAGAAAAAAAAAAACTGAACTTAGTAGAAGATTTGACATATAAGAGCCAAGAGAAATATAAGGTACATACCAAAGATTAATTACAAGGGACTCAATAAGGACAGACTGTTTATTTGTATGTATGTAAAATGTAAAAAATATGTCTGAGATTGTTATTAGTAATTGGGTAGTTCATAAGAAAGATTGGGGTGAACCTGAGAATGATATGACTTTTAAAAGTAAAACCATTTAGGAACAGCTAAAAAGAGTAATTATTTTATACAAATGAGGTGTGAGAGACAGAACTGACACAGAGGAATTAGATGGGGTATTGGGGGTATATGTGCAGTTCCCCTGGAGGCATGAGACCCACAGCATGCTGACTCTACAGTAACACTGTGGAGGTAAATCAGACAGCCCTGTTCCAGCAAGGGAACTACGTGACCTTCTGACTTGTTGCCAACAGATAGGGTCTTCAAAGGAAGAGAAGCCTTGAGATTACAGGGAGGTTTGGGGAGGTTTAGGGAGGTTTGGAACATCCTGCCCAGTACTCAGAACCTGATACAGAGTACTCAGCTGTGGTGTAAGAGGCATATGGGAATGAGAACAATGTTGTACTCCCAAAGATAGTAGTTTATGATGGCTATACAATTATACACTATATACTCTGAACTCTTAGCTGATCATGTAGAAGTTAGGACGTAATTGCATAAGAAACTGATGAATAAAGTCTTGCTACTCTTTGACTCTCCTGGTTTGGAACTCCATTCTTGGGGAAAACGTTGCTGGACTACGACCAGGTGTACACTGAAGGCTGGAATAAGGTAAGACCCAGCCGCCCCTGACCTTGGAGGTTGGATCAATGGGGGAGGAGGGCTGTTAGTTCTGGAAAGCTATTTTCATCAGAAATGGGTTCAAGAGGGAACAATACACATATATCTAGAAGAGTATGAGTTTCCTAAATTCAGAAAGAAATAAAATGCTAAGGGGATAGGGAGGAGGGAGAGCACATGGGAGGGATTTCTAGAGGGAAGAGTAAGAAAATAGTTTGAAAGGAGGCTATAGAAGAGTGTTTAGATTAATAGGAATGAGAAGTCAAGGGAGGGATCCTTGGGAGGATAAGTGAGGGATCTTTAGAGTGGAGAGTGAGGGAATAGGTCAAAGAGGGGTATAGAAGGGTGTTTAGATTTATGTGAATGGGAGGATAAGGGAGGAATCCTTGGAGGGGGAATAGTTTAAGTAATAGGAAGGGAAGGTAGTGGGTGGAAGTAAAGTAGAAGAGTTAGGAGGGATAGGAAATAATTGATATGCATAAACATAAAAATAAATCAGAAGTAGAATTTATTAGGGAAGGTATATGTCTATGTATGTATGTATATATATATGTATAAATGTATCTATATATGTATACATAAATATATGCATGCTTAATTGTAGCCTGGGGTAAAAAAAAGAAAAAATTAAAAAGTCAACAGCAGAGAACAAAAGAAAACTAACAAAGAAGCAAAGAAAAGATGGACAGCTCTCAATGTAACACATAGTATTACTTATATAGGCTTTCTTGAAATGGAAATTTATTGCTATTTATTTTGAATCCTCTTTTACATTCTGCTGCGTATATAGCATGCTTTTTTTTCTTTTCTTATCTTGTATTTAAGTTCCAATATTTAAGTTTATAATGTTTCTTTTTCTTTTCTTTTTGTGTATGTAAATTACAGTAATAAAGAAAGAAAAAAAACAACAACCAAAAAAGCACTCTTCTGAGGAGGGGTCCTTCACCAGACATCCAAAGGATGACAAAAAACAAAACAAAACAAAAAAGCACACCTCTCTGTTGGAGAAACAACATAGGGAAAATTCTTAGAGTTGGGACTATGTAGGCAATTGTCCTGACTGAAAGGTAGACTTCATACTAAATAGTACAAAAGGATGAGGTTGGAAAGTTAATGTGTGTCAGATCAGGGAAAACCAAGACTCTCTGGTTAATGTGCTTCAATTTTACTTTGTAGATACTGGGAAATCAAAAAAAGGTTTTTGAGCAAAGGCATCATCAGATAAAAATCAATATCTTAGGAAGAGTTGGAGAAAGAGAGGGAAACAGTGGTTAAGTGACTTGCCCAGGGTCACACAGCCAGTGTCTGAGGCCACATTTGAATTCAGGTCTTCTTGATTGGTTCTGGTGCTCTTTCCACTGTGCCACCTAGCTGCCTTTCACTGTACTCTGCCCTGATTAGACCATACCTCAAGTATTATGTTTTTTTCTGAGTGACACATTTTAGGCTGAATGTCCAGAGGGGGACAACCTGCTCTGAATAATGAAGGGACTCAAGATCATGCCTGATTTTTGTTGGTTTAAAGGAACTAGAAACATTTAGTCAGGCAAAGAGAACAGGGGGAAGGGGGAGATAAATATCTTTATTTGAAGGAACAGTGTAGAAGTCAGATTAAACTTAACTCTTTTTGATCTAAGAAAGCACAAATAGGAGGCAGAGGGGCAGATTTCAGCTCAAAGTAAGAAAAAAAATCTTATTTAGAATTCTAGAAAAGGAGAATGAAATGCCTTAGGAAGTTGGGCATTCCCAATCATTAATAATATTTATATAGTGCTTTAAGATTTGCAAAATACTTTATATGTATGATCTCATTTGATCTTCACAACAATCCTGTGAGGCAGGTACTATGACGATTATCACCATTTTACAAATAAACTTTCTCTGAAAGAAGTAAAATGACTTGCCCAGCATCATTCAGCTAGTAAATTGGATTTGCCCTCATAGCCAGTATACTGTGTATATACTGTATATATACCCATGCCCTAGTGGCCTTCTCACTCTGGTAACCTCTCTATCTTGGTGTTCTTCTCCCCTGAACCTCCATTTGATGAAATCTCCCTCCATTTATATTCATTTCCAATATAGCTCAGTCTCTGATTCCCTGAAATATTTCTCCTCCTTGCCCTCAGTGCTCTTCAACTGTCTTTTATATGTTGTCTTTCCTCAGAATCTAACCTCGTTGAGGGCAAAGATTTTCTTCCATTTTGCTTGTATTTTTATCCCCAGTCCTTAGCATGGAGTCTGGCACATAGTAAGCCCTTAACAAATGCTCGTATCTATATCTGTCTATCATCAATCTCTCTATCTGTCTCTACCTGCCTCATTAGACGTCTTCAAAAAAGTCAGGATGACCATTTGTCAGGGATAGTTGTTGTCAAGGGGTTTCTTTTTCAGGTACAGAACAGACTATATGCTCTCTAGAGTCCTTCCTTCCAGCCCTTGATTTTCCATAATCTTGTAAATGTCCGAGAGAGAATTCCATCTCCCCTGATACTATCAATCACCAGGCTAAAAGTCATTTTAGAACCCATGCTTTTCACATAAAATAATGAAACTAGACTCATCTCCCTTTCCTTATCACATTTGGTTGCAATGCCTGCACTTTCTTTCCCATCATTTTTGAAGCCAACAGATCATTTGGTGAGCTCTCTACCTTTGGATACATTGTTCTTAAAATAGTTCTCATTGTTTCCTAGTTACTCCTGCTTCTATTAAGCATTGTACTGACTCAAATGAAATAATATTTCCCCAGTTTTACAGCTTCCTTTCTTCTAGCAGATTAAAAAAAATGTGTTTCATTCAGTTACTCTAGCCATTTCTACCCTGCTAAGTACGGCTCTTTTGTTTTGAAATAGCTCATTTTAATGGTTACAAGCATTATCAAAGTTTTATAAAAGTTTGGCTTATAGCCCATCATCTCTACAATGAACATTTTCTTTTTAAATCCCAAAAAGCAACATTTAAATTTTATGTAATGCAATAAGTCATCTCCATCCCACTGCCTTGCTTGCCTCATTACAGAAGGGAGTAAGTAAATTTGCCTGGTGAAAATTTCCAGGGACTCTTGAAGAAGAATGTGTAACTCAGATTTTGAAGTGAGAGACAAAGATAAGAATTACAGGTATCGAATGCCAGTGACCATATATGGAACAATAACCACCTATAAGTCTTGTAAAAATCCTGCTACAATATCCACTTGCTAGGAATTTACAGAAAATGTGATTTTTTTTCATATCTGTCAGTGTGACATTTTCCTTGATTAAAGGAGTAGGTCCAAGTCATTGCTATTGGTAGTGGATAAGTAATCAATCTATCAACCAAAAAGCATATTTTAAGTAGTAACTATGAGCTGGACATAAGCTTTAGTTATATGAGGACACAAATGGAATAGGCTCTTCCCTTAAGGAAGATATGCCCATTTTAATGGGCATATCAATAAGAACATATATAAGTACATATGTACTTTTGATGAAATTAATACACAGTAGTTTGGAGAGGAAGTACACTGGCAGATGGAGGGAGGGCATGAGGACAATAAGGAAAGACTTCACATAAAAGGTGGCATTTGAAGTAAGTCTTGAAGAAAATTAGGTATTCGAAGAGGCAGAGGTGTGGAAGGAATGCATTCCAGGCATAGGAACAACCAGAGCCAAATCTTGGAGATGGGAAATGGAGTATGTGCAACGAGCAGAGTTGCAAGTAAGCTGGCAAGGCTGACCCACAGAGTGGAGAGAGAGGCAATATGTAAAAAGACTCTGTATGTTTCAGACAAATTGGATTATTCTCTACTCCCCATTCTCATCCTGCCCTGCCACCTCCAGTCTTTACTTATGCATTGAGTGGAATGAATTTCTCCTACCATCTCCATTTGTTGAAGTCTCTCCTTTCCTTCAAGACTCAACTCAGATGCCTCCTCATAAGATGTCAAAGTGGAAGGGCCCATAGAAGTAACCTAGTCCAACTCCCCCATTTTATAGATGAGAAAACTGAGGTTAAAAGAGATTAAGTGAGTTTTTCAAAGTCACACAGGCAGTAAGTAGCAGAAGAAGAATTTAAACACATGTCATCAAGTTCAGAGATCTGTGCTCTTTCCAGCACAAAACATTTCCACCTGAAAGCCTTCTCTAATTCATACCACATCCAAATGAAAGTAACATCTTTCCCTTCAACTATCTCATAGCACAAGGGCTGGATAACCTTTTCATTTATCTCATTCTACCTTCTATTATAGCTATCTGTTCACTCTCTCCCCAATTAATTTGGGATGATAGGATCCTAGAGCTGGAAATGGAAGGGATCTCAATGTACATCTAGACTAACCTCCTTATTTTACAGATGAGGAAACCGAGGGTAGAGGAGGTTAAGTAATTTTCCTAAAGCCATGCTATGTGTCAGAGGCAAGATTTGAACCTAGCATATGGTTATATACAAACTTATTACTATTTGTGCTTTTCCTTGGTGTACCTAAATAGAGTATAAGCTCCTTCAGCAAAGAGATTATGCTCTATACTTTGTCCCGCCTAGCACTTAAGAAAATACCTTATATACAGTATATGTTTTATAACAATTTTTAAAGGAATATATACATGAATGAATCATTATTAGGGTAAAAGAAATCCTAAAATTATATATTAAGGTAGGATACAAAATGATTATCCCTAGAAATCTAAACCCCAATGGACAGATATCTCCTCTGATGCAGCTAGGTAGGCCAGTGGTTAAGAGTATTGAACCTGGGGTCAAGAAAGAATTGAATCCAAATCCAGCCTCAGAAGCTAGCTGGGTGAATATGGGCAAGTCACTCAATCAGCCTCATCCTCAGTCCTCAGTTTCTTCATCTTTAAAGTAGGGATAATAACAGTACCTAGATCCTAGGGTTGTTGTGAGGATCAAATGAGACAGCATGCTTTTAAAAACCTTAAAGTGCAAGCTACTATTGTTCTTTGACTTTGATACTTACCTGAAAGCATAGGACTCAACCACATGACCACAGAAGTCTCTTCTATTTCTACTCCTCTACAGCTAAAAGTGATTTTCAAGTTTCTATGCACCTGGATTCTGGAAACAAAATTCAGTGTTGTTTACACCTATGTGGAGTTGAATTATTGGAGGAGTGTCAGGTAAAAATCTGATCTTGGAGGAGTCCAGTGCAGAATCCAAGTTGAAGAGGAGATCCATAAAGATAAAGGGATTCTGTAGATTTCCCTATTTTCAGATGACCTCATATCTACAGTTACCTCTCTCTATATATACTTATCTATCATGTATTTCAATATCCATGTCTATATATTAAGTTGGCCTGCAACACTGTAGAGTTTCTAAAATGAGACCTTTACTCACCCAAAAGAGTTGGCTATTCACACAGGAAAAATCAAAAGGTCAGGAGCCTAACTTTCCCATATAACTCCAGTAAAGAACTACCAGAGGTACCAGTCTGGCATATAGCCAAAGAGGCACCAAATCACAAAATGATGCAGAAATGCAAATAAAAACAATAGTAGTCTCCTTCATCCAATCCAAGGTTGTGCTAAAAGACAGCTAGAAACCAGTGAGACCCATCTGTTACGGAAAACAGAAAAAAAAAATAGTATAGGAAAACAAGTCATAATCTGCCAGTGTTCTGACCATAAACTCTCCAGGGGCACCTGAAACATGTAGCACTTCTTTTTTTCCTGAGTGGAGAAGGAGGAAGCCCAGAGTGCACATCTGGGAAAACTACAGGGGAATAAAAAATCCAAAGTGCTTTATTTGCTCTAATGTAACTGTAGATGTGAGACTGGAAACTAGCAGCATTTTGATTGGGACACAAGGAGGTGGGGAGGAGATGGAGGGCAGAGCTCCAAAGCATTCTGACCTGAGACTACTAGAGGACCATGAAGACCTAGGCTCTTCCTAGACAATAAAGGGGACAGGGAGAAAGGAGAGGTGAGATTAAAAGGAGAAATGGAAGGAAAAATTAAAAGCAAAAAAAATCCTTCAATTTTGGAGGATGGATCATACAAACAGATTAAAGAGAAAAGAAGAATGGATTTTGGGTGAGGGTAGGAGAGGTAGGACAGTGGAGCAGAAACAGAGTTGCTTCAATTACAGATCTCCTTCCTTCTGTCTTACCAACTTCTCTGGAAAGTGGGGTGCAGGAGACAAAAAATACTATCAGAGATATGATAGGAAGAAATAAAAAATTAACAATGAACTGTGAGCATGAGTGCTATTAATTTAGCCATAAAATTCCCAATAGCAAAATGGATTAGAAAGCAGAACCCACAATTGTTATTAAATCTTGATCAGTTAAGATATTATATCTCCTGACATTTCGTAGTGTGTGTATATGTATGTAAAAACATACATATATATGTGTATGTATACACATACATACACATATATATACTCATAATTATTTTTGTATGAAATTGCTAAAATTTACAGCTGATTATAATTTTTATAGTTTTCCTGAAGCAACTGGCTAGTGGCTTACTACTGGTGACTGGACCTCTGACCATCAACCATGTTCCTCTGAGAAGGACCCATCAGAAATTTGTCATTGCCACCTCTACCCAGGTTAACTGTTCAGGTGTGAAAATTCCAAATCATCTTACTGATGCTTACTTCAAGAAGAAGAGGCTCCGTAAACCTAGACACCAAGAAGGTGAGATTTTTGACATAGAAAAAGAGAAATATGAGATTACAGAGCAGTGCAAGGCTAATCAGAAAACAACAGACTCTCAGATTCTGCCCCAAATCAAGAAAATTTCTCAGCTTCATGGCTACCTTCATTCCGTCTTCTCCCTCTTCAATGGAGTTTCTCCTCACAAACTGGTATTTTAAATGCCTTGCCGAGAACACTTATTAAAATATTTGCAATAGCTAAAAAAAAATCATGAAAAACAAGTCAACAGTTTGCTAAAGGAGATCCAAAAAAATACTGAAGAAAATAACACCTTAAAAAATAAACTAACTCAAATGGCAAAAGAGGTCCAAAAGGCCAATGAGGAGAAGAATGCCTTAGAAAGCAGAGTTGGCCAGATGGAAAAGGAACTTCAAAAGCTCACTGAGGAAAATAATTGCTTCAAAATTAGATTGGAGCAAAGAGAAGCTAATGACTTCATGAGAAATCAAGATACTATAAAACAGATCCAAATGAATGAAAAAATAAAAGGCAATGTGAAATATCCCATTGGAAAAACCACTCACCTTGAAAATAGGTCCAGGAGAGAAAATTTAAAAATTATTGGTCTGCCTGAAAGCCATGATAAAAAAGAAAGAGCCTCGATACCATCTTTCAAGAAATTATCAAGGAAAACTGCCCTGATATTCTAGAACCAGAGGGTAAAACTTGAAATTGAAAGAATTTACTGATTGCCTCTTGAAAAAGATCCCAAAAAGAAAACTCCTAGGAATATTATAGCCAAATTCCAGAGTTCCCAGGTGAAGAAGAACATATTACAAATAGTGAGGAAGAAACAATTTGAGTATTGTGGAAATACAATCAGGATAACACAAGATCTAGCAGCTTCTACATTAAGGGATCGATGGTCTTGGAATATGATATTCCAGAGATTAAAGGAGCTAGGATTAAAACCAAGAATCGGTTACCCAGCAAAACTGAGTGTAATACTTTAGGGGGAAATATGGATATTTAATGAAATAGAGGACTTCCAAGCATTCTTGATGAAAAGAACAGAGCTGAACAGAAAATGTGACTTTCTAATAAAGGAAGCAAGAAAAGCATAAAAAGGTAAACAGGAAAAAGAAATCACGAGGAACTTATTCAAGTTGAACTGTTTATATTCCTACATGGAAAGATGATATTTGTAACTTATGAGACCTTTCTCAGTATGATGATAGGTAAAGGGAATATATATGTATATATACATATATGTGTATGTATAGGTGGGTATATGTGTGTGTATATATATATGTACGTGTGAATATGTGTGTACATGTATACATAGAGGACACAGAGTTAGTTGAATATGAAGGGACAATGTCTAAAAAATAAAATTAAGAGGTGAGAGAGGAATATATTGGGAGAAGGAGAAAGGGAGAAATAGAATAGGGTAAATTATCTCATAAAAGAGGCAAGAGAAAACTATTACAATGGAGTGGAAGGGCAGGGAGGTGAAAGGGAATGAGCTAACCTTACTCTCATTGGATTTGGCTTAAGGAGGGAATAACATACACAATCAATTCTTACCCTACAGAAAAGTAGGGAGAAGGTGATAAGATGAGGGAGATGATAGAAGTGGGGCAGATTGGGGGAATGGGTAGTCAGAAGCAAACACTTTTGAAAAGGGACAGAGTCAAAAGAGAAAATAGAATAAATGGGGGGTGGCATAGGATGGAGGGAAATATAGTTAATCTTTCACAACATGACTGCTATGGAAATGTTTTGCATAACTACACATGTATAACCTATATTGAATTGCTTGTCTTCCTAGTGTGGGTGGGTGAGAAGGGAAGAAGGGAGAGAATCTGGAACTCTAAGTTTTAAAAACAAATATTAAAAATTATTGTTACATACAACCAAGAAATAAGATATACAGGCAATGGGGTATAGAAATTCATCTTGCCCTACAAGAAAGTAAAGGGGAAGTGGAGGTATGGGGGGGGTGGGATATGTGAGAGGGCAGACTGGGGAAAGGAGTATGCTTGCCATCTTGTGGTGGGGGTGTAGGGGAGAGATGGGGAGAAATTTTGAAACTAAAAATCTTGTGAAAATATATATTAAAAACTAAAAGTAAATAAATAAATTTAAAAAAAAAGAAAGAAAGAATGTGAAGCAAAAAAAACCCAACAACAAAAATTGAACCAGGTCTCCCAATTCTGACCTCAACAATTTGGTGCCAAATTCAAGTATTAATTGGACTCTGATGATCCTATCCTAGCCACTGGGATAACAGGTAAGCACCCTTTTCTTTGTTCTCTTCTCCAGAGCTTTCTGCTCCTACTATCTTCCTAGCAGCAAGACCCCTGGAGTGCCCAGATGCTGCCAGCAAGCATTTGAATCTCCTCTGGCTTCTGGGTGGTAAACAGGACTGTGCACCCTTATATAAGGGGACACCCTTGTGCTTAGTTGGTCACATTTGTTTTCTCCCCTCTGTTCTCAGATGCTGGAACAAGCAGCAAAGAGCTTGCTAGGAGGGAAAATCAGGGAGGAAATCTTAAGGAAAAGTGTCTAGTGTTCTATTGTAACAAAGCCCGACCTTAATATAATCTAGAAAAGTGATTTGTGAAGGGGATTTCTAAACAAAACAAGCTTAGAAAGAAATTTGGTCTCCAAAACTTAAAGAAAAAGTACTCTGCTCTGCTTGAGCGAATTTTTTACCCTGCGTTGTTCCCCGACACCCTGGTTTACCCATGGGACCTTGCGGGAGGTTGGGAGGTGGGCCTCTGTGCCTGGTTTTCTTTAGGGGTTTCTGTACTCCGTTTTCAGGGTCTTTGTGCCCTGTGGGCTTCGGCTCCTGGTTTTCTTTAGGGGTCCCTGGCCCCCTGATTTCTAGGTCTCTGTACCATGTGTTGTTAACTTAAAACTTTATGTGCATTTTCTAATCTTTTCTTTTAAAAAGTGCTAAGATTATTGGGCCTTAGAAATTAAAATGTTACCACTACTCATTATGAAGCCCTGTGTAAAAAAGTCTTCTGTGTAGAGGAATTCCTACTAAGTTCTTAAAGGTCTGTTAAACTTTGTTATTGTGATAAGGCTAGTTTAATTAGGTATGTTCTTGCCTTAGGGAAAAAAACAAACAAACCTGAATTTCCTTCAAAGTAAACAACTTTTGATACTTAGGAATTTGTGATTATTGAGAATTTTGGTTTTATGGCACTTTGTTATTTGTGATACTTAAAAGACATTTTAGGGTGGCTAGGTGGCGCAATGAATAAAGCACCAGCCCTGAAGTCAGGAGGACCTGACTTCAAATCTGGCCTCAGACACTTAATACAAAAAAAACTAGCTGTGTTACCTTAGGCAAGTCACTTAACCCCAATTTCCCTCTGAAAAGCAAAAAAACAAAACAACCAAAAAAAAAAAGATTTTTGGGGCAGCTAGGTGGTGCAGTAAATAGAGCATGAGCCCTGGAGTGAGGAGGACCTGAGTTAAAATCCAGCCTGGCCTCAGACACTTAACACAAAAACTAGCCTTGTGACCTTGAGCAAGTCACTTAATCCGGACTGCCCTCCAAAAAGCAAAAAAAAAAAAAAAAGACATTTTATATCAATGTGGTTTCAATAAATCCCAATCTTTAAGGTTTCCAGCTAATTCACCTTCTGAAAGTTTAGTGATTATTTCCTTTAACATCAGAATAAATTGTAAGCTTTTTTTTTAGAAAACACTTTTTTACAAAGAAATGCTTTGCAAAACCTTTTTGTATGATTTTAAAGGCCTACTAAATTTTCATTTGCAAACTAATTTGTTCCAATAATTTGGTACTGATAACAATTATATTCAAACCTCCTGTGAATTTTCTAAGTTTGACTTCCAGGTTTGTTGGGTACATGGATTGGCCATTTAAGGTGCTTTCAGAGAGAAACACTGGTTCCTGTTTCAGGTATCCTAAGAAAGGGCACTAGTGATGAAGTTTAGGCTATTGGTGCTCAAGACCCCAAGATAACAACACACTGGGTCCTGCCAAATGAATTCAACTCAAGCCTTCTCTCAGCCAAAGGAAAGCCAAGTTTATAAGAAGTTCACCATACTGGGTAGACCCTTAAGGAGCCTCGGTATCTGTAAGGCTTGCATTGGACAAGCAGGCCAGAATCATCTGATACAGAGTAAGTCCATGCTAGAAGATTCTATGGAGTTCTCACACCATATGGAGATAAGATGGGGTCTTCCATACAGAAAGGTTGTGGGAGGAATGAAGGAGTGGTCTAGAGGAGTAGTTTGGGGAGGGTTTTCAGGAGGAGTCAGATGAGGTCAGACTCCAGTAAATGAGTGAAGTTGCTGAAGGCTACCTGGAGAGGACAGACAATGGTGGGGTAGGCCTGTTCAAGGGTATAACAGTCGAGGATCAAGGGTTGGGACTAGCTGGACAATGGAGGGCCAAGATAGTAACAAAGGTTTGGGCAGAGCCACAATGAAAGGCTTATGGCCTCATGCAAATGCCTCATCATGGGAAAATTCAATCAGAGTTTGAGGGGGTTCCCAGAGCCTGTACCTCATCACTAGAATCATGACTCTCAGTCTGAAAGGTTCAATGTCCCAGTATAAACTTTTAAGGGATGGGCATAGAAGCAAAAAGTTAGAACAGCTAAAAAACAGCTTAGCAGATTCTATGGTTTTGCAAGGTTTTGTAATTGATCTTTAAGGAGTTTTGAAACATCTACAATCCTCGACACTCCCTTCTCCCACTCCCTCCCCTTGAGTCAAGAGGGTATCCCTGTAAGACTGCAAACAGCCCTGGGGTTTTTCTATTAACTCCTCTCATCCCAGATCAGATTAGGAAAAGAGAATTTCACCCTTCCCCCCAACCTAGAAATTCACCTCCTCCCACCTGGTGAGAGGAGGAAGGGGGTAAGAGGCATCAGCTACTGTGAGGGCCCTGCTGAAAGCCTGGAAGTACCTCCCATGAGGTAAGAAGTCAGTGATGAGGTATGAGCTCTCCTTGAGTACTTGAGATACAGGCTCTGGGAACCTCCCTTGGACTCTTGATTAAATTGTCTCATTTGATAAAACATTTGCATGAAGCTATAAGCCTTACATTGTGGCTGGGCCCAGACCTCTAGCCTAGTTACTAACAGCTAACTACTAGTCTAATTACTAGCCTAGCCCTCAGTTGTTCATCTACTTCCCACCCTTGAGCCTATCAAAATATCAATACACCCTTGAACTGGCCTGGCCCACCATAGTCTGTAGCCCCCAGCTACCTCCCACCCTTAATCACTCATTGACCTCATTAACTCCTCCTGAAGACCCTCCCCAAACTCCTCCTCTAGACCACCCCTATATTCCTCCCACAACCTTTGTTATATAAGACCCCATCTCATACCATGTGGTGTGAGAGAGCCATAGAATGCCATAGAATAGTGAGAATGCCATAGAATAGTGAGAGCGCCATAGAATAGTGAGAGCGCCATAGAATGACCTAGCACAGATTTACTCTGTGTCTAATACAAGCGAACTTTAATTAACCTTACTTTTCTTTGGCTGAGAAGACTTGGGTCAAATTCATTCGGCAGGAATGTTGGTATTTTGGGGTCTCCAGAGCAATCCTAACCCTCTTTATGGGTAACCTCTTCAGTCAGCTGTCATCTGCTCTGGGTAAGGCACTCCATACTTCTATCAATAATTGTATATGATCTGGGAATGCAACGGATGTCATCTGAAGCTTATTGCTTGTGCTACAGCTAAAACAATTTGGCTATTGCATATGAAAATTGTAAGATTGCTGGTTGTTTTAAGGCTAAAATCTAAAACTGGTAATTTACAACTTCTGGAGCCACAGCACCCACAGAACTACACAGAGAAGCTAACCACCTGCTGAGGACAGCCCAGCAGCCCTGCAGGGAGCGGCCAGCACAGCACTCTGAGAGCAGGCAGCACAGCAAGCTGGGAACCGACAGCACAGCCCGCAGAGCCGAGCCCAGGTCCCCAGTTTTAGCCAAAAGGGTGGCTGGGCCAGCAGCTGGCTGGAGGGACCCCAGAACACCACCAATTGTGGCGATTCCAGAATTATCAGCACAGATATGCCTAGGACAAAGTGAGAGGTTAGTGCCCTATGGACTTTGGGACCAGTATTTGGGGAACGCGTGGCTCCCTCCCCTGGGGGCGAAAAGCTGCTGAAGAAACAGCTGCACAGAAGCCATTTTGCAGTGTCAGTAGTGGCTCTAGCTCCTGGTCTGCGAATTGTAGGGAGATCCAGCAATCAGTCTGGGGGTTAATCACTCTTGCTTTAAACTGCCTGGATCTGGATTGTGGTCTGAGGGGGAAGTTTGGGGTGGGTATCCAACTTGCCAGAGTGGGTGGAGGCTTTACAGAGGCCACACAACTGGCAGAAGTTGTGAAGACCCCACGTTTGGGTGGAAGCTCCCCTGTCTGGTGGCAGAGTCCTACTATGGCAACAAGCCCAAAAATCAAGTAATCAAGTGGCAACATGCCTAGGCAAATGAAACAAAATAAACAGAAAAGTTCAACATTGGACTCCTATTTTAGGGGCAAAGAGGCTCAAAGCATGGAGGAGGACTGTGAGGTTAGAACTCCTGCACCAAAAGCCCCAAATGAAAATACAAGCTGGCTACAGGCCATAGAGGACCTTAAGAAGCAGATAAGAGAAGTGGGGGAAAATTTGGGAAGAGAAATGAAAAAGATGCAAGAAAAGTATGAAATGACAGTCAACAGCCTGACTGAGGAAAACACCTTAAAAAATAGACTAACTCAAATGGCAAAAGAGGCTCAGAAAGGCAATGAGGAGAAGAAAGCCTTAAAAAGTTGAATTTGCCAGATGGAAAAAGAATCTCAAAAGCTCAATACTTTGGGAGGTCCTCCTGAACCTGAGAGTATCCTAAAGTAAACTTCCCCCTTATCCAGGGCCACAAAAATTCCTAGTCTCTCTCCCCCCATCCTAGGTCGTAAAATTTCCCCTTTCTCTTTTATCTTGTGTCATCCATTTTCCTCATCCTGTCCCTAAATTTCCAATACCATTAGAAATCCTAAAATTACATCACCATCCTACAGGCTGTATAGCTTTCTGGCTATATAAGTCTGGATCTTTTCCTATATCAGTGCCTTTGTTTAGCTCCTTGCTAAATCTCAGGCCCATATGCTTTTGTGTCAATAAAGCTCCCATTGACTAAACAGAAAGTCTAAATAGATTCTTTTGCTCAAGGTTACACTAGTAAGTGTTAAGTATCTGAAGCTGGATTTGAACTCAAGTCCTCCTGAATCCAGGGCTGGTGCTCTATTCATTGAGCCACCTAGCCACCCCATAAGTGAATTCTTTCAAAAGCTCTCCCAACTCTGACCTCAAAAGTAATCATATTGTTTCCCCTCTAATGTAAATGGGGTTTCAAGATCTAAAGAGAATGAAAATAAAGACAATTTTGGAACAAGATCATGAATGAATATTGAAGCAAAAATATTAAATAAATTTTTAGTATACTCTAGAGTGAAATATTGAAAAGGTTACATTACAATCAGGTTGGACTTATATCAAAATATAAGGTTGTTACACTATTACTAAAACTCTGAATACTAAGTCATGTTAGTAAGAAAATAATAAAAACATCTCAGTAGTCAGAAAAGACTTTTGATAAAACACTAAACTCATTTCTATTTAAAAACAAAACCCATAATAAAACATAGAAATGAATGAACCTTTCCCAATTTGATATGTCTAAAACTAAAAACCAGTCTTCTGCATAATGGAGAAATGGCAGAGATAAGCATTAATAAAGACAGAGATAAGATTAGGGGTAAAGCAAGGATTACATTATCACCACTATAATTTGACATAGTCATAGAAATACTGGCTAGTTTGGACAATAATACCAAAATAAGAAGCAGAGGAAAATCATAGCAAAGAGGAAAAAAACATAAGAGAATAGTGTCTGATAATTCCTGATTTCTGCAATAAGGACTCACTAATTGCCAAAAATTGCTGGGAAAATTAAAAAGTGGCCTGACAGAAATTAGTTTTAGATTAACATCTCATGCCATATGCCACAATAAGCTTCAAATGGATTGATGAGCATATATAAAATGTCATTTCATAAATTAAAGAAGCAGTGAAGGAGATAAGTTTCACAAATATTAATACAGTTCTTAAACAAACAAGGGATAAAGAGGACCATAGGAGATAAAATGACAATTTTGGTTACATGAAAATGAAAAGCATTTCCACAAACAGAAGCAATACATTTAAAAGTATAAAGGAAACAATTAGAGAAAATACAAGTTTCTTTCAAAAAAAGTCTGAAAGTCAAAATATGGAGAATATGTTCAAATACATAAAAATAAGAGCCATTTCCCAGTAGACAAATTACAAAAAGATATGAACAATGAGTTCTAAAAGGAAGAAATATAAATGATCAAGTCATTTAAAAAATGTCCCACATCCCTAATTCTAAGAGAAATGCAAATTAAAAAAAAACCTCTGAGGTTTATTCTCATACCTATCAAATTGGCAAATGATGAAAAAGAAAAATGATGGCTGTTGGAACCATCATAGCAATGCACTATTGGTAGAGCTATAAATTAATCCATCCATTTTGGGAAGCAATTTGGAACTAGAACCAAAAAGTCACTAAATTATGCAAACTCTCTGACCCAGTGATACTACTATTCATGTTCCTCAAAAAGTCAAAAGAAAGAAAGGACAAATTTGTGAGTCTTATAAAAAGAAATGGGATGCACAATAGGACACTTAAATTATAGTATATGGATATCTGTGGAATATTATTGAATTGTAAGAACAGATAAGTGTGATAGAGAATTCTAGTAAGACAACATGAACAGGTACAGAATAAAATCAGCAGAGCCAGGAGAATAATTTGTAAAAAATAACTACAATACTTTTTTTTTAAAGCAGCTTTGAAAGACTTGAGAATTCAGACCAATACAATAACCAACTATGATTCCAGTGGGTTTAATAATGAAACTTGCTTTATATCTCTTGAGTGGGGTGATGAACTAGAGGTTCAGAATGATATAAACATTTTGGGCATGGGCAATGTGTGTCTTTGTTTTGCTTGACTATGTGGACTGGTTACCAGGAAAGGGTATTTTTCTTTTGAGGGGATTCGGGGGAATGTGGGGTATAGCTGATGAGAGAGGAGGGTTTGTAATAGAGATGCCAATAGAAATACAAGAAGGAAAAAAGAGCATCAAGAATTCACAAAAGTGAACCAAAACTATTTCAGAGGAAGTTCCAAACTGAACAATTTTAAAACTAACATTAAATTTAATATATACTTTTAAAAAGTAAACAATCTAGATATAGTAGTGATTTATAGTTTTCTATGCAACACTCTGTTGCTCTTTGTTTATAAAAAATGTTCATGTTTGTTGATATTTCTCAATTTCAGAATAATGAAAATCATTTTTATAAGAATATATACCTTAACACACACAAACAAAAATCTAGCCGTGTGACCTTGGGCAAGTTACTTAACCCCAATTGCCCTCCAAAAAAGTAAAAAAAAAAGAATATATACCATCCAGATTATGATATGTGATTGAAAACCTATAGAGACCATACATTAGCACATATACCTTCGATGGTATAAATGAACTGGGCCCAGAACTGAACAGAAGGAAAGAAGGCTGAATTACCTTTGGAAAGTTAAAAAGTTATTTTAATGACTCCAAGCTTTTTTCTGTAACAAAAACCCATCTTTAATACCAATTTTCTTCTGGTGATGACACATGGTTGTGAAGCATGGCACCCTACATCATTAGGAGAATTTAAGGTGAAGCTCCCCTAGAAGGGCAATGGAGAGGCATGTGGTAGGAATTAGCCCATTACAGCACATTCCAAAAAAGAATGATGAAGAAGCACTGCAAAGGACGTCATCAAAGAAATGTGGGAGTGACAAAAAAGATGAGATGGTCATATGGTGAGAGGGAGGAATAACTAACTGATACACTGCCCATGTGCTTTTTTGGTACCTTCACAAAATCAAGGGAACCTAAGGAAAGACTCCAGTGGCAAACTTAGGAGAGGATGTGGGCAAGAGTTGCCCAGGACAGGAAGACAAGGTTGAATATTAATTTGCATTGTTGGAGTGGATATTCACATCAAAGAGATTTCAGATCATTGTATTTGAGTATTTCTCAGGAGTAGGCTATACTTAGTGCTATACTTAGTTCACATTGATGCATATTTCTTTTGGAAACTTAAAGCATTACAGTTCTCTAACAGCAAGAACTATTTAATTCCTACTTTCCTATGAATCAAGCACATCTAAATAAATGTTTGCGATTTTCATTGGCACTTGAAAGACATAACATCCAGGTGTCCAAACAAGATTCATATAGCACGTTTGATGTTTTGATAATACACACACACACATATATGCCAGTTTTTCTTTTCATTAGCAAAACCTGAGCAGTTTTTCAAGTCTTCCTCTTAAAACATTTTCCAGTTTGATGTTTGGCAATCAAGACTGAAAACAAGGTTTATTCCCTATTTTCTTGCCTTATTTACCTATTGATAGATTTTAAATGCCAGCAGCTGTGTTCACACTCCTTCACTTGAGTTATTTAAACTGTGAAACAATAGCTCTGCTATCAAAAAAGAAGGAGAAGAAGGAAAGGGGGGGAAAGCCCTCCCTCTAGCATCAGAATAGGATTCTTGGTAACACAGCTGAAGATTTCCATGAAATTTCAAGCTCACAGTAAAATGCCTGAAATTACCATGAAGAACGGAAGAATTAGTCTTTATGTATAAAGTTGCTGATGAAGAAAGTTTGCATGGAGCAGAAAAACCAGGAAATAGGGTTTAGTTAATCCAGAGTTTAACCTAATTCTAGAAAATATCCTAGAAGTGGACAGTTTACAAGTTTGTTTTTTTTATTCAGTTTTGTTGTGTTCACAACTGAAGCCAAGCAGGACATATCAGTCGTTTGACATTATCTTGGAAGGAGATTGAGTGCAAAGCCCTAAATATCTGTGCTAGGACCTTTATGAGTTAACTTTTTGATCAATAACATCCTGTATCAAATCTACCTTGAATACTGAGTACTTTCTAGAAGGGATCTTGTTAATCCCTTTCAGGGAGATCATAGACATGATCCCAAACTGTCTTTATTAAGGTATTGTCCCCTGAATCCTACTCTAGGGTGGCAGCATAATTACTCAGAAAGCAGAAGATGCTTACATCTCTCTTTGGGGGCTGGGCTCCATCAGACCATGAATTCAGTCTGCATGAGCCCATAACTGGGGGTTCCTTAGTGAACAAAGGAGAACCATCCCAACTAAAAGAATGCATGATATATTCTTATTATATAAATATCAAAATGTAAAGATGTACAATCTATCAATTTTGTTGTATTTTTTTCAGGCATTTACAATCATGTCTAACTCTTTATGATCCCATTTGGGATTTTCTTGGTAAAGTTGGTGGAATGGTTTGACATGTCCTTATCCAGCTCATTTTACAGAAGAGGAAACTGAGGCAAAAAGGATTAAGTGACTTGCCCAAGGTAACACAGTTAATAAGTTTCTGAGGCTGGATTTGAACTGAGGGCTTCTTCACTCCAGGCCTGGCTTTCTATCCACTGCACCACCTAGCTGCCCTATTCTATCAATTAATAAACATTTACTAAGCATCTACTATGTGTCAAGCATTGTGCTAGATGCTGGGGATATGATACAAAGGCAGAAATAAAAGTCTTTAAAATCTTACATTTTTTCAGGGGAAATATGAATACGAGCCTGTCTCCCTACCTATCTAGCTAGCTATCCATCTATCTCACAAGGCAATTTTGGGAAGAAGGAGAGAGAAGAATGAAAGTACTAGCAGATGGGGATACCCATGACTTGTAATTTTTACCACAGTATCTGTTAAGGTTAAATACAATTATGTCTTATAAGGAGTATAATGCATCATGCCAGATTTTTGCATTTGCTTTGAAAACATTCCCAAGTTGCATTCCAAGGTCAGTGCTTGGGCTTAAAGGGCGACACATCTAGGCATTACCTAGGCCTTAATGATGTGATTATTAGCCATAAGAGAAATTCTATTGGAAAATATCTGTATGTTACACTAAATGATCAACCCCTAAAAAGGATCTGTAATCATCTACACTAAGATCTTAGGGTATGAAATATGTCAACAGCAAGCAAGAAAAAAAGAGGCATTATAATTATCAAAAAGCAACAATCAAATGTGTTGTCTTTATATTAAAATATGCTTGCTTGCAAAATATTTTAGAAGTAAATTATCCATTAGTATTGCTTGCTTGCTGGCTAATTGTCAGTAATAATCCCTTTCAATTACTAAGGAGAAGTAGGTCAGCCAATTTTTATTTCTTAAGAAACTTCCAATTTAGCAGTAGAAGGGAAATCAGCAAGTTGGATTTTAATATGAGTGAGCAAATAAGTTTTCTTTCAGGCCTAACCCTAAAAAGTGATGTAGAACAGCTATGATATATAAAAGTGATTATGTTTAATTTTATTTGTATTACCTTTATTTTTAATTATAATCATCACAATGCATGATCAATCTTTTTTAACCAAAAGCTTTTAACTGAGTATTTAATACTGATAGGCATGTGAATAATTTTTGTATTTGTTTTAGAGAATATATTTTCTTACTATATTTACACCTATAATTTCCTCCTCCTCCTTTTCCTTCTTTCTTTTCTCTTCTCTCTCTCTCCCTTCCTTCATATTTTCATTTAAAAGTGGGGGAAATTATGTGGAGTCCTACTCTTCTACCACCTTTGGCAAATCTTCGTCTTACCCTCTCATTAAATAATAGTGATGATGTTAGTCAGTGGTAAAATTAATTGGATTCTAAATCTCCTAAAATGTTTCTCTTCCTTTAGCAATTTCTTTTTTCATAGAAAAAGACAGTAAATGATTAAAAGGTGAATTTTTATATTTAAGATTTCTTATTCTTTCAAATTAGAGGTTTAAGAAAAAGTATGGGGCAATTGAGCTTTACCTCTCATTAGCAAGGAAAAAACCATGTGTTAATGAAACTAGCCTAGAACTGAGGAGAAAGAGACCTGGGTTATGATTCTGGCTTTGCTACTAACTAGCTGGGTGACCATTAGGGAAGTCATTTTGCCAGCTCATGACTCATTAACTTTCTAACTTAGGTAATGGAAGTCCTCTACATCATCATTTGCATGAAGATGATTCTGGTTTCTCAAAGGCCAGTTGTGCACAATCTCTCTCAGGTCTTATCAATCTGGAAAGGTTGAGTTGATGGAGCATGCTCCAAGGGCCAGCTGAATTAAATTCAGAGAGGCCCCCTCAGTAAGTCAATAAGCATTTACTAAGACATTGCTATATTCTAAGCACTATGCTAAGTATTAGAGCTACAAAGAAAGTCAAAAGTAGTCCCTGGAGATAACAAGTAAATCAACTTGCTACTAGAAATTTCCCTGGACAAGAGGAATGGGAGAGAAGTATTGTCAAAAATGGGGATCTGATGACTGTAGGTGAAAGATAGGAGGCCACTCATTAAGAAAAGAAATGCATCAGCATGCTTAGGAAGACTGCTCTCCCTGATAGCAGCTTTAGCCTCTTAGGATTATCAAATTTAGTTTTTACAATTTTTCAGGTTCATGTAGAGCATACAATCACTCTTTGATGATGCATAGACATGCATCATTTTTTTTTTTTTGCTTTTTGGAGGGCAATTGGGGTTAAGTAACTTGCCCAAGGTCACATGGCTAGGTTTTTGTTTGTGTGTGCATTAAGTGTCTGAGGCCAGATCCGAACTCAGGTCCTTCTGACAGGGCCGACACTCTACTCACTGCACCACCTAGCCGCCCCCAGCATCATTCTTTAGCAACTTAAATAAGTAACACTTTTCACAGAAGTAATAGAGAAAGGGAGAATCTGCTAAAGGAAAAAGGGAAAGACATTCGGGGTGGGGGGGGGGGGCATTTGCAATAGATCTGGAAGGATATATTATCAGAATGAGAAGTTATTCCTTACTCAAGGGCAGGATAAAATAAGAGCTGATCAAATATTTTTATAGTTGTGTTTTTTTAAGTACTTTTAACAAAACAAGGGTTGAGGTAACCATTTAAACAAGCCTACAGTTGTCTCTCACCCACAGACAGTAATAATTATTACCACAGTCAATGAGGCTTTCTGCTTAATTTGTTAAAAGTTTACTTCTTCTTTAATTCTGGTTGTGGACTTTTTAAATATTAGAACACAGAGTTGTTGGTGGATTTCTACACTGTTAGTCTATCAAGATGTGAAATGGCTGCAGTACCTATTTCTGCCCCTATAATACAAAGTAGATGGAAGGCAATCTCAGAGAAAAAGTCCTGGGGTGGAAGGAGAGACAAGAAAAGACTTCCTTCGAAGGTGAGATTTGAGTTGTCTTAACTCAATGATTTCGGAAGAGACATGGATAGACATGCATGAAGTAATGGAGAGAAAAACAAGCAGAACCAAGAGAACATTGTATTCAGTTATAGCAATATTGTTTTAAGACAACTTTGAGCAACTAAATCATTTTGACTTGTAAATTTCCAATTTAACTACAAAGGACCTATAAAGGAAGAAACTATCTACACATCCAGAGAAAGAACTGATAAATAGAAGTATGTATAGAATTATTTTACATGTACATACATAATTTTTGTATAATGGTAGCCATTAGGAGGGAAAGGGAAGAAAAAAAGAAAGTTATATCATATATTTTTTTTTTATTTTTTATTCTGGAAAACTTTTTATTGTAGGTGGAACAGGACACAGCTGGACACAAGAAGTTAGATTCCAATTTTGTTGGCAACATCTAAAGCATCGTAGTCTGGAGCAAGACGGGCATAGGCCTTCTTCTCTCCCTCAGGCCGGATCAGTGTGTTGACCTTGGCTACGTCGATGTCATACAGCTTCTTTACAGCCTGTTTGATCTGATGCTTATTGACCTTGACGTCCACAATGAAGACTAAGGTGTTGTTGTCCTCAATCTTCTTCATAGCAGACTCGGTGGTCAAAGGAAACTTAATGATGGCATAGTTATCGAGCTTGTTCCTTTGAGGGGCGCTCTTCCGAGGGTATTTGAGCTGCCTTCGAAGCCTCAGGGTCTTGGGTCTCCTGAAGGTGGGGGATGTTCTGATCTTCTTCTTTTTGTGGCTGTGGACACCCTTCAGCACCACCTTCTTGGCCTTCAAACCTTGGACTTGGCTTCTGTCTTGGGGGGGAACAACAGCTTCCTTCTTAGCCTTCGGTGCCATCTTGGGGGAAAGGCACTTTATCATATATTTAAAAGGAATAACAATTTGTATGTAATAGAGTGGCAGTTTCTTATGCAATCATCTTTTTTTTTCTATTCTACTGTGTTATGGAAATACTTGTTTTATTTCTTAAGTTCAGAATGAATGAATGAATAGGAAGATAGGGAAACTACTGGGTTGAGAATTCTAAGTATGGTGGGACAAGTACAAATGCAGGGAGCTGGGTATGAAGAACAGCAAGTAGACTGGTGTTGCTAGATCCTAGAGTGTGTAGAGTGGAATAAAGTATAAAATGACTGGAAAGGTAGGAAGAGACCAGATTGTGAAAAGTTTTAAATGTCAAACAGCATTTTGTGTTTGATCATGGGGAGAATAGGGAAGTACTATAGTTTATAGATTTGCATTTTCTTGTGCAATCATCTTTTGTGTTATGGAAATGTTTGTTTTGTTCTATAAGTTAAAAATAAATTTTTAGTAAATCATTAAACTTATGATAAAGCATTCCTGCCAATTTGTCATCCTCTTATTTTCTGATGTCCTGCTTTCCTCTTCCAAAGAGATAGGGAACACAGTGTAGAAGAAGGACCATTGAACTGAGAACCAGGCAGTCTGTGGTCTAGTACCAATGTTGCAATTAGTCAGCTATATGACTGACCAATTTCTTTACTCTTTTTGGGTCTTAGTTTCCTCCTCTGAAACATAAAAATGGAGCTTTGAATAAGAGTAAAAAAAAAAAAAAGGAACTTGAAGGAGGGAACTCAGAATAAGACCTGAGTTCATATCCTAGCTCTGCCTCTGACTTTGGGCAAGTCACTTAATTTCCTTGGCCCCTGGTTTCTTCATCTGTAAAGGCAGGGTGTTGGACTAGATCAGAAGTGTCAAACTGCAAGGTTCACTGCTGCCATTCCCAAGAAGTCCTGAACAGGTTAAAATATAATTGGGACACACTTAACAAAATAAATAAAAATACAGTTGAACATAGATAACGTTAATATGTGGTTTTCTAAATCAACAAGTACCAGCAAAGATCCTTATATTAAAGGTTTAGTGATCCTGTTTCTGTTTGAGTCTGACACTATTGAACTAACTGTCTAAGGTCTCTTCTAGGCCTAAAAAGCCTATGATCCCATAAAGGAGAAGAGCTAAGGTCTATTATAGTTATCATATTCTAATGAGGTCACAACGTCTGCTATGTAAAAACAGTATTGCAACTTGCTACTTTACCACATCTTCACAATAAGACAACAGAACTTTTATTTTTCAGGTGAGATGACAGAAGAAATAAAAAATAAAGGATTACCTCATACCTGTTTCTTTAAAGCTGAACAGGTCCCAGTTTCATTCCACAAGGAAATCAAAAAGGCAACTGGGAACCTCCTCAATTACAGCCCAGGATTTGCTGAAGGAAAGTGTATAACTGATTTTAAAAGATAAGGGACTGAGTGCATTTACCTGAAGATGAGGCCAGGCTTCTGACGAGACTAGAGATAATGAGGAAGGCATTCTTTGGTTTGGTGGGGAAATCATGATTCTGAATCATCAATCAGGACAGTTTTATCTGATTGTTAAGTTTTTGAGAAAAGCATACTTGAATTTTCCAGGGAACATTTAAGAAGGCCAGCCAGTAAAAAAAAAAAAAAAAAGGCAGGATGAGGAGGAAGGAGGATGGTTAAATCACATTTGAACTTGAAAAAGTTTCACTGCTTCACACATAGTAGGTATCTAATAAATGTTTATTAAATGAATAAGGATGATTGTGAGGTTTAAATATTATATTTCAACATTATAACATTTAACTAAATTAATTTTTGAAGAATACAGTGAACTATGGCTAATATGATGATAAAGAATGGGGGAGTTTCTCATTTAAAATGAAAGGTAGGTTTAACCTCTAAGGAATTATGAGTTTAGTATATTAACATGCAGGAGAATAATAAGTGGTGATGGGAGGTGAGAGGACTATAATTCCAAGGTAAAGTTTTTCAGAATTAATGAACGAAGGGCTCCTTTATTCAGTTAATCAGAAACAAGCATTTAGTAAGAGGCAAGGCAAGGCAATCCATTAAATGCTTACTCTGTGCCTAGAACTGTGCTGAACTCTGAGGATAAAAATTCAAATGTAATGTGGCTGTCTCCCACATGTAGCAAGGAGTGTCATGTATGTGACTTGGAAGAAGATAAAAAATCGGCTAGCTGGCGCAGTGAGTAAGAGCGCCGGCCTTGGAGTTGGGATAACCCGGGATCGAATCTGGCCTCAGAAAATGAGCACCCACACATAAATAATGACTAGCTGTGTAACTTTGAGCAAGTTACTTAACCCCAATTGCTTTAAAAAAAAGAAGAAGAAGATAAAAAATAACCATTGCTAGTGTTTCCTCCCCCCACACTTTACCAGGGGACACTTTCAGGGAAGGTGAGCAGGAGGTTAGAGCCAGAGGCTGGTCACTATGCTTTCCTGAAAGAAAGAGGGGGTACTAGTTTAGAATTATAGTTATTTGCTCCATTAAATATTGTTAGTCTAGAGGAAGTAACTTTAAGATTCAAGCTAAACTTCTGATCAATATTCATGAATGAGGAAAGGGGAACCCTGAGCTTCAAATCTAAGGTTTGACTCCATTCTCACCAAATATCAGTTCTACAATGAGTACACACAGCAAAAAGCAAAGAAATTCATTTCCAAGTCAAAGGCAAAACAAATCAGAGGAAGTATACATATAAGAATAAATACCAAAAATACAGATTGAAGGCATTTTCTCATTAGGAGTGAGATAGCTTAAGCAAGATCTCAGATCTCAACCAAAGGAAAATTTCCCCAAAATCTTTAGTATATCAAACTGAGGATAATAACATGATAGAGACTGCCAGCACTCTCATATCTGCTTCTTTCCAAAGTCATTCATTTCAATGATTTGAAGAGAAGTTGGCATCACAGATCTTCTCTCTTGAAGCTAGAATTCCAAATCCCCTCTGTCACTTTCATAAGTTCCACCCTGATCCACAAGTAGTCATAGGGCATTGATTTCCACCAATGAGAAAAGAGTCTCATACTAATGAACTTAATGGTTTGAATTACACAAACAAAAAGAAAAACTGTCTCTACTCTCAAGGAAAATTCTGATGAGGGAAAAGCAATGCAGAAAAGAGAGCACAAAAGAGAAGGGAGAAAGTCCTCACGTTGGGACATGGTAACACAGTCCAGAAGGTCACAAAGAACCTAGAAGGGAATGAATGATAACCTGCCTGGGTTAGTTCCCAAAATGGAGGCCCTAAGAATAAGTCACCAATGGGAGAAGGGGGCCCCAAGGGTAGAAGAATGTTTTAGGGTAACTACATATGAATAAGACTGTATCTTATTCATGTATGAATTCTCACACAGGGCCTATCACAGAACCTGAAAACATCCCATTTGGAATAGACCTCAGATGTCACCTAATCAATCAACAAGCCTTTATTATGCACTCTGTGCTAGGTATAGTCCAACTCATGCTTGAATAAAAGTCTCCTTTACAACACAGTGATCATCTAGTCCTCCTCTGAAGACTTCTAGTAAGAGGAAACCTACTAATTCTGATTTCCCATTTAATTTTTGAATAGTTCTAAATGTTAGGAAGTTTTCCTTCACATCCATCTCAAGTCTATATCTCTCTTACTTCCACTTCTTGCTCCTAGTTGTTGCCTCTAGGGTTCAAATGTACAAACCTAAGCTTTCTTCCATATGATCACACTTCAAATACTATAAGGGGCCCCCAAGGCTTTTTTTTCAAGTTAAATGTCCCCATTTCCTTATTTCTGCCATTAAAGTCTTAAATCAATGAATTTAAATGTTTTTAATCTATTTACACCTTTAGTTTTGACATAACAGTAATTGTGGCTGGTCCTTTCCTCCCTTTGCCACCTCTTCTTTCCCCAGCTCACAGGCTCACTGGATTTAACTTCCCCCCTACACTGATAAGTGTTTTAAACCTGTAGTTAGTAGCAGCCACAGCCCAAAGCTCTTGGTACCAAGCCAAATTTCCTGATGCTCCTTTCTTTCTTTGAGTGCACTGGTGTTCAGCACTCATTTTTCACATTCTGCATTAGCAAGGGTACTTGCTTGTTCTTTCTCCTCTTTTTTTAGCTTGTAATGTGATCAAAGAGGTGATAGGCCAATTCAAAAGTGCTTTGGTAAGGGTTTGAGGGGATGACCCCTGTTAGAGGACCTGTTTCGGTAAGTGCTTCTTCTATGGGCATTTGCCTGTTTCTTTAATTTTCACTCCCTATTGAATCTGGAGGGGAACAATAAGGCATAGTCCCTTAGCACTTAACTTTCAATCTCCCACCTACCCTCTTTTGCACTCACAAAGGGAACAAATGGCTTTTTTTTTTAACTTCTCTTTGTTGCCATTTTCCTCTAGGCAAAATTTTATGGGACTTGGATGATTTTGTAGAATTTGAACATCTTCTTAGTACTAAAGTTTCCTTGGAATTATGCTGTTTTGGCTAGGAGTTTTTTTTACTGTATTTGTTGAAGGGATAGTGGCATCTTAAACAAATATCTGCTAAATTAATAAACCTCATAAATTACAAAATCCCTGAACACCAACTGCTGAAATACAATCACTCTCTGACCTGAACCTATTAAATGAATAAGTCTGCTGTGCATAATTTACGCTAGTGATATGAATGAAAAATAGCTCCTTTAAAAGGAATGTAAAATAACAAAATATTCTTGGTGTCGAAGCAGAATTATTATTTACTGAGGGTTTTATTTCCTTTGATATTGGTTTATGGCTCATCTAATAATTTTTAGCTTTATTAGTCTTTTGCTTTCAATTGTTCAATGATCTATGATCAAGTAATTATTATATGTTTCTGTATTGACTGGCATATGAGTGATGTGCAAAAAACTATTTAACATGCTAATATTCTACATAGGGATAAGAATAGGGACTAGACCTATGATTTCACTAGCAAAAAGAACTTCCTGATGAGAAAGCAATGCCTACCAAGACAGGTCAGCACCTTCTCTGGAACATATAGCCTAGAGCACTGAAAAGTTAAATAACTTGCCCAGGGTCACCCAGCCAATATATGTCAGAGGCAAGGCTTTAACCCAGCTTCCTTCATGTAAATGAGTCAGTCAACAAACATATATTAGATACCTGTAATGGTAATCTGAAGACCTTTCCTGCTCCTTAATAAATCTAAGGGAATTTGAAGACCTTCCCTGATTTGAAAATATACTCTGCCCCCTAATAGGCTGAATGTGGTCAAGTGGAGCCTGTGGTGGGCGGAGTTTGTTGAAGGGTGGAGCAGAGCACACAGGAAACTGGGAGTCAGAGCTAGCTAGACTGGGAGGAGGAGAGTAGGCTTTGGAGGAAGACAGGCTTGTGAGTAAATATTGGTCTTGTGTTGGTTTATGGGAAGGCTAAAGGATGCTGTGGCTCTCTGTGCTGTTGTGGCTTATTAACTTATTTGCTAGTATGATGGAATCGGCTTACTGGTTCTGGGATTCGGTTTTCTGGTATCTGAATAAATGTTTTGATTCTGTCTTCTATATAAGAGTCTGTTATATTTTGCAACCAAGGTATATGCAGATATATTTATAGTGACCATGGGTACTGTGAATATTGCATTGGCACTACAATGCCTACTCTGTGCCTGTTTCAGTGCTAAAAGCACTTAGGATATAAAGAAAAACTAAAGACAGTCAGTCCCTGCTCTCAAGGAGTTCACAGTCTAATGGGGGAGACCAACATCAAATCAACTGGATACAAACAAGTTCCATATACAGTATAAATTGGGGATAATCTCAAAGAAAAGTATCAATTAAAGTCCTACCTTCTTTAAGAAATCTTTACCAAATACCTCTTAATGGTAATGCCTTTCCTCTGACATAATCTCCTCTATAGATCTCATTTACATACCACTGTTTGCATGTTGTCTCTCCCATTGGATTGTGAATTCCTTGAGACAAGGGGTTGTTATTGCCTTCCTATGGATTCCTAGCCTTGTACAATACATAGTAAGCACTCAATAATTGCTTATTGACTTAACTTGACTTCCTGACTCCAAGCCCAGTTCTCTATCAACACTCTATCAACACAACACTGTTTCTTAAGATGATACATAGATTATGTGTACTTTCACATAAATACTATAAATGCTACTTCATAAACATCAGTAGAACAAGACCAAGACCAATTTATTGATTTTGTCGCTATTGTTGTTGTTCAGTCATTTTTAGTTGTGTTTGACTCTTCATGGTCCCATTTGGGGTTTTCTTGGCAAATATATGGACTGCTTTGCCATTTCTTTCTCCAGCTCATTTTACAGACAAGGAAACTGAGGGTTTTATTTCCTTTGATATTGGTTAAGGGTAAAGTGACTTGCCCAGGGTCACACAACTAGTAAGTGTCAGTCCAGATTTTCACTCAGGAAAATGAGTCTTCCTGACTTCAGGCCTGGTACTCTATCCACTGCTGCCCAACTTTATTGACAATCTTATCTATAGAAGCAGAGTGTTCTAAGATATTATGGTTATAAGAATTTCAAAGGATATCTAATCCAAAAAGACCTTAGAGGTCATGTAATCCAGGAACGTTATTTCATAGTTGAAGAAACTAAGTCTGATGGGTTAGATGATTTAATCAAGGTTAAACAGCTGTTTTCTATCAGAGGTTATCACTAGAACCTGCCTCTTCTGAATTATAGCTGAGTACTTCCAATATTTCACTCTCATGTTAGACTAATACTTAGAATACTAAGTTAGATACCCTAGATAGAGTAAACCAGTGTTTCAAATAGAAACAAAGTCCACCAAACTTTAAGTACTCTGACTCCTTGACTTAGAAAACCACATTCAAGCATTATTATCTATGTTCTTTTGTATTTTTATTGATTTTATTAAATATTTCCCAATTATATTTAGTTCTGGCCAGAGTAAGGAGTGTTGTCATGCTTGACCACTCTGTACTAGACCATCAGTGTAATCTACCTAGATGGTAATTATACCATTCTCCTTGAATGGAATGTTTCTAGGAGTTGAGGTCTAAAGAGAGGAAATTAATTATGTTAGGAAGATTTGGGGGTTAATGGCACAAACAAGACTTAGTCACACAATGCTAAGAAATCTAACTAATGATTTTATGGGAGGACAGGGAGAGTCATATGGTATAAAGAAGTCAGATGTGGGTTACAATCTGCATCACTGGAAGGAATATTCCTATCATTGAGATAACCAAAGATAGGTATCAATCACAATGGTAAACACAATACCCAATCCAAAGTAAATACTTAATAAATATTTGTTGATAACTTAATTCTTTGTAGAGGCTGGTGAAAGTGATTGGTTGCAAATACCAGGCAATATTCTTTCTCTAGACCAGGGTTGGCAAACTATAGCATGAGGGTCAAATCAAACCTGCCGCCAGTTTTTGTAGAGCCTGTCAGTTAAAAATGGTTTTTACATTTAACTTGCAGATAATACAAAAACAGATGAAGGACAGTTTTGGATAGGCCAGATTTGGCCTAGCCATCAAGCCCTCAAGTTCGAGTTCACTGATCTCTGGTCTAGTAAACTATGGTAGTCATCCCTAAGGATGACCTCATCTTTTATACTAGATAACTTGTTACAGGTGAAGGGTTCCTAATAGATAGCATTGTTAGTTCCAGTCTCCCTCCTCGTTTCTGTTTCCATCCTCATATCTGGTTTCTTTTTTTATGTCTAAGTTATTTTTTACATATTTGTGTATTTGCACTGAGGTGGGAATTTTCCCCTCTAATCCATGTGCATAACAGTCCTCATTAAATACCTTTTTTGTTGAGGTCAGAGTTGGGGGAGTTGGTTCAGGTTTTTGAAAGAATTCACATAGGCCTTCTCTTCAGCCAATGGGAGTTTTATTGACGCAAAAGAATACTGGCCTGAGATTTAGCAAGGAGCTAAACAAAGGCACTGATGTAGGAAAAAGACTAGATTTATATAGCCAGAAAGCTATACAGCCTATAGGATGATGATGTGATTTTAGGGTTTCCAATGGGGGTTGGAGATTTAGGGACAAGATAAGTCTTGCAAGATAAGGACACAGGATGAGGATGATGAATGACACAAGATAAGGGACACAGGGGAATCCCATGACCCGGGATGGGGAGACAAGGAATTTTATGGTTCAGGGTAAGGTAAAATTTTGTGGTATTTCAAGATAAGGGGAGACTTTAGGGTGCCAGGGAATGAACAACTCCACTCTTAGTCTGTACTTTAGGGTGACTTTAGAGAAAAAAAACAGAGAAAGAGCAACTCAACCTTTAGGGTACCTTTGTATCCACATCATTTTTCTCTACCAAAATTGTGTATTTATTTAATGGGAGTTCAGTGTACCAGGTAGTCTAGTGAATGCTGTTGGCAAAGATCCTTAAGTAAAAAGTGGACTAGCCTTTAACAGGTTTATGGTGTTACAGCCTGGTTAGCTGATAACTGGGTAAGGAGTGCAGGTAGTTACATAATTAATTGGTGGAGAAAAAATTTCTTTAACATTGTAAATAAAGAACAATTGTAAGAATGATTGCCTGAGTTAAAGATCAATAGCTATCAGCTGAGAGAAGCCATTGGAGCTTTTGATAACAAACTGACTTATATTTGTGGAATCATATACCAGAAAGTATTTTATTTCGAGGAGATAATAACAACAATAACATTAAGTTTTGCAAAGCAATTATATATTTGCAAAGCAAAATATATTATTCCATTTGGTTCTCACAATAATCCTATGTGATAGGTCCTCTTATTATCCCCATTTTACAAATGAGGATGTAGAGGCTGAGAGAGGTTAAATGATTTGCCAAGGGTCATACAGATAATACATTTTTAAGGTGAGTTTGTAAAATCCACAATCACACAAAACAATCAGGTCTTCCTGAATCCAGGACCAACATTATCAACCACTCAGAGCTTCTTGCCTTGACATAAATTCAAAATAGAATTATAGGCAAGATAATAACATTCTAATAAAATCTGGGTAAAGTAAGGGCTTTCACATAATCTATGGCTGCTCATAGAATTTACCTAGAGGGTGTCTTACATCTTTTTTAGCCCTAAGATTGTATAACCGAAACCAGAGAAAACTTTAAAAGGGCATGATGAAGAAGTGGTGTGCAATGGTGAGGAAAGAATTGGACCTAGACTTGGGAAAAGCTCCCTTTTGACATTTTTTAACATGTGAACATAAGGAAGTGAAATAGCAAGCAAAGTAGTACTTTGCAGCTTGTTTAAGCTATTCAAGTGCCTTTGAGTCTTGCCTTTGATTGTATTAAGTCTTTGTTGGAAACCATATACATTGTGTTGCCTTAAAAGGCCTAAGGGAGTTTGCAGACCTTCCTACCCTTAATGGGCCTAATGTCATCACATGAAGCCCATGGTGGGAGGAGCTTGCTGAAAGAGCCTAATAGGAAGGATGGAACAGGAAGGAGAAGAGCAGATAAAAGCTCCAGCACAAGCTGGGACCAAGCAGAACTGAGAGGTAGAATGCTTGTAGTGTCAGCACTCTATCTGTTCTGTCTGTGTTGATATTACTTTGTCAGATAGAAGCATTCCATCTATTGATTTGTGTTACTTTGTCAGACAGAAGCACTCTGTTGATTTGTGTTGATTTCTCAGAAAGTAAATTGAGATGATAGTGACACCAATGTGTGGAAATATTGCTGTAGCCCTGTTTTCCTAGAAAGAGAAACTGTGAGGAGCTTAGAGTGGAGCAGTCCCCTTGAGCTGTGATATGGAACAGGAGCAGAGAGCTGCCTGTCTGTGAATCCAGGAAAGAGCTGGGAGTGTGGAAGAGGAGCCATGGGGTTTGGAAGTCAGCCTCGAGTTAGGAGACTTTATTGGGTATTCAGTGTTGAAAGATGATATTGTAACTTACTATGACCTAGGGATGGATAGTGTTTATACTTTCTGCTACCCCTTAAGGATGGTTGGCTTAAGGATGATTGGAAGCCAGCCTGGAGTCAAGATGAAAGAAGACTTGACTTTGGTGCTCTATATTGATTGAGAAGATTGTGACTTACTGAATGAGATGTTTTGTTTAAGACTATGTGGCCACCTTAGTAATAAGTTTTTATTTTGTATTGTTGTGAATATTGTGCTTTCTTGAATGTTTTGCTTTAGTTTATTGCTGAATAGAGAGCTCACTATACTATGTGATTAGATTCTTAAAGTTATTCACAGCAGCAGTCCTCAGGAGAGCTGCTTGTAGTTGACTTTATAGCAAGTTGTAACTTGTCTAAGCCTCAGTTCCTTCATTGGAAAAAAAGATATAATAAAGGTAGAACCTATCTCAGGTTACTACAAAGCACAAATGAGATAACATGCCAAATATCATTAGAAGGTTTCACAAATTTCAGTTTTTATTGTTCTTATAATTATCTGTAGGTACTTGAAGGTTTTTCATAGAGGAAGAAAATTAAATCTTTTTCTATGCTTGGCCCCAGATGGCAGAACTGGGAAGAGTTGGCAGAAGCTTTTGGAAAGAAGACTTAAGATTGATGTAAGGAGAATTTCCCTGGTCATTAGAGATATCCAAAAGTGAAATGTGCTTTTTCTAGAGGTAATAAGGGTAAAGGTACATCTAGGGTTTCCCTTCCCTAGAGATCTTTAAGAAAAGGCTAGATGACTAGTTGTTGAAGATGTTGTAGAAGGGAATCTTTTTCAAGTGCAGTTTTCATTTAGATGGCTGCTGTAAAGCTGATGCTCTTGTGAAAGGCAATTAATTAAGGCAACTAATTTAAAAATATACCTTTATAAGAATTCTGTTATTAGAATTCAAGTATTTTAATAAAGAGGGTTTTTTTTCTTTTGAATAAAATGTGAAAGTGATTAGAAAACATATCATAGCTCTTGGAAAACCTCTGTCTGAAGTTCAAAGTATGCAATTTATAGATTGGGCCATATGGCAAAGGTATCGTACTTCCACCTAGTGGAAGCATCCCCTAATTGCTGGTAAAAGCATCTAAAGATCTGAAACCATAAACTAAAAGGTATGAAATAATAACAAATCCTATAACTCCTGTCTCACCTGAATGATCACCTTTTAGATTTTAACCTATTTATAAAAAAAAGTGAGAGGTATGATTTATCTTAATCACTAAACAGTTATATTTAAACCCCTGTTTGCCATCAAGATCCCTTTAAATATTTTTGGTTGCTTTTGACAATTAACCCCCAATTCTGAAAGACAACAATTGCCATAGTTTTGTTGCTGTTTTTAGGTATATGTCGGTACCACACAAAATGATGAAAATGTGAAAATAACACGGGTGGATTTTGCATAATTCTTATCTGCATTTACCAAAAAGATATACCCAATGCAGACATTACTATTAATGGCTTATTTTTATCAGATTTCATGACAATCTGGAGTAAAGAAAGGCCATATATAGTTCTGGGGTCTAAGTACACCAAACTACTTTCACCTGGGACTTAATAAAATAGAACCCTGAGTCTTCAAAACGGAGAGACCAGACTATTAGCCCCCTGCCTCATCTAATGCCTTCAGAGCACTTCGCACCATAGTTTAATAGAAGATGATGCATATACCAAGGACGTTTTGAAAAGATCAGAGAATGGCCACTGGGAAGCAGGTTTCTTCTGATATGAGGTTTGATGTTTTCAGCTTTTCTACCTTTTCTTCCATCTGTTCCCATTGTCACTAGAGGAGCTTCTTCAGCCATTCGACAATCTTACCAGTGAGAATCTTTAATCGTTTGTTAGACTCTCTGCTTTCTCAGTCAGTCACTGTATCTTGCTGCTTAAATGCTTTATTTTATTTTATTTTATTTTGCACAAGTCCTGTATATTCACCTTGAATGTGTCTAAACCCTGCTGATCTCTTTGCCCTGATACTTGCTTTTGTAGAAAATCTCAGAAGTTACTTCCAGTTATTCAGGGGGGTCATGAACTTCACTGGGCTCATCTTCAACTTCATCATATTCCACTTAATTGAAGAATGAAAGATAGCTTCAAGTAACCCCCCCACCCCTGTTATCTGTACCCCACCAAAAAAGGTTCTTATTCAAGTGTTCAATTGTGGCCCAACTTCCAGAGAATCTTCACAGGTCAATGAGAGAGAACCTATATTATATGGACCAAGCAAACTGTTATTAGCAAAATTGGTCAGATTCCATGAAAATATCAGATGTACACTGACACAATAAGGACTAGTTCTCCAAATGGAAATGATAGCAGAAGACATAATGCAAGTTTAACTATCACCTTGTCATATAAATAATAATTAGTATTTATAGAGGATATTAAGGTTTACAAAGCACTTTATACATATTACCTCACAACAACCATGAATGGTAGATGCTTTTATTATACCTATCTTATAGCTGAGTCAACTGAGGCAGATAGAGAAGTGGTTTGCCCAGGGTCACATAGCCAGATTTAAACTCAAATCTTCTTGAACTAGGCCAAGCACTCATATATCAAAAGTGTGACTATTATAATGAAAATTTTACATAGCACCTTGATTTTAGTGTGATAGAATAAAAAAGAACACTAGAGAAAAAGTCAGAAGACCTGAGTTCAAGTTCAAGGTCTTTATTTACACTATGAACTTGGGCAAGCCATTAACCTCTTAGAATCTTTTTCCTTATCTATAGAGGATAGGGATAGGAACTGGTCCTGTGATTTCTTTGATTTAGGAAACTTCCAGGTAAAGAAATACTCTTTACCAATGGAGATCAGCAATTATAAGTTATATTCTTTAAAAGTTTCCTAGAGCAAAGGCATCAAACTCATGGCCCCTAATTCTCCCCAGTGCTATCTGAACCAGACTAAAATGTAATTGGAAAATGTTTAACAAAATAAATAAAAATACAATACAACATAGATAATGTTAATTTGTGCTTATCTGACTCCGATAAACAAGGGATATTGCAAGGAATTTTTTTTTCTATTTGAGTTTGATACTACTGGCCTCAAGCACTGAGATATCAAGTGATTTGGCCAAGGTCACACAGACAATATGTGTCTGAGGTGAGACTTTAACTTAGGTTTTCCTGACACCATAGCCAGCTCTTCATCCACTATGTTATGCTGCCTCCCTGACTCACCTGTAAAGTGGGACCAACAGTGTCACAAAAATCTGCTAAGAATTTTGCAACACCCATTAAGTTTACTATTTACCTGGTGGGGTTGTTATTAGGAGATTATGGATACAAAGTGCTTTATAAATTATGAAATGCCTTATAAATATAATTTGTTATTATCCCAATTCTATCCTTATAATGGTGAAGTTCATTTGTACAGCACTATATGCCTTTAAAAACCCAATCAACTAATACTGGAATAACTTTAGAAAGTATAGAGTTTTAAGTACCTAAGGAAAGATATAGACAAGAATCACAAAGAATGAGAGGTCTACACTGTCCAGGGGAGGAGCCATACCACTGTAAACCTATAGACACCAAAACACTTAAGTGAAGTACTATACAAATGTAATTTGTTACTTCCTTAGCATATCCACATGCCTCTATTCAAGTCTCTATCTTGTTATTTTTTCCATTTGACCCTATGACACTCTTCCAAGTTCTCCTCTTTATAGCATAGAGGTTATTCTGAATAATTGATAGCTATGCCAACAGAACTTCCATAGCACTATCAGGTCATACCAATCTGGAAAGCCTTCAGATATAGACTCAGCCGTGGACTCCTTAGGGCAGCTAGATGGTACAGTGCAGAGAACACTGGGCCTGGAGAAGAAAATTTTCATCTTCCTGAGCCTCAGACACTTACTAACTATGTGAACCTGGGCAAGTCATTTAACCCTGTTAGTCTTAGTTTCCTCATCTGTAAAGGAAATGACAAGCCACTCCAGTATTTTTGACAAGAAAACCCCAAATGGTGTCACAAAGAGTCATACACAACTGAAACTACTCAACAACAACAACATGGACTCTTTGTCTATAGTCAAAGGTCAAGCCTAGCTAAATTTGTATAGGCTCATCACACAATAGTTGGCCCCTAGTTAATAAATTATTTTATCTACAGAAACTTGGGAAAATCATAAGAGTTAGAACTAGAAAAAGAACTCAGAGACCATCTATTTCATATCCCTCATTTTGTACATAAGGAATCTGAGGCTCACGTAAGTGAATGGCTTGCCTAAAGTCACACAGGTAGTAAGTAACAGTCAGGATGTTCTTTGAAGTCACTCCAAATTCAATGTTCTTTCGAATACACCTGACTGAACTGCCTTTTAATGTACAGAGTCATATTGAGTTGTCAATTTCCATCAACAGAAGGAGTGCCAACAATAAGATGATGATGATAAAAAAACATTCGTGTAGCCCTTTAAGGTTTTCTAAACACTTTACATATATTACCTTATTCAATCTTCAAAACAACTCTGTGAAGTGGGTAATATTATTAATATTTTACAAATGAGTTTGAGAATGGTGTTAAATGATTTGTCCAGTGTCACATAGGTGGTAAATATCTAAGTTGGGCTTTAAACTCATGTCTTCCTGACCCTAAATCCAACGCTCTATCCCCTACTTGAAATTTCTTCCCTTGGCATAGATTCTAGATAGAATCAAGCATGAGTTAGAAAGGAGAATTCTAATGAAATCAGTGATTTCTAACAGTTAAGAAATAGAGTATTTATGGGTGGCTAGGTGGCGCAGTGAGTAGAGCGTCAGCCCTGGAGTCAGAAGGACCTGAGTTTGGATCCAGCCTCAAACACAACGCACAAACAAAAACCTAGCTGTGTAACCTTGGGCAAGTTACTTAACCCCAACTGCCCTCCAAAAACAAAACAAAACAAAAAAGAAATAGAGTATTTGACTAAAAGATTTCTGGGGCCCTTTTCACCTTAAAGATATTAACCTACACAAGAGAAGGCTTTGGAAGAACATTATGAAGAGTTAACATGTCATCAGGAAAGCTCCCACACATGGAGTTAGGAAAAATCCTATCCATATCATTTCCTACATTTAGTAGAAATTGCCCTCAAAATGAGTGATTTTGTGATACGCTCAGCACCACACCACAAAGGAAAAAGAACAGCTCTCAGAGAGTTTGTTTTTCCTAACCAGATTTTAAAAAAATATTCTTTACAGACAGCAGAGGTCTTGGGTAGGCTGAAGACAAGTGATACTGTGGTTCCTTCATTCTATCTCAAGTTAGGGGATGAAGAAGCATAGATAAGAATATAAAATATCAGGTAGAACTCAGTATCTTAAGGGATATTTCTTTGGCTAAACAACTTGACCACTGCTGAGGGAAATGGCTTTTGGGCATGTTCTTTGGTGAAAAGACAATAAGGCCTTTGTTAAAGAAATATACCGTTTTCTCTTTATACATATAATAGCAAGCAATATTAATTAATTCACAAAAAGTAAAAATTTATCTCCTTTTACAAAAATCTTGAATAACAAATATGTCCATATATATGAAATATGTACTTGTTAATGAAACATGAACATGCCCGTACACACTTTATGAAATGTAACATATGTCTTTTATATCATAAAGTATATGTGGTCATGTTTAGGACCCAGACATTATGGAATGCAGCATTGTGATAACAAACTTAGCTGACCCTGCCACATTAATCTATGGGGATGGAACAAGGACTTTCCCCCCTAGCTCCAGCTCTTGGATATCTAGATCAATGGGAAAAAGTAAGAGTTTAGAGAAGGGAAAGGGGTAAAGGTTGAAGTGATAACTAAGCTCCATGTGGAATCCCAGCAATTTTAGTCAATGGTTTCAACCCTGTAACAACAAGTCCTTTCCTAAGGGTAACACGGACCATTTTAAACTGATTTCAGATTCTTTTCATTTCACTGATGCTCTTAGTGACAATGTGCTGCCCCAAATATGGGGCAAAGGAAAGACAAAAAGGAGAATCAAAAAGGGATGATCTTCCCAAACTAAGCAGTCATTTTTTAATTTATTTTTGGACTAGACCTGAGATTTTCATTGGTACAAGGAACTTATGATAAGGAAACTACCTCTACCAATCCCGCTCAGCATTTGCTCTTTAATTTGTGCATATAGTGAGCACTGAAAAGTTAAGTGACTTGCCCAGGGTCACACAATCTGTATCTGACAGAGGCACAGTCTGAACCTGTCTTCTTGACTAGTAGCTGATTCTCTGTTTCTATACCGTGGTGCCACTCAAGCAGCCACATATATAACTTAATTTTCTTGGAAATATGGAAAGCCCCTCCCTGTCCCCAAACAGCTAGAGATGCCTGAAATTCCATCATTGGAAATGAATTGCTTTGAGTTGTTGAGGAATTGTTCCCTGTTAAAGTGATAATACCCCCTGAGAGATATAACACATTAAGCCTAATCATCTTTAATATTTTAAAATGTATTCATTTATTAAGTCATTTTCTGAATGAGATATATAATCACTACATTTTAATTTGAGTGTGGAGAGGAAGAGGGGAACAGTGGAGAGAAGACAAGAGTTGGGATATGGCCCAAGGAGAAAACTATAGTATCTTTGAATTTTTAAATTGGCCAGGGTAATCCTAGAAGGGAATGATGACCCATGTCATTGATGAAAATTGGTTCAAAGGGGATATGTTTAGTAGAGAGGATTTGAGAGTTGGGATAGGGAAGGTGGGGCTTCGAAAAGACTATGCTAGACTGTAATGAAGATGTAGGATAAAGAAGAAGGAATATGAAATTAAAGCTAGGAGGAATATTAACCCAATTTCCTCATTTTACAGATGAGGAAATTGAGGCCCATAGGGGAAAAGTGACTTGCCTCATGCCACACATCTTGACTCATCTAAGATCTCCTGCTCTCAGTCCAATTCTCTATTCTCCACTTTAGAGTTTAGAGTTATCTATCTATCTATCCATCTATCTATTTCTTTATTTATTTAGAGCTTTTGCTCACGGTTGTTATCTGTTAGCTTATTTTAGGACTGCAACATATGCTATACTAAAATTACTCAGATTTACCATATTGCAGGAACAGAACGTTATTCTGTGAGGGATTTTTTAAAGGATAATTCACAGTTGTCCTCTGGTTCTTAATTTAGGCCACGGGAGGGTGTATGCTCACAATGGTAAACTTTTCCCTTTGTCTGAGTCCCTGAAGAAGCACTGTCAGTTTAAAAACTGTCCATCTATTAAACCTTATTCCTTTTTTCCCTCCACATTAGCTCAGATAACCAAGCCTATGTCTTCATGGGTTTCCCCCAAATCTCTTTTTTTTTTACCTTTTTTTGTCCAACTCTTCTCAGTCCCTGGCATGGAACAGGCACTTAATAAAGGTTTGTTGCTTAATAAATGCTTAGATTAACTTGTCATCTCCACTGTCCAAAGACAATAAAGGTGTCATCCTTCGAATAGTTATTCTGACCACCTCATCTCATTGTGCTCTCTCTGGAAAAGAAAGGGAGTAAGCATGTATAAAACCCCTACTGAGCACCAGACACTGTGCTAAATGATTTACAAATATCTTACTTTATCCTCACATCACTAGTAAGTGTCTGAGATCAGATTTAAACTTAGTTCTTGACTCCAGGTTCAGTGCTCTGTTGCACTGTGTTTGCCAGCTACCTGTCTGAATTCCTTGTTGCTCATCCCAATTAAGGCCTATCATACTTTATTATAAAACTATATAAGGGGCAGTTAGATGACACAATGAATAGAGCACTGGACCTGGAATCAGGAGGACCTGAGTTCAAATCCGACCTCAGACACTTAACACTTACTAGCTGTGTGACCTTGTGTAAGTCACTTAACCCCAATTGCCCTGCCTTCCCCCCCCCAAAAAAACTACATCATATCTTCTGTCTCTTTAATTAGAAGACAAGTTCCCTGAGGGCAGAGACTATGTTTTACTGTTTTATTTATATTGTCCACACCTAGTCCACAATAATCACTGCAAGATGTATTTATTAATTTTTGTTGTTCAGTTATTTTTTAGTCGTGTCCCACTCTTTGTGACCCAATCTGGGGTTTTCTTGGCAATGATATCAAAGTGGTTTGACATTTCCTTCTCTGGCTCATTTTATAGATGAGGAACTGAGGCAGACAGGGTTAAGTAACTTGCCCAGCGTCCCACAGATAGCAAGTAGCTGAGACCAGATTTGAATTTAGGAAGATGGGTCTTCCTGATTCCCAGCCCAGTGCTCTATCCACTGTGCCACCTAGCTTCCTTGATTGGTTAATGCACATTTTCTGGGAATTCCTTGGTACAGGGAATTCTCAATGAGGAAACTCCCTTTACCAATCCAGAGCAGGGACTATTCAGCAACTTCCAGCTTTAGGAAGATGCTTGAGACACAGAGAAATTAAGTGACTCACCCAGAGTCAAAAAAACCAGTATGTTTTAGAGGTAGGACTAGAACCAAGATATTCCTGACTCCTGGGCTGGCTTTCTGCCTCTCATGGTTCTAAAATTTTCAAATTTAGAATAATAAAACTTTAGATCTGGGAGAGATTTTAGAGATCATTTAGACCAACTCTTTGATTTTGCAGGAGAGAAAACTGAGACTAAGAAATTAGATAGGTTGTTTGAAGTCACACAGGCAGTTTGGTGACAACATGAATATCCCACAGGAAGGTTTTAGTGCACCAACTTTTAGATACTGGAATTTCCAGAAATAGTAAAATAGTGCAAAGACTAGCATGCTAGATTTGCAGTTAAGGAGACCTCAGCTCGTATCCATCCTCAGTTGTTTAGCCTCAATTTCCTCATCTCTAAAATGGAGATAATAGGAGTACCTACCTCACAGCCTTGTTGTATGGATCAATGAGATAATTTATGTAAAGAGCTTTGCAAATCTTAAAGCATACAATTGAAGAGGAATTGTTACTAACCATGCAGAAGAGAAGGCTATAGGATGTTGTTTTAAAAAAGGTAGAATTGGAAGTAAACCTCAAAAACCAAGCCAAACAGAAATTTACAGTTTGACTGAAGCTGGTCATTCTATTCAGCTTTTGTAAGGTTCTGTTTCTTTGCCTAGATCAAGGTTCAGAAACATCTTTGGCTTTGAATCTCACTGAAGGAATACCAAGTATTGCTTGGGTAAGGTGAGAGGCTGGATAGGGAGCTAAGAGTAAGCCCAGGGGTCAAAGAAGAATAGAAGGCTAAGGCAAGGGAGGAGAAATTTTAAGTGGGAGCAGGAGAAAGGGGATAGAGGAGAAAGAGAGACAGAAAGGGAAGAGAAAGAAGAAAAAGAAAAGTGTCTAGGTTTGGCTGCAGTAGAAAAAAGTGTCACATACATCTGCCTCAAGGACCTCTCTGTTATTCATGCCACAGGTGGTCTGGCTCTGTCCCCAACTCCATGGCTGTTTCCTCTTCCCTTCTTCCCTGAAGAGGAATGAGAGTAGTGCTTAGATCTGGGTCTATATAATTGCTAAATTGGGTTCTACTTATAAATATAAGCTGCAGTTAGTTCTGGAATTCATGTTTCCCCTTAAAACCACTGTCTCCTCTTCCCACTCTACTTCACCCCAGCATGGCATCCACAGAATACTTGACTGGAGCATCTGTGTGGGCTCATCTGGTTTTGGCACAGGGACAACAACCCCTATGAGTTTACCAACTAGTTAGTTACTTGTGAAAACACAGCATTGGCGTGGTATACAGATGCAGTCCTAGAGCCAGCCTGGAAGCTGCCTAGTCTTTTCATTGGGGGTGGAGAGGGGGAGTTACAGTCTCAAATTCTGGCTTAGAACAACTCTCCCTTTTTTGTGGCTAGGGTTGTGACTGCAGTGTTAGCAGCTGAGAGGAGGCAGCAGCAAGCAATAGAATGGTGGTCTCATGGTTAACATGAAAATGAGGGAAGAGAGCTTATTGAAGGAGGAGGAAGAGAAAAGGAACAGTTAGTAGGATGGCAATGGAGGCAGGTCCATCCCAGAAGAGCAGTTGAAGGGATAGAAGCAATACAGATAGTAAAGAGACAGACCAACAGATGGATAGACAGAGAGAGAGAGAGAGTCCTTATAAAATGCTTACTATGTGCTAGGCAGTGAGGGGATAGAGGAGAGAATGAAATGTGCTAACTATGATGTGATGTTGTTGGGGTCCCTCATGAAAGAGCCATCATGGTCAAGGACTCATCAGTTAGGATAGCAGGCTTCAGAACAGAAAAATCACAAGGTAGACAAGACCCCCGGTGAGAAAGTAGAACAGATATAGAGGCAATTGAGCTAGAAAACATATTTGGGTAGTGGGACAGGGGACCCAGGGGAGAGAATTTATTATGTCTCATTTGTCTTTTCGTTGCAAGAGTAAATTCAGCCTGTGACCTATCTACCTTCTTTGGGTCTCAAAGGGACACCAGCCTATGATTAGAAATGGCCCTGGATCCTGGTGACTACAGCATGCTTGAAAGTATCAGGCTGAGACTTTGGCTAAAATGCAATGTTAAGGCTGCAAGGCAGTCTGGGCCACGAAGGAACTAAAAAGTGACATAACTGTCTCTTTAAGAAACAGAAAAAACTGTGGCCTGAGCTCCTGGCTCTATTTTAAATGGTCTTTGAGTATAAATGGAACACACCAAACTATCATTTAGTCATCTCAGAAGTCCTCTTTTATTCTGGATTTCCTGGCTGCCTTTAAGTTCATCATGATACTGACCCTATCCTTCCTATTCTGGTCAGTAATGGACCTTGTCCACACTTCCTTACTCTTGTTTCTATTATCTTTCCTACTATGACACTCTTCTCTCCCCAGTTCTCTATATTAGACCCTTTTGCTGCATTCTGATCACTTTCTTTCCTCTTTCCACCTCTGATACTCAAAATTCCACCTCCTAAATGAACAGGCTTTATTTCTTCTGATATATTGTTAGTTAACCCATGGTTAAAGTAATGCCAGTTAGTTGGATGTAATAGTTATATATTGAAAATATAAAAAGATCTTTGCTATGGCATAGAATTTGGTGCCCTGTCAGTCTCCTTGAGCCCTGCCCCAATCAGTTAATCAACAAGTACTTATTAAAAGCTGGGGTAGCTAGGTAGCACAGTGGCTAGATCACTAGCCTTGGAGTCAGGAGGAAATGAGTTCAAATGCAGTATCAGACACTTCTTAGCTATGTGACGTGGGAAGTTACTTAACCCTAATTGCCTCAAAAAAAAAAAAAAACAACCCAAAAAATCAACCACAAAACAGAGCTTCCTGTGAATTCAGGGATATGCTTTAGGAGATGTGTTCATTCATTGAGCAAGCATTTATTAAGGATCTATATATTAAAGGCCTTTTATGTGACAGACACTTTACTAGGCAAAGGGAATACAAAGACAAAAATGAAACCATCCATGGCCTGAGAGGCATAAAATATGTCTCTTTCCTCAAGAGTTTATAATCTTATTGTGGAAACCAAATGGACTCATAAGAAACAGCAAGAGAGGGCGGCTAGGTGGCACAGTGAGTAGAGTGTCGGCCCTGGAGTCAGAAGGACCTGAGTTCGGATCCGACCTCAGACACTTAACGCACACACAAACAAAAACCTAGTCGTGTGACCTTGGGCAAGTTACTTAAACCCAATTGCCCTCCAAAAGGAAAAAAAAAGAAACAGCAAGAGATCATACAAGAAAATATACATCTAACCTAGACAGGAAGGGACCTTAGATGTAATCCTTTTTCCTATTCCTCCTTTTTCACAGATGAGGAAACTGAGGCACAGAGTAGAAATGTGACTTGCCAAAGACCTTAATGTTTTATTCCATGTTAAACTGTACAGGGTAGAAGGAGTCCTTAAAGTCAATTCAGGTCAACAAGCCTTTAAGTGATTCCTGTGTGCCAAGTACTATGTTAGGTCCTGTGGGAATTCAGAGGAAAATAATATCTATGAGGTCCAGAATCCTCAGCAAATACTCCATAAAGGTCAGACATTAGGGGGCCTTAAAGGATATCAAGGATTTGAACATGAAGGGAAAGGAAAGACAAGCTGAGCAAGGGGAACAGAATGAGGGAAGATACAGAGTTGGTAATAAACATAACTGGGTAACTAACTATCCTCATCCGTTGCTTTATAATCTATCTACTTCTACTTATGCCCTATCTAACCAGCAGGCTCGACCCCTTGTTCTCTACAGCTTCTACATTTTCCAAAACCCAGTTCATATTCAAATTACTAAAGGAAGGATTCCCCACACACATCAATCTGACGTGGCCTTTCTCTTTTCTGATCTCTTATAGCAATTATTGCTTGTACAATTCATTTAGAAATTAAAAGTGCATAGGCTTGTGGTATTTCCTCTAGGTCCATTATATTTATTTCAGTGTTTGTACTTTGATCATTGTTCATTTTTCAAATGCATCTATCATATCTTCCCAATTAGATTGCAAATTCCTTGAGAACAGGGCCATGCATATCATATCCTTCTTTGGAGCCCTATAATGTCTTGCATATAGTAAACACTTGACAAGGATTCATTGACTTAATCTGAAAATAATGTGGGAAAGAATGCCTTACAAAGAGCATTGGTTCTTAGAAGCACCAAATCTTGGAAACATTTTGCAGCAAAATCTCCATCCCTTTAATGGGTGTGTTCAATTCCTGTCCAATTGAGAAACAGTTGTCATTTGTCCTTCCTCTTCAAAGAGGACCAATGACATCTCAGGGTGATGTCTTGACTTGTGCATGAATTGGATTTAAATGAGGCAGAGTTGCACAAAGTTATCAACCTCACTTTGTCTTCCAGTCCTCAAAGTTCAATGGCAGCACAAAAGTCAAGAGAACTGACAATGGCCCAGGATGCAGCAGATGACCTTGGCATCTTTGATGTCTGACTAACCTCTAAGTGCTCCACAGCATCTGCTTCAGCTGCCTTCATGGCCACCGAAACAAATTGTTCTCATCCATCTATTCCACTGGGAGAAGTCCTCACATGCTCAGGGTAGGCATTCCCCCAGCTCACCAACTGGTCTGAAGTCCATCGGTTACCCTCAACCTGGTTTTTACCCATCTGCTGAGATAGTTTATGGGGGTTTGGCTGCTGTGTATGCTACAGCTTCCTAGATCCACAGGTGAGAGTTGAGTGCCAGGCAGACACTAAAGGTAGATGAGTGGCTCTGAAAAGGACTCAGAAAGTCCTCATCCCAGAGGTGCTAGTCCTGTTTGAACACCCTATACTCTCATACTGAGAGACAGTATGATAACAGCAAAAAGACCTCTGTACCTGGAATTAGAATCCCAGCTCTCCATAGCTTATCACCTTTGTGACCTTGAGTTAGTCACTTAACCTCTATGGACCACGGTTAATGAATTTTAAGATAAGAGGGTTGGTCTGAGCTCACTCCTAGCTCAAGAGCTTTTATCCAATGCTTCATATCTAAATCTAAATCTCTGATTCTATTATTCTTATTTGCTGTTAGAAAGTGACCTTTGCCCTCAGCAAGGGCAAAATGGGCTTCTTTGATGCTTTCCAATGCATAACCTTATACATTCATCCTTTGTACTGAAGGTCATAATGCTGGAGTTGGAAATATCTTCTGGTAGAAATTATTTTAAGTAGTATATTTCTAATCTTCAAATATATTATCCTGGGTTTAAAATTAATTTTCTCTTTTGTCTGTAGTTGCAACTTGGAACACTTTTTCTTATATGCACTATAAAATGTTAATAGCTATATATAGTGTGACTTTATGATTGTGGTGTCATTTTTCTCAGCTTGATCAGCTCTTTCAAATGGCATCATTATGATCAAAGTTGTTTACAGTAATAAAGTAAGAAGAGTTTCGATAAAAGTAGACACCATTACAATTAAAGAGTATCTGGCATCTTAGAATATAATAACTACTCATAATGTGCATGTGGAATGAGTAAGTCCGCAGCACATAAACATAATTGTGCGAATGACCACAATGCATCCTAGGAGGACAAAGAAAAAAATATGAATCTGGAAGGGAAAAAGGAATATTCAACATGGTCTTTTTATTTCCCAGAGAATCTTCAAGCAGTAAAACAAAGCAAAAAAAAAAAAAATTACTGGTAAAACAGTCATACTATATTGATTTCTTCAAGGAACATGTACTTTCCTAAATTAGGACAATATGCCAAATGTTTCGGTAAGAACAGGACATAATAGCAAACAACTTTTGTTATAGCCTGACAAAACCCTGCAGGGTGCTGCCCTTATTATTATTGCCATTTTAAAGATGAGGAAACTGAGGTTCAGTTAAAGGACTTGCACAGAGCAACTAAATAGGTTAGCTAGGAATCACACTATCTCTTCTGACTATAAATTTACTGTTCTTTACACTAGGGATTCTTAACATGTGTGTGCTTGTGTAGGATTGATTGATCCCTTTGGCATTCTGGTGGAATCTTCAAAACCCTTCTCAGAATGGTGTTTTTAAATGCACAAAATATATCAGATCACAAAAGAAAATGACTGTATTGAAATAGAATTAGCTAGCTATATAGAAACAGATATAGATACAAATAATATAACTACCAATGATGACAGAGACAGAAATAGGTATGCACATTAACAGAACCCCAGATTAAGAATCCTTTCTTTATCCAATGCATGTAACTATTAATACTGATGATACTTTCTCATGCCAAAAAGTATTGTGAAGAACATATCATTACCTTATTACTTCTCCATTCAAAAAACCTTCCAAAGAGATCTCTCTGTTTCTCTCTCTCTCTCTGGAGCAAAGTCTGGAACCAAGTTACCTTTCCAACTAGTTCCCTATATTATCATCGGCTCTAGTTCAGCTTCTTTATTTAATGTCCCCTGAGCATCCCTTGGGCAGAGCAGTTTTACTTTTATTTCTTTGCTTATGCATTCCCCAACTCCACTACATAAGCAAGTTAACACCCTCTGCCTTTCCAAATGCAGGTAGGTTCCACCTTTCTACTTTTTGCTACAAAGTGACAAAGCCATAACTAGCAATGTTGGCACTCTGGACAAATGGGCAGAAAGATAAAATTTGCATTTTATGACATGAAACTAATACATGAAGCAATTAAAACAAAGGAACTTGAGTGGGTGGAGGAATGAGTAACTACAATTGTTTCTTCTCTGTTGAAGGAAAACAAATATTAAATTTTTGCACCCTCTAAATTTCAATGTCCTAGAAATAAGTCTCAGTCACCTTGCCCTAGTTACAACTTAGTTAAGAGATGGCAATATCAATTTTTTAAAGTTTGTATTTTTTTATGTGTGCTTGACAAGAGATTTCTGAAAAAAGAAAAATGAAAGCATGGTATCTGGCTTACTCTGTTTAGCTAGAGAAATATGAATTAGGGTTAAAAATGTATATGTGGGGGTGGGTGGCAATCACTCAGTCCACGAATTCCCTTAGTAAAAGGAAATTAATTAACCAATGACCATTAATACATATTTTCTTTGAAGACAGGTTGAGGCAAACCCGAGACTGTTGTTCTAATATAAAGCATGCAAAATGAAATTGAGTTACTCCTCTGATTAAGTCTGAAACCTTTGGTTTAAGGTTACAGGCATCTGACAGAAAAATGGAAGGCATGATTGATTTACATGACACTGTTTTAACTGAAAATACTGTAAAACATGGCAAAAATCACATTGACATCCTGAAAGACAAACTCAGATTAAGAAATGTCAGGTTTTCAGGGCAAGGGAAAAGAAGACTAGGAGGGAACGATTTCTTCAATGAATTCCAAAGGTGGATACTTATAAACTTCCCTGACAATGCATTTGGGCACATTGTATCCTCAGAAAGGGCAATCAACTACCACATTCGATGGGACTTGTGAAATGTTGCAACTCCTGGAATGAAGAACAAAAATTTGAAACTGGCCCATAAATCTGAATCAAGCTGTTCAGGTTGAAGAATTTTCTTTTATCTGGATTACACCGCTGCTCTCATTTGATGATGGAAGAGATTTATACCTGTTAAATGGAGAATGAAAACTACAAGCCAAGATAATGTGGGGCCACATTGTACCAGGATGAAGGCTCATTCTGAAGATCAAACTTAGGCCTGTCTCTGGTCCATGCTGGATTTTTAAAAAGAAAGGCAAACTAAGCCCAAACAGGAAAAGAGATAGCGGCAGATGACTCTGAGGGGCCTTTTCAGAAGGAATGTTTCTTAGGTCTTTTTTGTTCTCCTGTTGTTAGTTCAGTTTTTAATTAAGTTTTTGCTAGCACATGCAAATATGCCAGTATATATAACATAACATTATACATCTTGCTCATTAATAGAGACTTGATTCACCTATCTTCAATAGCCACATTTTAATTATTTATCTAAAATTTAGAAAGTACTCTCTAGAAAAGAAAAGCATCAATGGAAATAATCCTATTGTCAGCCATGATGTCCCTTTCCTTTCCTTTTCTTTTTGTGAAAATAGATTAAATAGACCTAACATTATAAACAAACAAACAAACAAATGTACTTTCAAACCCCTATTCTGAGAAAATATCCCTGCTGCGCTGCAAAAGTCTCTTAAAATTATCGGGCTCTTTGGGCCTCAAATCTATGGGATAGAAGGGAGGAAGTGTGGTACTATGGAAAGAAGGTAACATGTGGAATCAGAGAACAGGCTCTACTCCTAACTAGCTGTGTAGTTTTGGGCAAGTTAATTTATTTACATCTCATGGCCTAAAAATGAGGAGGCTGGATTGGATGATACCTAAAGACCCTTTAGATCATGAGCTTATAAACAAACACAGAACTTAGCATTCCTATCGCCCATTACAGGGAAATTAATTCTCCTAAAATACTATTGGCAACCAGATATCCCAAAATAGTTACAAGGTATCCCAATACAAAGAAATAATATGTTGCTGATTCAGCACTGGTGGAGTGAATGAGGCCCTTGTGATTGATAAAGCATAAATTAAGCTTATGTGCCAGGAACTGTATTAAACAAAGGAGATACAAATACAGACCAAAAAAAAAACCCAAGACAAAACCTACCCTTAAAGAGCTTACATTCTAATATAGGAAACAACAACAACACACACACATACAGATTATCTGGGCAGCATAGTTTTAAAATGTTAGCTAGGAAGTAATGTGAAGATCTGGTACTGAGACCCATACCAGGATTTCAGAGGATCTAGTCATGAACCTTCATCAAAACAATACCTGTAGTTGCCACTCCTCTGACCTGCACAATAGAATAAATGGAGGCTGTTGGTCACCAGGAGTTAGATAGGTGAGTATGTTATTACTCTATGAAAACCACTGAAAATGGCCACACAGATTTCATTGCCTACTAGTAGTAAGTCAGTGATATCATCTTTGTATATAAAAATAGTTCTTTGCACAGGCATTCTTGATAAAGCTCCACACCTGAAGGAAGTTACTCAGACTCTAGCACTAACAAGAGGTTGACCAAAAAAAAATGTTGCAAGCTATACAAGTGATTTTTCCATTCATGTCCTCCTTGAATCTGAACCTTTATGGAAAAAAGAAAGATGGCATGCCTGGTACATGAGTAGTTAAAGAACATGAATATATTTGTGTGTGTACATATAATACATGTGTGTATATGTGTGTATACAGAGGAATATATATATATATATATATACACATACATGTGTGTGTATTCTTCCTCTGCCTTTTGCCTAGTACAGAGTCTGGCACTTAAAGGGAACTAACCCAATTATTCATTGATGGATTTTTTTTTTCTTCAAATATCTTAATATGGTATACCCCCAAAACAAGAGTATCTAAAACTAATTAATCTTTGAATAATTTATCAAACTCAATTTCTTGTCACTAAAGAAAAATAAATTAGCAAACTGTTTTCATACCCCTTTCCAATAATTTCTATCAAGGCTATAAACAAGGTATCACATTCCAAGCACACTAGTATCCCCATGACAGGATGGGTAAAGACCCTACAGCTTTGCGATTTAGGGTGTCACCTTAAAGTGCTTGGCCAGAAGTATCAAACACATGGCCTATGACTGCATGCATCTGAAAATGCTCCCAAATGGTCCAGAAAGAGACTAAAATATAACTGGGAAATTTTTAATAAAATAAATAAATATATAATAAAACATAATGTTAATATGTGGTTTTTAAAGTCAATATGCAACCACAGGGATCCTTATGTAGAGTTTGAGTTTGGTACCATTGCTTTAAGCAACTCTGAGACTAAGCTGATGCAAAGTTTCCAACCCACATCTGTAGAGGGCATTTCTTCACTTGAGCATTCTCTATATTAATAAAATCTCAAGTGTAGTCTTTATCCCAGTCCCTATTCCCATCCCTATCCCAGGTGGCACAGTGGATAGAGCCTGGAGTCAGGAAGACTCATCGTACTGAATTCAAATCTGGCCTTAGATGCTTACTTAGCTGTGTGACCCTGGGCAAGTCACCTAACTCTGTCTCAGTTCTTCATCTGTAAAATGAGCTGGAGAAGGAAATAGAAAACCAATCTAGTATCTCTGTCAAGAAAACCCCAAATCAGGTCACAAAGAGTCAGTTATGACTAAAACGACTGAACAACAAATCCTTATCCCACTATGTGCCAGACATAAAACACAAAGACAAAAGTACCCTAAAGGAGCTTTTATTCCAACTGTTGTGGAGACAAATGTACACCCTCACAGCACACCTTGACCCTCAAACTTTCCTGAACTCCAAAAATGCTGATTACAGCTCATATAGCAAAATTCTAAATATATATATATATATATAATTTTATTTTTTTTATGTACATATGGCCACAAATCTGAAGAATTAATATAATATAGAAGAAAGAATGCTGGATTTGGTGTCAGAGACAGGGTTCAAATCATATGTCTTCCCCTTAATGTCCTGTAACTTCAGTTAAGTCACTTAACTTCCCTGGACTGATTCAGTTTCCTTCCCTAGTAATTGGGGGGGGGGGGGGGGTTAGAAGAGCCTTAAGGTCCTTTCTAGTCCTAAATCATACATAAAATAAAAAAGGTTGTACTAGATGACCTCTAAGTTCCCTTCTAGCTGTAATACCCTGTGGTTTTAAGATTCAAAAGCCATTTCTTAACTTAAAATAATCAAAAAATAAGGATTGGTCTATGAACCAATTTAAATTTAAAGAAATCTGACGCATCATCAGGGAGTCTAATGAAAAATTAGGCAGTAAACTTAAAACAACATTGATGAGTCATTGTGGGACCAATGCCACCTAGATTTTTCCAGGCTTGATGATTTTATAAAATCATTTGCCAGACTAAATTAATATATCCATATTCCTCTATTCTCTATAACATTATAATACTGCAACCCAAATTAGGGATAATAGAATAGTTTACGTTTTCAGAAATAAAATTTCTTAAGCTATTATATCTCAACAGCACATCCATTACAATTTTAAAGTTTACTTTCATTTGAGGAGATTATTTTAGAGTTTGATTGTAAGCAATTAAAATCTATGAATGAATTATCAAATGCAAACCTGTTTAGACAAAAAAAAAAAAAAAACACTGAATTTTCCAAAAGAACTGAGTAGTGCTTCAATTCAACTGCTAATTTTCCTTCCCAAAACAATGAGGGTAAATGGAAAGGGAGAATAGAAACAGCCTTCAAAAAAAATGGTTCCCATAGAAAGGGAAGAGAATTACTGGGGGGAAAGAAGAATAATATCTCCACAAACACCCTGGTCATTGGGGGATATCAAGGAGTGATTCTCCTAATGAATTTCCACAAACTATAACAGAATTAATTTGTCATGTCACAATTAACTAGACCTAGAATCCTTTCCTATTAGCCAGGGGACAGCAGGTTATCAGTAGACCCTAGAAATGGGTTCTAAATACTCTGAAGTTACTGTCTTTTGTCAGTATCATTATTTTCCTCTAACACTTTAAAAGATCATGATTTAATTAGTGTAAACATTACTTCTAAACACAGCTCATAACTCCTTAACACCTTAGTAGATAATTTTTATGAGCTTCTCTTGCCCCCGAAATGATATAAATCACCAAGTGGCCAACTTTCATATACTGAGCAACCTAATTCTATTTGGAGACTCATTGGACAGTTTATTTCTTGTTTAGTTCTGGACACCACACTTTAAGAAGGACATTGATAAGTTAGATAGAATCCAGAGAAAGGCAACCAGGATGACAAAAGGCTTTAAGTCCATGCCTTATGAAAATCAGTAGAAATGTTGAGCCTGGAGAAGACTTGGGTATGATATGATACCTGTCTTTAAGTATGTGAAGAACTTTAACATGGAAGAGGAGTTTGGCACTGAAGGGCAAAACCAGTATACATAGGACATGCAAAAAGCATGTTTAGGCTTCATGTTGGGGGTAGGGTGGTGAAAACCATTTTCTAATATTTATTGCTGGCCACAACTGAAACAAGCTGCTTTGGGAGATAATAGGTTCCCTCTAGTGCCAAGGAGCCACAGGAGGCCACTTGGGAACCCAGAAAGAAGAGCATAAGAGAAAAGGAAAAAAGTATAGAATACGTGGTAAAATTTTGTCCAAGATAAAGTTCATAACCAAATTCTGCCTAGTGCTGCAGTTTCAGGAAGAAGGGGATTAAGTGCCTTTCTAATCTTCCCTTCTGGGCGGCATGGCCTCCTGCTTTCAGCACTCAAGTTAGCATTTTTGGTGCTATAATTAAGTTGCATTTGGGGTTGCAAGGGCTTTTGTGGGCTAGCCTGGGAATCTGTCAACCACTTATGATATGGTTTTTATGGGAAAAAATGCATTCTATGTCCAAATAGTTAACATGCAAAGAAACTTTTTTTTTTTTGCCTATTTGGAGGGCAATTGGGGTTAAGTAACTTGCCCAAGGTCACATGGCTAGGTTTTTTTTGTTTGTGTGTGCGTTAAGTGTCTGAGGCCGGATCCGAACTCAGGTCCTTCTGACTCCAGGGCTGGCACTCTACTCACTGCGCCACCTAGCCGCCCCCAAAGAAACTTTTGCAACTCAGCCTTCATCCATTGGGGACTGACTAGTTATAATCAAATTGTTACTTGGTGTGGATGAGGATAAATAGAGGAAGCAAAGAGCTTGGAAAAAATTATATTTGCATTCATATCACACTGTGTTTGAAATATAAATTTTTCATATATGTCAATGTCATATATTTCAATATATGTCAATTTTTCATATATGTCATATATTTTCAATGTCAATGTATAATTATTTCTTTCAACTCAGAAAATATTACAAACTTGATTTAGTATATTTGATTGTATGTATATATGTATACATTTTAATATGATGAAATGCATATAATTTGTATAACATTAAACAAATTCTTATATATTCATAGACTGCATTCATATAATACAGAAATAATAATTCAATTCAAGAAATAATTGTTAAGTGCCTAGTGTGTGCTAAAAAACTATGCTAAATGGAGGAGGCTTTCAGATCTAGGATTGTGATACAAATGTGTGATGCAAGCAACTCTGCCATGTAATATGAAGATATAATTAAAAAGAAACATGCCTAACACATACTCTTAAAGACTGCAAAACTGAAAGGTGTAATATTTAGAACCAGTTAACAATACAAATGAAATCTACCTGTACATTATTTTACTTAGGGCAATTAAAGAAATGTTCAGATGTGCAATAGGTCAGGATTCAATGTTGATGTCAAGAGCAATACATATACTAAAGTTATTGTTAAGAGCCACATACTCTAGGTTAAGCCTTAGGGTTTAGTTTTTTTAGTTAAATTTGATTGGCTATATGTGTGTGTATGTATGTATGTATTCTATATATATGTATATATATACACACACATATATGCATATATATGTACATATATACACGTATATGCATATATATACATATATCAAAACAAGTTTGAATTATATTTGTGAAAGATGTTTTCCAAGTATCACAAATTGTGGACCAATTTGGCCAGTACATATATGGATATAAATATCCATATAACTATGAATAGAAGTATAGAAATATAGATATGGATATTGGAATGAATATTAAGAAAAACTAGCAAATGTAAAGTTCATTGTTTAAAAATGTGAAGCATGTCTTAAGAGTTCTTGATTTCCTGGGAATTTGAAAAGAAATGCTTTGAAGCTATTGTAGAGCTCCATTTAAAAAGCAATGATTTAAGATTTCAGAGGAAGATGACAGGAAAATGTCAGAGTCAAATCATGTGCATACATTTGTAATACACAGGGAAGATCTCAAAGACAGGAGCTACTTCAATATAATATAAAAGAAAAATAATATTAACCATTTAGAAAAACAAGAATTATATCATTATTTACCCATAACTGAAAAAAAATCCCCAGAAATTTTGTGCATTTCAGAAAATAGGGCAATTTCATTCCCTTGTTAGTTTCCATTTTCACTAATCTCTGCACTATCTGATTTGAGTGAAAGTGCCCAAATACGATGTAAAAAGGCTGCTCTTGTTTCAGCTTAATTGGTAACCAGAAATAGAGAAAGCCTCATGGGATTTCTTACCTACTATTGCAGACAAAAAAGTTTGGACAGTTCTGATAAGGTTTGGATAAGAATTTGAATTATGTTTATTCAAACTCCCTTAAATCTCCCAAACTTCTTAGGCTCACTCAGCACTTGTTTCAGTTCAAGCTTTTGAAGGAAAGTTTCCATGAAAAGTAATGTTAAGAGAAGTCCTGCTGAGAGCAAAATATGCATAGTATGAGGACAGGACTCTTCAATTCAAATCCAGATCCTGTTAGATGTGACTGAAAAAAGAAAAGTCATCTATTCTCTAGGTTTTCTGTTGTCCTGCTTCAGGGCTGGAAGAGACCTTAAAGTTCATCTAATCCAACTCCATCGTTTTGTAGAAAAGTACTCTAAGACCCAGAGAGGTAAATAGAACCCAAGATCACATAGCAAAGCAGTGTCTGAACTAGGACCAGAATCCAAGTCCCAGTCTCCTAGCTCAGGGTTCTTTCCAAACTATCAAAAGAACAAATCGGTCACCTGCTTATGGAAGAGATTTTTCTGAAGGGCTTCCTCGCCCCTTCTATATGTTTACTAAGGTTCAGTGTTCACCCTGACAACTCTCTTATTATCCCTCTTCCCAGTGTAAGGGCTTAAGGAAAAAAATAATGTCTTCTAAAAAGATATATGGAAGTTTAGAGTTCATACCCTTTCATCTCCATTTCACCTATTCCCATTAGGGCAGCTAGGTGGCACTGTGGACAGTGCCAGGTCTTAAGTCTTCCTAAGTTCAAATCTGGCCTCAGACTCTTAGCTGTGTGACTCTGGGTAAGTTACTTGACTCTGTCTAAGTTTCCTCATCTATAAAATGAACTGGAGAAGGAAACAGTAAACTATTTCCATATCTTTGCCAAGAAAACCCCAAATGGGATCATGGAGAGTTGGATATAACTGAAGAATTACTAAACAATAACAACAACTCTATGAAGTAAATCAGGAAGCAGAATGAAAAAAATTTCAATAATGAATCATTAACTAAAGAAAAAAATATCATTATTATTCTCTTCCCTCTCCAATCTAGCTTTCATTTAGCTGACAAATTTATCTTTCTAAGGCAGATACTGCTAATGTATGGCTTATTCCAAACCTTTAATGACTCCAAATTGTATATAGGATAAAATATACTTTCCTTAGCTAGTATGTAAGGCCCTTCACAATATGACTACAATCTTCCCTTTCCTACTGGCCCTATGAGATCTTGTTCCATAATCTTTTCCTACTCTCTGTCATTTCTATGCATTTTCCCCCTATCTTTTTGGAGGGGGAAGGCAGGGCAATTGGGGTTGTGATTTCCCACAGCTATTAAGTGTTAAGTGTCTGAGGTCGGATTTGAACCCAGGTCCTCCTGACTCCAGGGCTGGTGCTATATTCACTGCCACCTAGCTGCCCTATCTCTATGCATTTCTACAATTTTCCATGACTACCTCCATGTCTCCTTAACTGATGAAATCCTTCTCTTTTTCTGAGGACTAGCTCAGATACCCCTTCTTCTATAATGTCAAAGTTCCTTGATACTCCCTGATAAAAGGGACCCTCTCTTCTTAACTTTGCTTATACAAATTTGTATCTCTCATTTTGCTCTCAAATTCAACCTTATGTTATGATAATTTGTATATATGATGTAAGCTCCTTAAGGAAAGGGATGGACCAATGTAATGTATTCTGTGTACCTAGCATAGGCATTGCACATGGTAAGCATTTGAAATACTAAAATATTCATAGGCTGTCTCAGGAGGTATTGAGTTCCTTCTTATGGATGGTCTTCTTGAAAAAACTGGTTACCCATTCACTGGGAATATTTTAGAATCTATTTCTATTCAGGAACAGGTTGGACTAGAGGTCCCTCCCAACTCTAATATCCTTTGATTTAATTAATGTTTTTTACCTGACTTGAATTGCATTTTAAGATGCAGCTAGGTGGCCTGGTAGATAGAATGCTAGACCTACAATCTATGAGATCTAAATTTGAATTCTGGGACACTTATTAGCTATATGATCATGGGTAAGTTATCTGACCACTCTCAATCTCAGTTTCCTCATCTGCAAAATGGGAATAAAAACAGTACCTAGCTCACAGGGTTGTTGTGAGTATCACATGAAATAATATATATAAAGTATTTTGCAATTGTAAAAAAAAATCAATACATAAACACTAGCTATTGGTAGTAACATTCTTAGTCAATTAGATTGCATTGATTTGTACTGAACTGAATTGAAGAGAACTGAATTGAATAGAACTGATCTGAAGGAAAATGTAAATCCTGGAATCTCCCTCTAGGTTCCTGCTCTTAAAATATATGGGCCAAAAGTTAGAAAGTATAACATTTATTATTAACAAAGAAATCAAAGTTCAAAAAGCAAGGACGAGTTCAAAAGAAGACTGAGAAGTGAAGTTCATTACAGTCTTCTTCATTCAATCCACCAAAGTCTCGGGATACCAGCATCTTTCCTGCATTGAGAAACAAGGGCTATTTACTCTGCTCCACTGGGTTCACCACTTGTGTTCTAATCTTTTTTGTGAAGAGCCCCCTATTGCTCAGTGTCAGCAGAAATTTATTTGCTTTCAGGGGTTTGTTTCAACCTTCAAGTTATTGTAACAGTTTTGTGTATTTAATATACTGTGTCTGTTAATATCAAGGACAGTTTTATAACAGCATTATAACACACACAGATCTCTCCAGCCTTTTATGGGCACCTAGACTTCTGTGGGAAAGTATACTGACTGGGAGAATTTACAGCAGAATTTGGAAATGAAGCAAGGCCAGAGAAATGCCTTCTGAATTGTGTAGTAGACAGTCACGGATGCATTTTTCTACAAAGGAAAAGATTAAAATGTAGGAAGCCCTTATCTGATAAATTCTAGCTTCCTGTCAAGAGGACTGAACAGGAAAAAAACAATAAAGGAAAAATAGTACAGCCTGAAATTTAAATTCATCCTTTTTTTACTGAGATATCTAAGCATGATTATTTATGATTTTCACAAAACAAAGGGCACTGTGTATTCTCCATTTAACTGAAGTGCCATTCCAGATTTTTTTCAAACAGAAGGAATGCAAGGGAAGCATCCTTGAAAAGAACCCATGAGCAGAACAGAGCTGGAGTTGACTGTTTCTTTGGATATAGACCTATGCCAGAAAATAAAGCCAAGTGGCAGACAATTTTATCATCTCAAAGCAACCTAATTATTTAGTGTAGGTGGCAGTCATATTAATTCTTAATTCAAGTCTCTCTACATCATTTCTTAATGTAACTTTAATGGAGGGGGTAGCTGCTCTTGCTACATAAGCAATCAAAGATAATAAAAGCAGTAAAAACTGGATTTGTCTTTTAGACTAAAAAAAAAAAAAACTACCAAATTTATACAGAAAGAGTGATATACAGAGATGACACAAGCTATACTCCCCGTTATCAGAAAATAACACAATTGCATCGTAGTGGGCCAGCTCAACTTGTCATATCTGGTTGCTATTGTTTCTTAGGAAATAAATGGCTTCTGTTTATCATGGGCCAACGTGACATGGCAGTGCAAAATCATATTCCATGCTGTGGCAGCTTGGGAGATAACATGTGTCACCACTCTCCTAAACCTGCGAAATCCTTTGGAATTCCTATTTATTACCCCTCTCCCTCTCCATCCCCACTCCCACCCCACTTCTCTGGACTTTCTTCACTAGCCACCCTACAACTCCTAGATTAGGAGAACTGCAGCCAAGTTAAGGGACACCTTCGGAACTGACTGGCCTACTCTTTATCCAAACAAAAGTCTTTGTCCTGAAAGGCAGAGGCAAATTAATTTTCACTAGGGGCGACTCTGTCACACTATGGGGAAGACATTTTCCTGTAATCAATTAAAATGAATTAAAATGCATGCTAGCCACAATTAAAATGAAGCTTTCCTAAATACCTCTATTTCTTCATGTTAAAGGTATAGTAAAGAAATCCTGTGACATCCTTTCTATTCACAACAATAATTTGGTTTACCTATCCCTTTACCTCCTCTTGGTTTTTCTCATTTTCTCCCCAGCATCTCTTGACTTCTCTTTTGTAAGTTGTATTATAGAACCTTACAGTGAGGGCAAGATAATGAAGGAAAACAAAACTAATGGGGAAAATTATAATTAAGCAGTCCACAGAGCATTTCTGCATGAAGCACTGAAGGCAATTTACAAAGTTGGTATTACCAGCAGCAAAGTCTTTTGTTCTCTGAAGGCACATTTTTTACTCTGATAGGCTGTCCACGAGAGGCAATGTGGTGAAGTGGGGAGAAGGCTACCTGGGAGCCAAGAAGACCTGAGTTGAAGCTCTGCCTCTGACATATGAGTTACAGAATCATGGAAAAGTTGTTTATCCATTCCCCATCCCTCACCTCCCCACCCCCAACAACTCCCTAAAAGTTTAAGTAACAAATGAGTTGCCCAATGGCATTGTTGGATGGAGTTTCTATAGGAGGAATTCTCTATAATGAGGAAATGTTAGCAGAAGAACCATTCATAGAAGCTAGAGGCTAAAGTATAAACCAGTGGCTTCTTCTTTGTACAATCTTATAGGCCCTTGGAAAAAAGGAAGGAAAGGAGAAAATGCCAATAAGTAAACAATGATAAAATAAATAAAAACTAATACATTTTTCCTACAGAAAAGTCTCATTTGTTTCTGAGAGAGCTAAAAAAATTGGTATTTTATTTTAATATATATTTTTCTGGACATATTATTATTATGTGCCAAACTTCTGCATATGACTTGGATATTGTTATTTCTTTTCCTGGCAAAGGAAAAACAAAATTTTCACATTTCATTCTTTACTTCTTATTGGGTTTTTCCTTCCAGTTTTTGACAAAAGACAGTAATTTTTTTAAAAAAGGAATTTTCATATCTCCAGAAATAAACATTGAACAAATGGAAATAAAAGAATTTTTCCATGGAAATCTTGTATGGAGATCACAGAATATGGCTAGTTTTAATTTCATTCAAGGAATGTTGTGGCCATTTCTGAGACAATAAAATGCCCTAGAGCTTTATAAGATCAGTAAAAATTATATCAACTATCTCTCATCTATGGCTTCACTATTTTTATATTAATTTCTCCTTCTATTAATCCTCTAAAACACATGTGAGTACATAATATAGTATGAGTTAAATGTGACTATCTTTTTAAGCATTTGGGGGAAGAATGCAACATGGTTGGTGACTGGGGAGCTATCTGCAGATTTTATTTCTGCAAGATGGGCTATCTTAGAATAAATTTAGAACTCTAAAACAAAAATTAAGTGACTCAGAATTTAGGGGAGTTTGACATATGGTACCTATAATACAAAAGTTTTAATATGTTCTGTAATTTCTATCAGTTGGCTTCCAGGACAGGTCAGGAACTGTAATCTCTTGACTCACTTTAAGCACTTGTGGTCAACTTTTAAAGGCAATTAACTTGAAAACAGAACATTTGATTCAAAATCTGACTCTGCCACTTACTTCTTGGGCAAGTCTCAACCCCTCTTAATCTCAATTTCCTCAACTGTAAAATTAATGAGATGAACTTGATAATCTCTAAGGTCCTTTTAAATTCTAAATCCAATTATACTATGATTCAGTGGACCAAGATTATGTTCAGAAAGGGAGCAAATCACAGGATCTCAGAGTTGGAAGAGATCTCAATGGCCATCTGGTCCAAGTCAAAAACAATCCCTTCTATGACAAACCTGACCAGTGGTCTTCGTGTCTGCGTTAAGATCTCCATTGAAGTCGATAACATGTTACTTACTTTGGGGCATCTTCACTGGTCCACATTACCTAGCATCTCAAAAAGGACATAGGCAGGAAGAAATGTGTGTCTTAATGTGAATATGAACATGTCTGATCCCAGGATAATAACTCCTTTTTAAAATAACTTTAAAAAAAACTTTAAACTTTTAAAAACATTTTTCCTCAAATCTAAGCTACCTGTGTGACTGTACCCAGCATTCTCTTCTTTAACTACTACAAACTCAAAAAAGAACATTGTCACTTTCTCCTAGGGTTTTTACCACTTCTCCTAACCTAGTTCTCCCTCTTTAGTTAAAAATAAGTTCACCGTATAAATTTTTCTCCTTAATTCCTTCAACTGTGATGGAGATAAAACTCTCAAACAAGTTTTTTTTGTTTGTTTTTAAATCGGTTTCTCTACTTTTTCCAGAATGGTACTTCAATTAAGAAACAGAACAGTTTAACTAGCATGGAAAAACAAAGTGGATCAAAAATGTATATTGTTCAGATCATGACATGCATCTGGATAGATAGTGTTGATGTAAAAGTCCATATCATTAACTCTGGCATTTCTAGATGACTGAAAATCATGAAACAATGTAATCTTGGAAAAATCATAGTTTAAAACAGTTTGAAAGGCAACAGAAGGATACATGGAGTTTTTTTTACAACAGTAGAACTATATGAGATGGCTGACAAGGAAGGAAGTTGTCTGCCTTTCAGACCTATTAGTCAAAACCATTTTATTGGGGGTGGAGACTTGTGAGATGGGGATCATATTGGAAGACACATTTAGGGCCACAATATGCCTTTTTCTCAGAAAATCATATGGCTAATTTAAGGTAAATACTCTTTCCATTGCTATATGCCATCTTATTCCAAATACTCCCACCTTCCCAAATCTCATCTCAGTCCCTTGATCAGTCTCCCCTGGGTGAAATCTCTTTGGGTTTAGAGCATCATGTAGAAGAACCTTAGTCTAGATGGCTTCCAGGGTTTTTCTAGTTCTACATCTACAATCCTATTATCTTTGCATTTTACTTTAGGAAACAATGGTGTGTGTGTGTGTGTGTGTGTGTGTGTGTGTGTGTGTGTGTGTGTACACTCACACATATATGCATATATATATATATCATAATTAGACCTTATTTCACATAAACATTCTTCTCTCAGTCATTTAATACCTACATCTACATGACACTATATAGCTAGTCAATTTGGTTAAAAAGGTCAATCTGGGGTTCTCAAGTAAACACCATTTTACCTTGCCAGTTTAATAATCATTCCCAAAGGCTCAACAGTAGTTCAGAAGAAGATATAAATCCTTCCCAATTATCTCTCTATCTTGCCTTTGTGCTAACTAGCTTGTATTCTATAATATACTGACAAGTTTTCCCTTTATATTCTTATGTTAGTAACTCTTTCTTGGCTACCTGCAAGAAAGAGAGCACAAATAAGGTAATTATGTACATGCCCAGAATCTAACCCTGTACCTTGTACATAGTAGGTGAGTGCTGACTATGCACAAGATTAAATGGAAATAAAATAAAGGACTTTGGTTCTCAATTCATATATGTCAAGTTCAGTTTCCCATTATTCATTAATTCAGCAAATCCTTATTGATTGCCTACTATGTGCAAAATACTGTGCTAGATACTGGTTTCTTCATGTCATTACAAATCAATTCAAAAAAATTTCAATAAAGCATTTTATTTTGTTAGGGCAGAATTGATTTATTAGGGGCTATTAACAGTGATAATCTGCATTGTCTGCATTGTCAACCTAGTATTTTTAATTAAAAGTGGGTTATCATAACCTTGCAATATTGCAACAGGGTTAAGGACTGCTTTTATATCATAAGCCCATCCTTTGAACTACTGTTTAATAAATGATTTGTGAAGCAATCCTCAATATGATATTAGGATTGGACCTATTTCTTGCTTTTGAAACTCACGATATTTATGGAAGAATAGGAAGACAAGCCTTCCTGTTCTTTAATAACACAACATTAGGGACTTCTTGGAAACAGAACACAATAGACAGAGGAAATGTTTATGAGTCAGAGGAGCATGTGCTACTGTCAACTTGAATAAGAGGTAACTGATATTTCTGGTGATGAAAACCTTTCAGTGAGGTGAAACAGGCCACATTCCGTCCCTTTTATTTCAGAGATGAGATGGATTTGAAAACCATAACCTGGCTTCTTGATGCAAGGACTCGCCACATGAGATAATCTCCAGCACATTACTATTGGCAAGCAGATCTTTCACCCTTTTGTCTCCATGCATTACAGAAAATGTTAAATCAGTTTGGTGTCCATATCAACTTTTGATCCTGGGAATAGCCTAGGGTACCATCATTATCTTCAGGAGAACCATTTGTGGGCCTTCAGTAGGCAGTACTAATTTAATTTCTTTGCTAGAGGAAAAAGTAGCTGATTTTCTAGATCAATATTTGATTGAATATGTTTGAAATGTTGGCAGATAAAGGCCCCTTTTCTGGTCCAAAGACTTTTTGAACCACAGAGGTATCGCGTTCTAGCTCCCCTGGGATTTGAGTGGAAGGAGGTCTCAAAGATCTGTAAGAAACCTTCCCGCTTTTCCTTGTGTTCTTCCAGCAAGACTCTCTAAAGGTTGAGATGAGAAAAAGATAAGATCAAGAACTGGAATGTCTTTATATCCATTTTTTAATCTTTCCCGGTGCCTCTCTTAACTAAAAATAATCGTTTATAACACTAGTTTACAAAAACCTCCTATAATAGGATGGTGGAAAGGGGGGAAAAAGTCAAGTCCATCAAATCTGCTTTAAGGAGATTCTCCAATGACTTCTGAAAGGATTTGACAACTCAGTTTCTACCACCCATATTACTAATTAAACTAGAATATCAATGGATCATCAAGATGAAAGGGAGATGATAAAAGCTACTATGCTAGGGCAATGGTCACAGATGAGGACTTTAGAAAGAAGTTGTTCAGTTAGATTAATATGTGAAAGAATTTGCACATCATACAATAGTTTTTTTGTAGACAGATTTACAAAAGACAAGTGAAGGTATGGAAAAAGTTCCATCCATGTCACATTTTTTTCACAAACACATACATACAAAAATTCACACACTTTTAGAATACCATTTTAATGATTACTTACTTGCCTGTATAAATAAATCTTTAGATTACTCAGAAAACTCAAACCTGACTGACAAAGAATTATCTAGACAAGATTTTGCTTAAAAAAATAATAAAATGGTATTTGTTATTTCTAAGATTACGCACAAAAGGATAAGAAATAGAGATATATAAGTGAAGGCATTTTCACCTCTGCCCAGGAACTGACTGAATATGTGCTTCTCTGAATACAAAGAAGGAAGGACCCCCATGTACCTTTTCTACTTTGTCTCCCATCATTGAGTTTTTTCTTGGCTGTAAGAGACATTCGATTTTACTATGGCAGAGACTGTAACAACATGACAAATGCAACATTGGAAAGTTCAGCCTGTGCCCAGGGGCACCTACTTCCGTCCCAGGATAGTGTTCAATGCCTTCCAGGTCAACTTCAATGTCACCACTACCACTCACCCCACCCCTCAAAAACATAGAACTCTGTATTCCTCAAGGGAGATTGAAGACTTAACATCTATTAAAGAAACCCAAAGAGGTCTGCCTTCCATAGATTCATACAAGCCTGACCCTTTACCCAGAGGTGAGAAAAGAAGAGTCATTAAGTGAAATTAAAATGGTAATCTGCCCAACTGTGTAATTAGTTTTAGTGTTTAGGGAAAAAGAGCAAAAGTAAAAATAAATAAATAAATATGAAATGGAAAATTATTTCAAGGGAGGTTTTCAAAGAAAAATGGATCAGAAATTTTGAAAAAGTAAAATATCTAGTCCATAACTTTTTGCAAAATTAAAATGCAGTGGAGCACATTCCTGGTAAGGGACCATGTCTTGAACTTCTTTGCTCCCCTATAATGTTTAGCCCAAAGCTACATACTTACCAGCCCCTCAACAAGTAGTTGATGATTGCCTAGTTGAGGGAAGTACCCAGAATTTTCAAATCCTTTTTTCAGGATTTTCACCTGAATAGAGGAAACATGAAACTCTGCCACAGAAGGATCAATTGACAGAATTATGGTTGTTTTGCCTAGAGAAGAGTCTACATAAAGGAGACAGGACACTAATCTTAAAATACTCGGACATCTGTCTTATTGAAGAGGGATGATTATTCTCATGTTCCTCCCTAAACAGCACCAGAACCAGTGAGTAGAAGTTATATACAGATAGAGGCAGGATTTGACTTGGTATAATTATGGAAATTATAGGAAAACATATTAATAGGGCTGTTGAAAAATAGAGGCTCTACAAGGTAGGTAGTTTCCCATCATTGAAAGGGTTTTAGCAGATTCTGGATGAGTATCTGGGGGGGATGATATCCATACAATTAATTATTTAGGTTCTACATTTCTATAATTTAGATCTTTATGCTCACATGGCAAAATTAACTATCATCATAGATAGTGATGAAATCTACTCTGATGATGTATTCCTTGGTTGATATAGACACATCTATGTGATATTAGGACAATTCCTTAAACAAAAGAACGGTGAAATACTGCCATAAATAGTAATAACTTTGATGTCATATTTGAATAAACAAATTTGGTCCTAGAAAACAGATGATAAATCTTAATAACTTCCTCTTGTCAGGGAAGTAGTGGGCTATGGGAGCTGAATATTGCATACATTGTCAAATATGGTTGTGTTATCAGTTGATTTTACTTATTTTTTAAAAAAAAATTAATACTGTATTTAGAGATTCAATGAGAGGGGAAGATACATTGGGAAATGACTACTGTAAAAAAAAGATACCAACCAAACTTTTTTTTAAATTACATACTTAGATTAATCTAATTACATGCTTGGTTAAAAGAACTTTGAAGATATAACTGACTGAGGATGGATTCCAATGCTATAATAGAGATAAGATATTTGTTGCAATGTTTTCTTGCAACTAAAACTTCCCTTCTCTACAAGAAAGCTTAGATTACCAGTCCTAGAAAGAGTTTCAATTTTTTCATAAGTCAAGAAAAGAAAAGAAAGTAGAAGTGAGATATGTGTTGCTTCACAAAAGAGGAAGGGTGATTCCAGCAAGAAATGGGAAATAGGGTCCACTGGAGTCAACAGCATGAATTGACAGTACTCCAAGTCCTCCGATCTTTTTAGGTTCAATTTGTATTCTCTCCTTTTTCTTACTACTCCTCTTGCCAACTGAAGGGCCTTTGATTTGCTGAAAATCTATGGTTTTAAAGTTATTGACCTGAATCTCACTGGGCAAAATGATGGGGCATTCAGTCTAATAGTCCTAATCAGAAAATGCTGCTTTTCCATTTTCTGTGTTTTCCTTTGTCTTTTTTCTTATTACCAATATTGGTAATGGATATTGAACTGAGGAGAGATAGTTTGGGGCAAATTGTATGCTTCTTGTGTGAAGACATAGCCATGGGATAAGTACAACTCTCAGAGCCATGAAATTCCGAAATAATTTTATAAATATATCAAAACATAGTTAAAGGTTCTCATTATCTTCATCAAGTAATAGCACCTTTTCCTATGCTAAGTATCACACTGAACAAATTTGAAAATATCTTCTACAGTCACAATTATTTTTCAAGCAGCCTTACAATGCACTGAGAAGAATGGCTATAAAGAAAGGTAAAAAGTTGGGTTGGGGGTAGACTATGGAAGAGACTCATGAGGTTGGACCTAGATATGGCAGGGCAGTCAGTTGTAGGCAGAAATTTGAACCCGTAAGACTATATGCATTTTTTTTTACACAAATAGCTTGACATTGCTTTCTACCACATGTATATCTTATCAAATATCTTTCTGAGCCTCTTACCCAGCTTTAGATTTTGGTAGATGTAGGGGTGGTCTCTAATTTGAAATGGAACCTCTAGAGACTTTCCCTAAGGCACCAAACTAAAACAGCAATGCTTCCATATTTTCATTAAGATGAAATTCAATATATATAATATGAGACTAAATAGAGTGACAAGATGACAGAACATCCAAGGATAAATAATTCCATCAGTCACAGCATATCTGTATTGTATGTACAGCATATATTGTATAGATGTAAACCAAAGAAGCACTCACTCAAAGGACCTAAAGAATTTCTTAGATACCTACTCATTTTGTGTTTGTTTGCATTGATACATTGGTGAGAAATTTTAAAATGAGAATTGAATTTTAAGAAATGTATAATGAAGTTGTAAGAAGCATACTAGACTAATGGGTTCTCGTCCTAGTTCTGACCTAATTGTATGACCTTGAAGCAAATCACTTCGCCTCTTCAGATCTTAATATCCTTATCCATTTTATCCATAAAATGTAGGAGATGGGGGTATTAGATGAGATCATCTTAAATTCCTTTTGAGTTGGAACATTGCGTGATTTTATGAATTCCTGTTTGATTACCTGGGACAATATGTTTAACTGACATGTCCTAAGTATCACCTAATTTTAAGAACAATTTCACAGGTTATCCTCCTATATAAATTGATTATTTTATGCCTGCCTGCTAAAGCTTGAAAGCAAAGTTTTAGCAGCTCTGTACTATCTTGGCAATATACCTAAGAGAGCAGATAATATGAAAACAATGGTTTCAGTCTCTGTAGCAACCATCATAAGCTGAAATCCTAAGCACCCAGCAGTGATGTTGGATAGGCAATAGCCTCTGGAAGGATAAAAGTAAGCCAGACCAAATCTATGTTTTGTACCTGCCTCCAATACATTTGGGAAACAGTGTTAATGAAAAATGAGAGTGATGTACCCATCACACATTTTTGGATTACTGTTCAGCGCCGCCAATCTGAAACCTAATGAAACAGAGACCACCTACAGAGGAGGGATATTGTGTCCATCAGACAAACTGCATCCAATTTCCTAACTGATGGCATGGCCCAAGCTGCCACTGCTGGTTTGATTCTCTGTTTCTGGTTGGCTCTTCATTTAACACTGGTAAGGGCCCATGCCACTTTCCGTTATTGTTCTTTGGGCCAGGGAAATGCTAGTTTGCAATACACTGTAATTGTGGGGACAACACTAATGCACAAAGTGTGATTCTTTACTTGCAATGAACTCAAAATTCCAGGACTTGTGGCCTTTCACAACTGTGGATTCAGGAAATTAGCCTCAACTGAACAGGTCTCCCTTTGACCCTTCAGTTTTCTGAGTGAACAGAGAAATGAATGTACAAGCATTTGTGGCATGTAGATCCCATTAAAATGCTGCTGGGAAGAAGGGGAAACAACAATCAGAAACCTAATAGGCTTGTTCCTGCATAACATAATAGGGGTTATATAAAAAGAAAGGCTGACATTCCAAATGGAAGATGTTCGGCTCTTTGTCTCTGCACCTGTTCTAACTGGCATCCGGTGTTAGGGTTGTGACTAGTCAGACACCACTACTTTCTGTCATGCTGGCAGGGAGAAACAAAAGAAAAGGAATTGAGTATAAAATAATAGTTCTTCCTTGTTTTATGTCTCAATGTAGTTATTGCATTTTCCTCCCTGGACTCTCTACATATGTTCATCATAGATTGTGGTTCATTCAAAAAAATGTGACCGATACAGATCATCCAGAACCCAGTTTCATTCTTGAACTCTAGATATCTGTAAGTCAGCTCACCGACTATCTGTCTGATTACAAATGAACTTTAAGTTTTTCTTAATTGGTTGTAAGACTCTAGATAGATTTGATAGATTGATATCTTTCGGAACTTGTCTAGTCATAGGATTCTGCCTGTGATTTATGTTGAGCAGGTGTTAGTTTGCTAGAGCTCTCAAAATGTTGGCTTCAGACAACAAGGGAGGCTTGGGAAGATAGAAGGACTTAAAATTGTATTGCTCCATAACTGGGAAATGGTCTTCCTGCTGACATTCAATGTGCCAGGGCTATTTATTAAACTCCCAAGAAGTATATTTCAATATGGGGAAAGGTAAAGAAGCTCACGGTGAAAGCTCAAATTCCATCATCCGCTCGCCAGTTGTGCCGATGTGTTCTGTGGTTCTCAGGATAGCCTGTGATTTAATAAAGCAAGCACAACTAGGTGAGTTTAATTCAGTTCTGGCCTTTTCTGTGAATTTTAAATTATTTTAAATGTACTATTTTGAATGTTACAGAGGTGAGTTATTTGGTGAAATTTCTTAAGTGTCTAATGGAAATCTATGCATGTTACAATAAACACACTTTCACGAGTGTTTCTATTTAAGGACTTTAAAAAAATACATTATTATTCACTTAGAGGAGTCAGTCATATGGTTTTTCAAGAAGATACTGTATAAAGAATAAATATAGCTAATTTAATAATGAATTACTAAATACCCTCCAACAGCTGTTCCATAATTTTATCCCTTATGTTATACATATTTTAAAACAATTCCTAAATATATCACTTATTAAATAGACAGAAATATTTTCTGTATTTTGCTCATATAGAGGAGCAGCCACGAAGTCTTTGGCTATGTTGGAAATGACACTTGATATTTTAGTGGCTAATTACTGGACCTTTTATTTCATTGGTCTAGGGAACTCACAGGTAAGGAAACTTTCCCTATAAATGCATCTTTGGTACAGTTTATGGACTTTGCTAGGGTCACATAGTGAGTATGTGTCAAAAATAACACCTCAACTCATGTCTACCTTACTTCAAGGCCACCTTTCTACCCACTATGCCATGTTGCTTCCTTTTTTCTTTAACCAATTAAGAAGCTGTATTATTATTTTATGTTCCATATAGTATTATATAGTTGTGAAAACATTTCTTCTTTTAGTTATTCCTCAAAACAAGTCTGGAAGAGAAGTCAGTATTAATATATGGTTTTAGTTGCTGAATAATCTGCAACACAGAGAGATTAAGTTACTTGCCCACGGTCACACAGAGCATTAATTGGAATTAAAATTCAAAGCCTTGAGTTTCTAGTCCACTGCTCAGCCCCTGGAGCAATGTTGTTCTGCACCATAAATGGTTCCTGTTATTTTAAAAATTTATAATATGCTCATCCATTTGCATATTTAAGTATGAATTACAAACATTAAAATGAGCTACAACTCCTCATCACCCAATTACTAACACAAGAAGCACCTAAAGGGTCAGAAGTATGAAGGACCAAAGTAAACAGATGTGTGTGCACCTTTTGCTAAATACTAGTAAAAGAGTCTACATTTATTCATGATTTTTATATCACAGGAAACAGATCAACAGCCTGGTATGTAGTTAGTCATGGTATTTGGCATTGATCACTGAAGGGGAATTGAGAAGGGTTTTCCCCCCCAAAATAATTTAATGAGATTTCATCTTTTGATAAATATTTCTTTTAGTGACTATTCTGGAAAAAAAAAAGTGATTACAAAAATAAAAATCAGCAAAAGGTATCATTGCTCAGTGGCACACGGCATAGGTAGAACCAGAGCTGGTCTAAAAAATGGTCACATTACGGATCTAATAATAGGTATTGATGTGGAATGAGGCTTCACTTGGGAATTCCTTGAGTGCTAAGGGCAATCCTTCTACAAACAGAAGTTTTAGAGGCATTTTTCTACCTTCAGCTGTTGTTATTCTCTTCCTTTGTCCTAGTCTTCTTCCTTTGTTTTGCTTCTCCCAGCCAGCACCAATGGAATAATTAGCCACATAGCATTGAAAGAATTTGAACACAAGAAAATTGTCAAATGAACATGGGAAATCTATGATCTTGAAAAGATAAAAGCTGACTGTCTTACTAAAAACTGTAATTAAAGTATATATGTGTGTACATGCATGTATGCATGTACTTGTTACACAATTGTTCATGCCTATAGTTAAAAAAGGGAGGACCCCAATAAAGAAGTACAGTGGGACATCATTTTTATTCCCAAGGTTATAGTAATAAAGCAAACTCCTAAACAAGAGGTTTTTACCAGATGAAATTCCTACCACCTTCCTTTTAAATGTTACTAAGTGTGAAATTAGCATTGTCCCTCAAAGTGCATAAGATTAATTGTCAGTCATTGAACACAGTTTGGGGGCTAATTACATAAAAATTGATATTAAAAGAATACTACCAGATTGATTGAGTTTTGCAGTTTGTATTTAGTTTTCAAATTACTTCAGTTGAAAGGCAGTGGTAAGAAACAATAAAAATCCATTCAAAGCTGCAAAAGCAAATTAAGGTTTACTAGTCCTTTGAAAGACAAATGATCCAAATACTATAATGTAGGAAGGGCAGTAAAAATGATCCTGACATTTACGATAGATTTAATGTATAAAATCTTCCAAGATACCATATGTGGAACACCTTCCTCCCCACCTTCACACCCCTCCTGTTCCCATTGAGGTGAATTGATTTTATGAATACCTATGTCTGGGGTGTGTCTAAGCTAAGGCAGTGACAACAACTGTGTTCTCCTGAGTCTCCTTATAAATGACAAATGATCCAGTCTCCATGCCAACCTATTTCAGAGCACACAAAGTTAGTGATAATTACGGCATACAATTTCTCTCCTACTGGTTTATCAGGGCACTAGTCAGTCAGTCAATTTTGTCTTTATTAAGTACCTACTATGTACCACACTATGCTAGGCTAAGAGCTGGGGGATACTGAGCAAGGTCAAGAAAGTCATACTCCCATGCTTTTTAACTCCCTTTTATTTGTTTTCTTTCCCCCCATTAGAATATAAGATCCCTAGTGGAAAATAACTGTCTTATTTTTTTCTTTTTAGTCACTGCTTGTATTCCCAGACTTTAACATACCTACTATAATATAGTAAGGCCTTGATAAGCGTTCCTTCTATCTATCTATCTATCTATCTATCTATCTATCTATCTATCTATCTATCTATCATCTATCATTCAGTTGTTTCAGTTGTGTTCAACTCTTCATGATCCCATTTGGGGTTTTCTTGGTAGAAATACTGGAGGAGTACAGCATTTCCTTCTCTAGGTCATTTCACAGATGAGGAACTGAGGCAAACAGGGTTAAGTGACTTGCCCAGGGTTACACAGCCGGTAAGTGTCTTGAGGCCAAATTTAGGAAGATAATCTTCCTAACTCCAGGTCTAGTGCTCTATCCACTGCTCCACCTAGCTGCTTATCTATCCTATCTATCTACCATTTATTAAGCACTTATTAAAGTGTAGGCACTATGTTAAGCACTGGTGATAAAAAGAAAGACCAAAACAGAATCCTGCCCTCAAGGATTTCGAATTCTGTTAGGGTAGACAATACACAAGTAACAGCACAAGTAAATATAGGATATAAAGGGTATAAATGGGAGATAATCTAAAGACTTAAATGGGGGGGAGGGGGGAAGAGGAGGAGGGGTGCACCAGTGAGGAATGAGGAAAGTCCTCCTGCAGAAGGTAGAATCTGATGTCAGGGGTCTGAAGTGGAGCCCAAGCCCTACATACAGGATTACTTCCACTCTGAGGATGGCACAGCCACCTTTCCATGCTCCCAGACTCACAACCTTGCCATTGTCTCTGACTCTTCCCTCTCCCTTACTTTGCACAGTTATCTAATCATGTTGATTCTAATTCCAAACCATTCCTAATGTTGTATCTCTTCTATCTAGTCACATGGTGGTTACCCTGGTTAGTCCCAGGCTTCATTAGCTCTCAGTCAGTCTATCCAAATACTCTTTTAATATTGCCTTCTTGTTTCCATTCATTCCCCCTCTCCAAGCCATTCTCCATATAACTAGCAGTGCTAACATCCTGCCAAATCAATAGAAGGCACAAGCCAGATCTTATCATTTGCTCTGTTCAAAAATCTTCAATGTTTCCCTGTTACCTCTAGAATATAATTCAAAATTCTCTACCTGGCATTTGAAATCCTCCACTGTCTTTTCAAATTTATTTCATATCACTCTCCATGTTATTCTTCATTCCAAATGAAATAACCCACAAGCTATTTCCCAAACCCAGTATTCCATTTTTTCATCTTCATGTTTTACCCAGGCCATCAACATCCCTTGCCTAAAGCACCCTCCCTCCTCAGCTTCAGCTCTGAGAATCAATAGCATCCTTTGGTATCTCAGGAAATAATAATAATAACAACTCGCAGTTATATAGCATTTTAAGGTTTATATATACATATATATGTGTGTATAGACATATAATACATATATAATTTTAAGGTTTTTACATTTTACATTTTTATGCTTTACAAATATCATATTTGATCCTCATAACAACCTTGGGAGGTGGGTGCTATTATCACTTTACAGATGAAGAAACTGAGGCAGAAGTGAGATGACTTGCCCAGGATCACAGAGCTAGTAAATGTCTGAGGCCAGCTTCAAACCCAAGTCTTCTCAACCTCAGGGCCAGCATTCCATTCACTGGGTAACCTGGCTGCCTCTGATTTTCTGACACTTGCCATTTTTTTTTTTACAACCTCTCCTTCTGCCTAATACTCTTGTCCTACCCCTTCTCAGGAAATCTTTAATATCTGGCATCTTCCATGCTGGAAACAATCAGCTTCCTAGCTCCTCAGGACTATCTGCTTCTGACATCAGGGGTGGAATACTTCATGAGCCACACCTCACTGATCCTCAGGTTCATATCTATATCTATCTACCAGAGGGGTTTGGTCAGAAAATACTAGCAATTAAATGTAAAGATTTAAGCTACTTTAGGTGACAAAAATCGCCTATATTGAACAATAATAAATAAAAACATTAAATTGTCCTTACCTTCAACATCTCAAACTTGCAAAAGACAAACTATGAGTTTATATATTCTGATTCCCTACAAAAGAAATGGAGGCTTCATGAAGAACATTGTTAATAATGCTAACAGCATCTTTCTTAGAAGTTTCATGGCCTAGGGGATAGAATGCTAGAACTGGAGTAAAATATGGAATTCACATTCCAGCTCTAACATTTACCAGCTACACAACCATGGGCAAGTCATCTAACCTATCTGAGCCTCAGTTTTCTCAGCTGTAAAAATGGAGATAACATTAGCAGCTAAATATTTCACAGTCATATAACCACAGTGGGTGGAGCACTGGGTTTAGAATCAGGAAGACTGGACTTCCTGAGTTGAAATCTGGCCTCAAGCACTTACCCCACTGTGTGACCCTGGGCAAATCACTTAACTTTCTTTGCGGCAGTTTCCTCATCTGTAGAATGAGCTGGAGAAGGAAATGACAAACCATTCCAGTATCCTTGCCAAGAAAACCCCAAATGAGATCAGATATGACTGAAATGACTCAACGACAAAAATATTTCATGGGGTTGTTGTTAGGTGTGAATGAGATAATGTATGTAAAGTGTTTTGCAAACTTTAAAGTGCTATGTAAATGTCAGTTGTTTCTAAATATAAAATTACAGTATCACAGACTGAAAGATACATTAGAGATCTAGTCTACCTTTGAATTTTACAGATAGGGAAACTAAGGTCCACATGATTGCATCACATAGACAGTTAAGTTTCAGAGTCTGGATTTGAATCAAGGTCCTCTAATTTAAAATCTCTGCTCTTTCTAATAATGTATTTTCTGAAATAGCTTTAAATTAGAGCCTCCTTAAATTCCCTAAATTTTTTTTAATAAGAAATTTTGTACTGGGAAATTTTGCACTTGATGTCTTGCTGACAATCTGCAATTATGCTTATCTCCTCTCAACTTGTTATAAGAAAATCAGCATATTAAGATGAGACCTTCTATGAAGAGAAGATGCTACCTTGCTGATAATAATTCCCCAAGGCCATGGGAAGTACTGTGACAGAAATCAATAAGATTTCTAAACTGTTATATTAAAGAGTGGGTTGGCTGAGACACTTGAAATGCTAACTCAAATCCCAAAGCTGCACACCACCCAGCACTCATGGGAGTCAGGAAGGCTGCTTGCGTCATCAACCAATTGCCACTATGGGGCCTTCGAACTTTCCAGAGAAATGCTTACAGATCATTTTGGCCCCAAGTCTGAACATTTGGTAGTTCAATTCAAATAAAGCCCTCTCCATGGGTGCTCTATTAATAAAGTCTTTAAAATGGCTTCTCTCAACATTTTCTTTTTGATCTTTCATGATTTAATTAGAAACATCTTTAAAAAGGCTGGTTTTACTATGGTAGTATCACATCTGCATTTTCAGCAGTATGCTGTTTAATCACAATGGGTTATAAAGTGAAAGTCTCAGTACTCATTGTAATATCGAGTAGAACCCATGCATTTGGTCTTTTTTAGTGCCCCTGACTCATCATCTTATATTTGTTCATCAACATTTTAACTGCCTCTCTTAAAAATGTAATTTGATAGTTAATTCTCTAAACCTGGTTTAGTTTTGCTATTTCTTCTCAAAGTTGTGACACTTTTTATGCCTTTAATCTTTTTCAGTCTGCACCTGAACTCATATCTCTAACTCAAGTTGTAAGATTTGTCTGTATTTTCTGATTGGATTCATTTCTTTGCTCCTTGATAAATAACAAATATTCTAAACTTCCTGGATGATCCCTTTAAAAAGGGTTGCAGTGGATAGAGTGCTGGACCTAGATAGAGTCAGGAAGACCTGAATTCAGACCTGGTCTCAAATACTTCCTAGCTGTGGGAATCTGGGCAAATTGCTACTTAATTTTCATCTGACTCAATTTCCTCACCTGTCAAATGGATATATATATATATACATATATATATAATGTAATATAAAATGTATATGATAATAGCACCTAACTCTCAAGGTTATTATAAAGATAAGATAGTATTTGCAAATGACTTTGCAGATTATAAAATGCTATATCTGGTAGTCACTACTACTACTACTTCTGCTATTGCTGCTGCTGCTGCTGCTGCTGCTGCTGCTACTACTACTACTACTACTACTACTACTACTACTACTACTACTACTACTACTACTACTACTACTACTACTACTACTATTACCACCACTATTACTACAGTATTCCACAGTGCTGGATTATTTCACAATACATAACAATGGTGAGTAGCAGCAGTGTGATCAGCTATTACAGAGAAACTGGTAGTCTAAAGTGTTGCTCTTCAACATGAATATTCATGAAATAATTTTTGAAAAAATACTAAAGCTTAAATACACAATAAGAAGAGAAAAAGAAACATTATAAACTTAAATATTAAGATTTACATGCAAAGTAAGAAAGTAAAAAAAGCATTGCCATGTGTACAGCAGAACATGAGTATTCAAAATATATAGCAATAAATTTCCATTTTAAGAAAGTCCATACAATATATATCATAAATATTATGCATAGTATTTAGAGTAGTCCATCTTTTCTTTGCTTCCTTGTAAGCTTTCTTCTGTTCTCTGCTATACACTTTTTACTTTGTTCTTTTTTTTGCCCTTCCTCACACACTCCCCCAAGACTACAATTAAGTACAGATATATTTTGTACATACATACATATATACACAAAGATATATACATACATATACATACACTTTCATATATTTAGATGTTTATAATCATACTGATATGTAGACATACACATTCATATGCATATATGTAAGACCCTACAATACTTATTTGTCCTCTGTTTCTCTGAGGATGGATAAACTCTTTATTCATAAGTCTGAGTCTTTCCATGTTTTTCTAAATCCACTGACTTGTCATTACCCGCACCACAGCAATATTTCAACCTTATATTGTTTAGTTATTTTAAATGGTCTAAAGCAATATTAATTGATATGACTGACATATAGTTTCAAAATTTTTCTCTTTTGATTAAATCTATTTTAGCTTTAACCTTGTCTGAGATCATGATTACTACACTTGCTTTTTCTCCCCTAATAAATCCTACTCCTGATATTTATTTCTTGTTTGTGTGTATCTCTTATTTCCTATCCCTTCTGACTCCTACTTTACTTCTACCCTCTACCTTGCCCTCTAATTATTTAATCTATGACCCCCAAGTATCCCTCCCTTATCTTCCCATTCCCATTAACCTAAACACCCTTCTCTACCCCAGCATTATCCTTTATCCTTACCCTCCCCTCTAAAAATCCCTCCCTTATGCTCTCACCCCTCCGTATCCCCCAAGTCTTTTATTTCATTCTGAATTTGGAAGGCTTTTATACTATACATATATATACATGTATATCCATCTATCCATGTATTTATCTATCTATCTATCTATCTATCTATCTATCTATCTACCTATCTATCTATCTGTCTATCTATCTATCTATTTTTCTCTTAAACCCATTCCCAATGAAAGTCAGGTCCCAGTACTATCAGCCTTCTTCCCCCATCTAATTCCTCTGTGTCAATTCTTTCTCTTACACTTCATTTGTATAAGATAATTGCTCTTTTTACCTTTTTCTAAATAATTTCAATGTTTAGAATCATATCATACACAGGTCTACCCCAATCAATTACAACAATTTTAGACATACTTTTTACATTTCCTCATATAAAAAGTAAACAGTCTGTCCTTATTGAGTCCCTTGTAATTACTCTTTGATATGTACCTTATATTTTTCTTGGATTTTACACATCAAATCTTCTAAGTTCGTGATTTTTTTTTTTTAAACAAAATCCTGGAAATCTAGCAATTCATTGAATATCCTTTTTTTTTCATTCAGTTTAATATTTACTTTGCTGGGTATGATATTTTCAGCTACAACCCCAGTTCTTTTACTCTTCAATATATAGTGTTTCAAGACCTGTGGTCTTTTAGTTTCACTGCTGTTAGGTCCTTTGTGATTCTAATTGTGGCACTGACATATTTACATTTTTTTCTTGTTTATAATATTTTCTCCTTGAGCTGGGGATTTTGGAATTTGACTATGATATTCCTGTAGGTTTTCCTTGTAGGATCTCTTTTGGATAGTGAACAGAGGATTTTTTTCTATTTCTACTTTCCCTCTTATTCTCACACTTCAGGACAATTTTCTTTAATTATTTCTTGTATTAATATATCAAGATTCCTTTTTTGATCATAGTTTTCAGATAGTTCTATCTTTCTTATGTTTTTGCTTCTTGATCCATTCTCCAGGTCAGTTGTTTTATTCTGAGATGTTTCACATTCTCTTCTATTTTTTTTTTCATTTTTCATATTTTGCTTTATCATTTCTTGATCTCTTTCAACTTTGCTGGCTTCCCCTTTCCCAATTCTAATTTTCAAGGAATTGTTTTCTTTCTTAAGATTCTGCATGCTCTTTTCTAGTTGGTTGACTTTCTTTTCATAATCTTCTTGTGTTTCTTGGAGTGTTCTTTTTTTAAAAATTTTTTCTTCAATCTCTCTCATTTGACTTTTAGTCTTTTTAAAGTGCTTTTATGAATTCTTTTTGGGTAGGTGAACTTTGACATTACTTTTTAGGGTGGAATAGGCTTTTTTTGCTTCAGTATCCTCTGGAAATGAATCCCAGTCTTCTCTATTCCCATAGTAAATCTCTACATTTAGATTTTTTCTCCTTTGCCTGCTTTTTTTTTTTTTTTAGCAGCTTATTGTTTGTAGGACCTCTAGTCCTGGGGTATGGGGGACGGTGCCTTGGGCCTTGGATCTTCCTTCAGTTCTCTCCTCTGGCCTGGAATGGAAGTATCCATAGCCAGCACAGTCCCCACCCCACTGTTTCTGCACACAAGAGGCAGGCATGTGAAGATTCCTTCTTGCCCAGGGTCAGGTCTCAGTTGCATAGCTGGGTCTAGCATCCCTTATCAGAAGAGGTTCCCTCAGTCTTCCCTGGCTCTGAAACCCAACTCTATCCCCTGCTGTCTGAAAGGTGAAAATTACTGTGGCTGGTGATGAGGCTACCTCCCAACCCAGCTAGCCCCAGGGTTCACAGCTTGCAGTTTCAGCAGAACTAGCCCGGAGTTGTTTACTCTTCACAGGGACCAAAACTCAGTCATGGGATTTTTATTCCTATCTTCTCTAGTAGTTCTAGGAGGACCACTGTTCTGCCCCAAATTTTGTTTATTTTTACAACTATATGTTTGCCCTGAGGCAGTATTTTATCTTGTTTATGAGGGAAATCTGGAGAGCTTGGGATTTTCTGACCTACTCTACCATCTTCCCAGAATCATCTCCCCTTCTCACGGAACAGTCACTCTTCTTGAAGGTTATACACATAGTATTCTGGGTACTTCATATAGAACATCTCAAATGAATGAAAAATCTCATGACAAGAGGTTAGTTATTCATGACATTAGAACATGGCTTATTTCTTGCAATACCACTTTTCCCATTTAAAAAGTGATACTCAAACTTTTTCTTTCTACCTGAAAGAATAGTGGAAAATTAATATTTGAATACTAAGTGGATATTGAGGAAAACATGGTGTTTTGGTTTTTTCTTTGCCAGAAAATACAATATCCTAACCTAGCTTTGATACTTCAGTGGATCTGTGACTTAATTGATGAGAACATGCCCTCTAATATTTCAGATCACAGTCCATCCTTGCCTGTCCTTTCTATACAGCTTTTATCCCGCTTTAAAGCCTCTACAGGCCTTCATCCCTGTGGTTCATATTCATATCTGTTCTTGCTATAAATGCAATGGGTCCCTCTCTCCACATCATCAGCCATACTCCTTTTCTGGTCATATATCTCTCTGATGATACCTTTTATGCCTATTGTTTTGCAGAACTCTTGGTTAACAACGTGCTACAACCTACTCACTCCTGCTCTGCTCCTGAATTGTCCTTTGGGTGATCTACCACTGGCATTCTTTAATAACTGGTTTATTCCATGATTCACAGCCATACAAAATCACTAGAAGGATATTGGTGTGAAATTCTAAGCAAAACAGAAACCCTTTATCCATATAGAAAAGATGAAGTTAATGCCGAATATTTATATAGTGCTTTAAGGTTTACAGAATGCTTTACAAATATTATCTCATTCTATCTTCACCTCCCCCCTAGGTGGGGGAGGTAGATTCTATTATTATCTCCATTTTATAGATTGGGAAACTGATGCTGAGATTCAATAATTACTTGCTCAGAGTAATAAGCATCTGAGATAGGATTTGAACTCAAGTCTTCCAGACTCCAATGTATTATGTGTATCACACAATCATTTGGAATATTTTTCAAATCCTTCTAATGAAAGATTAATGGAAATTGATGGAAAAAAAAAAGTCAGATAATAGATTTAGCAATCCAAACATCCCTCCCCTCATTGTTCAGATTTCCAAGCAGAAGTTCTGTTCCGAGTGAAGGAGAAGGGTGGGAAAGGGTAGAAAGAAAATTACCTAAATACACTTCTGGTGTTAGTTCTATTATCCCCTATGTATATATCTTATCTATCCAGTTGGATTACAAGTTTCCTGAGGTAGAGGCTTTGTATCTCCCATAGCAATAGTACAAAGAGGTACATGCCAAAAATAATGGCTGATTCCTTAGAATGATCTAATCATAGAATTGGAACTAGAAAGGACCTTGAGGGTCATCAAGCCCAGCCCCCCTCTTCTCTAGTCAAGGCACTGAGAAGTTAAATGACTTAAGCAAGGTCATGCAGGTATTAAGTTAAACTAGAATTCCAGCCCAGGTTCTCTGACTGAAGATCTAGCACCCTTTCTACTACCATGCTGCCTTGGAATTAGTCAACTATACCAATCAAATTTTCTTCTAGCAAACCCTTTGCTTCCAGGGTTCTTTTGCCATTAATAATCTAGGCTGGCAATTGATTTTAACCAGTCTGTTGTCCTTCATAATTGAAGAGGAATAAAATGACATCACAATATCGGGATCACTGTACAGTATGTCAATGGCTGGCTGATCAAATCAATATGAGCTTAAAAGGCTCTACCACAGATTGGGCACAAATAGTTCATATGGACTTTTGGGAACCAGCACACAAAATTTTCAGAAAAATGAATGTAGATATCAGAAGATGGAGGAGAGCAGCAGAGCCTTCCTGCTTCCTTAGAACCACACCATATAGAGAGCTGCCTGGTTTGAGGCTCTATAACTGGAGGTTGTTTTGTGTATTATTCAGTGTAATGGATTTTGTGCTTGGAGTTAGGAAGACCTAGGTTTAAAGCCTGTCTCTGATACTAACTGCATGAAGCTGGGTTTAATCTCTCTGAGACTTAATCAGTTCACCATTACATAGAAATATCTAGAGTACCTGCATCAGGGCTGTTGAAACACTGTATGTAAAGCACTTTGCAACCCTTAATGAAGTATATATAAATGCCAGTTATTATTATTACTGAAACTAGCCCCCAAATGCTTTATTTTACTGTGTTCATAGTCATGTGGGACCAGTAGGACCTCAGATTCCTGTCCTTTGCTCCAGTCTGATAAATTCAATGGTATGGTGGGGCAAAATGAAAGACTGTCCACAATGCTTTTAAAAGTCAATTGTTACACTTTAAGTGTGGCAGAATAATAATAATAATTGTCACCACTTAAACAGTGCCTTTCATCTGTGGATCTCAAGGCACTTCAACACTGTTCACATTATTTGAGTGAATTTCTTTTGGAAGACACGGCAAACTGAGAGACTGTAATATGAGGTTAGCTATGCTAATTTTGTTTTCTTTAACAAATGCAAAATAAATAGCCTACTAAAAAGCCAGATAATATCTTAAAGATAAATCCTTCCTAAAGCAGGTTATTTTAAAAGGGGGACTTTGTTGTTGTTGTATGTCAGTGACATTGAAAAATTTTATTTTAAAATAAAAAAAGGCCTTGATTGATTATCATGAATTTTTTGGCTTCTGCTTTTATCAAAGATGCAAAGGCAGGCAACTTGCTTGTGTACAGGAAAAAATGACTTTAATGAATAGGAAAACCATAGCGTTTAAGAGCTTTGGACCATCTTGCATTTTAGGAGTAAATTTTATGGAAAACTGTGTAAATAGAGCATAATTATTTTGAAAATAGAAGTCTTTGTTATTAGTTGTGTAACTGTCATGGGCACAGAAAGCACCCTGCTGTATAGACAAAAGGCTAAAAAAGTTACCTGTAGAGTTTTTGCTATGAAAAGAATAAAAACTGAAAGTATTGGATGAACTTTCGGTTCACACACTCAAATGCTGAATGTCAAACCTGGTGGAGGGAAAACCACGTTCATCTGATAACCGGATTACTTAGAACAAAAATAGAGAAAATTAAGAACTGAAGAGCAGAAAATTAAGGTGGAATGCAATTTAAAGAATAAGGAGATGATCTAGGCTTTCTTTTCTATCCCCCCCAGTGTCCAGCTAATTAAAATTACAATCAAAATGAAAGCGTCTAAACTTGTAAATATCTTTAGCTAATGATTTTGTCTTTTTAATCATCTTCACATTCAAAGTCTTCTTTTATTCATTTAGGGCTTTACAATAAAAAGAAATTGTTTTTTCCCCTCAGTAAAATCCTCCTTTTAATTTTCCCTTATCTACTCCTCTTTGCATCATACATTCAGTATTTCTTTTTGCTCTTCCTGTTTTTATATCATATTCTTTCAGATTTTCCTATTCCTTTGAACATACTTTAAAGAACCTGAAAGTTGGGTATGCTCAGCGTCCTAATTTCATATCAAAAGGCCTATGTTTATTGTTTCTTTAAAAATGTTACAGCAGAGACACAAATATAGACCTTTCCAAGCCCCATCTCCCTAAAAGATAATTACTCATTATATGAAATATAAGTTTATATAATTACATATTTCAAAAAGGGTAAGTTGATACACAATATTCTTTTCTATACATTTCCCTTCAGAACCTATACTGCCTAGAAATTTAATTTTGTTTTTCTATCTAGACGCCAACTTAGGTTGCCTCTAACCCAGGAGAATTTTGCTCTACATATATACAAAACAGGTGCAGCCATCATCCAAATAACCTGCAGAGAGCTTAGGAACTAATGCAAAGAAGGGGTCTTCTAAGAGCTAAGCAGGGATTTCATGGAGACCAAAGACTGGTAGGGAATGTTAATATTTTTGGCTTGGCAGCCTGTACTTAAATAAAGTCTACTAAAGTCTATAAATAAAGTACGTATCTATTTTCAAGTAAAACTTATAATATGTCGCCATTCATTACTGTACTTCTTGTCCCAATCACTGGTAGTGGGATAGTAAGGTTTGTGTTTTAAACAACTCCTCAAAAACATCAGCTAGTAATAATAACATGAATCTAACAATACCAATATTACTATAGTGCATACTATTTTCCAGGCACTGTGTAAAGCATTTCAAAATTATCATGTTTGATAATAGAACAGGCAAAGTGCCTAGCACATAGTAGGCAAATGTTTACTGACTTACTGGTTCTCTTTTGTTTTTTCTCAAACATCACAATTTTTGTAAAACCTGCCTTTTAAAAATCTTTGATGGCATATTAAATAAATTTTCTCTCATTTCAAACACACACACACGAGGAAGACTTAGTATGGCATTTATTAAGTACTTTCTAAATCCCAGGCACTATGTTAAACATTGGGAATACAAAGCCAGGTAAAAGATAGTATCTGTTCTTAAGGAGATCACAATCTAATGGGAAAGACAACATGAAAATAACTAGGTACAAATAAAATATATACAAGATAAATTAGAGGTAATCAATAGAGGGAAGGCACTAGTAATAAAGGGATTATGAAATGCTTCTCATAGAAAGTGGGATTTTAGGTGGGACTTGAAGGAAGTCAGGGAAGGGAGGGGAAGAGTAAGGAAAACATTCCAGCTTGGGGAATAGCCAGTGAAAATTCCCAGTGTCTGGGAAGAGGTAAGGGAAACATAAAATGTTGAGGTTTAGGGTGTATGAGACCCCAAAATACCAATACGCTGAGTCCTGCCAAATGAATTTGACTCAAGTCTTCTCTCAGCCAAAGAAAAGCAAAGTTTATTAAAGGTTCGCCATACTGGATAGACCCTTAAGGAGCCTCAGTATCTGTGACACCTGTACTGGACAACTGGGCCAGAATCATCTGACACAGAGTGAATCTGTGCAAGATCATTCTCTGGCACTCTCACAGTTCATGGAGGCAAGATGGGGTCTTATATACAGAAAGGTTGTGGGAGGATTTTAGGGATGGTCTAGAGGAGGAATTTGGGAGGGTCTTCAGGAAGAGTCAAATGAGGTCAGACTCCAGTGAAGAGAGATCAAGGTGGGAAGTAGCTGGAGGCTACCTAGAGACAATGGAGGGTTTGGGAGGATCAAGGGTGGGAAGTTGCTGGACAAAGAAGGGCTAGGTTAGAAACAGAGATTTGGGTGGCCTCAGGCAAATGCCTCATCAAATGGGAAGATTCAATCAGAGTTCAAGGGGGTTCCCAGAACCTCTGGATTGTCTTGTGTGAGGAGAAGCAAAGACTCCAAGGTCACAGGATCACAGAGTACCCAAAGGAGGTTGTGTGTGTGTGTGTGTGTGTGTGTGTGTAAGATTATAATTGGGATAATTGGGAAAGTTGGGGGGAGCAGGTTTTGAAGGGCTTTGAATGTCAAAGAGAGGGTTTTATATTTGATCTTGAAGGTGATAGGGAACCATTGGAGTGTATTAAAGGAGGGAGAGGAGAGAAGGTCAGATCTGTGCTTTAGAAAAATTAATTAGACATCCAACTGAAGGGAGAAACAAGCAGGGAGACAAGAGGAGTTGTTGCAGTAGTGTAGGCTCTAGGCCAGGGGTGGGAAACCTGAGGTTCCAAGGTCACATGTGGCTCTCTAGGTCCTCAAGTGCAACCCTTTGACTGAATACAAATTTCACAGAACAAATCTCCTCAATAAAAGGATTTGTTCTGTAAAACTTGGACTTAGTCAAAGGGCTACACCCAAGGACCTAGGAGGCCAAATGAGGCTGCAGTTTCCCCATCCCTATTCTAGGCATTGTTAGTAATATTATAATAGCATCTCCTGAAGATGTGGCTTTATTCCTATTTAAGTGCTGCAAGGGCTACCCCCTAGATGTAGCATGTAGTGTCACTGTGAGGCTCTAAGGGGAGTAGAATAAACATTTCTATCCTCTTTTACCCCCAGCCTTCTCCAAAAGAGACTTTAGTTGTGCCAGAGTCAGTAGATGGAGACTGGGGCCCGAAACTACCACTGATCTCAGAGAGGAGGTACTGGGCTAGAATTATATCTATCTACTCCATTATATATTTTAGTCTATAAGATGTGGTTTTTCTCAGGTTCAAGATAACTTCTGGTTGCTATTTCATTAACTGGGTGGGAACAGGACCCCAAGCTTTATATCCAAGGTGTAACTTCCTATCAGATACCAGTTCCACAATGAACACACATAAAGCTGAGCAAAGGAACCCTTTTTCCAATTCAACAGCTGGAAAGAAATCAGAGGAAGAATACATAGGAGAATATGTACCAGGCAATACAGAATAAGGGAGCTCTCCCACAGGGAGTGAGGTAACGGCACAACAAAGGGAGAGGAAGAGTGGGAGATGGAGAAAGAGGAAGAGAGAGGGGAAGAGGAAGAGGGAGAGAGAGAGGAAGAGTTCTAGATTTCACCTAAGGGGAAATTCTCCAAAGTCTCCAGTGTAGAAGGCTAGAGATAGAGACTGCTAGTTCCTCTCATGTTGCCTTCTTAGTGTGGTTGGCATCTTCTCTCGTCTAGGGGGAGCAAAAACTTCTCAGACAGGCGGAGCCAAGATGGCAGAGTAGAAACAGTTCATGCAAGCCACTCTGCCCCCAGATTCCCTCCAAACTATGTAAAAGGGAACTCTGAACAACTTCTGGAGCCCCAGCACCCACAGAACGACACAGAGAAGCTAACCTCCTGCTGAGGATAGCCCAGCAGCCCTGCAGGAAGGACCAGCTCGGAGCTCTGGGAGCCGACAGCGTGCAGAGCAGAGTGCGGGGAGCCGAGCTGAGCTGAGCCCAGGTCCCCTTGAGCCATGGTTTTAGCCCCAGGGCGGCAGGGCCAGCAGCCGGCTGGAGAGACCCCAGAACACCAACACCTGTGGCAATTCCAGAATTATCAACATAGACATGCCTAGGACAAAGTGAGAGGTTAGTGCCCTATGGACTTTGGGACCAGTATTTGGGGAATGCGTTGGCTTCCTCCCCTGGGGGCTAGAGGAGACACGCCATTTTGTAGTTTTCAGAGGCAGCTCCAGCTCCTGGCCTGCGAACAGTCTTGGGGGGTAATCGCTCTTGCTTTAACCTCCCTGGATCTGGATTGTGATCTGGGGTGGAGGTCGTGGGTGGATTTCCAGCTTCCAGAAACGGAAGCTGTCCCCCACACATTCGGGACGAAAATTCCGGTCTGGCAGCGGAGCATTAGTGTGGCAACAAGCCCAAAAGTCAAGTAATTAAGTGGCAACATGCCAAGGCAAAGGAAACAGAAAAATGCAACCCCAGACTCCTACTTTGGGGGCATAGAGTGGGAAAAGGACTGTGAGGTCAGAAGTCCTGCTCCAAAAGCCCCAGGGGAAACCATGAGCGGGTTGCAGGCCATAGAGGACCTTAAGAAGGACTTTAAAAATCAAATAAGAGAAGTGGAGGAAAATTTGGAAAGAGAAATGAGAAGGATGCAGGAAAAGTATGAAATGAGGGTCAACAGCCTGACTGAGGAAAACAACACCTTAAAAACAGACTAACTCAAATGGCAAAGGAGGCCCAAAAGGGCAATGAGGAGAAGAATGCCTTAAAAAGTCGAATTTGCCAGATGGAAAAAGAATCTCAAAAGTTCACTGAGGAGATTCATTCCTTCAGAGTTAGACTGGAGCAAATGGAAGCTAATGACTTTATGAGAAATCAAGATGCTGTTAAGCAGATCCAAACAAATGAAAGATTAGAAGGCAATGTGAAATATCTCATGGGAAAAACCACTGACCTGGAAAATAGATCCAGGAGAGACAATTTAAAAATTATTGGACTACCTGAAAGCCATGATCAAGGAAAGAACCTAGAAATCACCCTTCAAGAAATTCTCAAGGAAAACTGCCCTGATGTTTTAGATCCAGAGGGCAAAATAGAGGTTGAAAGAATCCACAGATCACCTCCTGAAAAAGATCCCAAAAAGAAAACTCCCAGGAATATTATAGCCAGGTTCCAGAATCCCCAGATCAAGGAGAAAATACTACAAGCAGCCAGGAAGACACAATTTCAATATTGTGGAAACACAATCAGAATAGCCCAGGACCTGGCAGCTTCTACACTGAGGGATAGAAGGGCATGGAATATGATATTCCAGGGGGCAAAAGAGCTGGGAATGAACCCAAGGGTCACCTACCCAGCAAAACTGAGTATTTTGTTTCAGGGGAAAATATGGTCATTCTGTGGAATAGAGGACTTTCAAGCATTCTTGAGGAAAAAACCAGAATTGAATAGAAAATTTGACATCCAGACACAAGAAGGAAGAGATGCCTGAGAAGGTAATCAGGGAAAAGAAATCAAAAGGAACTTATCAAAGTTGAACTATTTACATTTCTATATGGAAAAACAATAACAGTGACTGAGGAAACCTTTCTCAGTATGAGAATAAGGGAAGAAGGGGGTGTGGTCATATGAATACATATGTGAATGTGTGTGTATATGGTTACAGTTATATATGGATAGAGGGCATAGGTTGAATTTGTTGGGAAGGGAGGATACTCAAGGGGTGAAATTATGAGGTGAGAGAGGAAAGTGGCAAGAGGAGATGGGGAGAGACAGGGTAGGGTAAACTACTTCATGTAGAAGAAGCAAGGGGAAGTGGTTGCAAGGGAGGGGGAGAATAGGAAGGCAAAAAGGCAAAACCACATTCTCATTGAATTTGGTTCAGGGAGAGAATGTCATACATACTAAATGGGATATCTCAACCTACAGCAGAGTAGGGGGAAGGGAGATAAGAGGAGGGATGAGGGATGGGGAGGGCATCCTTGGGGGGAGGGGAGGTTGAAAGTACCCACTATAGAAGAGCGACAGGATCATGTAGGGAATGGACCAGGTGGGGGGTGGGATGAGTGGGAGGGAATTATAAGCAGCCTTGTACAATATATCTACTATGATAATGTTTTGCATAGCTAGACATGTACAACATATACTGAATTACCTATCTCCCCAGAGGGAATGGGTGACAAGGGAGGAAAGAAATGGATCTGAAATTCAAGGTCTTAAGATTTAATGTTTCAAATATATATAAATACTATTATTAATATTCTTTTGCTTGTAATTGGGAGATAAGATGTGCAGGCATTGGGACACAAAGATTCACCTTCCTCCAATGGAATAGTCGAAGGGGGTATGGGAGAAGGTATGGGAGAGAGCAGATTGGAGGAAGCGATATCTTGCGGGACTGCTATTCTGGGAGGGTGGGTAGGGGAAAAACAGGGGGGGGGAAATGATTGTAACTCAAAATCTGGCGGAAATGAATGATGTAAAACAGAAGTTAATAAAGCATTTGAAAAAAAAATAACTTCTCAGACAGTTTTGGATTGTTAGCTTCCCTCTTCCTCCTCCATTGGTGCTGTCATTTAGCAACAGACACGTTTCAGGAGTCTTTCCACCCCCATCTTCAGTCCTTTGTCTGTTTTTCCACCTCTGTGGGCCCCTCCTCCCAGCCAGTGGGGGTCAGGGACAGCCTGAGCTCACTCCCCCAAACAATGGGAGTGAGGGACAATGGGGGAACTATGACTCTGCTGTGTTAGGGTTTAAAAACTTTGGCCACACCTTGTGTGCCTCTTCCTCATGATCAGCCATGGGGAAGATGGCCCTCTTCTCCTAGGGAAGAGAATAAATTTCTGTTCTTATCCTAAGAGATCTCTGTGTTCTTGATTAAATTTTGGATGATTTTTTTTTCATTCCAAACACTCTTCTCTCTCAAAGCTGGAAGACAGAAGAGCTCAATGACTTCAGAATCAAAAGTGACTCAAGTGACTCCCCTAAACTTAAAAAAGACTGACGAGCTCTTCCCATGGTGGAACAAGTAGGGGTATATGAATATAATGGAATACCATTGTGTTATAAGAAATGATAAGCAGGTGGTTTTCAGAAAAACCTGGAAAGACTTACATGAATTGATATATGAAGTGAGCAGAACTAAAAGAACATTGTACACAGTAGCAGCAATATTGTGCAAAGATCAACTATGATAGACTTGACCCTACTCAGCAATACAATGACCCAAGAGAATTCCAAGAGACACATGACAGAAAATGCTGTCCACATCCAGAGAAAGAACTATGGAATCTAAATGTAGATTGAGGAATACTATTTATTTTTGTTTTTTGTTTTTTCTTACCCATGTTTTTTCCCTTTTGTTCTGATTCTTTTTTCACAAAATAGTTATTTTGTGAAACAAAACAAGGAAATATGTTTAACATGATTGTACATGTACAACCTATATCAGATTGCTTGTTTTCTTGGGGGGGACATAGAGCGAGTGAGGGAGAAAAAATTTAGAACTCAAAATCTTATAAAAAATGAATGTTGAAAATTACATGAAATTTGAAAAAAATACAATACTATTAAGTTAGGGGAAAAAATTTTAAAAAAAGTTCGCTCCTCTCCTGCTCTTGCCAACTCTGCCTTACCCCTCCTATAGGCACAGGGCATTGATCTCTACCAATAAGGAAAGAGTATCCCAGAAATCACTGTCCAATCCCTACTATTAATTACCCTCCATCAGGACTGTTGAGAAAATCACAGCCTGGACATCCCAAGGACCACAGGTAGGCAGCAGCAGAGGACATCACTCTAAAACACAAGGTTGAATATATTCTTCCTAGCATTGAGATCCACCACCCACCAGGTAAGGCAAACCTCACGAACTATAGCCTTCTCATTGATATCTGGCTTGTCCTTCCCCTACACAGGCAACCTATAATTTTAAAAGATGTGATGTTTCTCTTGTGGCTCACTCACTCAAATCACAATAGCCATTTAGATCACTCGAATGTTGACCATTACTACTCTTGGGTTTCTAGGAATAATGCTGTGATTATAGTCCTAAATGCTAGTTAATAAGGCCCCACCAGCGTTCTTTACCTTAATTAGCCAGTGGATATTCTTTGAAGAAAACACATTTACTCAAATTAGCATAAAAAGAAAAAATTAACAAGTTTTTCCCCTAACACCAGGAAAACTATCTTCCACAAATACACCCAAGGTTCAGGAAGGATGAGTAGGCACGAACTTAAAATACAATAGTAGTGATTCACACATGCAGGGAATAAATGTGGCCAAGAAAGACAATTGACAGAACTATAGGCCCTAGATATCTTTTTCTCCTTCCAAAGGTTCCTCACAAAATTCTCTATGAGTTGCTCCATTTTTTAGCTCAGCCAACTCCTTGGATGACAGGGCAGCTCCATAGGACAGCTGGGCCAGCTGGACTTGTTGCTCCTAGGGTACAGTGTTTCACATGGAGAGTAAATCTGCTGGGTTGACCAAGTCACTCAGGGGACTGACTGCTTGTAAGAAGACAGAGGCTGTTAGAAGGGGCAGGTAGGCAAACTGCTCTGCCACTGAACATCTTCTGCCTGGTGAGGTCCAGCCCTCCCCTCCCCTCCCCCTCAAGGTTTAGTTTCTGATGTGCAGTTGTGGTCTTTTTCCACTTTCAGTCAATGGTTGAAGCAGTAAGCTAGATATTTTAAATTGGAGCACTACAAAATTCTCATCTATAGGACAATGAACCTTAGTTTAAAATCTACAGAATTTTATTCTGTTTGACTCCATCAAAGCCCGGGTCCTGAGACTGTTTGTCATATCCAGTTTGGGGAAAGGAGGAGTCTTGCCTCTGCTATGGACAAATTCTTCCTAACTCAAAAGCCCCTTCCCTCAGTGAGCCAATCCATGTTGCCCAAGGGTTATTAGCTTCAGTTCAGTCATTTTCATCCCCCACATTCCTTTGGGAATTTCATATAGATGAGTGGTTAGGTACAAATGTGACCTGGACGCAAGTTCATTTTCTTGTTGGCCTCTTCATAGGTCATTGAGGTATTCAAGTCTTCCACCCTGTTTTTTTCACTGTTAGTTTTTATCTTTATGTGTCAGTATCTCTGTCTTTTAACCCATTTAGAACTTCAGCTTTTGTTGAAAGTTTCACTTCAACACCCTTCTTACCTAAGGCAAATCTTAAAAAGCAAACCCCGTGTCTCTGCAGTTTCTAGAAACTGTGGAGACAGATGTGATAGAAAGCCCCACACATGTATCATTTATCGTGTATCGCACACACACGTATATTCTTCCTGCAGGAAAGCACATCTTGGTAACATTCCTTTTTGGGAATAGCTGCCAGGGATTTTCATCTTTCTACACATATTGTATTGGGTGGCAGAAACGGTAAAGAACTTAACAGAATCAGGCAATAAGCAGACCACCAGAAGAGGCACTGAAAAGGGGAGTGGGAAGCAAGTTCCCCTACCTGCATCTGTGTAGGGTTACCTGTGTCTATATGAATACTGGCAAAGATGACCCAACCGTAACTTTTGGCAGAGAAAGATTTCTGGAGAACTCTTTTCTGAAAGTCTAGTGGAAGTTCCACTTAAATTGTTTTATTTCTGCCAGATAGCTAGACACAATCTGAATTTACAGGTTTTCTCCTATTCTATCAATACACAGCTGCGAAGTTCTTTTATCTTGGTGTAAAAGGTGTTATACATATAATTCCAGCATTAGGGTGCAGAAATATAGAATTTTCAGTGGAATGTAGGGAGAGATTTGAAAAGAAATTTTGTGTTAGGATGCTTGCTGACTTGATTTGACTGCATACTCTGTATTTTTATCTTTTACAAGGTACTTCCTGGTATTCACTAAAGATTCATGGACTTTGGGATTTTTTGGGACTTAGGGATTTTTTTCATCAATGGACAACTGGAACAATTAGCAGATTGAATAAAGAACACTGAATAATGATCATTTTGCAGATGAACTCTTAGCTCAGTACAAACATACAAATCCATCAAAACAACTTGTATTGATTATAAATACAATCATTAACAGTAACTTTAGGGGGTCAGCGCCAAGATGGCGGAGTAGAAACAGCTTGTCCAAGCCACTCTGCCCCCAGATTCCCCCCAAACTATGTAAAAGGGGACTCTGAACAACTTCTGGAGCCCCAGCACCCACAGAACGACATAGAGAAGCTAACCTCCTGCTGAGGATAGCCCAGCAGCCCTGCAGGAAGGACCAGCTCAGCAGTCTGGGACCTGGCAGCCCGCAGAGCGCAGGAACCGAGCCCAGCCCAGGTCCACATGAGCCGAGGTTTTAGTCCCAGGGCGGCAGGGCCAGAAGCCAGCTGGAGGAACCCCCAGAACACCAGGAGCTGTGGCGACTCCAGAATTATCAACATAGACATGCCTAGGACAAAGTAAAAGGTTAGTGTCCTATGGACTTTGGGACCTGTATTTAGGAAATGTGTCAGCTCCCTCCCCTGGGGGCTAGAAGCCGCTGAGGACAAATGCCATTTTGTAGTTTTCAGAGGCAGCTCCAGCTCCCAGCCTGCAAATCGTAGGGAGATCCAGTGATCAGTCTTGGGGGACAATCGCTCTTGCTTTAACCTCCCTGGATCTGGATTGTGATCTAGGGTGGAAGTTGTGGGTGTGTTTACAGCTTGCCAGAAACGGAAGTTGCCCCCCACACGTTCGGGACGAAAATTCCTCTAGCTGGCATAGTGTGGCAACAAGCCCAAAAGTCAAATAATTAAGTGGCAACATGCCAAGGCAAAGGAAACAGAAAAATGCAACCCTAGACTCCTATTTTGGGGGCATAGTGGGAAAAGGACTGTGAGGTCAGAAGTCCTGCTCCAAAAGCCCCAGGGGAAAACATGAGTGGGTTGTAGGCCATAGAGGACCTTAAGAAGGACTTTAAAAATCAAATAAGAGAAGTGGAGGAAAAATTGGAAAGAGAAATGAGAAGGATGCAGGAAAAGTATGAAATGAGGGTCAACAGTCTGACTGAGGAAAACAACACCTTAAAAAATAGACTAACTCAAATGGCAAAGGAGGCCCTAAAGGGCAATGAGGAGAAGAATGCCTTAAAAAGTCGAATTTGCCAGATGGAAAAAGAATCTCAAAAGTTCACTGAGGAGATTCATTCCTTCAGAGTTAGACTGGAGCAAATGGAAGCTAATGACTTTATGATAAATCAAGATGCTGTTAAGCAGATCCAAACAAATGAAAGATTAGAAGGCAATGTGAAATATCTCATGGGAAAAACCACTGACCCTGGAAAATAGACCCAGGAGAGACAATTTAAAAATTATTGGACTACCTGAAAGCCATGATCAAGGAAAGAACCTAGAAATCACCCTTCAAGAAATTCTCAAGGAAAACTGCCCTGATGTTTTAGATCCAGAGGGCAAAATAGAGGTTGAAAGAATCTACCAACCACCTCCTGAAAAAGATCCCAAGAAGAAAACTCCCAGGAATATTATAGCCAGGTTCCAGAATCCCCAGATCAAGGAGAAAATACTACAAGCAGCCAGGAAGAAACAATTTCAATATTGTGGAAACACAATCAGAATAGCCCAGGACCTGGCAGTTTCTACACTGAGGGATAGAAGGGCATGGAATATGATATTCCAGGGGGCAAAAGAGCTGGGAATGAACCCAAGGGTCACCTACCCAGCAAAACTGAGTATTTTGTTTCAGGGGAAAATATGATCATTCAGTGGAATAGAGGACTTTCAAGCATTCTTGAGGAAAAAACCAGAATTGAATAGAAAATTGACATCCAGACACAAGAAGCAAGAGATGCCTGAGAAGGTAATCAGGGAAAAGAAATCAAAAGGAACTTATCAAAGTTGAACTATTTACATTCCTATATGGAAAAGCAATAATTGTGACTGATGATATCTTTCTCACTATGAAAATAATGGAAGAAGGGGTGTGGTCATATGAATACATATGTGAATGTGTGTGTATATGGTTACAGTTATATATGGATAGAGGGCATAGGTTGAATTTGTTGGGAAGGGAGAATACTCAAGGGATGAAATTATGAGGTGAGAGAGGAAAGTGGCAAGAGGAGATGGGGAGAGACAGGGTAGGGTAAACTATTTCATGTAGAAGAAGCAAGGGGAAGTGGTTGCAAGGGAGGGGGAGAATAGGAAGGCAAAAAGGCAAAACCACATTCTCATTGAATTTGGTTCAGGGAGAGAATGTCATACATACTAAATGGGATATCTCAACCTACAGCAGAATAGGGGGAAGGGAGATAAGAGGAGGGATGAGGAGGGCATCCTTGGGGGGAGGGGAGGTTGAAAGTACCCACTATAGAAGAGGGCCAGGATCATGTAGGGAATGGACCAGGTGGGGGGTGGGATGAGTGGGAGGGAATTATAAGCAGCCTTGTACAATATATCTACCATGATAATGTTTTGCATAGCTAGACATGTACAACATATACTGAATTACTTATCTCCCAAGAGGGAATGGGTGACAAGGGAGGAAGGAAATGGATCTGAAATTCGAGGTCGTAACATTAAATGTTTCAAATATATATAAATACTACTATTAATACTCTTTTGCCTATAATTGGGAGATAAGATGTGCAGTCATTGGGACACAGAGATTCACCTTCCTCTAATGGAAAAGTCGAAGGGGGTATGGGAGAAGGTATGGGAGAGAGCAGGTTGGAGGAAGCGATATTTTGTGGGACTACTATTCCGGGAGGTTGGGTAGGGGAATAACGGGGGGAAAATGATTGTAACTAAAAATCTGGCGGAAATGAATGATGTAAAACAGAAGCTAATAAAGCATTTGTTTTAAAAAAAAAAGTAACTTTAAAGGTGCAAAGCACACAAGCATTACTGAAATGAAGGTGGAGATGTTTAGTAGTTGATGTGTCCCATACAGACACCAAAGGAGTAATGGGGCCTAGCTTAAGTCTGTCATACTATTGCCCTCACCTCATCCCAAAGAAGAAGAGAGGAAGAATCAAGAGAAGGAAAGAGTATCACTCCCTACTGTTCCTGTGACCACCAGGATGAGAAAAGAGAGGGGAAAAAAGATCAGATCTCCCAGAAGACCTGGGTCTGTAAGTCTCACCTACTATTTTTGCTTTCAGAAGGTCATGGGTCATACTCTCAAGACTGCTGCTCTACCCTTAAGTTAAAGCCACTCACTGAAGCAACTGGAATGAGATTTGCCTTTAAAGGATTTTTTTAAAATGAGGAGACACTTTTTCCTACTGATTTCAATTTCTTCATTTGCTGGCAGGTGCTTTTCAGAATAATCAATTACATATATGATAAACACCCAAAAATCCTGACCAGGAAGAATACCCATGGTCTAACAAGGAACTTTTCAGCACCTAATGACTAATTTATTAATCATTATTTATCTATTGATTATGAATAAAACTTTAATAATAATCTTAAAGATACAAGACATTCAAAGATATTTCCATACCCAAAATTTATTAAAGGATATTTTCTGCACTCTACTGGAGACAGGAGTGGGATAGTGAGGCAATTCTCCATATTGGGATGGCTAAAGATGGGTTCTCAACTGTCCATTTTTGGATTAAAAAAATCCCATCTTAATTAAATCTGTTAGAGATGTTCCCTCCTTTTCAAGGCTTCCAGGACGCTATCTAGGAGGTTCAAGATATTATCTACTACCTCTACTTCCAGATCTATGCTTTCAAATCTTTAGGAATATTAATTGGATTATGGCAATGAGTAGAAAAGTAGAATACTGCCTAATTTATTCAAGGTTAGCTAACAAGGGAAATATAGAAGGTTTTATCTGTGATGTTAGGTCCTGGGTTCTTAGACACTTTATAAGTTTGTTGTTGGGAAAATAGCCCTTCATGGCTGGTTTTAGGAGTAAAAGCAAAAAAGACAAGGGACAATTAACTCTTACAGGATATATGCCAATTATCTGTCAAGTACCAGGAGAATGGCCTTAGGTTATTTTTTTCAAGTGAGGAATCAAAAGTCTTATAGAGGTGCTTGCATTTTTAAAAATTCCCTTGGGATTCTAAATATGAACACTATCTCAGATTCCATGGGGGTTGGGGGGAGGATAAACTTCTAATATACAAAGATTCTAATGAGGAAGAAAGACCTTACTAATTGAGACAGCTAGGTATAAGTGTGTTCATGTGTGTATATATTATATAGCAAGCAATACTGATTAATTTACATTTCTCAGGGTGAGAGAGTATAGCACTTGAAGTTATAAATTTCTAAGAAGCAAAACTATATTCTTATACATATAATTGACAGGGGTATAGAACTACAGAGATCCATCATTATGGAGAACATTGCAGCAGCTGAGATTTTTGCTGGCCCTGCCACAGACTCTTGAGAGCTAGAGGAGACAATGAAACACTTGCCTTCCAAGCTCTGAGAGCCAGTGAGTCTCCCTGACCCCATTCTTTCTTTTTTTTTTTTTTGCTTTTTGGAGGGCAATTGGGGTTAAGTAACTTTCTTGCCCAATGTCACACGGCTAGGTTTTTGTTTGTTTGTGTGTGTGTTAAGTGTCTGAGGCCGGATCCGAACTCAGGTCCTTCTGACTCCAGGGCCGATGTTCTACTCACTGCGCCACCTAGCCGCCCCCCATTATTTCTTAAGAGACTGAAATGATTATTTTTGTCTTTGTATTCCCAGAACCTAGCATAGTTCTTAACACAGAGAAGGTATTTAATAACTGCCTATTAAATGAGTGAGTTTCATTAGTTCTGTCCTGTTAACATGAAGCTGCTGTCTCAATGCACCCACATGATCTGTTATTGTTTAGTCATGTCTGACTCTTCCTAACTTCATTTGGGGCTTTCTTGGCAAAGATACTAGAGTGCTTTTCCAGGTCATTTTACAGATGAGAAAACTAAGGCAAAAAGAGTTAAATAATTTGCTCAGGGTCACACAGCTAGTATGTTTCCAAGGCCAAATTTGTACTCAGGTCTTCCTGCCTTTGGGCCTGGTGCTCTATCCACTATGCCACCAAGCTACCCCTACATGATCTGTTGTTACCTACTATTTTTCTGGGTGGAGCTGATTGGAGCAGAGGTGACCTCACTACTATGCCAGTCCCATTCTGAAGGGTTAGAAGGTAACTTGGTATCAGCTTAAAATTAAGATACTGCTAAGGATGGTCTAAGTAGGGAGGCACATAGCAAATAATTGTAGAGTTTATAAATCTTGTAATATGAATTATGATTGGAAAAGTATGTTATAACTACAGAAAGCTAGGGACAAAAAGTGATCAAAGTTTTTGAGCCAGAAAGGGCCACGTCCAGACCAATGCCTAAGATTATTTTACATGTGGATGATGGATTGGAAAGGGGGGACTGGAATCAGGAAAGCCAATTAAGAAGGTATTATGATAGTCAGGTGAGAGGTGATGAGAGCTTGCATTTAGAGGTAGCCATGGGAATGGAAAGAAGGAAACAGATGTTGTGAAAGCAGAATCAAAAGGATTTTGTGACTGAGTGGATGGGCCTTGAGGAGGTGAGTATGAGGGAGAGAGGAGTCAAAGATAATTCCTAGATGATGAACCCTGAGGCCTGGGAATATCAAAGTGTCTGCAATAGAAATAGCCATTATAGGGGCAGCTAAGTGGCTCAGTGAGTAGAGCAACCAAACTTGGAGTCTGGAGGACCTGAGTTCAAATTTGACCTTAGACACTTAACACTTACTAGCTGTGTGACCTTGGGCAAGTCACTTAACCCCAATTACCCTGTCTCCCCCTCTCCAAAAAGATATCACCCTCCCCCCCCCCAAAAGAAATAGTCATTATGGATGGAGGACAGACAGGTTTAGGAGAGAAGGGGTCAGATTCCATTTTGATCATGTGTAGATAGGACCTAGAGGTTGAGATGGAGAGCAAGCAGCTGGAGATGTGGGCCTGGAGTTCAAGAGAGAAATCAGGGTGGGACACATAGGTGTGGGAGATGATAATTGAACCAATAGGAATTAATGAGATCATCAAGGAGGAGAGTGCTGAATTCTGTTTGAAAATAAGAATACACATAGCATAACTGTTGCCTCAAATTACTTGGATAATTGACATAACTTCATGCGACATGAATATTATTCCCATTTTATGTTGTTGTTGTTTTTAAAGGCTGAGAGGTTTATATGGATGAGACAAAAGTGATTAAATGAATTGTTAAAAGCTACAAAACTAGGGGAAAAAGAGTGGACCTGGAAATTGTAATTTAGTTTTCTTTACTATAAATCTTACGTTAGAAATCCTAGGCGTACCTCTTTCTCTATAATTATGAAGCAAAAGACATGAAATGATAATTGGTGGTCATTTGTTTACTGCTGAAAGAAGCTACTTTATAGTGATTTAACATAGTATGCTTTAAATTCATGGCTGCAAATTAGCTAAGCAAGGTAATTTACTTTTAGCATAATATTAGGAAAATGACACTATTATTTCACATTCAGATATCAGATCACTATTTAGTCATTTATTTTTCTGTACTTGAAATTCAAAATGCAATGTGCTTTGATTTGTATGAATTACTGAATATTTTAAAAGCCCCCATTACCTCATGTAACATTCCTTTCCCCAAATATTACTATAATAACTCTCACTGGCCTTAGTTATTTTTCATGACAAGAAAACTAATACTTGAATATTATGCCATTGTTCTAAGCAATCTCTGAATCAGCAGTTTCTGCCACAAAAACTACAGTAGTCTGTCATCCATCTATTTATTTACTGAAATTCCCCATTAGTGACCATAAAGCTGTGTTCAAAGTCTCATTGCTTATAAAGCTAATTAGTAGAGAAATCATTAGGAAAGCTCCCAGTGTGAGAATTAGTGACCATCTTAGCTTGAACATCTCAGGATTGGTAGAATATTCATTCCTTGAACTAAAAACTGATTTTTTTTAAACCTACTTTGTCTAACAGCTTTTCCATCAAAGATTATCTCTACCTGTACCATCTTACTACTACTATCTGTAGAAAAAATATATTTAATACATCTTATTTATATATTACATTTAATGCCACTTATACATTAATACATTATAATAGGTCTCCTGCAGAGTCATCCTACTGCCTACTGCTTCTGGCCAATGAGGTAAGATAGCTTAGCACTTGGGTACTTTGGGCATGATGAAGCAATCTCCTTATTTGCCACTGAGCAGGAACAGCTAGTGACTCAGTAAGTCTTTAAAATGGGAATGACTCCACCCCTGTCTCTCTCATCCCTTGACTCTCCAGGTAGCATCATGTAATTCTGGGTCTTATCTTGAGGGACAGGAGAGTAATGTCCCTTTTATGCCCTAGCTTTAAATCAATTTCTGCCATGCGGTACCTAGTGCAGGAGGGCTCAGACAAGATGGTCTTTTGTCTGCTGCTTTTGCTTTGTTTTCCTTTGCCTTATCCCAGGTGACTAAACATCAACCTTGAGATGAACGTATATAGATTCAGAGGTTATCTTGAGAATTCCAAAGGTCTAGAAATGTGGTACCAGCTCAGTAGGTTCAGTTAACATTTTGGGAAATGTGCAGCAATTACTGCAGCACTTCTTGGGGAAGATTACTACCAATCAGAAAAGAACTAACATTTGTTCTGGCTTGCCAGAAGGCATGGACCTGGAGAGAGTAGTTTGACTATTACAGTACAAAGATGAAAGGCAACAAGGCTTATTCAGCATTCTCACAAACTGCTTCATGTTCTCATGTTTAAGTCTCAACCTCACCTATTACTTGCTACTTATTTAAGTTATTCTCTCAATACACACCTTGTGAGACTCTTTCATCTTAAGCATTTCATTTTTATGGAGGAAATAAATACCTGCACTGTACAAGATTTGCATTGTTGGTTGAGTTCCTTTCTACCTCCCACTAACACCACCATTTGGGGAGGCCCTAGATATGTATCAAACCTGAGTTCTTTAATTCTTTCCCATTGTGCTGAGGTAGGGATGTAATTAGTCAAAGAATGTAAGAAAAAGAATCTGACCTTTCTTCTAGGCTAGGTAGTCATTCTCCCTCAAGACTGAAAACAGTCAAGAACATACATGTGGTTTTAGAACAGATGGACTCCTTATTGGAGAGGAAAAGAGCAAAGAGCCCCAGCTCCCTGGATCTAGCATTAGTTCATTCTAATTGTTAGACTATGTAGTTCATGTCTCATCCATTACCACTTTTTTTTGCAATAGTGGAAGTTAACTCAGACCAGAACATTTCAATCCAATTCAACAAGCATTTATTAAGTGCCTACTATGTGGAGATAACATGGGTGAAGGTAGATAGAGGAGGAAACAATGAGATATTGTCTTCATAATACAGGACAGCCCTCTCAGACAGAAAGTGAAAATTGATGAGGAGTTCAGAAAACAGAACACAAGCCTGGACCAGAGGTGCCCTATTGTAATCATGAGGGCCAATAAATTACCCAGACAAGTGCTCTCTCCACCCAAATGAAAGCAGGAGAGAAATTCTCTTCTTTCCTTAATGATAATTTCATCCTTATGAAAATGGATAAACCAACAAAGGAAATTGCTATTCTGGATCTGATTCCTGCCAACCAGGAAAAACTGGTTCCTATAACAGAAGTATTAAGAACCTTGGGATGAAATGAGTTCTCCTCCTGAAAATTCCTTATTATAGAAAGAGAAAAATGCTAGACATAGACATGTATCCAATCCCCAATATAAAAGGACTCAGATTAAAAATAGGTAAGGGCTTACAGTTTAAAATTATACAAGAGAAGTCAGTCTAGCAAAGGAAGCCCTCAAGAATAAAATTCTGAAGGCAAAAAGAAAAACAAACAATTCCCTTCAGAAGAAAATGGAAAGCTTTCCAAAGAGAGTAATGGCATTACACAATGAACCAACTGAACTTTAAAAAAGATAAACAGGTCACATAGGAACCCAGGTAAGCTCTTCCATTCTTTCTAGACCTGCACAAAACATAATCAGAAGCTGCAGGCACTGCAAGAAGAAAACTGTCAGAAAAGCTGGCATGAGAGCAGATGAGTAGACTGGAAACTCTTAGCACCTCTATGAAAGAAGAAGCCCCAGGACTACAGAGTACTAATGTGGAAACCCCAGGAAGTACAGAAAACATCCAGCACTCTAATACAGGAAACTCTAGGGAGAAGGGAACAGAAGAGGCAGTGTAGCAGCAAGCACCCCAACATCCCCAGGGTGGCTGCCAACACAGGTTCTTAGATCTGCTTTTCAAAAGGAAAGCAACTCAAAATGGGTTAACAAGCTCACTTTAATCAAACAAACATATATTACCTAGTTCAGGGGGAAAAGGTTAGCACCCCAAACTTCAGAGTATACAGACAGATCAAACAGACAGGCTTCCAAACTGTCCAACCATTATATCAATACCAAATCACAGTTACCAGAGAGGGAAGCATCAACATCTGGGTTTTCAAAGTTGGGGTCTCTCAATGGCTGCCCAGAGTCTCATCTGGTCAAATCACACAACACTTCTCAGAGTAAGCCCCAAAGCAAAGCCTCACATCAGGAATTATATAGCCTTTTCCTGGCTCAGAGAATGTAACCACCCTCTTGACCCACTGCCCAATCACACAGCATCAAGGTGTGGGCATTCCTGAAAACCAAGCCTCCTGCCACAGGCTCCATGTGACCACATTCAGCCTATTAGGGGGCAGAGTATATTTTCAAATTAAAGAAGGTTCTCAGAGTCACTTAAGTCAATCAAAGGGCCTAGGGGCAGGGAAGATCTTCAAATCTGCATTTCCATTACAGGCAGCAGCCTTTGGAGGTTAATTACAGGAGGGAATAGAAGGCCACCCACCAACCAGATTATGTAAATCTTAAAGGGGAAAGAAGACTACCCAGTGCCCTTTGAGGGAAGCTCCAGAAGGTCCAAAAGAGACCACTCTAACCAGGAAGTCCCAAGAAGCATGAGAAGACCATCCAGTACCCTGGGGTGAAAATCTCATGGAGTACAGAGATTTCCCTGGAACCCTGACTGAGGTAGCCTGAGGTGAACAGAAGACCAAATTTCTCAATCAAGGAAGCTACAGAGAAGGTAAATGAGTATACAGAACCTTTAGCAAGAAAGCCTAAGGGGGAATGGAAAACCACCAAGGGCCCACCTAATCACAGAGAGCTGTTATATTCTAATGCGGGAAGAGGACAAACAAAAGGAAGCTGAAAAGCAAGGAAGATACCCATACAGAGGTATGGTGTCAAAATCTAGAAAGTCAGAAGCAGATACAAAGATAGACTATGGGTTGGTCAGCCTGGGTCCCTCCCTAAATTGGAAGCCCCAGGAGGAACTCACCAGTGGGAGAAGTAAACTGGAATGAAGGTTGGATATTCCTGGGTAAGAAGGCCCCAGTTGCTGAGGAAAGATCTAGAATGGATGGCAGCTATTATTTGGTGGCAAAGTCCTGAAAGCCAGAAGCAATTCAAAAGGGGAATGAAGGTTAGCTAGCTAGGAAATTTCTCCAAAATGGAGATCTTTGGAGAAATGTCAAATGGATTTTCCAGGGTGAGAAGGCCTCAGGTGCTGAGAGAAGATCCAGGGTGAGATATCAGTTGAAGTATGGAGGTCCAGAGCTGAGAGAGCACAAAGCTAAGAATAATCTCACAGGGCTAACAAAGGATCTTTGATGGGAAAAAAAAAGGAATCCCAAGTGTTTCTATTGAAGAACTAAGAGCTGGGGAGATATTCTGAAATACCAACAAGGAGTCAAAAAAGACAGATAAATACATTTAAGCAACTGCAAGGGGCTATATGATGGTGATGTATTTATATTTTAAAGATGGTAGGAGAAATGTGTCCCCTCTGAATATAAATGTCTTCAAGAACCATAGAGGGAATAAAGTCAAAGGGCACGGGAGTAGTTTTATTACATTTTTAAAATCTTGAGGGGAAAATAGGAAGAAAAAAGGAATATGCTAAGGAAAGAATAAGGGAAGAATTAGAAAGAAGAACTAATCAATTCACATAATTGGGGTACATGTTAATGGGAATGGCAATTTGAAGATCTTCCCTGCCCCTTAATAGGCCTAGGGAATTTGAGGACCTTCCCTGATTTGAAAATAAACTCTGCCACCTAATAGGCTGAATGTGGTCACATGGAGCCTATGGTAAGAGGAGTTTGCTGAAGAGTGGAGCAGAGCTCACAGAAGAAGCTTGCTTAAAGGAGGCTTGTTTTTCAGGAAGGCCCACAACTTGTTACTTTGTAATTAGGTAGTGGGTCATGATGGTTGTGGTGTTCTCTGACCCTGGAGAAGGCTATATATACTTCTGAGGTGAAGTTTTGCTTTGGGGTTCATTTATGGGAAGAGTTGTGTGATTTGGCCAGATGAGACTCAGGGCAACTGTTGGAACCTCCCTCTCCCCTCTTTGAAAACTCAGATGTTGGTGCTTCTTTCTCTGGTAACTAACTATATGGATGTAAGAGACAGCTAGAAGCCCTATCAGTCTGCTGAATTGTATTATTTTCTCTGTATTTTTTGTCTGCTTGTAACTTCTGTTTGTATTCTCTGAAGTCCAGGGTATTGACTTTCCCCTGATCTAGGTAAATGATATATGTTTGATTAAAGTTACATTATTAGCCCTTTTTGAGTTGCTTTCCTTTAGAAAAGCAGATGAAAGAACCTGTGTTAGCAGCCATACTGGGTATGGTAGGGTGCCTGCTGCTATAAGATGAAGGGATGGAAAGAATTACTACACATGAAAGTCATTTTCACCTGATCAGAAAAGGAAGATTGAAAATATGTAGAAAAACATTAAACTCAACAGAAAATCAGGCAGGGAAAAGGAAGAAAAAGAGATATTAAGAAAAGATAGATTAATGGAGGGATTCGTCATAAGCAAAACAAAAAGTTTTAGAGGGTGGTTTTTGAAGAAAGGGTAGAATAAAAAGAAAGTAAAAAAGGAAAAAAAAACCCTGAGATCAGCAAGTGAGTTATAGGAAGAGGAAAAGAATGGAACAGAAAGAGATTGAATGAAATGTTGAGGACTGAGTATATCCCTCCTCTATCAATACTCTCTTCTTTATTGTTGCCCTTTATTTGGGCAACTACTGGGAAAAGGAAAAAAAAGGAAAGGAAAGGAAAGGATGGAGGAAAACACACAATATACAATCCTGACTGTGGAAGTGAATGGAATGAACTTCCAGAAAGTGGAGCACAATGAATTAAAAATAGAAAGTTGGCAATATTATTGTTTATAAAGAAGTAAAGATGGGGTAGAGGGGAATAGGAGGAGGTAAGGGAAAAAAGTAAAAAGTACACAGCAGAGAACAAAAGAAAACCTAAAAGGAATCAAATAAAAGCTGTGCCTAGTATCTATTATATAGGTTTTCTTGAAATGGAAATTTATTGCTTTATATTGAATCCTCTCTTATGTTCTGCTGTGTACATGGTGATTCTTTTCTCATTTTGTTTTTAAGTTTAAATATATATATATATATATATATATATATATATATATATATATTAAAATCTACCAAAAAAATAAAGAAGTAAAGAAACTTAACATTTGTTAAGTGCCTCCTATTGATAAGGCACTATGCTAAGCACTTTACAAATATCTCATTTGATCATCACAATAATCTTGGAATGTAGATGCTATTATTATCCCCATTATACAAATTAGGAAACTAAGGCATACTATAAAACACCAAAAAAAAAATATTAATCAAAGGCTTTTAAATAAAAGACTAGAAATTCATTGGAGATTAAATAATCCTAAAAAATTAAAAAAGTCAAAGAAAACTACATCAAAGAAAACGATAATAAGGAAAAAAACACATCAAAACCCTTTGAATGAAACATCCAAAGAAGTCCTGATGGTAAAATTTATATCTTTAGACACTTTTATAAACAAAAAAGAGACAGAACATATTAATGAATTAGGCATAAAATAAAAAATGTACTTTAAAGTCAACTAATTTTTGAAAACTCCAATTAAATGCCAAAGTGGAAATTCTGAACATTAAAGATGAGATACAAAGTTTGAAATATAAAAAGGCAAAATATAATGCCCCTTACTTAAGAAATAAAACTACATGCTGTTTTTTTAAAATCAATTAAATAGAGTAAACCATTAGCTAAATTGATTTTTTAAAAGGTAAAAACCAAATTTTAAGCATCAAATGATATAGGTGAATGCCTACAAAAAAAATGTAAAATACCCATATTTACAGAAGAAGAAATAGAGATTGATCAACCCAAGTCTCAGAAAAAGAAAAACAAAGTCCTTAAGAAGAATCCCAGAACCAAATGGATTTATAAATGAGTTTTATCATTCAAAGAAAAATTAATTCCAACATGAAGTTACACAATTTGTAAAAATAATCAAAAAAGGATCTGATCAAATTCCTCTCATGATAATTATGACCTTGACACCTAAACTAGGGAAGGACAAAATGAAAGAAAGAAAACTATAAACCAATATCCCTAATGAATATCAACACAACAGAAATTACCTCTGAGCTCTAAATTTTTGATTCTTAGAAATTCAGTGGAATCTTCACTCAATGTAACGTAAGATGTTCTTGCCCTGGCACCCTTTCACACAAATGTATATCTCTTGTCTATTTTGATTGGTAAGATGTCACTACTAGCTTGCCCAAACTACCCAACATCTTCCTATCATCCTGTTGGGCATATATTGTGCCTCCCCTCTTTCCCCTAGTCCCTGATTTCTCCCTCTTGCTCTGGGAATATCAGTCAAATCAATGCTACATTTTTTCCCCTGGAAAATGTGTGCCATTCAATTTCCCTGTGATTATACTCATTATCTCTGTAACTTCAGCCTTTCTTGGCCACTACACCTCTGTATGCATTATTTACTTTTATTTCGATAGGTTTCTTAAGGTCACTGACATTGTCCTTTGTATTTGAATTCCCAGTGCTTACTTAAAACACATAGAGCAATTTCTTAATAAATACTTCCTCCACCCAGCCCAAGTCACTAATAATGACTAATACTCCACTAATGGAATATAAAAAAATTATACAAAAATAAATAAATAAGCTGTGACAAAAGAGTGTTTTACATAGTTATATGCATGTTATCTCCCCCACTAGAAACCTAGAGAGCTAGGGACTGTGTTGCTTCCTTTTTACTTTTCTTTTTATCTCCAGACATTAGCCACAGTGTCTAGCACACAGTATGTCCTTAATAAATGGTAGCTGACTGACTAAAGAAACTAGATTCAATAGCTATATTGATGAGATTATAGATTTAGAACTCAAAGCTACTTTTGATGTCATCTGATATTGCACTTAAAGAAAATGGGATCTAAGAGACATACTGACCTGCCCAAGGACATGCAAGTAGTAAATGACAAAAAGTGAGATTTGAGTCCCAGTGCCCTGTGTCCAAGGCCTGTACTTTTCCCACTGTACCATAACTGGGGAAAACTAAATAGAAGAAGGAAGGATTATACATTTTCCTCTCAAATACATATAATAAATTTTGAAAAATAAACAATGTTCAATATTTCAAAAAAGCAGAAAAATTCAGAAGTATGAAATTTTTATAATTATATTTATGGACCATGACACAATAAAAATGGTACCTAACAATGGAAATACATTTCCAAACATAGACCTACATAGAAATGAAAAAGTAACTTATTGAATAATGCTTGGGTTAAAGAACAAATAATGAAAATATAAACAATTATTTTTAAAGATAACTAAAATATAAATGGAATTTATCAATTTTATCAAAATTCTCAAAGTCAAATTTATATTGATCAATTTTTCAATTAACAAGAAAGAAAGGAGAAAATTGATGTGTAAAGAGAATAGAAAATGTACAAATGAATATTCCAATAAAGGAAACCATTAGATATCAAAGGAAAAACCTACAAAATCCTAAAAAGAACATATAAATGTATTGACAAAGCAAAGAAAGTTTTTGGAAAAGACAAATAAAATATATAGCAGGAGGAGCCAAGATGGTGGAGTAAAAGCAGACACTTGCTTGACCTTTCCCCCAAATCCCTCCAAATGCCTGTAAAAAATGACTAAACAAATTCCAGAGCTGCAGAACCCACAAAATGATGGAGTGAAACAAATTTCCTGTCCAAGATAGCCCAGAAGGTTGACAGGAAAGGTCTATTGGGCTGGGAGCAGAGTACAGTACAGCATAGGTCACGACAGTATAGACAGTGCTGGTGGAGGCCTCAGGGGACTGAATCACTGTCAATTGTGGCAGTTTCTAGACTTTTCAGCCCATAAATGCCAACGATAGCATAGAAAACACAGCTAGCATGGAAAACTGTTGGACTTGGGTGAGAACAACCATGGTCTGGCCCCAGCCTTGGGATGGTGGAGGTGGTAGCAGCAGTGGTGGCAGTAGTAGCAGCTGAGGCAGTAGCAACAACAGCAGCTGTTTCCAGAACTCCTGGTCCACAGACAGTGTGGGGATCCAGACAGTGATCAGAGGATGATTGAAGAGATCTCTTTGCTGGTGCTGAGGCAGGATTCTCTTGCTTTGCTCTGCTTGGATCTGGGTGTCAGTCTTGGGGTGAGGAAGAGCCCTGGTGTGGTGGAACTTGTGGTACAGTGGAGAAGGAATACTCCTCATGGTTCCAAGGCAGAAAAGAGTGCTTATGCTCACTTAAAGACCAGAACATAGTCCAGGAAAGAAATAAACACCTCTCCTTTGATCATACCACCTTGGAAGAACTGAAAATTTACAGGCCCCTAGAAGTATCTCTGAAAACAGCTGCACAAAATCCCTGAAGCTTGGGACAGTACACCAACCCCCACCCCTACCTCCCCAGAAGCAGGTCCTTCTGTAACAAAGAGTTAGAAAGTCAAGTATTTGGCTGGGAAAATAAGCAAACAGTGTAAAAAAACTAAGACTATAGAATCTTACTTTGGTGACAAAAAAGATCAAAACATACAATCAGAAGAAGACCACAAAGTCAAAGGTCCTACATCAAAAGCCTCCAAGGAAAATATGAATTGTTCTCAGGCCATTGTAATGGGAAGCAAAATAGTACTTTGCTACTTGTTTCAGCTATTTAAGTGCCTTTGAGCCTTACCTTTGATTGTATCAAAAATCATTGTTAGAAATAATATACATTGTTTTGCCCTTAATAGGTCTAAGGGACTTTGAAGACCTTTCTGCCCTTAATAGGCCTAACGTCATCACATGGAGCCCACAGTGGAAGGAACTTGCCTAAATAGCAGAATAGGAAGGGCGGAATAGGAAGGAGCAGAGCAGAGAAAAGCTCAAGTGAAGCTGGGACCAAGCAGAACTAAGAGGAAGAATGCTTGTGATTCTGGCACTCTGTTAACCTGTGTTACTTTCTGGGAACTGAGAGAGAGAATGCTTGTTATGTTGGCACTCTACAGAATTCTGTCTGTTGGTCCATTAGACAAAAAAATACCCTGTCTGTTGTTCTTAGAAGTCCTGAAAGAGAACTTTACTGCTGTTATAGAAGCCCTGGGAATTTACTGTTGATTTGTGTTTGATTTCTCAGATAGAAGTCTTGTCTGTTGACTTGTGTTACTTTGTCAGACAGAAAGTGAATTGAGATGATAGTGCCAGCAATGTGTGTAAATACTGTTGTAGCTCTTTTAAGCTTAATGTGTATAAATATTGTTGTAGCTGTAAAGTTTTGTCTTCCTAGAAACAGAAACTTTGAAGAGCTTGGAGTGGAGCAGTCCCTGTAAGCTGAGGTATGGAACAGGAGTGGAGAGCTGCCTACATGTGAGTCCATGCAAGAAACATGTGAATTCAGGTAAGAGCTAGGAGTGTCAGGTCAGCCAATGGAAGAGTTGCTGTGGGGTTTGGAAGTCAGCCTAGAGTTAAGATGAAAGACTTGGGTACCACGTATCGACTGATGAGACTGTGACTTACTGTGAACTAGAAGTGAGTCAAGCTGCTACTCTTTAAGGATGATTGGCTTAAGGATGATTGGAAGCCAGTCTTGAGTCAAGATGAAAGTAGACTTTACTTGGACACTCTGTACTGACTAAGGAGAATGTAATTTACTGAATGATACATTTTGTTTAAGACTATGTGGCCACCTTAGTAATAAGTTGTTATGTTATGTTGTTGTGAATGTTGTGCTTTAGTTTCTTGAATGTTATGCTTTAGTTTATTGATGAATAGAGAGCTCACTATACTATATGATTAGAACCTTAAAGTTATTCACAGCAGCAGTCCTCAGGAGAGCTATTCATGATTGACTGTACAGACATGGAAGAGTTCAAAAAGAATTTTGAAAATCTACTAAGAGAAGAAGAAGAAAAAATTGGGAAGAGAAATAAGAGTGATGCAAGAAAATAATGAAAACGAGTCAACAGCTTGCTAAAGGAGCCCCCCTTTAGAAGAAAATAACATCAAACTAACCCAAATGGTGAAAGAGGTTCAAAACCTCAATGAGAAGAATGCTTCAAAAAGAAGCATTGGGTAAATGGAAAAGGAAATCCATAAGCTCACTCAAGAAAATAATTCCTTAAAAATTAGCAAATGGTAGCTAATAACTTTATGATAAATTAAGAAATTATAAACAGAACCAAAAGAATGAAACAATAGAAGACATCTTGAAATATCTTAGGAAAAATCACTGACATGGAAAATAGATCCAGGAAAGATAATTTAAAAATTATTGGACTACCTGAAAACCATGATCAAAAATAGAGTCTAGATATCATCTTTCAAGAAATTATCAAGGAAAATTACCCTGACATTCTAGAACCAGAGGGTAAAATAGAAATTGAAACAATTCACCAATCACCTTTTGAAAGAGATACCAAAAAGAAAATTCCTAGGAATATTATAGCCAAATTCCAGAGTTCCTACATCAAGGAGAAAATAATACAGGCAAACAAAAAGAAACTATTTGAGTACTATGGAAATACAATTAGGATAACACAAAATTTAGTAGCTTTTAAATTAAGGAATCAAAGGGCTTGGAATATGATATTATGGAGGTTAGAAGAGCTAGGATTAAAACCAAGAATCACCTACCCAGAAAAACTTAGTATAATACTTCAGGGAAAATATGGATATTCAATGAAATAGAGGACTACAGCATTCTTGCTAAAAAGACCAGAGCTGAACAGAAAATTTGACTTTCAAATATAAGAATCAAGAGAAGCATGAAAAGGTAAACAGGGAAGAGAAATCATAAGGGATTTATTAAAGTTGAATTGTTTATATTCCTACATGGAAAGATAATATTTGCAACGCATGTGACCTATCTTGGTGTTAGGGTATTTGAAGAGAATATACACACATAGATACATACATATCTGTGTGTATAAACACATGTATACATGTGTATATATATACATATACATACATATACACAAACATACATATAGAGAGAAGGCACAGGGTGAGTTGAAAATGAAGGGATGACATCTAAAAAATAAAATTAAGTAGTGAGAGAGGAATATACTAGAAGAAGGAGAAAGGGGGAGATAGAATGGAGAAAATTATCTCACATAAAAGAGGCAAGAAAAACCTTTTACAAAATTTAAGGAAAGAGGAATCACATATATAATCAATTGGGTATCTTACCCTAAAGTAAAGTAGGGGCAAGGGGATAAGAGGGGAGCAATGATAGAAGGGAAGGCAGATGGAGGGAGGGGTAGTCAGAAGCTTTTGAAAAGGGACAGGGTCAAAGGAGAGAACAGAATAAATGGGGTGGTGACATAGGATGGAGGGAAATATAGTCTTTCACAATTTCACTATCATGAAGTGTTTTGCACAAGTACACATGTATTAGCTATATTGAATTGCGTGCTTTCTCAATGAGGGTAGGTGGGTAGGGAAGAAGGGAGAGAATTTGGAACATAAAGTTTTAAAAACAAATATTAAAAATTGTTTTTACATGCTACTTGGAAATAAGACATATAGGCAATAGAGTATAGAAATCCATCATGACCTACAAGAAAGTGAGGGGAAGGGAAATAGCACAGGGAATGGGGTGATAGAAGGGAGGGCAGACTGTGGGAAAGGGTAATCTCTGATGTATGCCATATTGGGGTGGGGAGGAAGGGAGAGATGGGGAGGGAATCTGGATTTCAAAGTCTTGTGTAAATGAATGCTGAAGACCAAAATAAATAAATTAATAAAAAATAAAATATGTAGCAAATTTAATCTAGGAATTGGAAGAAAATAGGTAATAATCAAAATAAGAAAGAAAAGATCACAAACTATGCAAAACAAATGAAGAAAAACTGTTATTCATAGCTAAATTTTAAAAATGTGATATGTAATCAATATTTACAAAAGTACAAAATACTCTGACAAAATTGGAAATAGTAAACATAAATAAATCAATTTCAAGCAAAATTAAGTGGGCCATTAACAAACTGACATGTAAAAAAGAATCTCAAAGTATATAATCACAATTTAATTCCATCAAATAAACACAGAATAAATAACCTTAAATCCATATATACTGATTGAAAATCTCTCTCTCTCTTTCACACACACACACACACACACACACACACCACCACCACCACCACCACCACCACCACCACCACCACCACCACCACCACCAACAATAACACATACAAACCCACCATGAGAAGTAAAAATGACTCTGATCCCTTGAATTTATCAAAGAAAAAGCACAGAAAATTTTTAAAACTATTGTTAACCAATGTTGATGTGAATATTAATTGCTACTATACAGCAATGTATCAGACAATTATTCAATATTATCATGTAGCATATGCATCAGGATTATATAATTAATTTAATGTTGGGAAAATAATTATCACAGTAATATCAATAAAATATTTTAAGACAATAAATATAGAAAAGGTCTCTGACATAATGTAATATCTAATTATATTTAAAACATTAAAAAGTATAGGAATAAAAAAATTTTTCCTTAATGTGAAAAACAACTGAAGCCTTGGGCAAGCTTTATATGTAATGAAGAAACATTTGAGGTATTACTACTAAGGATCTAGGGGAAACATAATTATTCAATCTCACTGCTATTGTCTGATATCATTTGTTAACCATAGTAATAATATAAGAAAAAAATTAAAGGAATACTTATTGGGAAAGAAGACATTAAAATTTCTCTCTTTGCAGATTAAATGGTGCTTTATTTTTAAAAACCCAAAGAGAAATGATCAAATAAAGATCTACCAAATAAATTTATAGAGGTAAATATAAGATAAACATATGATATCATTAGCATTTCTATATTTCACTAAAAGAAATTGGGAGAAACCGAAAAAGAAATGTCATTTATAATAATGACTAAGTATACATAATAATTAGTCATTCACCCACCATGGCAAATATAACATGAGGACAAGTACAAAATATTTTAAAGAAAAGTAACAAAATAGTAAAAATATTTGGATAATTTTCAATGGACAAGGTTGAGCTCAAATGGGAAAAAAATAATACTGAATAACAAAAATTACTTTATAGATTTAATTCAATAGTAGTAAAAATAACAAAGGACTACTTCATAGAATTAGACTAAACTGCCAATAAAATTTATATCTAGGTCACTGAGACCCAGCATAGCAAGTACTTTGGATACTAATATTGTAACTTTAATGGGAACACAGAGACTTTGAAAACTGTCTTGGAGGGCAGAGAATCCTGGAAGTAGACTCTGAGAGTTCAATCTATTTGGGAGAGCACAATTTGTTTGGGAGTATCAATGGTTTTGAGGAAAGGACTTTCTCCCAAGTTTTGGGATATCACATAATGAAACAGAGAGGAAAGACTGAAAAGAAAGTGGATGTATGTGTGAACCATAGAGCAAGATAAGAGAAGACGGATATTTAGCAGAGGAATGAACTAGTGCTTAAGACAAGGAGTGACCAGCTGATGTAACAAAAGATGACAGATGATGAAATCAAAGTCTATTCAGTGTATCTTCTTTCATTAGGCTTTGTTTAAATATTTATTTATATTGATTTGTTAGTCAACAATTATTTATTAAGCACCATGTGATAAGCTATAATAAGACAGCTGAAAGCACAAAGAAAGACAGTTTCTACCTTCTAGGAGTTTACATTCTAATGAGGGAAGACAACACATAAAAAGGAGGCTGAAAAAGGGGGCAGAAAGGTACCCGAGTAGGGGCATGATGTAAGAGTCCAGAATGCTGTCTAGTGAGAAATGAAGTTGCTTGATGTTACTAATAAATTTCACGGTCATCAATATTAATTTTTTTAAGCTTATAAGATTGTGGCTTAAGATTGGTAGAGTGGAAACAAGTCCATGAAAGAAGAGATTTTCCTGGTCTATTCTGGAATGAGGACCAATAAAAGAGAATTTATATCATTTTCGTAATTTCTGAAATAATTCCAGAGTGGATAACCACTAGACAGTTTTTAAACCCATGAAAGAAAATGTATAAGGAGAAATGATAATAACAAACTAAGGAGTTGAGGCTCAGTGTGTTTAATGACTAGATTAATTCAGACTTGAATATTACATGTTCACATCCTACAAATTTCTACATTTGAAAGACCAAATAGACAAAAATATAAAGGTTAATTCTGAAGGGAAAAAAAAGGAGGACTTGTACTCTCAAATCTCAAATTATACTATAAAAGAGTAATCATCAAAACAATACAGTACTGGATAAAATATGGAAATATAGATCATTGTCCAGAATATAAAATGAAGGCACACAATAGATTGGTATTTAATACATCCATGTTTACAAAACATTGTGAAAGTTATTATTAAATAAAACCTGATGGGACAATTGGACAGCTATATGTGAAAATGGGAATAAATTCAAAACACATATTGTATACTACAAAAAATTCCAAGTGAATCTATTATCTAAATATAGAAATGCATCCTAAAATTGGAAGAAAATAGAATAAAATCTTATTTCAATTGTAGAAATTTTTTTATCTGTTGAAAAAACAGAAAAAATATTATAAGATAATAAGATGGATTTGATTATAGGTATATGTATGTACACACACATATATAATATATATATATATATAATTTGCACAATAAAAAAGCCATGTACTCAAAATAAATAGGAAAGAAATATGTCGGGGAAAAGTCTTTGTGATAAATATATTTGACAAAAATCTGACACCTGGAATCTCTAAAAAACTGACACAAATTTATAAGACTAGGATTTAATTCCCAATGGATAAATGGTCAAGTGATATGGACAGGAATTCTCAAAGGAAGAAATAGAAGTTACAAAGAGCCACTTGAAAAAAAAATTTTAAATCTCTATTAAAATCAGAAAAAACAATAAAAACAATCCTGTTATATCATGGATCCTTATAAAAAATTTTTGGTGTATACTTGACTAGGACCAATAAACATGGACATTTCCACATAGAAAGAAATGAAAAAGAAGATTGTTTATGAAAGCACAAGTATCTATTATGTATGGTTTATATTTTAAGCATATAATAATTTTAATATATTAATTTAAAATCTATCTTACTTGAATTTATCTCCCTCTGAACTTCCTTTTGTTCCCTTCAATGCATTTTTAAATGTTTTAGTGACACTTTTTTTTCCCTTTAGTATCCTTTTGTTCTGCAATTTTACATTCATGTAAAAAAACCAAAGCCAAAAACAAGCATAGTCAAGTAAAACAGTATTACATATTGGCCACATATGACAATGCATGTTTTATTCTGCAGTTTTGATCCATTACCTATCAAGTATTGGGTAACACGCTTTATCATCAGTCTTCTGGAGTTGTGGTTGGTCATTGAATTTATCAGTTCTTAAATCCGTCAAAGTTGTTTTTCTTTATAATATAAAAGTCATGTATAAACTGTTTTCTTGGCTCTGCTCACTTTACTCTGTATTAGTTCCTACATGTCTTTTCAAGTTTCTCTCATCCAACCCTTTTGTCATTTCCTGTTTTGTAATACACCATAATTTGTTCAGACATCCCCCAATTGATGGGTGTCCTGTTGCTAGTTTTTGCTGAGACAAAAATACCACTATGAATATTTTTGTACATACTGACCCTTCATTTCTTTCTTTTAGTGTTTAGGGCATATGGGTACTAGTGGTATCACTGGATCAAAGGGTATGCATAGTTTAATGACTTTTGGAGTGTAGTTCCATATTGCTTCCTGGAATACCTAGACTAATTCCCAATTCTACCAGGGTGCCTATTCTCCCACATCCCTCCAACAACTGTCACTTTTCTTTTTTTGTCACCTTTGACAATCTAATACATGATAGGTAGAAACTCACAATTGTTTTAATTTTTATTTCTCTTATTATTGGTGATTTGTAATAATTTGCTTTTCTTATTTCTTACTTACTACTATTTCTTGACCATCAATCTTTCAGAGAACTGCTTCTTATATATTTTATTGGAGATTTTTATCTAGGTATATGACTCATTATCTAAGTGTATGATTCAGAGTCAATTGTTGACTTATCCCCATGTACTTAGCCATGACCCTTTCTTTGCTGTCTCTTTGTGACAAAGGGTAATCCTAAAGAAACAGTATAGCTTCATTAAGAAAAGCATATGAGACCAGCTTTTAAAAAATAGTAAACTAGTAGCTCAGGGGGATGATGTAGAAATGCTTTACCTAGGTTTTAGCAAAGCATTTGATAAGTAGTCTCATGCTATTTTTCTGTATCACATGATAGTATAATTCTATAGAATAAGAACAAGTTCAATGACTATACCCAAAGAAATATCATCAATTGTTCCATGTAAATTAAAAAAAAATCTCCAATGTAATGTTTAATTTATACTTAATCCTGTGCTATTTAACATTTTTATCAATTATTTAGATAAAGGCATACACACTATCCTTACCAAATTTGTAGATAACAAAGAATCAGAGAAATAACTAAGATACTGGCAAAAGTCAATAGGCTACAACACAGGATTGAATGTAATAAGATGAAATTTAATAAAGATTAAAGTCCTAAATGTGGGAAAAATCTTTTACCTTCCAGTGAATCTGTTGATGAGCCTCTGTGAGTCAGTTAACCTAATCCTAAAATGACTGATATACAGTCTATAGAGGGATGGATATGAAATCAAATGATCCCCAAATCTCTTGGAATAATTAGGATATAAATAAAAGGATGAACAATGCAATATTGAAAGCCTAGTAGAAATTAGAAATCATGAATTTGTAGTAGATTGAATCCTTTGGTTTGATTCCTTGGTTCCTGAGAAATAGAAATAGAGAAGGTATATTAGGGGCTCTCAATATAACTATTTTAATGAGGGCTCCTTGATTTGGGGAGCTGAAAAATGAGGAGATTTGATTAATTTCTCCAGCTGATTTCAATTCCTTCATTTGGCATTTACTTATTAATATAGACATATAAAAATGTATATAAATGTATATATTCTACATAAAGTAGCATTAATTCATTTATATTCCTAGAGTGAAGGACAGCATGTGAATTTGCCACATTCTAAGAAGAAAATACATATTCTTAATTATATAACAAAAAGGGCTATAACCCTAGAGAGACCAGACATTATACAAATCAGGGCAGAAGTTAAAGTTTATTTAGGCCTTTGACAGGAAGGAAATAGTTTAGGGGGAGAAGTGATATCTAGAGTTAGAAACAAGTAGAGTAGAACCATGGAAAAAAGTAATAAGGCAAGGGATTTAAGGGTACAAGAGTGGGTACAGTTCTATAGGATGACTAGTAAAAGGAAAAATAAAACAAAACCCATTCAATGGCCTGAGAGAATAAGGGGAGCAAGGGGAATCAGGGTCACAATTAGAATGAAGAACACAGTCAGAAGTCAGTCCAAAAATAAATATTTTTATTAAGGATCTACTACATGCTTGACACTGTGTTTTACTCTGGGAATATGAAGGCAAAAGACAGTCCCTGCTCTCAAGGAGCTCACAATATAATGTAGGGTAAGTGAAGAACAGGAGATTGTAGTCAGAGAGAAAGTTTAGAGTTTAAGACTTGGAGGTTGTGGGGACAGAGACAAGATGGCAGAGAAGAAACAGGACTTCCATGCAGCTCCTGCTTTCAACCTCCTTGATTTCATGTAAAAAATGACTCTAAACAAATTTTGGAGCTACAGAATCCGCAAAATGACAGAGAGAAGCTAACCTCCCACTGAAGACAACATGGCCAGCTGGCAGGAAGGGGCCAGCACAGTGCTCTGGGAGCCAACCCCAGCCTCACTGGAGCTGGAGGTTTTAACCACAGGGTGGCCACAACCAGTCGCCAGCTGGAGGGACTTAAGATCACCAGCAGCTATGGTGGTTTCCAGAATTATCAACACATAGATGCCAAAGACAAAGTGAGAAGTCAGTGTAGACTTGGTGGGAATAGGGAGTTCAGGAGTGCAGTCTGGCCTTTCCCCCCTGGGCAAGAAGTGGCTGAGGATCCACAGCCATGAAGCTGCCCCCTCATGGATGCTTCAGAGCTCCTGGCCTGCAGATTGTAGGGGGACCAAGCAACCAGTCTGAGGGGTAATTGCTCTTGCTTTAACCTGCTTGGATCTTGATCACTGTCTAGGGTGCTGGTCCAGGGGTACATGACCAGTTTGCCAGAGCATGTGGAGGTTTCAGAGAGGGCAGCCAACTAATAGCTCCAGAAGCTGAGAAAACCCCAGCAATTGGGACAAAGCTCCCCTTTCTGGTAGCAGAGTTCTACTGTGGCAAAAAGCTCAAAAGTCAAGTAACTGAGTGGCCACATGAGCAAGCAAAGGAAGCAAAGCTAGCAGAACAATCCGACTTTTTACAATCCTATTCTGGGGACAAAAAGGATCAAAGCATGGAACAGGAGGAAGACAGTGAAGTCAGAATTCCTGCACCAAAAGCTTCCAAGAAAAATATGAACTGGTTACAGGCCACAGAGGAACCATTAGGGGAAGGTGAATCTTTGTGTCCCAATGCCTGCACATCTTATCTCCCTATTACAAGCGAAAGAGTATTAATAATAGTATCTATATATTTGAAACATTTAATGTTAAGACCTCGAATTTCAGATCCATTTCCTTCCTCCCTTGTCACCCATTCCTTCTTGGGAGATAAGTAATTCAGTATATGTTGTACATGTCTAGCTATGCAAAACATTATCATATTAGATATATTGTACAAGGCTGCTTATAATTCTCTCCCACTCATCCCACCCCCCACCTGGTCCATTCCCTACTTGATCCTGTCCCTCTTCTATAGTGGGTACTTCCAACCTCCCCTCACCCCAAGGATGCCCTCCCATCCATCATCCCTCCTCTCATCCCCCTTCCCCCTATCCTGCTGCAGGTTGAGATATCCCATTTAGTATGTATGTCATTTTCTCCCTGAACCAAATTCAATGTGAATGTGGTTTTGCCTTTTTAGCCTTCCTTATTCTCCTTATTCTCCCCCTCCTTTGCAACCACTTCCCCTTGCTTCATCATATGACCACACCCCCTTCTTCCATTATTTTCATAGTGAGAAAGATATCATCAGTCACAGTTATTGCTTTTCCATATAGGAATGTAAATAGTTCAACTTTGATAAGTTCCTTTTGATTTCTTTTTCCTGATTACCTTCTCAGGCATCTCTTGCTTCTTGTGTCTGGATGTCAAATTTTCTATTCAATTCTGGTTTTTTCCTCAAGAATGCTTGAAAGTCCTCTATTCCACTGAATGACCATATTTTCCCTGAAACAAAATACTCAGTTTTGCTGGGTAGGTGACCCTTGGGTTCATTCCCAGTTCTTTTGCCCTCTGGAATATCATATTCCATGCCCTTCTATCCCTCAGTGCAGAAGCTGCCAGGTCCTGGGCTATTCTGATTGTGTTTCCACAATATTGAAATTGTTTCTTCCTGGCTGCTTGTAGTATTTTCTCCTTGATCTGGGGATTCTGGAACCTGGCTATAATATTCCTGGGAGTTTTCTTTTGGGATCTTTTTCAGGAGGTGATCTGTGGATTCTTTCAACCTCTATTTTGCCCTCTGGATCTAAAACATCAGGGCAGTTTTCCTTGAGAATCTCTTGAAGGGTGATTTCTAGGTTCTTTCTTTGATCATGGCTTTCAGGTAGTCCAATAATTTTTAAATTGTCTCTCCTGGATCTATTTTCCAGGTCAGTGGTTTTTCCCATGAGATATTTCACATTGCCTTCTAATCTTTCGTTTGTTTGGATCTGCTTAACAGCATCTTGATTTCTCATAAAGTCACTAGCTTCCATTTGCTCCAGTCTAACTTTGAATGAATGAATCTCCTCAGTGAACTTTTGAGATTCTTTTTCCATCTGGCAAATTCGACTTTTAAGGCATTCTTCTCCTCATTGCCCTTTTGGGCCTCCTTTGCCATTTGAGCTAGTCTATTTTTTAAGGTGTTGTTTCCTCAGTCAGGCTGTTGACCCTCATTTCATATTTTTCCTGCATCCTTCTCATTTCTCTTTCCAATTTTTCCTCCACTTCTCTTATTTGATTTTTAAAGTCCTTCTTAAGGTCCTCTATGGCCTGCAACCTGCTCATGTTTTCCCTGGGGCTTTTGGAGCAGGACTTCTGACCTCACAGTCCTTTTCCCGCTCTATGCCCCCAAAATAGGAGTCTAGGTTGCATTTTTCTGTTTCCTTTGCCTTGGCATGTTGCCACTTAATTGCTTAACTTTTGGGCTTGTTGCCACACTATGGCTTTAAGGCCAGCTAGAGGAATTTTCGTTCCGAACGTGTGGGGGGGCAACTTCCGTTTCTGGCAAGCTGTAAACCCACCCACAGCTTCCACCCTAGATCACAATCCAGATCCAGGGAGGTTAAAGCAAGAGCGATTACCCCCCAAGACTGATCGCTGGATCTCCCCACGATTTGTAGGCTGGGAGCCAGATCTGCCTCTGAAAACTACAAAATGGCGTGTCTCCTCAGCAGCTTCTAGCCCCCAGGGGAGGGAGCTGACGCATTCCCCAAATACTGGTCCCAAAGTCCATAGGACACTAACCTCTTACTTTGTCCTACACATGTCTATGTTGATAATTCTGGAGTCGCCACAGCTGCTGGTGTTCTGGGGTCTCTCCAGCTGGCTGCTGGCCCTGCCGCCCTGGGGCTAAAACCCCGGCTCACGCGGACCTGGGCTCAGCTCAGCTCCCCACACTCTGCGTGCTGCGCACTTCTGGCTCCCAGACCACTGCGCTGGTCCTTCCTGCAGGGCTGCTGGGCTGTCCTCAGCGGAAGGTTAGCTTCTCTGTGTCGTTCTGTGGGTGCTGGGGCTCCAGAAGTTGTTCACAGTCCTTTTTTACATAGTTTGTGGGGAATCTGGGGGCAGAGAGGCTTGGAAGAGCTGTTTCTACTCCGCCATCTTGGCTCCGCCCCCCCTTCAAGAAATTCTCAAGGAAAATTGCCCTGATGTTTTAGACCCAGAGGCAAAAATAGAGGTTGAAAGAATCTACCCATCACCTCCTGAAAAATATCCCAAAAAGAAAACTCCTAGGAATATTATAGCCAGGTTCCAGAGTTCCCAGATCAAGCAGAATATATTACAAGCACCCAGGAAGAAACAATTTGAATATTGTGGAAACACAATCAGGATAACACAAGATCTGGAAGCTTCTACACTGAGGGATCAAAGGGCTTGGAATATGATATTACAGAGGTCAAAGGGACTGGGACTAAAACCAAGAATCAGCTACCCAGCAAAATTGAGTATAATACTTTAGGGGAAAATATGGTCATTCAATGGAATAGAGGTCTTTCGAACATTCTTGATGAAAAAATCAGAGTTGCATAGAAAATTTGACATTCAGATACAAGAAGAAAGAGAAGCATGAGAAGGTAAACAGGAAAAAGAAATCATAAGGAACTTATCAAAGTTGAACTATTTACATTCCTACTTGCAAAAACAATAATTGTAATTTATGAAACTTTTCTCAATATGAGAATAATTGAAGGGAATAGAAATGTGTATATATATGTGTGTGTGTGTGTGTGTGTGTGTGTGTGTGTGTGTGTGTGTGTTTGTGTATATTATACATACATATATATGTCTATATAGGAGGGTATATGGGCATATGAATACATATGTGAGCATGCACAGATATACATAGACAGAGGGCATAGGACCAATTGAATAGGAGGGGATGATACTTATAAGGTGAAATTAAGAAGTGAGAGAGTAATACAATGAGAGGAGATGGGGAGAGACAGAATGGGGTAAAAAATTACCTCCTATAGAAGAGGCAAGTGTAAACTGTTGTAATGGACAGCAAGAACAGGAAGGCAAAAGGGAATGAGTTAACCTCATTCTCATGGAATTTGGCTTAGGGAAGGAATGACATACACACTAAATAAGGGTATCTTACCCTAGAGGAGAATAGGGGGAAGGGGATGAGAGGAGGGGATGATGGAAGGGAGGGCAGGCTAGGGGGAGGGAAGTTGTAAGCACCCACTTTTGAAAACAGACAGGATCAAAGTAGAGAATAAAGCAAGTGGGGGGTGGGATAGAAGGGAGGGAAATATAGTCAGTCTTTCACAATATATCCACTACGGAAATGTTTTCATAACTACACTTGTACAACCTATATTGAATTGGTTATCTTCCTAGTAAGGGTGGGTGACAAGGGAGGAAAGAATCTGGGTGGTGTAATTGGAAAGTGTAAACTTCTAAGAAATTAAGATTTTTTTAATGATAGTGACAGAGCTATTAGAATGCAAATACCTTCTCCTGCCCTGATGAGAAGTATAATCAATATTGGATAAAGAAGCTAGGTGCATGGTGCCCTTGAGGGAAATTCAAATCTTAGTTTGTATTAGCGGGTAAGGACAATGTTAGACAAAGGGATGAAGGATAAAGAGGAATTTGATGACAATAAAGCAGAGGTAAAAAATGCCCATTTTGGTGGGTTGAGAGGGATAGAGTCTGGGGGAATCACATAGTAGAAATGGCACTAGGCTTGGGAGTTAGGAAACTTGGACTTGAATCCTGACAGACATGACCATGTGGAATATAATAAACTTCTCAGAGCCTCAGTTTCCTCATTTGTAACATAGGGGTTATAATACTTACACTAGCTACCTCACAGTAATGGTAAGGAAAGCACTTTGAAAACCATAAATTGCTGTATAAATGTGAGCACTTATTATTAAGTGGAATACTGAAACAATTAATCAAGATTATCCAAATAATCAATACAAAAGTGAATTTAATAGAAATCCAATACCCAGCAAATAGTTCATTATAATGAAAATCTTTTCAAGCCATATTAATAGTTTTTGCTGCTCTCATTAAAATAAAATGTGCTATTATAAATAATTCAGTACCCAATATATTTTCCTCCACTAATCTTTGTCATATATTAGTCACATTTTGTTTATTAAAAAAAGTCTTGTACTTGAGAAGCAAAATAGCATTACAACATAATATATCGCCCAAATCCTAGTTTTGCTCCTTTAGGCCAGGGATTGTTTTTTTGCCTTTCTTCACATCCCAAACACTTAGTATAGGGCCTGGAACATAAAGTCTCTCTTTTTTTTCCTTTTCTGACTACTTAATGCTATGGTGGATTACTGAAGCATTGAATTTTAGAGATGGAATAAACCTAGACCAACTTCTCTCCTAATACAAGGATTCCATCTATATTCTATCAGATTCAGCCACTATCTAACTCTTTATTTTACTAGTATGGACTTGGATTAAATAGTTTCAGCAACTTATTTTAATGGTGCAGCTTCATAAATGACATGTTTCAACTCCTTATGTGGTAAAGTTGAAAAAAAATTTAAATATATTGGCCAAGATTTTGACATATCCTTTAAGATTTATGCCTAAAGCAAATGACTTTTTAAAAAGAGTTTATTAAGGGTATCAAAATGTTTTATGTAAAACCCATGAGAGCTAGGGTAGTGTGTGTATGTGTGTGTGTGTGTGTCTGTATTTTTAGGGAGTGTGGAATTGAAAGGCGGAAGAGTTGAAATTTGACACCCCCCCCCCCCACAAATGTATATAATGGGAGTAATCAGGAAAGCCTTCCTTGCTCCAATCTGCTTGACCCTGGGCTACTGCTAGAAAAATATGTATTCTAGATCAATGCTAAAGGACTTGTGATTTAGGATGATATAGTACTCCTAAGTAGTTCCTATGAATTTGTGCCTTAGGATAATGAAATGATCTTTTTCTTCCTCTCTTTCTCTGAACTTCAAACTTCCAGGGAGAATCGAGAAAGCAGATCTCATTCCTCTTCCCAACATGACAACAAAGGTGACCCCCTCACACCCAAGGTAGTGACCTCAGATTCTGGTTTCAGTGATCCTAATATTGAACTTCAATTCTCTGCTTCCTCTTTTGTTTTTTTCCTGAACATCAATGATTATGAGGTGGGCTTTTCTAGCTTTATCAGTAACCTAATGAATTTAAAAAGTTGTGAATATGGGTGGTGGTTGCTGAGCAGGAAGTGATGATCCCCAAAACACCTTCACAAAGAAGATGATGTCAAGATGATGAAACAACCCAACCCAAGACATGATTTGCCAGAAGGTATGGACCTTGTATGAATTGTTTGGACAATGCAGAGCTGAAGTGAAGGTAAAATGCCTGTTTAGCATCCCACAAAGTATTTCAGAGCATCAGAGAATCATTAATTTAGACAGATTGATAGATATTTTATCAGGTGCTTACTACATGCCAGGCATTGTACTAGAGGTGGTAGGGACCTTCGATGATAGCTAGTCCAGTCCCATCATTTACAGAGAAGGAAACTAAGACCGAATGAGGTTTGAGGTCTTATTAAGATCAGAACGGTAGTAAGGTAGTAAGTATAATGTAAACCTAGGTTTTTGGACTCCAAATCTAGAATACTTCACATTATACCATTGCCATCATGTTTTAATGGCTTAACTATCAACCTTTTAGGAGTAGGAGGTAAAAGAGTAATGATGGGTCATTGTATAACTTTTTAAGTTTGTGACAATGTGTTTTTATGAGTATTTTTTTTTTTTGTAGTGGGAAAAGCAACTGAACACCCTATGCCTGATGTACTTTGTACAATGAACACCTTTCTGGAAGAGACCCTATGCAACCCTTTGATTGAGACCCAGACTTTATTTAAACATAAACTTTAAGAAATTTTCCCCAAGGTTTCAGGGTGGTAGTATAATGAAGCAGAAGATGCACAAAGAGTTTGCTCTCCCTGCTTTGGGGACTAGGCTTCCCAAGGACTGGTCCTGATCAGAGCTAGGACCCCATAGTGGGGTCTTAGAGCACATCCTTTTCAACCCTGAGTAATGGAAGGTTTCCTATAAGAAGAAGTCCACAAAGGGTTTTAAAATGAAAGGGGAGAAATGCATATTTCTGGATCCCTCATTAGTAAGAGTAACATCTAGACTTTGCAAAATTTTACATTAAATTATCAGGTAAAAAGTTTGTGAGTACTAGGAGAAGTAGTGATTCCTAACAGTCACTAAAAACAAGGCAGTCTAAACTAACACCATTTCTATTTTTGTTAATATTATTCAACTGTTTAGGAAAGTCTACAGAATTATATATCTGGATTTCAGATAAATGATTGTTATACTATTGTTATAGATAAAAAAATGAAGAAAAAGGCAGCTAGGTGACACAGTGGATAGAGTGCTGAACCTGGAGTCAGAAAGACTTCAGTTCAAATTCAACCTCAGACACTTAATCCTATTTCCCTTAGTTTTCTCCTCTGTAAAATAAACTGGAGAAGGAAGTGGCAAACCACTTCAGTATATTTGTCAAGAAAACCCCAAATGGGGTCATGAAAAGCCAGACACAACTGAAATGGCTGAACAACAACAAAAATGGAGAATTATGGGCAGCATAATAGTATGAAAGGGAGATTCATAGTTGGTTGAACAGTTGTGATACTCAAAAAAGTATGGATCAATTACAAGAGATTAAATTAGATAGTGGTCACTAGTCCTTGGTCCTGTCCTTATCTATAGTTTTATCAATGATTTTTTATGAAGATCATGTAGACATGTTTAACAAATTTTTGGATAAGGTAAAGTTGAGGGAGGATAGCTAAACTTCTGACGATAATTAGAATCCAAAATCATTTTTAAAAGTTTTACTAACGGACTGAATCTAAAAAGATGAAATTCAATAGTTCCTCACTAATGCTTTAAAATTATAGAATAAGAAAAACATGATTGGATTGCAATTTATCAGAAAAAAACCTAGGATTATTTTTGCAATTTCAATAGTAGCAAATGATGATGAGGAAACATTAATTATAGTGCTTTCCAGCAACACAGTGTTTTTGTAAGCCTTTTCTCAGTAAGTAGAGCTGCCAAAAAGGTGAATACAAACTTAGGCTACATTAGGATCACATGATCATAGATTTATATATTGAAAGAACCTTTGAGGTCATTTAATCTAATCCCCTTATTTTTTTTTTTTTGAGGGCAATTGGGATTAAGTAACTTGCCCAAGGTCACACAGCTAGGTTTTTGTTTGTGTGTGCATTAAGTGTCTGAGGTTGGATCCGAACTCAGGTCCTTCTGACTCCAGGGCCAACTCTCTACTCACTGCGCCACCTAGCCACCCCAATCCCCTTATTTTACAGTTAAGAAAGATGAAGAAGTTAAGTGACTTGCCCAAGGTCATACAGATACTACTACTAGTAGGTAATAAAGCCAGAATCTTCTGAATCCAAATTTAGTATTTTTTCCACTTATAGCACCATGAAACCATTAAGTCTGGAAGAGGAAAGCAGTTGCCCTACTAGTGATCACGTCTGGATTGCTGTGTTCAGTTCTGGAAAGCTGCATTTCCAGAAAGCCTGAGAAACAGACGTCAGCCCAGAGCAGAGTGAGTAGGATGGTGAGGGAACTTAAATCATGTCACATGAAGAATGACTGAAATATCTGTAGAATTTTAGACTTGATAAAAAAAGAGTTGGCAGGGACATAATATTTGAAGGGCTTACATTTTAAAGAGGATTTAGACATTGTATATAACTCCAGAGGGTACAATTAAGAGTAGGAAGGAAGGAAACACATTAAGTGCCCACTATGTGCCAGGCATTGTGCTAAACACTTTACAAATTTTATCTCATTTGAACTTCAACAACCCTGAGGGATTGGCGCTATTATCATCTTCATTTTACAGTTGAGAAAATGGAAGCGGAGCTTAAGTGACTTGTCCAGGGTCACACAATTAGTATCTGAGGCTGGGTTTGAACTCAAGTCTTCCTGACACCAGGCTCTAGCACTCTGTCTACAGTACCATTTAACTGCCTGGGTTAATGAAACAAAGTTATACATTGACTCAATTAAATGGCTAAAGGATTTCCCAAAATGGAACGAGCTGCCAGATAGTTAGATCCTTGTAATTATAATCATTCAAGCAGAAACTGGATTGCCACTAGACAGGGATTTTGCAGAAGAAATCTCTGAATGGACTAAGAAATAGGAGGAGGTGACCTTTAAAATCCTTTGCTAAGCTAATATTCTATTGTATCCCTGGGCTCAAAGCTTTTCCTTATTGATGGAGATTGATTACCCAATGCTCCATGCCTATGTATTTGTCAGAGGTGGAAGCCAGAAGAATAAGATGTCTCCTTTCTCAAGCTCTCACCAACTCTACTTCTCATGCAGGTATGGAACACTGACTGATCAGTTTCCACCAATGAGCAGAGTCTTAAGCAGCAGAGTTCTGAGCAGCAGGTAACATTATGAAGTGACAGAATGAAGAGAATTTCTAAACTAGATTATTCTATCATCTGTATTATAATAAGGCAGAATGTGGATTTCACATGTCATTTCATACTTCTCTGGACTTGGGATCATAGAACTGGAAGACTTCCTTCAGGGGTCTTCTAGTCTAACCTTCTTATATTTACATATAAGGAAACTGAGACTCAAAGAGATTAAGTAACTTGACCAAGGTCACACAGGTAATTAGTGGCAGATTAGAGTTTTCTAACTCCAAAGTCAGTACCTTTCCATAGTAAGTTAGAGAAGTGGTGAGTCTCCATACCATATTGTAAGGTATATGAGAACTAGGACAATGACCTATTCAAATTGAATCTTTTGTAGCACCTAGCCTAATGCATTGCTCAGAATAAGTAAGATAGGTAGATAGGTAGATAGATAGATAGATAGATAGATAGATAGATTTGAATTTAATTATAGAGAATATAGTCAAAATGTGGTATTGTAAAGTAGAATACTACAAGAAAGAGATTTAGGTTCTAGTTGCCACATCATTCCTTACTAAGACCTTGGGAAACCTACATTAATTTTGTTCCTTGGTTTTGTTTTGTCTTAATCCAGAAATTATTACTGTATTATTTATTTCTCAAACTTGTTGTGAGGATCAAATGAGATAATGTACGTTAAGGTGTTCTGAAAACTAGTTACATTCGCAAATTGAGAAATCAGAGTAAAGTGGACTTAACTAGAGTTCCTCAAAATCATACTCAAATCCTCACTCTTTTTCACAACTCCCTCCCTCAATATCTAATCAGTTTTCAAGTTATTTCAATTTTACCTCCCAAATTTCTTTCACATCTATTTACCTCTCTATAATCACATACAACTATACAATTTCAGGCAATTATCACCTCTCACTTGGACTATTGTGATAGACTTTTTAGTTTCATTGTCTAGTCTCCTTTCTAAAGTCTCCTCAATATGGTGATCCTCCAGAGTGATATTTCTTTTTTTTTTTTATTTTTTTTTTCAGAGTGATATTTCTAAAGTACAAGTTGGAACATGTTCCTCTACTGACCACCTGTGTATTAATACACAGGTGATAGAATAATCTACCTCAAAAATTCTTGTCATCATGTTACTTCCTTGGATCTAAGATTAGCAAAGAATTTTAGTAATCATCTAGTCCAACTTTCCAGTCCATGCAGGAATTTCTTCTGTAAGATCCCTGGTCAAATGTAAACTCCCCCATGACTAGAATGCATTGCCTCCACAAAACTGACTACTGATAATCTCTGGTTGCCTTTAAAATTCAATTCAATCTTCTCCTTCTGCATGGTTGGTTGTTATACTTCTTTCTCAGACCAAAATGACATTACTATGTTGGAGTTAAAGTACAATGTGCCTGACTATGGCTGATCTGACCAACACAGCCTTGGAAAATTCTACCACAGGTTGGGTAAAATAGTCCACATGAATATTTGGAATGGAGATGTCTCTAATTTTGTGCATCTCATGTTTCTTTTAAGATACTGTAATTCTACTTTGCTCATAGATCACTGTGTCTTCTTTGATGCAGGCCATCATGCTGGGCAGTCCTTTGCCAGTGTTTTCTGTATCTCAGTTAATTTCAAAGTTCTTCAGATAGACCATGAGAGTGACCTTGTTCTGACCTCCACATGAACAGTTGCCTTGTGTGAGTTATACAAACATACATTTGGCATTCAAACAACATGGCCAGCCCTTTAGTAGTAGTTTGCAGTAGTGTTCAGTTTGCAAAAGGAACTCAGTGCTTTATCTTGTCAGGTGATCTTTAGAATCTTCCTAAAACAATTCAAATGAAAGTGATTCAGTTTCCTGAAATGATTGCTCCCATGAAAGAGTCCCTAATCCACATGTTCCTCCAAATAAAAATTACATTGTATTTATTGTTAAATGTATTTTGTGCATACTTACATGGTACATGTTGTCTTCTCTGATGGAATGGAAGCTGAGTGTAAAATCTGTTTCATTTTTATCTATGTATGCAAAACATGGGCCTGGTTATTATCACATAGTAATCACCCAATATATGTTTGTTGATTGATTGAATAGTGGCTATCATAATGATTGCTCAAATATCAGCAAATGAGAGCAGTTAAATTCAGTTGACAATCAACTGGTAGATTCTACCAAATCAAGATTTCTATTCAAATGGATAATTCAGAGCAGATATCTTGATTTTTCTGTTATCTCACTATTTAAAACAAAGCTTTATTTTTTTTTTTGGCTCTTTTGTTTTTGCCTCAATGACTTAGATAATTATGGCTATGTAGAACTGTCCATAATGGGCAATTTTCTGAAATAAAAAGAATTTTGGTAATCAAGATCCTTGTGACAGTAAGTTGTCAAAACATCTTGAATGTAAGCATTAGATCTTTCTGGATACTAAAAAAAGTATTTCTTTTTATGGAATGAGTTCATAATGAAGTTTTTATGACAGAAGGGCTTGTCAATTACATTTAAAATATTATTATATTTTGTTGCCACTAAGTTATTATCATGTTAAGGCCTTGTATACATCTCTAAAAGAATATCATTTAATATTGTCAGAGCAAAGAAATAACAAGTTTCTGAAGACTTTGATAATGAATCATTTACTTATTATAAGGTACATGAGGACCATGAAAAAAGAAGACAATTATATAAGAAATTAATTCATCCTTTTAAAAAAATGACAAGCTCCTTCCTTAATATCTTAAGTGGTGAAATTTAGCTCTAATAGTTTGGCCTTTATGAATTATTCAGCTGTAAAAGCTGTTTGAAGGCTTTAAATCTATATGGCTACATGATTTTAACCTCTTTAGGTCTCAGTTTCCTCTTTTATAAAATGAGAATATTGGATGAGATGACTTTTAAGGTCCCTTCTAGCTATAAGTCCTGTGGTCCTATGATGTCATCATTGTGGGTCTTCCCTATATTGATATAGATTATAACCCATTCACATATAAGCATTCTCTGCAATTCTTGTCTTTCTTGTTCAGTTAAACTTCATAGAACACATATCCATTGCACTTGATAAGATTAAATTAGGTGCTTAATAAAAAGATGTTATTTTGAATTTTGTTAATTGATCATATTTTACTTTCAAATGACTTTTTATACCCAAGGGATACGGAATGAATCAAACATTTATTAAGTACTTACTATGTGTAGAACCCTCTGCTAAGTACTAGAGATACAAATAGAAAGGAATATAGCCCATGTTCTTAAAGAGATCAAGTTCCAATGGAAGGAAACAATACATATGGAAAGTTTCAATTGCAAGTCAGATGAAAAGGTCCCATGGTCTTTAGGATTTAACAGCAAAGTAGATAATAATGCTTCTTCTTTAATCTCATTTCTCCACTTAAAATAGTATCAATTTCTGATGTTGAACCATTTGATAGTGCTAAGGACTTTGGTGGCAAGAACTTTCTTTTTTGGATCGTTAGTAGCTATTGGCTGTAGCATCTACAGAAATAATTGCCAGGCTGCGTTTCCCCAGGATGATGTCTGAGTACACTGGGCTAAAAGCATTACTATTCCCAAGACTTTTGTTTTTGGGTCCTATGTTGCCCCCATCACCATATGAAGAGAGATGGCAGTTAGGTTCAATTAGACAATAAACATTTGTTAAGCACTTACTATGGCCATATACTGCACTACGAATGGGAGATACAAAAAGAGGCAAAAAAAAACCAATTTCTACCCTCAAAGAGCTTACAATCTAGTGAAGTGATGGTGGTGGTGGTGGTAGTGATTTGACTTGTCTGGAACATGCTGCTTCCTGTCTCTCAAGGTGCCTTTCTGCTTGTAATGGAAATGCAAATTTAAAGATCTTCCCTGCCCCTAGGCCCTTTGATAGGCTTAAGAGAATCTGAGAACCTTTCTTGATTTGAAAATATACTCTGCCCCCTAATAGGCTGAATGTTGTCACATGGAGCCTGTGGCAGGAGGCTTGGTTTTCAGGAATGAATGCCCACACCTTGATGCTGTGTGATTGGGCAAGAGGGTGGTTACATTCTCTGACCCAGGAGAAGGCTATATAATCCCTGATGTGAGGCTTTGCTCTGGAGCTCACTTTGAGAAGTGTGTGATTTGACCAGATGAGACTCTGGGAAGCCCTTGTTGAGAGCCCCCTGGCTTTGAAAACCCAGATGTTGATGCTTCCCTCTCTGGTAACTATGATTTGGTATTGATAATGGTTGGAGAGTGTTTCTCTGTCTTGTAAGTTCTGTCTGTATACTTTGAAGTTCGGGGTGCTGACCTTTTTCCCCTGAACTAGGTAAACGATATATGTTTGATTGACTAAAGTAAGCTTGTTAACCCATTTTGAGTTGCTTTCCTTCAGAAAAGCAGATCTAAGAACCTGTGTTGGCAGCCACCCTGGGGATATTGGGTGCTTGCTGCTATACTGCTTTACCCAGGCTGGCTTGCTTATTTCGGGGGGGGAGATGGCTGGCCCTTTTTCCCATGGAAATTGCTTCCCTGAATGATGGCTATGAGGCCTGGAAACAAGATTGTGTTCTGAGACCGTGGAATATTGTCACTCCTAGGACTCCTATCCCTAGATTCCTGTTGGTGGCAAGTTGGGCAAAAACTGGTGGTGGTGGTGGTGGTGGTAAGGAAAGTGGGACCCTCTTTCCACAATGATTTCTCTCCTCAATGAATTTTGAACTATCAGAATCATTATCTCTTAACATATCAGGTATCAGCATGGTAAAATTTAACAAATTCTAACAATTTGGCTAAATCTATTCTGAACTTACAGATCAGAAATTGTTGGGAGGCAATAGGATTCTATGGAAAGAGTGATGAATTTAAATGGAGTCAGAGGACTGGGTTGATATCCTAGTCTTGCCACTAATAAGCTGTGAACTTGGTCAAGTTACCTCTTTTGTTGTCAGTTTCCTCAATTGTAACACAAAGAATTTGGACTAAATGACCATAAAGATCACTTCCAATTCTAAATCTGCAATACTAGGCTCTTTTGTTGCATACAATGGCACTCAGCACATATGTTGAGTTTTAATGTATTATTCAATGATGAAGGAAAGAAAACTAGTTATAATAGAGATATTTATGCTTTTTTTTTTTACTCAAAAGAAAAATTAATTTAGTCAAGTAGAAGGTTCATGGTATCAACCAAAGAGCAAGTTTTATGTAAGAAACACTCCAAATAGTCATGATCTCCACTTTCACATTTGTTTATCCATGTTCCACATGTATAATCTATGTTTTATCCCATGTATCACATTGTTATCTAGTTCCCAGGCATATTTCCTTAATGCTGAAATAAATACTGAGTAACACTTCCATTTTTGATCCTTGGTTCTTTCCTTTTTACCTTATTTATCTTGGAATCTTCCATTCTCCCAGAACAAAGAAGAATTTCTATGAGTGTTCCATTAATATAAGTATCTGATACTTCATAACATCCTTGTCTTTTGGCAGCCACCTATGCCCTTTGCAAAACTGTCCTTCCTATGTCTTTTTTTTAACTTCTCAATATTCATAAAAAGTTTTGTTATTACTTTCAAGTAGTTATGAAAATAGGCTAAGTAAAAAGTTGCAAAATAGAAGTTTTGTAGGAATGGTTATTAGTAGTGACAACAAATGGAGAAGAGGACTCTACAGTAACCTTCATTTTCAACAGGGAACTGTTAAAGAAAGATATATCCTTTCCTTCTCCAAGAAACTGCCAATATTTGGGATCTGGGAGTTCCACAAGTAATGACTAGAAATTGGAGAGAGAATAAATATATTACCCTTCTCTCTAACATAGATAGGCAGGAGCTGTGTGGGAAGAGAGGACTTACTGGTGAGAGTAACTCCATATAAGGAACTCTCATATTTCAGACTGTGACTAGAGAGTTATATATGTCTTTGGAACTAATAGTTGCTCATTGAAGGTTGTTTTCCCTCCTTCTTTCAATAAAACTTTCTTCTGCAATATTGTGAATTTTGTCCTTGCAAATGGGGAGTATTGTTTATGCATTTTCCCAGATTTTCTGTATTAAAAGTTAGAGTGAAAAGATCTTTTGAAGTGTACCTGGGCTCTTTGGTGTCATACAAGCATCTTCCAAAGGCAGTGGGAAGGTAAACTTCAGCAAAGCTAGTATCTGAATCATCAAAACTTTAAATGAGTGAAATTGGAATTGGGATGATATTAGGTCTTCAAGTCATTTACTCACTAAAGCAATGTCTTAGAAGATTCAAACATATTTTGAAGAATATGGTAGTACATATACCAAGTTAGAAGATCCTATTATCTCCAGAGAGTAGAGCCAAGAAAATTAAGTATTGTTTTCTTCAAGTGAAGCCTCAAGAGAGATATTCCTTGGAGAGCTGTAGGCCATTAAGGACAGAAGGGACTGGCCCAAAGCAGATCCATATGTCTATAGCCCTTTTAATACTTTCCTATTGACTAAATTCTCAAAGGAGTTCCTAGTATTGTGTTGTGGGAATGTTCCTTCAGTGAGAAATCCCCCTTATGGCTAAAATGTTCAGGAAATTTCTATGAGGAAAAGTAACAAATTAAAGGTGAATTTTCCTCAAAGATTTTGCCTCTGTTATTCCATTTCATATTAGGATAGCCTAATTGCATACTCTCCAACAGCACCCAGATAATTTAAACTGGACATATATTCTTGAATAAAGTTGAACTAGTTGAAATTCAACCTGAAATTCAAGCTTATACTAGTGAGCAGAGGAAATCATCTATGTGGCTTTATCTTCTCAGTTGAGCAAATGTGTTTGCATATACAATGAAGTTTGCAACTTTTGAGATTCTTGTGGATCTCCACCTCATCTTGAGATTTTATAGCAAATGAAAGGGATCCTTTTCCCACTTAGATGAACTGTTTTCTCTCAGATGTTTCATCATCGTATAGTATGGTCTAGATTATCTAGGTAAGTACATGATAACCTATATTACTATTTTGTTTTTTTAAATGAATTTTTAAAGTTTTTAAATACATAGCATAATAATTTTTAAGTTGTTAAAAATCATTTGAGGCAAATTGTTACTATAATAGAGATAGGGATGGTCATAAGGTCTCAAGATTTCAATAATAGGGATACAGATTAGACCTATAAATCACATTGGTAAGGAAAACTCCTGTGTGAGAGCATTCCCTTTACCCAATAAAGACTGGTTGTTTTATCCACTCTATGATTATTCTATATAACATTTGGCTACCCTCATTAGCAACACAAACTGCTCTTTCAATAGATCTGTCTTTAATTAAAAAAAAAACAACCTTAACATTTATTTCATATTTGTTCCTATACAACTGAAAGATACTGGTGTATAAGTGTACTTTTGGCTTTATGGTATCCCTTTTTCTATTTGAGATACACTCAAGTGTGTGGACTTCTCACATGAGGACACTTAGAAGAGCCTAAAACTTCTGTTTATTATACTATTATCAACCACATATATGGCAAATTCTTATTGGAGGTTACTAATTCCCTAGTTCTTTGAAAAAGTCTTTAATATGAGTTAAGCCACAGAAGAAAAATTAGTTTTAGTATTTCAAGGGAAAAGAAAATCATCTTTAAAACCAGAACAGGAAAACACAGCACATTATCTCTAAGAGAGCAACTATTCTTAATGAACCTTCAGTCTGACTGGAAATTAGCCAAATCAAGAATGTAACAAATTGACTTATAGCTATGCATTTATATCCCTATTTTATTGCTTAAATCTTTTCTTGGAAAAACAATTAGGAGCTCCAGGAAGTTAAATTCTATAACCTTCCATATTGAACAGCTACGTTTAGTTCTAAAAATTTCCTTTGGTAATTTCTTTAGTGAAAAAGAAGGCAGTCTTCATCATTTTGCTCTAAAAAGCCCTCTTAGTCCTCCACCTCTTTTAAAAAGTCAAATAACTCCATCACCACGTCACAGAACTTACCTTTCTTCCAACTCCTAATCATTTTGTTGGCTGTCTTCTGAATCTTCTTTAAGCTCTTTATGACTGTTCTATGTTAATAAACCAAAATTTGGACAAAATTTTCTAGAATATTGGGAAAATAATTTCGTATTTCCTTTAGGCTGTCCTATTTTTATTGATAATAATGGCAGTATAAAGTATGCCTTTTAATGACAATATGACAAATTGCATTCATTCATTCAACAGTTATTTATTGACTATGTAGGCCCGTGTACTAAACAGTATGGGGGACAAAAGAAACAGAAAACAGAGTCCCTTCTTTCAAGGAACTAATCTAGTGGACAGAATAAAAGACATACAAATGGAAAAAATAATAATATAAAAGTTAGTAAATGAGCAGTTACCAAATAGTGGTACAAATTCTCGGCAATGGCAGTATTGAGTTACAGTAAAAATTTGTTTACTATATATGACTCACAGAATTCTCTCAACTAAGCCTTGGCCTTCTCGTTTGCAAAACTGGGAGAGTAATACCTTTCTCAATTTAACAGTTTTGTGAGAAAGCTGTTTTGTATAACTTAACACACTATATAAATTTGTTTTTTTTTCTGGGTAGTACAAATTTATTTTTATTTGTAATTTTAAAAATATACATGTCAAATACATGTAAAAAAAACAAGAGTTTCTTCTAAGTCATGTAGTACAGGTCAGAAAAGATAAAAAAAAAACAACTCTTCTCTACCAACTTTTTTTTTTTTAACCAGATACAATACACTCTAGGCTCTGCTTTAAGAAATTTCCTCACACTTTTATCAGTTTTAGAATACTTATTTCTAGAAGCTAGATAACATAGTCCCTGTCATCTTCCTTCCTTACTTCCTACTATGCCATTATTCTTCACATTCCAGGGCTGGATAATGGTGGTGATGATGATGACGATGATGATAATAACAATAGTAATAATGATAATAGCATTTAGATATTGCCTATTATGTGTCAGGCACCTGCTAAGCAATTTACAAATAGTCTCTCATTTGATCCTCACAATAACTGTGGGAGGTAGTTGATATTTTTATCCAAATTTTACAGTTGAGGAAACCGAGGCAAACAGAGATTAAATGACTTGCCTAAAGTCACACAGCATCTGAGGCTAGATTTAAATTTTGTTCTTCCTGCCTTCAGGCCCAGCACTCCATCCACAGACTCGCCTAGCTGTCTCAGGATGATGATATGGGCAGAATTTTTGAGACCCTCTGTTTTATTTTTTAAGCCCCATTTTCCAAAAGACTTACAATGAATTCTATTTATTCATTGTTAGAAAATGGGTAGAATTTTTACTTATGACGGGACCAAGAAAAATCAGAGAGGATCCTCACTCTCCCACATACACTTCAGTGATGATCTAAAAAAGATCACTGAAGACTGTCAGCATTTTGAATTAGAATACATAGGAGACAAAAGCCAGTGGCAAGAAGCTAGGGAATTGAGGATGGGACCAAACAAGGCCTGACCTCCCCATCCACAAGTATAGATCAGGCAAAAGCCTGTCCATAGCACTAAAACACAAACCAGGAACTCAGCTTAAGATAAGTAAACCAAAATCTCTGAAACCTATGAAGAAATATGATTGGTCAAGAAACTCCCAAGAAGCATTTCCAGAAGAGGTCAGTAACTCCATAAAAACAACAAGTAGAACCTCAGATAAAAATGGCTTTGCCATAAGAAAGAAATGAAGTAAAATATATATTTTTTAATGTAGATACACTTTTTTTTCATGCAGTTACCATGATGAATCATTTCTACCAATGTTGCTTCTTATAATTATGTAATAAACTGGACAGTATACAAATTATGTGCTGTGTATATGTGGTATGTTAGGAAGTAGTATTACTATCCTGTCATTTTCTATATTTTTGTGTGCAAAAACATCTATGAAAAAAATTAAAGCAACTGCATTAATATGCCACTTGGGGAGGAACATCATTAAAATGAAATTTGGATAACACTTAAAAAAAGTAATTATAAATAAGAGTTCTGTAGGAAAGAAATGGAAGGAGAATAAGTAGCTTAGAACAAAAAGTGAAAAAGTAATTCAAGTAAAAGATTCCCTGAAAATGAGAATGGACCAAATAAAGATCAATGACTATGACAGTAAGAAATATTAGGACAAAATCAGCAGATTGAAATAATACATGAAAATAGAAAGCATCTACCGTTAAAACAAACAAACAAAAAAACCGAACTAAAAAAGCTGACCTGGAAATAGGTCAGGGAGAGAACAGTGAAGAAGCATCTGAATTCCTAAAAACCAGGACCAACAAAAAGGTCTCAGTATTAGAATTCATGAAACTATAAATGAAAACTGAACACATTTACTAGAACTAGAAGAAAAAGTGAAAAATATAAAGGATCCACTGGTTACCTTCTGACAGAAACTCCCAAATGAAAACTATCTGGAATGTTATATGCAAAATCTAGAGCTTCCAGATCAAAGAAAAAAAAATACTGCGTACTGGTAGAAAGAAATAATTTAAGTACCAAGAAAACAAAGTCAAGATCAAGCAGGACTTCGCAGAAACCACTATAAAAGTACAGAAATTCGTGGAATATGATAAAACCTTACCCTGAAATACTGAGTATAATCCTACATGGGCAAAATTGACTCTTTAATGGAACAGAGGACTTTGAAGAGGATTTCACTCCAGATTAAAAGACTAGAGCTGAGTAGGCACTTTGAATTTCAAACACAGGAGTCAGGAGAAAACCAGAAAGATAAATATATTTGGCAATTTTTAGTTCTAAATAATTAGAAATATTTATTCTAATAAGGAAAGAAGAGACAAGTAATTCTTCAAAATAACCGAATGTTGTCAAGGATGATAGGAAATAAGGGAAATTAAGTGTCAACAGGCAATCACAACATCTTGAGACTTATATGAAAACCAGGTTTATTACAAGAGAAGTGAACATGCATGTGGAAGAGTTCACAGCCCTTACAGAATTTTGCATATTTATGACATTACAACAAAAGGAGGAGGAGACGAAAACAGGAAGGGGACTGGCATGGGAGGGGAAAAGTACAGTAATCCCTCTGGAAGGAGAGGAGCAAGGTAAGGTGATGGCAAAAGCTGCATTCTTTTCCCTTGGGAACCACTACACTATGAAGATAGGAGGGTCTGCTTATCTGCAAAGGACCCCAGATGCACAAGCATTTTTCCTAGCCTGGCACAGACTGGCTGGTACCTGTCTTGCCTCCCAAGGACACACAAGGAATCTAGCCTGGGGTGCAAACAACAAATTATGTTAGCTAGGGATCCTGAATCCTTGACACATTCAGGGCCTCCTGCAGGTTCTGGGTCCAGTGCTTCTGGAAAATAAGGCAACCAAAAAAGACAAACTCAAGGGTTACATTAGTAATTAAGCATTTACTGAGTACCTACTATGTGCCAGGCATTGTGCTAAGCACCGAGTGTAGAAAAGAAAGGCAAAAATAGTTCTTTTGGTGGTTTTGTTCAGTTCTGATGGTCTCAGAAGAGAAAAAAAAGGGAGAATGAAAGGTTTATACTAGGGATGAAGTGAAAAAGGAGGTGGAACTTGTTATGTCTCATAATTGGGGTGCATAGAAAGAATATACAAGCATAGAGAAAGAGGTGAGGAAGTGAGCATCAGATGAACCTATTTTTTTGTGAATTAGACAAAGGAGGGATTAATACAACTATATACAGACAGAATTTCATGTAATAATATACTCAAGTCAAGAAGGGAAGAGGCTGGTATAGACTAAGGGAAGAGATGAGTGTAAGTGTGAAGATCCAGTTTGGGAGAGAACAGTCACATGCATAATAAACTCCAACTTCAAAGGGAGGTGCTTGAAGGGAGATTAAAAGAGAAAAAAAGTGGATAAAAACCAGTTGTTGGAGCTGCTCTATGCAAAGAGAGGAGGAAGCAGAAGCAGATTAATTATAAGATTACTAGTAATGACCATATGCTATCTCACTTTTTTTTTTGTAAGTATAGGGGTGGAAGGTAAGGAAAAAAATTATCAGAGTATAAGATGGAGATACACAATTAATACAATCTTAACTGTGAATATGAATAGGTGACTTACACATATAAAAGCAAAACATATTAGAAATCAGAATCCAAAGATACATTGTTTACAAGAAAAAACCTGAGCATACAAAAAACATGTATTGAAACATGATTCACACAGAGTTAAAATGGTAAATAATTTATCATGTTTTAGGTGACCTGAGGAAGAAAAGCAGAGGTAATAAGCATGAGCTCAATAAAGACAATAAACAAACATAGTTAAAAGAAATCAACAGGGAAATATTATACTTAAATATAGCAAAGATGATCAAATAATATCAATACTTATCTAAGTATTTAAAAGTCAATCAGTAAAACTTTAAGAGCTGGCTTTCAATGTGCCTTCTCAGACTTACACAAATCAAACAAAAAGATAAGCAAGAAGGAAATTAAGGATATGAATAGAATTTCAGATATATTTTTCTAAACTTACTAAATGGAAATAGTAAGGTAAATATATATTTCTCAGCTTCCTGATCAGCGCTCAATCTACTGTGCTAGCTAGCTATCTCTAATTAGCCAAAAATAGGGCTTAAATTTTTATAAACAAAGGTAAAAAGTAAAATATTAAACACATTCTTTACTGACCCCAACATAACAAAATGATAATCAATAAAAGATTTTTAAGGAAAGCCTTCATACTTTTTTGGAGACTAAAAAAATCCTGAAGAATTGATGATTTAAAGAACAAATCATAAAAGCAATAGATAATTTCAAAGAAAATGACAAAAAAGAGGGGCGGCTAGGTGGCGCTGTGAGTAGAGCGTCGGCCCTGGAATCAGAAGGACCTGAGTTCGGATCTGGACTCAGACACTTAACGCATACCCAAACGAAAAAACCTAGCTGTGTGACCTTGGGCAAGTTACTTAACCCCAATTGCCCTCCAAAAATCACACACACACACAAAAAAAACCCAAACCAAAAAAGAAACATAAAAAATTGCGGGGGCTGGGGGGCCACTAGGTGGTACAGGGCAGCTAGGAAGCTCAGTGAATAGAGCACTGGCCCTGGAGTCAGGAGGACCTGAATTCAAATCAGGCCTCAGACACTTAACACTTAACTAGCTGTGTGACCTTGGGCAAGTCATTTAACCCTAATTGCCCTGCCTTTTCCCCCTCCAAAAAGCAAAAAAAAAAAATTTTTAAGTTGAGATATATCCAAGATAGTCCTTATGTAAGTCAAATTAATAAGCAATTATTGAACCTACCATATGCCAACAACTGTACTAACTCTTGAGGATACAAAGAAAAGCAAACAGTACTTGCTCTGAAGGAGGAATGGAGGAGACAATACACATACAGCCATATACAAACAAGATTAAAGTGGAGATAACTTGAGAGAGAAAGCATTAAGATTAAAGATGAGGAAAGGCTTGCTATTGAAAGTGGAACTTTAGATAAGACTTGCAAGAAGCCTGGGAAACCAAGACATTAAGATGAGGAGGAGGAAAAAAGTATAGACATTAGAGACAGCCAGTGAAAATGCCCAGAGTTAGAGAGACTTGAATCAGGAAGACAAGCAGCAAAACCAGTGGACTACTGTAATGGTCCAAGAATTAAATTATAAGGACCTGTACCAAGATGGCAGCAGGGTAAAATGCATATCTCTAAACTCTGAGGAATGTCACAGCCAAAATCCAGAGTTTCTAGAGCAAAGAAAAAAAAAAAAAGAGAAAGTTAGGAAAGAAGGAAAGAAGAACAAAAAAAAGAAACCAATAGCAAGGTACCAAAATCAGGATCAAATAAGACTTGGCAGAAAGAACTTTAAAGAAGAGGAAAACAGGGGATACAGTAAAACTTATCCTGCATTACTGAATATAATCCTACCAGGGGAAAAATAGATTTTTAATGGAATAGAAGTCTTTCAAGCACTCCTAATAACTCAATAAATGAGGGAAAGAACAGATAAATGAAATTGGAAGTAATTGAGGGGGGAAAACCTAAAAACTAGAAAACAAGTCAAATCACCCCAACTAAAAATGAATACAGAAATCCTTAAAATCAAAAAACAAATAAATGAAACAAAAAAATTAATTAGAAAAAATTGTAGTTACTTGAAAAAATAATAAAAAGATTAATTAATTAGCTAATATAATTTTTAAAAGAAACAACTTATCAATTAAAAGATGAAAAATCAAAATTTATTACAAATAATTAAAATTTAAATTATTTAAAGATATTTGCCTGATTAAATTCCACTGAAAATCATTGACAAATGAAATTAACGAATGTTAAAACATGTACACTGGCCTTGATAAGGTGAACAACCCCTCCTTTCTTGCCCCCCCAAAGATGGCTTGTACTTATATGGCAGCTCTGGGGTTCCCAGACTGGGGTAGGCCATGATGCTATATCTTAAACTCTCTTAGAATTAACCATAATATAATGGTTATATTATCATATAGCTATAAATCATACAGCTATATCTTGAGCTTTTCTATGATATAAGGGGTGGGACAGGGATGGAGTGGGTTAGGTATACTATTACTCTACTACTGTAGCTTCTGAGCTTTTATTTATATGATTCCTACTTACATAAAATTAATTACAGTATTCTTACTGACTCAAGCATAAAATTATTACTAAATAGTGAGGCAAAAGCAATAGGAAAATATAACATTTAATATAAGGCAAAAGCAGAAATAATCAAAAAATCACAATCTACCCATAAACCTAGATCATACTATCCCACCAATTCAAAAAGGCACATAAGTAAAGAAATCTACATACCTGGGGCAACAAAGCTACTTTTCTATTAGCTGTTCCTCTTTTGCCCTTAAGCTAATGAATCAATGACAAGCTCTTTTAGCTTATAGCTATCCTTAATGCTGAAAAACTGCTAAGCTCTTATTAACATAAAATATATCAACAATATATCTGTTCAGTGACAAGCAATCTCCTTAAGCCAGAGGGCTATAAAACTCCTCAATTTGACATTCTGGGCAATGAAGACAAACCCAAGTAGCTCCTCACTCAATGGGATTCTGCATTCTTCAATCAGCTTCTTGTAAAAGCAAAGCTTTTCCTCCAGTAATCAAAATTCACAGCAAAACAGGTAAAAAAACAGGGTTTTTTTTTTCCCTCCTCAATTCACATAGAAGGCAATTAGGGACCCTGGAGGGTTTTCTCTTTCTGGTTGTAGATGGCACAGGAAAGCAATAGTGCTTACATCTGCACACAGAAGTAAGAGTCAGATGTCCTTCAATTAACATTGTATCTGAAGAGTACACTCAGCTAACCTAGCCATTCTTCAAGTTGGCCAAAGCAATGCTTTCCTTCAATCAGCAGGTGCCCAGAGAAATGGCTGAAGAGCCGGCTAGCAAAAGCTTCCCTTTTCATCTTCTACATCTTCTGTCCCTGGCTTCTTATGACTCCTCCTGTGATCACCTTTACTCTTCCTTTTTCTTCTGCCCATTTCCTTTCCTAGCTTCTTCTTGTTTTTCCCATATTCTCCAGTGCCTTGAATCAGTACTTCCTCATAAGCAGTTATTTCTAACTTATGATATGAAGTTCAATGATTCAATTTTTTGTCAGATATGTTCCAGAAGTCTGTATAAACTTTCTATAATAACCAAAAATTAATTGATTTACTAGCCATCTAGGTAGCAGTGAATATAATACCAGGTCTGATGTCAGGATGATGTGAGTTCAATTATGGCCTTAGATACTTACTAGCCATGTGATCCTGGACAAGTCACCTAACCTCTGTTTACCTCAGTTTCCTCTTCTGTACAATGGGAATAATAACAGTGCCTATTTCCCAGGGTTGCTGTGAGGAACAGATGAGAGAATAATTGTAAAGCACTTAGCATGTTGCCTGGCAAATAGTAAGTGCTATATAAACATTAGCAATGAATATTATTATTCTTATTACTCTTTCTTAGATATGATAGCCTTTAAACAGTCACATGCCAAAGAACTGATACACCACAATGCTCTTCATTCAGTGTTATCTCAGTCATTGACGTCTATTTTAAAACCTTAAAAACATCTATCTTAAAAATGAGAGAAAAAGTTCTCTCATTATCTTCATGTGAGGAGCAGTTCTCTTTCTGGCCTTTCGAATAGTCTGTGTCTCTCATCAACATTTTATCCGAGAGACTGTGGTTTTTTTTTACAGGTTGATTTTTTATCAATGTTTCTTTCACTAGTGTTCTTTTTCTGTACCTTTAGGCAACTAAACTGCTGTGAAAGGGGAGTATCCTACATAAAAAAAATATAAAATACCCAGAATAACAGAACAAGAAATAAGAAATTTAAATAACCCAATATCAGAAAAAGAAATTGAATAAGCCACAAATTAATTCCCAAAGTAAAGGACCAGATGGATTTACAAGTGAGTATTATCAAACATTCATGGAAGAATTTATTTCAGCATTACATAAACTGCTCTAAAACAGAAAAAGGGATTCTCTCAACTTCCTTCTACAATACAAATAGAGATGAAGTAGAAAAAGATACAAACATAGAGATGAAGCAGATAAAGAAAATTATATAATAATGATAATAATAGCATTTATATAGCACATTAAGGATTATATAGAACGTTACATATGTTGTCCTATTTTGTTAGAAAAATATTTAATACACTACTAGCAAAGCGCATACACGTACTAAAAATATTATATGCTACAACCAGGTTGGATTTATACTTAGAATTTAAGGTTGTGTCAATATTTGGAAAACTATAAACATAGTAGAAAGAAATATTAATAACAAAAATAAAAATCACATGATTACTTCAAAAAATGAAGAAAAAGTAGTTAACTGGCTTCTCTAATATCATGAAGTTATTAACTGCCAGAGGTGAGATCTGAACTGTGTTTCTCCAACTTTAGAGCCAAAGCTCTTTTTCACTGGCTATACCCAATAGGCAGTTGGTAATTTAGGTCAGAGGTCATAGATGTAGGACTGGAAGTGGTATTAAAACCCACAGAGTCCAATTTCCTCATTTTCAGATGAGAAAACTGAGGGAGATGTTAAGTTATTTGCCCAGGATCGCATAGCTAGTTAAGTGTTTGCATTGGGACATGAAGGCAAGTATTTTACGCTATTCCATCCATGATTACTCTACAGCATAATTGGAGTAGCTAGAACCAGACTAAATTGTATTTGGAAACTATTTAGCAAAATAAGTAAAAATACAAAAGAACATAGATAATGTTAATATATAGTTTTCTACATCACTATGCAGGCACAGAGATCCTTACAGATGGTTTAGTGGCACCTCACTTCTATTTGAGATTTTCACCAGCTCTACAGCATGGTTAGGAATGAAAACTGGACTAGATACATAAATTTGGGAGGTAGCTGTATGACTAGTGGATGAAATCACCAGCCTTCCCCCACCAAACTCCTGAGGTAGCCCTGTGAATGGGGTCATTTCATCTTTAGCGCCAAGTTGCCCACCAGATTAGGACTGACTGTAGGACTGGGCCTGGGGCGGGCGAGCTCTAATCTCCAAGGCCCTTGTTGCCTGCTCCCAAATCCTGCATAATAGAGCTGCGGAGGCGGTAGCAGCAGCAGGAGTAGTGTCACCTGAATGCGCATGCGCGGTGTCTCAGGGCGCCGAAAGCTTATTCAAACGTCCCGCCGGCTCCTTCAAAGTTCGAACAGGGCCAGGCCAGCATGGCCGCAGCCGAGGCGGCTTTGCTGCGGCAGTGCCCCCTTCTCCTTCCGCAGAACCTGGAGAAAACCGTTTATGAGGGATTCATCTCAGCCCAGGTACTCACCTCCTTGGGAATCGGTCCGGGGCATGTGGAGGGGCTAAACAGTTTTGGAGTGTGAAGGGGAGAAGGGGTCTCCCAAGTTTGTGCTGGGAGCATTAAAAAGTTGGGAGAGTTCACTTTTTTGACGGGCCGGGGTGGGTGGTTGGGGGCCTTCAACAGAGACGCAGCCGCTGGAGCTGCCTGGCTTAGATTGAGCCGCGCAGGGCGCGCGCACGCGCGGGATGCCGGGTTGGTGAGGTGACGTCAGAGCCAAAGGAACGTTCCAAAGGGGCGGGTCCGCCTCTCCTCCACGCCTCTCCCCCCCCCTTTCCCGGTAGACTTGAGCTGTAGCTCTGCTTCTGCTGATTTTCTAGCGGGGAGAGGAGCTTCTCGGAGCCGCGTGTAGAGAGCGCTGCCCTGAGGGTCTGGGTACCGCCTCGCTCCAGACTGCTCACTTAACCTCTCAGCCATCAAATGGGAATCATCATCATCATTAATTAAAAGTGCTGAGCACCGTGCCAGGCACTGCGGTAACAAAGACAAACGCAAATAAAGTATCCCGCTCCCTCCTTTGGGATTTATTGCGCATTTATTAAGCGTTTACTATAAACACATAAATAACTAAGCGAATGATCCCCTGCCCTCTAGGAGCTTAGTAAGCACCAAGCATTTATTAAGCACCTCCTGCTTGCCAGGCTTTGAGCTGAGCCCTTGACGAGTATCTCATTTGATTCTTACAACAGCCATGTGAACCAGGTGCTGTGGCCTCAGACCCTTCAGCTGTGGGAGTTCAGGGCGAGTGCTTTTAACTTTTGTGTGCCTCAGTTTACTCATGTAAAACAGAGATGATAATAATAGTGCCTACCTCCTAGCTAGATCAAATGAAATAGCATGTAAAGTGCTTTGGAAGTTTTAAAGCACTATCAATGCTATAATAATAATAGTTATGTAATTATTGCTGTGAGGATCAAATAAGAATATGTTTTTACAGTAAAGTGTTATAGGGATGTGGGCTATTATGATATATTTGTTCTTATTTATTTGCATCCGAATTTTCATGACCCCATTTGGGATTTTCTTGCCAAAGATACTAGAGTGGTTTGCCATTTCCGTCTTCAGGTCATTTTACAGACAGGAAAGTGGGGCAGATAGGGTTAAGTGACTTGCCCAGGGTCACACAGCTGAAACTGACTTTGAACTAAGGCTTTCCTGAACCCAGGTCTAGCACACTTTATCCACTGCTCCACCAAGTTGGCCTAGTATAATATATAAAATAATACAATTCAGGCCAAGGTGCATTAACTATCCTTTTTACCTATTCTTGCTAATAGATAGCTTTATTGGCTTATGGATTTAGACAATTCTCCCCATCCCCCCTTAAACATTTATTAAGTTTAAAGTATGTGCTGGCCATTGTATATGTTAATGGCATTCTGTCAAACATATTATAAAGGGGATTCCTACTTGATTAATTTTGAGAGCTTCTCCATTTCTGAAATTTTACAATATTGTGCTTGGGTACAAGTATTGGTAGCAGATTCATATGGGATTGACATAGTAGATAGAACACTGGACTTAAAAGTTAGGAAAAGCTGAATTTGAATACTGCCTTAAATACTTGATCCTCAGTTTCTCCACCTGTAGAATTAAGATAACAGCACATGCCTCACATGATGTAAAGATCAAATGATAAATAATGTATGTAAAGCAAATTGTCAGCCTCAAAGTTTTATAATGATAATTTAAAATAATAAAAATAATCATTATTATTTTAGTAATGATAGCTATTTTACCTACTTTGATTATCAAGGAAGGATCATTGTAAAGGTTATGCTGTTATGCTAATTTTAGGAATTGAAAGTGGCATCACATTCTAGTTTGCTGTCCAGTTCTAGTATCACAACCTCCAGTATCCAGTCCCTTTCTGGCAGAAGTGATCTCTCCTTCCTCTCATCCTAAATAGCTCTTTGTTACTTCCTATCTCCTGGTGCTTGCTCCATATTGCTTTGCATTATGGTTATTTCTGTGTATGATCTTTGCCCTATTAATTTGTAAACTCCCTGCCCATCTCCAATAGTGCCTAAGCAAATATTTCACTACATAAATATTTCAATTCAACAAAAACTTACTAAATCTTACTAAATCCCTGTTGTGTACTATATAAAAAACAAATGGAGTAGCCCCTGCCCACCACTACTCAGGAGGATACAACATGTCCACGAGCAAGGAAATAGAAAAGATTTGCAAGTAATTTCAGGAGAGAGAGTACGAATCACTGAGTTGTTTGGGCAAGGCCTGGTGTAGGAAATGCTATAGAAACATTGAGGCGTCTTACACATGTAGCTGAGAAGAACATGCGTTCCAGACCTAGAAGACCACTTGTAAAAGCATCAAGGCAGGGGATGGAATACTGTGCCAAGGAAAGATGAGCTGGCTCCTTTGGCTGGAATGGAAAATACCTGAGGTGGAAGAACATGAAATAAGACTGGAGAGGTGGGTGGGAGCCTTTGAGAATGGCTTTAAATGCCAGACTGAGAATTTTATAGTTTACTTTAGAAGAAATTGGGAAGTCGTTGAAGATGTTCAGGCAGAGTTGACATTGTGAGGTCTCTGTGTTAGGAACATGGGTTTGACTGCTCTGTGGAGGAGGCATGAGCAAGAAGAGGTATTGGAGTTAGGGAGGTACTGCAAGAGACTGACTTAGGAGGCATGAACTTGGACAGAAGCCTTGAGATTGGAGGGAAGGGGATGGATCAGCAAGCCTCAGCAACAGATTGCATGGGGATGGGGTAGGGGGTACAGCTGTGAAGGAGGAAGAAGAGTCCAGAGCACTCCAGATTGTGAATCTGGGTGTCTGAAAGGACAGTGATGCCCTCAATGGAAATGGAAAAGTTGGAAGAAGATTGGCCGGGGGCAGGTTTGTGGTGGGATGTGAAGAGTGTGAGATGCATGTGGGACTTACAGGTGAAGGTGTTCAGGAGACAGCCTGGATAGAGTTCAGGAGTGAGATAAAGGTTAGATAGATCTGAAGGTTATCCATATAGGAATGGTGATGGAACCTATGGGAACTGATAAGATCACCCTGGGAGCACGAAGAAAGAAATCAGGAAGATTCAAGATGTAGCCTTGGGGGATGCTCACTCACTCCTGGTGAGCTGTAACATGATGGTAGTCAACAAAGGAGACCAAGAGGAACCACTGGGCAGGTGGGAGGCCAGGCAAAAGCAGTGTTAAAGAAGTGTGGGGAGAAGAGCATTCAGGAGGGCAGGGCTGGTCGATAATGGTTAGGAAGGATAAGAAGGGAGAAATAGTTACTGGAATTAGTTAAGAGGTTGTAGGTAATAAATGTTCCTTATTTACTCAATGACATTTTTACTTGCTGCTTTTTTTTTTTTGTCTTTTTAGAGGGGTAGGGAAGGGCTATTGGGGTTAAGTGACTTGCCCAAGGTTACATGGCTAGTAAGTGTTAAGTGTCTGAGGTCAAATTTGAACTCAGGTCCTCCTGACTATTCATTTTGCCACCTAGCCACCCCCTACTTGCTGCTTTTAACAAGAGTAGGAGGAGAAGGGGTATATGACCTGTCAGAATATTCCACTTATTCTTTTAGGGATGAAATCAGACAAAACAGAGAGACTCAGAAGATTTGTGTTTCAATCCAAAGTTTTCCTTGTGTGACCTTGGACAAGGCCGCTTAATCTCTCTGTTTTCAGTTTTTCTTATACTAGTGATAAAGGTGTCAAATTCAGTGATCTCTAAGGTCACTTTCAGGTTCTATGTTCTATAATCTTTGTTTTGACTCAAATATACATATACATATATACATACACGCATATACATGCATACATATATATGTAGTATTGTGTTGTAGTACATTACAGTGGTAGTGTAAAGAACATTTAGGGATCAATGAGCATGTCATCATGGACTGTACAATGTCAATTCCATTTTCCTGTCATCAGTAGTGAAGGTTAAATATCAATGGATCTGTTGGTATCCCCAAAGTTCTTAATACATGTGGAGTAAAGATGCTTTTGAAGAATTGAACTAATCTCTCTGCTTCTCAGTGTCCTCCATAAAGTGAAAGGGTTAAATGAGATAATCTCCGAGGTCCCTTGCAAATCTAGTGTCTGGAATCTTATCACCTCTTTTCCTTTAAAAAAAAAAAATCCTCATTATTACTGATGTCCTTTGTTTTTATATCATGTTCTTTTCTGAAGTTTTCCTTAGCTCTTAGCACAATGCCTAGGACTGTAGGTGCTTAATAAATACTTGTTGACTTGACAAAGATTAAAAAGAGAAAGGGTGGGGCAGTCTAGTAAAACCAGCCAACACATCATCTGTGTCTGACAGAATATTTGATATTCCACAAGCATAGCCCCTCCCCTCCTCTACAGAGAAGGGAGAGAGAGGCATTTTCTCCTCTGTGCCTTAGGACAGACCAAGCTTGCTCATCCTAATGATATAGCATTGAATTTCATTTAATTGGCCCTTCTGGTTGTTGTCATTGTGTATATTTTTTTCATGGTTCTATTTCACACTGCATCAATTAATGTATCCTCCCATGCCTCTCAGAATTCTTCATATTTGTTGTTTCTTATGGTGAAAAAAATATACCATTACATTCAAATACCACCTATCATCATTTTTTTTTCTACATGCTAAGCTGGGAGTTTAAGAAATAAATGATCTTTTTAGATATATCTTGACTCATTTTTATCAAAGCATATAGAATTTGTGGAAAGTTGGTAATGTCCACCATTTTATTTCAACTTAATAGAAATACTCTGGACACTAAAGGCTAGCAGGAACACTTAATACTTCCCATTATGTCTGATTATAAACAACTTGTTGTAGATGATGTGGAGACAGAATTCCTGCTCAGGCATGGATCTAATTGGATAAACTCTGAGGTCTTTTCCACATAGGATGTTCTTTATGAGTATAACCCCTCACCTCCATAAAACCTAACTGTATTAATTCTGATGGTATTTTCTTGGGATTTTAACCACAGCCAGAATTCTTTTTAAACACATGCTTTATTAACTTCTGTTTTACATCATTCATTTCCACCAGATTTTGAGTTACAATCATTTCCCCCCGTTATTCCCCTACCCAACCTCCCAGAATAGCAGTCCCACAAGATATTGCTTCCTCCAATCTGCTCTCTCCCATACCTTCTCCCATACCCCCTTCGACTTTTCCGTTAGAGAAAGGTGAATCTTTGTGTCCCAATGCCTGCACATCTTATTTCCCAATTATAAGCAAAAGAGTATTAATAATAGTATTTATATATATTTGAAATATTTAATGTTGAGACCTCAAATTTCAGATACATTTCCTTCCTCCCTTGTCACCCATTCCCTCTGGGGAGATAAGTAATTCAGTATATGTTGTACATGTCTAGCTATGCAAAACATTATCATAGTAGATATATTGTACAAGGCTGCTTATAATTCCCTCCCACTCATCCCACCCCCCACCTGGTCCATTCCCTACATGATCCTGTCGCTCTTCTATAGTGGGTACTTCCAACCTCCCCTCACCCCAAGGATGCCCTCCCATCCATTCTCCCTCCTCCCATCCCCCTTCCCCCTATCCTGCTGCAGGTTGAGATATCCCATTTAGTATGTATGTCATTCTCTCCCTGAACCAAATTCAATGAGCATGTGGTTTTGCCTTTTTTTTTCCTTCCTATTCTCCCTCTCCCTTGTAACCACTTCCCCTTGCTTCTTCTACATGAGATAGTTTACCCTACCCTGTCTCTCCCCATCTCCTCTTGTCACTTTCCTCTCTCACCTCATAATTTCATCCCTTGAGTATTCTCCCTTCCCAACAGATTCAACCTATGCCCTCTATCCATATATCATTGTAACCATATACACACACATTCACATATGTATTTATATGACCACACACCCTTCTTCCATTATTTTCATAGTGAGAAAGATATCATCAGTCACAGTTATTGCTTTTCCATATAGGAATGTAAATAGTTCAACTTTGATGAGTTCCTTTTGATTTCTTTTCCCTGATTACCTTCTCAGGCATCTCTTCCTTCTTGTGTCTGGATGTCAAATTTTCTATTCAATTCTGGTTTTTTCCTCAAGAATGCTTGAAAGTCCTCTATTCCGAATGACCATATTTTCCCCTGAAACAAAATACTCAGTTTTGCTGGGTAGGTGACCCTTGGGTTCATTCTCAGTTCTTTTGCCCTCTGGAATATCATATTCCATGCCCTTCTATCCCTCAGTGTAGAAGCTGCCAGGTCCTGTGCTATTCTGATTGTGTTTCCACAATATTGAAATTGTTTCTTCCTGGCTGCTTGTAGTATTTTCTCCTTGATCTGGGGATTCTGGAACCTGGCTATAATATTCCTGGGAGTTTTCTTTTTGGGATCTTTTTCAGGAGGTGATTGGTGGATTCTTTCAACCTCTATTTTGCCCTCTGGATCTAAAACATCAGGGCAATTTTCCTTGAGAATTTCTTGAAGGGTGATTTCTAGGTTCTTTCTTTGATCATGGCTTTCAGGTAGTCCAATAATTTTTAAATTGTCTCTCCTGGATCTATCTTCCAGGTCAGTGGTTTTTCCCATGAGATATTTCACATTGCCTTCTATTCTTTCATTTGTTTGGATCTGCTTAACAGCATCTTGATTTCTCATAAAGTCATTAGCTTCCATTTGCTCCAGTCTAACTCTGAAGGAATGAATCTCCTCAGTGAACTTTTGAGATTCTTTTTCCATCTGGCAAATTCGACTTTTTAAGGCATTCTTCTCCTCATTGCCCTTTTGGGCCTCCTTTGCCATTTGAGTTAGTCTATTTTTTAAGGTGTTGTTTTCCTCAGTCAGGCTGTTGACCCTCATTTCATACTTTTCCTGCATCCTTCTCATTTCTCTTTCCAATTTTTCCTCCACTTCTCTTATTTGATTTTTAAAGTCCTTCTTAAGGTCCTCTATGGCCTGCAACCCGCTCATGTTTTCCCCTGGGGCTTTTGGAGCAGGACTTCTGACCTCACAGTCCTTTTCCCGCTCTATGCCCCCAAAATAGGAGTCTAGGGTTGCATTTTTCTGTTTCCTTTGCCTTGGCATGTTGCCACTTAATTACTTGACTTTTGGGCTTGTTGCCACACTATGGCTTTAAGGCCAGATAGAGGAATTTTCGTCCCAAACGTGTGGGGGGCAACTTCCGTTTCTGGCAAGCTGTAAACCCACCCACGACTTCCACCCTAGCTCACAATCCAGATCCAGGGAGTTTAAAGCAAGAGCGATTACCCCCCAAGACTGATCGCTGGATCTCCCTACAAATTCGCAGGCCAGTAGCTGGAGCTGCCTCTGAAAACTACAAAATGGAGTGTCTCCTCAGTGGCTTCTAGCCCCCAGGAGAGGGAGCCGATGCATTCCCCAAATACAGGTCCCAAAGTCCATAGGACACTAACCTCTTACTTTGTCCTAGGCATGTCTGTGTTGATGATTCTGGAGTCGCCACAGCTGCTGGTGTTCTGGGGTTCCTCCAGCTGGCTGCTGGCCCTGCCGCCCTTGGGCTAAAACCTCGGCTCACGCAGACCTGGGCTCCACTAGGCTCTGCTCCCTGCGTGCTGTGCGCTGCCGGCTCCCAGACCGCTGCGCTGGTCCTTCCTGCAGGGCTGCTGGGCTGTCCTCAGCGGGAGATTAGCTTCTCTGTGTCGTTCTGTGGGTGCTGGGGCTCCAGAAGTTGTTCAGAGTCCCCTTTTACATAGTTTAGGGGGATTTCTGGGGGCAGAGTGGCTTGGATGAGCCGTTTCTACTCCGACATCTTGGATCCGCCCCTCCACAGCCAGAATTCTGGTCTGTACCCACAGAAGAACAGTTACTCTCATGTGAAAAAGAACAAATTCAGGGGTAGTGGTAGTATGGGATAAGTGGAATGGTGGGAAGTTATAGTCCAGAAGGAGAATTTTGGAGTTTAATATCACAATATCACAGATTTTTCAATTAGAAAACCCTTGGTGCTTATCTAATCTAATTAATGACTAAAAATGAATTCTCACTATGATACATCCTGTACATCCATCCACTTGTGGGGGAAAATGGGGCATCCCATTCCCCTTTTGGCTTCTTCTAATTGTTAGAAGGTTTATAACAGAATTCTTTTTGAGTCTATGTAACTTCCCCCCATTGCTGCTATATCTTCCTTCTTGGGGCCAAGAAGAACAAATCTAATTGACCTTCCATACGACAGTCTTTCAAGTCCTTGCAGATGGCATCCATGTCCCTCTGAGCTTTCTCTTTAAATTGAGTCTCATATAGTTTGGACTCAAAGCCTTTTACTGTTCAGGTTACCTTCCTTTGGCCATTCCTCAATTTATTCATATCTTTCCTAAACTATGAATGTTTTTGAGTGATGGCAAAGTCTTGCATATAACCACACCCTGTAGGTGGGTATCAGGAATGGAGGAGAGGGAGTTAAGGAAGAGAGGGGCCAGAATGTTAGCGGGGTTATTGTTGTAAATACCAATGTTGCTAAGTGAATTGGATGCGGAAAAACAAAATCCTACTCACTGACCAAAAAGAGTGAATTCTTTTTTATTTTATTTTTTTTAAAGAATGAATTCTTACTAATGTAGGAAAGAGGAACAAATTTATGTCTCTTTGAAACATCGAAGACTCAACTTTTGAGAATTTCCTTGGGTTGGAAGTTAGCTGCTGAGTTGGTCGCCCACTTTAAAATTATTGGGATCTTCTTTCTTTCAAGTAATAGAACAAACTGTTGTAGTATCATAGTTTTACTACTTTTCAACTAACTCTCTAATTCCTGATTGTTCTTATCTGTACGTGTAGTGTATGTCTATAAAGTTAGGTTTAAGTTACTACATAATACCTTTTAGTGCTTTAATGAAATAGTGAATCCTTGTTATTTGACCTTTTAAAAAGGTCAGAAGTACATTTTGTTTCATTTTTTTAAAGGCCATTTAAATGTAATAAAAGTGCTATAATATTACCACGAAAGTAAAGGTTATAGGGTATATTTAATTGTGTTCCTCTATTTTAAAAACTGCTTTAAGGGAGATTGTTCAAAATTTCCATCTGGTAAAGTGAACTGATATTAATTGTTTTTGGAGAACTTTTTTACTATTATTTTTCATTTAATACTGTTGAAGTAAAAGATTATATTACTGTTTGTCTTTTGCTGTGCTCAAATTTCATCTTTTTTATCCTGCTTAAACTGCTTACTGATTCATTTCCTCAAGAAAGTATAACTCTGATTTCATTTTTTAGAAAATGGTTCTCCCTCCCCCTCCCACTGCTTTACTTTCCTTTTGGAAATATTAGAAAAATACAAGGTCTATACATACATATCTGCATCTATATTAATATCAACAGCTAGCTGTCTAGTCTATTGACAGAGCTATCTATAGTGTCCCATAATTTTTTAGTGCAATTTTAGGCTGTGTAAGCTTAAAACTGTACTTTGGGGGCAGGGGGAACAGTTTGGAGGGGAGAGTGTTATTATCATTTGTTGATAGTAAATATTCAGATAAATGCTTTACAAAATTAGTGATGCTTATTAGAGTGGCTAATATGACAAAAAAAGGAAATTTTGGAAGTTGCAGGGGATGTGCGAAAACTGGGACATGAATGCATTGTTGGTGGACTGATCCAACTATTTTGGAGAGCAATTGACCTTCCATGCATATGACTTTGAAGTCCCTCTGAGCTTTCTCTTTGAAATGAGTCTCATATAGTTTTTTGTTTGTTTGTTTGTTTGGGGTTTTTTTTTGGGGGGGGGATAGTGGGAAATAAAATTGGAAAGGTAAAGATTGAGGCAAAATTATTAAAGACAAGTTAAAGAATTCTGACAGTATTCAATGAATGGTGGAGCAATTGAAGGTTTTAGAGTAGGGCAGAGACTTAATTGGAACTGTGGTTAAGGAAGATTAGTGTGTCCACAGTTTTTCTAATAGATTGAAGTGGGGGCAAGTTTAGAGGAAAATAAATTAGGTATTAGACTTAAAAGTCTAAGCTAATAGACTAGACCAATAAGATGGCTAATAGACTAAACTAACAAGACTAAACAAAAGGTATTGTGGGCCTAAACTAAAATGGTGTCAGAGGGAATATTAGATAAATACTAGAAATATTTTGCATGTAGAATCAACACAGTTTGACAAGTATTTAAATTTATGGGGTCAGAGAAGAGGAAGGAGTGAAAGATGATTATATACTCTTAATATTGTGTGATTGGAGGCTGGTGATGTTATCAGAAAGCCAGGAGTTTGTTTTGAAAGAAATCAGTCAGTAAGCATTTATTAAGCACTTTCTATGTGCCAAGCGCTGTGTCAGGAAACATAGAGACAAAAGTAAAATAGTCCTTGCCCCCAGACCTTAATTTTAAATGGAGGAGACTACAGATGTGCACAGTACATATATACAGAATATACACATGAATAAAAAGGTGACTGAGAGGGAAGGTACAACAGCAGAAGTGTGGGTGAGGAATGGAATTAGGAAAAGCTTTATGTAAAAACTGGCACTTGAACTGAGACTGAAGGAAACCAGGGAACCCATCAGAGGGAAGGGAAGCGGAAGGGTAGTTGGATTGCAGTGTAAGAGAAGAGTACTTCTTAAGAGGACTAGAAAAGGAGTTATGAAGTTATAAAGAGATTTAAATGCCAAACAGAGGGGGGTTTGGGGTTGATTCCATTGGAGTTTGTGAAGCAGAGAGATGATATGATCAGACCCATGCTGTAGGAAGATCACTTTGGCTGCTTTGTGGAGGACAGGTTGGAGAGGAGAGAACCTCAGGGCAGGGATGTCTCCCTGCTGCATAGATGCAGGATTCTTAAACTTTTTCCAGTCTGCACCCCTTTTTGCCTTTTGGCATTGTTAGTTGGCAATGTGGCCTGAGGGCATGCTCAGTGCAAAGTGCACATGCTTTGTGTTTAGAACCAAGACTATAGTGAAGTTGCTGATGTAACAAGGCAAGCACTGCCAGAAATGCCTCAGATTCATTACACATTTGCTTTTTAATTAATTTTTGGTCATTGTGTGTTCATAAAACTTTTGCTTTTGGCAAATTTATGGGGTCATGACCCATGGTTTAAGAAGCACTGAATAGATTATAATTAGGCAGCTACATGGGATAATCTAAGAGAGAAGTGATAAGGGTCTGAATTAGAGTGATAGCCGTGCGAGTGGAGACATTGGGATGCATCTGAGAGTTTTTTAAGAGAGAAGCTACAGAACTTGACAATTGACTAGATATGTCTTGTGAGTAAGAGTGAGGAGTTGAGGGTGACACCAAGTCAATGAGAGGATGGTGGTGCCTTCCATAGTAACCAGGAAGTTCAGAGGAAGGATGAGTTTTGAGGAAAAGTAAGTTTTGTTTTGGACTTGTTGGATCTGAGATATCTCGTACTTCATAATGCAAGACTGGAGCTCAAAAGAGAAACTAGTAGATACTTACATCTAGGAATTGGGAGTTACCCAAATAGAGACCTTAATTAAATCTTTGGGAACTGATGAGATCACCAAGCACTGGATTATAGAAAGTGAAGAGAAGCCTTGAGGTATGCTCATAGGGATGTCCACTAGGGCTGTTATCTGAATGATGAGAAAGAGACTGGGAAGGAGTAGTCAGCCAGATAGAGCTCTGCGAGAGCCCTGACCTGAAAACCCAGAGAGTATCCAGAAGCACCAGTGCCACATGCTGCAGAAAGGCCAAAGAGGATGAGCATTGAAAACAGGAGATTAGTCTTGCCCAGTTGGAGACCATTTGTAACTTTGGAGAGACCACTTTCATTTGTGGAGAGATGAGCTCAGTTTTGACTTATCTTGAGTTCCAAATGGCAGTGTGATATGTAGGTAAAAGGTTTCTACTGGGCAGTTGGAAATGTAGGACTGAAAAACTGGAATGACTAAACAAATTGTGGTGTAATGGAATGTTATTATGCCACAAGATGTTATGAAATGGATTGTTTCAGAGGGAAGTGGGGAGGCTGTTTTGATCTGAGGCAGTGAAGTGAACAGAAGGGGAAGAAAAAGAAAAATAACATTATAGAGGAAAAACAACTTTGAGAGACTTTTTGTTCAGAAATTTCAATTGTACCTGACTTTATTTATTTATTTAATTTTAAATTTATTTATTAATATTCATTTCAGTATCTTTGCCGTTTCTTTCTCCAGCTCACTTTACAGATGAGGAAACTGAGGCAGTGGCTTGTTCAGGGTCACACAGCCAGAAAGGCTAGATTTGAAGTCAGGAAGATAAGTTTGTACCATCTACTCCACCATCTAGCTGCCCCTTGAGAGACTAGAATTCTAATTAGTGTAATGATAAACCCTGAGTCTAGAGGACTGAAGATCAATCATGCCACTCACTTCTTGCCAGAGAGGTGATAGACTTAAAATACAGAATGAGTCATGCACATTTGTATATGGCCAATGTGGGAATTTGTTTCGCCAAACTGTGTATTTGCAAAAAAAAATTTTTTTTAACTATTCTTTTAGGTGGACAAGAGGAGAAAGAAATAATACATGTTTGTAAATATAAATTTTTAAAAAAGGAAATGTGGGGCTAGAACTGAAGATAGAAGTTAGCACAGTATATATAATTTGTAAATCATGCATAGAAGAGATAGTTGAAGCCATGGGCATGAATGAATTAGCCAGTTGAAAGAGTATTGTACAAAGAGAGAATCTTGAGGAGTGCTTATGTAACAGGTTCTTTTTTTCTTCTTTTTTTTTTGTTTATTCATATGTAGTAGTTCCAAAGATGAGGTTGTGGCTATAAACTTTAGGGTCAGAATAACACTTCTTAGGCACTCTTGGGATCATAGACAACAGGGCCCTACTTTTCAGGTGGGGGTAATTTGCCCAAGGTCATAGAGGTAGTAGTAACAGGTATCAAAGGCTAGATTTAAACCCAGATCCTTGGGTTCCAGGGCCAGTGTTTTTTCTATTATACCGTACTATACTTCACAAAAACTCTATTCTCCCAAAATATTTTTCTGGATTTCTCAAGGATGACAGTAAACTTTTTTAGTCTTACACAGACTTGTTCTGATAGCTTCTTGGCTTGTCATAATAATAATTTCATCCTTGAAAATATGGAGGAAGAAGAGGAATTTGCTATTGACTTGATTCTTACTAAAAATGAAGAAAACTGTCTGATAAAGTAGAAACAGTGGTAACCTTGGGGAGAAATGATTATTCCAGGTAGGAAATGTGAGGAAAGCTGACATGCACCCCAGATTTTTAGAGGTGAGAGATAGGATGCCTTGAGCTAAAATTCTGTATGCAAAGTTAGCCTAAGAGGGATGGGAACTCTCAGAAATCAAATTCTGAGGGCTGTAAGAGAGGAAATTTTGATAAGAAAAGAGGCAGTGTTTACATGTAGGGAACTGATGAACCAAATTAATTTTTAGAAGACATACTCAGAAGAAGCAAGCAAGAATGAATACAGCTATGTGACATAGTCATTTAAGAGTAGTTCAGGTGACCCTAGAACTCAGCATGACCTGAGTCTGTTGGCAAGGTATGCTAACAGTGATTGTCTTCTATATTTTAATTATATGGGGGAGAAAAATGGAACATTGCTCAGGATGAACATGTCAATGATAACTGAGAGAAGGAAGAACTACTCAATTTTTGCTTTGCTTATATTTTTACTTCCAGACCATTGGAGTCAAAAGAACAGAAGAAAAATGGCTAATAGTTGTCCATTAGAGCATTTAGCTGTCTTAATGACTTCAGATTAGCAGGACCAAAAACGAACTATGTTCCAGGATGCTGAAAGAACTTGTATATAAACTGCTCTCAGTGATTTTTGAAGATTATGTATGATGGGAGATACTTTGAAAAATTATAGACAGTTCTCTTTGCTAATGAAATAACAGGTTTGATCTTCTAAAAGAGAGAGAGGAAGAGGGAGAGGGAGAGATCATGAAGACTATGAGGCTGTGAGGTCTGGGGAACGGCAAATGTCCCAATTAAAAAAAATTAAAAGGAAGATAATGAGACCTGCAGAAGAGAAAGAAAGAGAATGGGATCTGCAAAATAAAGGCCAGTGAAGTTAATTTCAGGTACTTGGCATTTAAGGGACTGTGATTATCCAGAAGGAGAAGCAATGATATCAAGTGCTGCCATGGCTTCATCAAAAGCAGGACATCCCATATTAACTTGATTTTCTTTTTCTTTTTTTTTGACAAGGTTATTGGATTGGTAAACAGGAGAATGTTGTAGATATGTAGTTACCTTGATTTTGGCAAATATTTGATAAAATCTCTCCTTCTGTGCTTGCCTAGGAGATGAAGAGTTTTGTGAATTTAGAAGAGGTTGAGTGACCAGACCCAAAAACCAGTTATTAATAATTTGTTGACTTGAAAGACCATCTCTGGTCGAGTGGCTCAGGGTTTCTTCTTGGCTCTGTACTGTTTAGTATTTTTAATGAGCCTTCCTTCGGGGATTACTTCCCTTTTATACTCTATACAGCTTCTATGTAGAATTATTTGCATCTTCTCTGCCCATTAGAATATGTACTTCTTGTGCTTAGGGATAACCTTTTAGCCTTTCTCTGTATCCTCCTCACTTAATACAGTGATTGGCAGAGATTAATAGATGCTTGTTGATTGATTGATTGATTGGTAGAACCACTGATTTAAAACATTGATAGCATGCTTATAAAATTATTCATTTTATAAGTGATGTCATAGTAAATGTTGTTCTTCTGGTTCTGCCTTCTTCAGTCTGCATCAGTTCATATAAGACTTTCAATGTCTCTTGAAATCATCTTCCTCATTTCTTATATCATAATCACATTCATATCCCATAATTTATTCAGTCATTTTTCATTCAGTGGGCATCCTCTTAGTTTCCATTTTTTGGCCATCACAAAAAGAGCTGCTATGAATATTTTTTTGTAGATATAGGACCTTTTCCTCTTTTTCTGCTTATGTTTGGGTATGCATCTAAAGGGAATGGAGCTCTCATTGCTAGTCCTACACCCAAGAACAATACTCAGTGACTTTGTGTGTATGATACAATATTGCTTTCCAACTATATAATAGTGTGCCTGATTTCCCTCAGCCCCTCCAACATTTATCATTTTCCATTTTTGTCATCTTTGCCATTCTGATAGTTATGAGTTAGAAACTCAGAACTGATTTAATTTGCATTTCTCTAATTAGTGATTTGGGGCATTCTTTCATATCACTATAGATAACCTTAGTTTCTTCCTTTGAGAACTGTATATCCATCTCTTTAAACAATTGAGGAATTTTTTTTCCCTAATAAATTTGAATCAGTTCCTTAAGTATCTTAGAAATGAGATCTTTATCAGAGAAATTTGCTATAAAGGTTTTTCCCATTAATTGTTTCACTTTTAATCTTAACATTTTTAGATTTGTTTGTGTAAAGCCTTTTTTAATGTTATGTAATCGAAATCATCTTTTATTTTCTGTGATACTTTCTATTCCTACTAATAGTCATGAACTTTTCTCTTATCCCTAGATCTGATAAAAAATTTTTCTATGTTTCTCTGATTTGATTATGATCTAACCTTTTATAACTAGGTCACATTCTCATTTTGTATAAGGTATGATGTGATGTGTTGGTATAAATCTAATTCCTTTTATACATCTGCCCAAGTGTCTCAGTTTTTGTCAAATTGTGAGACCTGAGGCAGCTAGATAGAGTCCTGGGCCTGGAGTCAGGAAGAGTTCAAACTTGTTCTCAGACACTTACTGACCATGGGACCCTTAACAAGTCACTTAATCTCTGCCTCAGTTTCCCCAGTTATAAAAAATGGGAGTAACAGTAACTACCTTGGAGGGTTGTTTTGAAGATCAAATGAGATAATAATTTTAAAGTGTTTGGCACAGTGCCTAACACATTGTAGATGCTATGTAAATGTTGATTCCTTATTCCTGTTGTCCTTACACTAATGAGCTGAAGTCTAGAGTCTTTGTATTTATGTAACACCAGGGTATTAATATTATAACTAATGTTTGTTGCATACCTAATCCATTCCACTGTGGATCTCTCTATTTTTTTTAACCACTACCAAAATGTTTTAACTATTACTACTTTGAAGTATAGTTTGAGATATGGCACTGCTGGCTTATAAATCAAGACTATAGTTGTGCCACATAAGGAATTTCATAGTATCCTTCTTTTGTTTTTGTTTTATTTTTTATAAACAGTTTATGTAATGGAATTGTTATTTGAGTGCTTGCTAGAATTCAATCTATCTGGCCCTGGAGTATTTTCTTTAGAAGTTCATTTTTGGTTTATTCAATTTTTTTTCTCGGTTATTGGGTTGTTAAATATTACTTCTTGTTTTGTTAATTTGAGTATTTTATGTTCCTATAAATATTCATTTATTTAAATTGTCAGGTTTTTGGTATATAGTTGGGCAAAATAGTTCATAATAGTATTCTTTATTTCACCTTCATTTTTTGTGAATTCTTTCTCTTTTCATTTTTGATACTTGTTGGTAACTTGGCTTTCCTTTTAATCAAATTAGTTAAAGGTTTCTCCATTTTACTGTGAGTTTTTTATTTTAGCTCCTAAATTTATTTAATTCAGTATAGGTTAAAAAATTTTTTTTTGCTAAAATTTTCTTTAATTATCAAGATTTCTATTTTAGTATTTAATTGTGATTTTAAAATTGTTGGTTTCTAGCTTTTCTAGTTGCATTTCTAATGCATTAACTTATAAAAGTGTTTTATGATGTAACATTTCTTCTAAGTTCTATTTTAGATACATCCTCAAAATTCTGAAATGTTATCTCACTGTTCTATTTAATGAGATTATCTACCATTTTAGTGATTTATTCTTTGATCCACCAGTAAATCATTCAGTCTCCCAGTTGTTAAAAAAAAATACTTTTCCCAATGGCCCATTATTTAATATAACTGTTTTTGTATTATGATCAATAAAGTATGTACATAATATTCCTGCTTTTCTTCATTTATTTGTAAGGTTGCTATGTCCTGACACGAGTAATTTTTGTAAAGATGCCATGCATAGTTGACAATATTTATGCTTCTTTCTATTTCCATTCAGTAATCACCAAGTATCTATTATATTTATTTTTTCTAAATTTCTATTTCGGTCCTAACTTCTTTCTTGTTGACTTTTTAAAGTTAGAATTATAAAGAGTTTACAGGGATAAACTGAGGTCCTTTGTCATTGTTGATCACCTTCTTTTCCCTGGTACTCTCTTTCTAGGTTTTGATGAAACTGCTCTTTCCTGGTTCTCTGCAGATCACTTCTTTGACTTCCTTACAGTATCTTGGTCCAGTTTGTGCTTGCTAATTGTGGGTGTTCCCCTAAAGACTCATTGAATCCCCTTATCCCTCTGTATTATCTCAGTTGGTGTTTTTATGAGCCCTCTCTGGTTTAGTTACCATCACTGTATAGATGTTTTTCAGATCTCTATATCTAGCCCTAAAATCTCTTGAGCTCCACTTTCATATCTCAAACTGGATGTCCTATAGGCATATAAAAATTAACATGCCTAAAACATTATTGTCTTCCATCTCCGGCCTTCTAAGCCTTCTCTTCTTTCCTTCCTTATTGATGCCACCATCTTCCCCATCACACAGACTCACAACTTAGATGCCATCCTCAGCTTCTCTCATGACCTCACTCCTCACATGATCTGTTGCTGAGTCTTTGTCACCTTCTCAACATTCCTCCTCCACATCCCCTTTTCTCTCCACACATAGCCACCACTCTGGTGCAGATTCTCATGACCTTGCTCACACTTGTACTGTTGCAATAGTCTTCTGGTTTGTTTCCCACCATTTTCCACTCAGCTGCCAGTGTGATTTTCCTGAAACATGTATCACCAAACTCCATCAGTTCCCTATTGCTCCCAGGACAAAATATAAAATCCTTGGCTTGACATTTAAAGCCCTTCATAACCTGGCCCCTTCCTTCTCAATTCTTACACGTTACTTCCTAGAACAAGACACCCTATGTCCTGTCTTTATGTCGTCTGTGTCTGATACCTGGAATATTCTCCTTTTCACTTCTGCCTCCTGGGCTCCCTAGCTTACCTTAGGCTCAAATCCCAACTTCTGTACAAAGTCTCTCCCAGTGCCCCACTTTGCTCACCCCTTCCTCAGTTACTAGTGACTTCTCTCTGAGCTTGCCTTCCATTTGTGTTGCATATATCATGCATGTATATGTAGGAGCAAGCACCCCAATATCCCCAGGGTAGCTGCCAACACAGGTTCTTAGATCTGCTTTTCAAAAGGAAAGTAACTCAAAATGGGTTAACAAGCTTACTTTAATCAAACAAACATATATCATTTACCTAGTTCAGGGGAAAAAGGTCAGCACCCCGAACTTCAGAGTATACAGACAGTAGTTTCAAAACAGAAACAAACAGATCAAATAGACAGGCTTCCAAACTGTCCAACCATTATCAACACCAAATCACAGTTACCAGAGAGGGAAGCATCAACATCTGGGTTTTCAAAGCTGGGGGGCTCTCAACAACAGCTTCCCAGAGTCTCATCTGGTTAAATCACACACTTCTCAAAGTAAGCCCCAAAGCAAAGCCTCACATCAGGGATTATATAGTCTTCTCCTGGCTCAGAGAATGTAACCACCCTCTTGACCAATCACACAGCATCAAGGTGTGGGCATTCCTGAAAACCAAGCCTCCTATCACAGGCTCCATGTGACCACATTCAGCCTATTAGGGGGCAGAGTATATTTTCAAATCAAGGAAGGTTCTCAGAGTCACTTAAGTCAATCAAAGTCTCTTAAGCCAATCAAAGGGCCTAGGGGCAGGGAAGATCTTCAAATCTGCATTTCCATTACAGTATGATACAGTTATTTCCATTTTGTCTCCCCTGTTACAGGGTGAGCTCCTGGAAGGCATGGGTTGTTCCTTCCTTTGTGTCCTCTGCACTTAGCAAACTGGCTGGTAAATTGTAAGTGCTTAATAAGTGCTTGACTGGCTTGTCAACTGCATTCACAAGCTTCAAAGAAAGATTGAATATTTACCATGCAACTTTTAGAGCATCTTCTTTTCTGCTTTGAACTAGATAACCTTTGAGGTTTCACACACACACACACACCCCACCCCCAGCCATGAAATTCTCAGATTCTGTGGAGTCATTGGAGTTGAAAATAAGAAACTGTTGGAAGAGTTATCAGCATGGATGCTGTTGTAACTTGGGATGATGGCAGGAGATGAGATGGGAAGAAAGAATGTGAGTCAGGTGGTGAAATAATGCTGTTTGTCAAACATACTTGAGGTTTGTAGACTGGAGTGTAGTGGTGATAGAGAGAACGTAATAGAATCATGCTTTGAACTTCAAAAGAGGAGAGAGAGTGTTGAATGATGCTGGTATAATAGTGGCCTGGAAGCATCGGTGAATATTTCTTATAAATCTGCTGTCAGTTGCATGTTTGGTTTACATAACTAAGAATATTTTATATTTCTCCCTTAAAACTAGCTAGCAAGTTGAAAATATGAAGCTTGCCTATGTATTTCTATTTTATGGTGTCATCTTTTGGCATAGTGTATTAAAAGCAACTGCTTTTTCTAAAAGGAATTTACTTTTTTGATGAATTAGTTTCCCATGAGAAATAACCCTCCTTTAATTTCTTCCTTAGATTGATGTTAGCCATTTCCTTGTATTTCCTGTGACTGCGGGTATGTTTCTTGTTAAAAATAAACACCACTGTATCTTAGAGTGTCTGTGATACTACTTCCTAATGAGAATGGGAAGATTCCGACAAACATCGCCTTTAAAAAAAGTCTCAAAAATCATAAGCAATCGAATAGCAAGAATTACAATATTGTACTTTGAGATAATATGAACTTTTATGTTCCAGAGAAAGGAAGGAGGAGTGATTTATAACTTTATTTTGTTACTTTTGACTTTTGAGTGTTTTATTTATGATGTAAATTGTGATTGAAAACAGGTATATTTTCCTATTCCTTTTAAAACTCTGAAAACTCCAAAGGATGGTTTTTCCAATAATATACTTAAATAATTAATTTTTTTTTTTAAGCAATTGGGGTTAAGTAACTTGCTCAAGGTTACACGGCTAGTCATTATTTGTGTGTGGGTGCTCATTTTCTGAGGCCGGATTCGATCTCAGGTCATCCCAACTCTGAGGCCGGTGCTCTTACTCACTGCACCAGCTAGCCGCCCCAATAATTAATTTTTAAAGTGTCATAAGGGTCAGTTGGAATATTTTACTTGTCCCACAATTAATTTTTTTAAATACCTTCAAAATTAAATCAATTTTCTAAAGCCTTTTAAAAAAGTTTTTCTTAGTGTCTTTGGTGCACTATCATAGTTTTCCCTAGCAATCCTCTTGCTCTTCTTTCACCTCCCAGAGAGCCATCTCATATAACAAATAGTATTTTTTAAAAGATTAAAAAGAAAGAAGAGGAAAAAAATCAGCACAGTTGCTCTGTACATTGAAAAGATCAAACACATACTGAAGGTGACAGATTGGAAACATCCTGTCATATCTCTTCTTTTGAGATGTAATTGTTCTTTAAATTTTGTGAGATTCACTTTTGGTGTGTGTGTGTGTGTGTGTGTGTGTGTGTGTGTGTGTGTGTGTGTGTGTGTGTGTGTGTGTGTGTGTGTGTTTCTAATTGACATTGTTGTAGTCTTTGTGTATGCTGTTTTTTTGGCTCTGCTCACTTCACTATTTATCTGTTCATGTAGATCTTTCTGTGTTCCTTTGTATATATCACACCGATTATTTCTTATAGCATTAAAATCATCCATGTACCACAATTTGTTTAGCCTTTTCCCAATCAATGTCATCTTTGTTGTTCAGTCCTGTGTGACCTCATGGACTTTTATCTGTGGAATTTTCTTGGCAAAGATACTGGAGGGATTTGCTATTTCTTTCTCCATTTTATAGATGAGGAACTGAGGCAAATAGGTTAAGTGACTTGCCCAGGATCATACAGGTAGTAAATATCTTATGCCAGATTTGAACTTGGATCTTTCTGACTCCAAGCCTCATGCTCTATCCATTGAATCACCTAGCAAAAAAATTAATCATGCCCCATCTACCTAGATGCCCCAATGGCATATACTTTATTTCTAATTCTTTGCTATTACAAAAAAGTGCTGCTATAAATATTTTGATGTATATTGAATGTTTTATTCTTATCAATGGCTGCTTTGGGGGTATATTTTCTACCAGGATGCTTTCCTGGACTTTATTATCTCCAACAACTCATTTCTTCAAGATGACATCAACTCTGAAACCCATACCTTCTCAGTACTCCCTGCCCTGGGGGCCTCTCCCTCTTTAAAGAGGTCATAGGGTGGACAAATGAGTGCTCCTGTGGTATTCACCTTGAAGGAAGGCACTCAGGGCATTCACCTCATCATCATTTCCTACCCCTGGGTTCTCTCCCTCCTCACTGATTCTGCTTCTTTTTATGTGTTGTTTCCCCCCATTAGATTATGAACTCCTTAAAGACAGGGAATGCCTTATGCCTTTCTTTGAATCCCCAGTCCTTAGCACAGCTTCAGAGGAGTAGTAGGTACTTAATAAATGTTTATTGGCTCTGACTCTTTAAGTCCAGTAGTGAAATTCTCTGGAATTTTAGTCACTTTATTTGCATAATCCCCCATTCCTTTCCTGAAGGGTTGTACCCATTCACAGCTCCACCTGCAATGCCTGTGTTTCCACAACTTTGCCATTATTGACTGTTTTCATTTTTTTTTCATCTTAGCAAATTTAAACCAGTGTATATTAAGTGCTTACTGTGCTCTAGGAACTGTGCTAATATTTGTGATACAAAATGGGGCAAAAGACTACCCCCGCACTCAAGAAACTTATGATTGAATCAATTTGCAGGGAATGAGGTGAAACCGCAGGGTTTTGTTGATTCACATTTCTCTTGTTATTAGTGATTTGGAGCATTCTTTCATATGGTTGCTAATACTTTATTTGGTTTTAAGTACATTTACATATATACAAATATAAACACATATATACATACACATATGTGTATTATATATACTTATATAGTTAATACTTTACTTGGTTTCATATATATTATATATGGTTGTAAATACATATGGTTTCATATATATTAATATATATTTGTTAATTTATATACCTTGGATAACAAACCCTTATTACAGAATTTTGGCACAAAGAATTTTTCCCATTCATCTGCTTCCCTTTTTAATCCTTGGTGCATTGATTTTATCTGTGTAAAAGCTTTTCTGTTTCATATAATCAAAGTTACCTATTTTATCTTTTATGATTGCTTTTGTCTCTTATTTAGTTAAGTATCTCTTATTCATAACTGTGAAAGGCACAGGATCTATTTCTTTTCTGTTTTTTTATATTATGATATTTAATGTTAAAGTCACATATCCACTTAAAATATATTGCACAATACAGCGTTAGGCTCTAAGCCTAATCCTGCCTGACTGCTTTACAGTTTTCCCATAAATTTTTATCTTATAGAGAGTTCTTACCTAAGTAATTTATGTTTTTCTTATTGAACATGGAGTTATTAAGTACTTTTGTTTCTAATTCTTCCTTGTCTTATCTGTATCTCCCTTGTCTAGTCTGTCTAATGTCTCAAAAATGGGACATTATATAAAAGTATTGGTATAGATTCACTATGAGGACACTATGAAGATTTTTACTTTTGAATAGTTTGTCCTGTAATCAATCATTGACTCATAGTCCATGGTTGTTTTTTTCTCCAGTTTTTCTTTTCAGAGTAGCAGAAGAAAATCTCTTTTGTACATTTTTTCCTGAGAATATAGGAACTTTAAGGATATATAGTAATTTAACTTATTTTCTCAAAGTTACTAAATAAAAATCGAAGTTATAAACTTGATCATAATATTTTAGTGTTTTGTTTTCTTTTGTTTTCCAGGGAAGGGACTTCCATGTTAGAATACTGTTACCTGAAGATCTTCAATTAAAAAATGCAAGGTAAAATGGTGTTCTTCATTCATTTAAAAGTGATGATACCATGTATCTTGTATTAAAAGTTTACCTCGTATATAAGTTGAACTAAATTTTTCTGGGTAAAAAAACCATGTTACATATGATTCTCTTACATGTAGGCTGATATCCACTTTTGCCATTTACCTTGAATCTGAATTGCATCCTCTGTAGGGTTGGTCCAGCCCACCTCAGGAGGCAGGATTTTCCATCCACTAACTGGCACATAGCCTGTCTCACATAGTTCCTTTCCATCAAATGAACACTTATACATGATTTTTTAATACCACTAGCAATGCATTCCTCTCAGTCATTTGTTCAAGAACACTTAGTGGGTTTATGCATGATTTGATACTTTCTACTAAGTGGGCACAAAACCAAAAATGATATTGTGTCTGTGTGAATCATTTAAGTTTAGGGGTAGTTCATAAGGCATAGAATATATGTCATACCCTTGGCAGCTAGCTCAAGAATGCCTTCTGTTGTTTGCAGGGGAATTCTGTGAGAGAATATGGCAAGATAAGCATAAATTTGGTACTTTTTCAGATATACTATTTCATCTGTGTAGGAAGCTCCAGCAGAAAAACTTCCCCTTATTGTTGTTCAATCCTGTCCACCTCTTCATGACCCTGTGGTTAACAGCACACTAGTACTGTCCATGGAGTGTTCTTAGGCAAAGATATTGGAGTGGTTTGCCATTTTCTTCTTTGGTGGATTAAGGCAAACAGGTTAAGTGACTTGCTCAAGTTCACACAACTACTTAATGTCTGAGGTCATATTTGAACTTGGGGCTTCCTGACTCCGGGTCCAGCACTCTGCACACTGAGCCAGTAAGCTGCCCGGAAACAACTTCTACCCATGCTCATAGGCACCTTCTCTTCAGCTTACAGTCATAGAGAGTTGCCTGGGACATCAAGAGTCTATGACTTGCTCAAAAAAAAAAAAAGCAAAAGGGGTGGCTAGGTGGCACAGTAAGTAGAGTGTCAGTCCTGGAGTCAGAAGGACCTGAGTTCGGATCCGGCCTCAGACACTTAATGCACACACAAACAAAAAAACCTAGCCGTGTGACCTTGGGCAAGTTACTTAACCCCAATTGCCCTCCAAAAAAAAAAAGGCTATGACTTGTCTACAGCCGTAAAGCTAATCTAGGTCAGGGTGGAATTGACCCCGGCTCTTCATAACTGCACAGCCATTTTTTTTTTGCAATTTTGAAGACTAAAGATTTTCCATCTATGTGACCTGCCAATTTAAATAGACTCTAGAATTTCAGATTTGGAAAGAACTTTAGTGGAAATCTAGTCCTAAGCCTCCTCCACTCTCTTCAAAGGAGCCCATTCTGCTTTTCAGGTAGTGCTGATTGGTTGGAAGGCTTTCTTTTACCCTTGCTTCTATTGTCCTTTTGGTGGCTTCCCCCTGTTGCTCCTAATCTTGTCCTTGGGGCCAAGCCAAAGTCTACCATCCTCTTTCCCAGTGATTGCACTTCAGATATTTGAAGATATCTATAATGTCTATAGTCTCCCCACTTCCTATGCCTGACCTTTGGTGGTCTCCCTACTTGACCTTTTCTGGATAGTCTTTAGCTTATTAACACCCATCTGCAAATATGGCCTCAAATATGAACTGAGCTCAGTACCCCAGATCTGCTGTGACCAGGAAGGAATACTTTCTCCTTTCTGGTCCTAGATGCTACATACAAATCTGATAGAGTATAATGCACAGCTTTGTAGGTTTTATTTGACTTTTAAATTTTTTTGTTTAATTCTGTTTGGGTGGAGAAGCTCATTCAGTAGAAAAATATTTGAGTTCTGTTGTTAGGAATGATATTGTTGTGGTAAGTCATAATTACTATGTATTGTCCTTAAATTAATCATGTTTTGATATAATGTAATATAATAGAACGAATATTAGACTGGGAATCAGGAGAGAGTTGGATTAAAACTATAGTTCTGATATTTACTAATTATAAGACTGAACAAATCACTTAGCCTCTTTCCTTATCCATAAAATGGGAATGATACATGGTGATATATCCCCTCATCGGGCAGCTAGATGGTATACTGGATAGAGCTCCAGACGTGGAGTCCGGAAGATTTGAGTTCAAATTTGACCTTAGACATTAGTTGTGAGATGCTGGGCAAGTCACTTGACCTGTTTGCCTTAGTTTCCTCAGTTGTAAAATGGTGATAACCATAGCACCTACCTCCCAAGGCTGTTGTGAGGATAAACTGAGATGATAATTATAAAGTGCTTACTATAGTGCCTGACATATAGTAAGTGCTGTATAAATATTATTATTAAAATGTTTTGCAAACCTTAAAACATTATATAATTATCAGCTTTTTTTGGATCTCATATGGTGATTGAAATCCTTCATATTCCTGCCTGAACTAAAAACAGTCATGGTAATAAAATTCATATTTATGTAGTTCTTTAAAATTAGCTAAAATTAATGCTAACATTTTGAAGATAATATTTTAAATATCATTAATGAAATTAACTTGTCAGAATTATGTTCATTTCTCAATTTGGTGTATATGTATAAATGTCTGTATCATATAAAGAAATTTTAAAATAATTTTTTGAATGAGGATAAAGCCCTGCATCATACATAAAACAATAAAAAACCTTGTGTCCTATTTTAATTTTTAGAATACTCTGTAGTTGGCAGCTGAAGATAATACTGGATGGATATCATCAGATATTAAACCAGGTTTGTCCTTTAAAAAGTATCTTAATTTATATGAGTAAAAAAAAAGCATTTTATTATTGGTTAGAACTATAAAATGGATTATGTATATATACATGTATTATGTATATATTTTATGTGTATATATGTATATTTCAATCAAAGCTTCAGATCATTGGAATAACAGGAGTTTTGTATCTGCATAATTGGGGGTTGATTGTGTAGACAACACAGGTAATAAATGAATAGGGTACCTGTGCTTATTTTTAAGTTTATATTCTTACTTTTGAAAGTTGCTTGCATATACTGGAGAGTTCTAAATCAACAAGATATTTTAAAGCCATGTTGATGTATAACCCCCCTTTCAGAAAAAGGTTAAATATTTCTATTCTCCATATAAAGTTAATATCCACCTATTTTGTCAATTTCTCTACATTTAATTTTCTGTATTCATATGTAGATACATATTTTGTATGAAAATATTTTCCCCTAATTATTTCTTATCCCAATCTTAAAATTTTACTTTTACATGATTAATTAGTAAAATTGAGCCTCAAAAGTATATTAAAAATATAAAAAGCCCTTTTTGCCTTGTGTCATCCATTCTTCCCTTTCTTCGTATGGCAGTTATGATGTATTTTAATTGGATGTTTAAATTAGTTCTTCATTTTGACTATCCTGCTGTGTTTTTGTCCAGGCAGACATATGCTAACAGTTCAAGAAACTGAGGCATAGGTCAGCATGACTTGCTCAAGGTTTGAAATCACATCTTCCTGAGTATAGGTCTATTACTTTATATAACATGGCACCTAGCTGCCTATCTTGAAGCAAATTTGAGATTCTCAGAGGCAGCTAGAGATGAGGAGGGATAGTAGTCCAGTTATGAGGATAGCTGTGCAAAGCCATGGAGATGAGAAATGGATAGCATCATATGGAAAGAGTGGGCTAGAATGACCTGATAGGAGACTGTGAATTATAGGTGAATTATTAGAAGTGAACAATATGTAAGAAAATTGGAAGTGAATAATATGTAAGAAGATTGGAAAGCTATGGAAAAACAAGCTTATGACAAGCAAGAATCATTAGAGTTTATTTAGAAGTGGCATGATCAGACCTGTACTTTTGAAAAATCACTTTGACAGCTGTTTGGAGGTTGGGTTGGAATGGAGTGAGATTTGAGCCAGGGAGTCCAATTAGGAAGCTATTATAATAGTCTGCTCAATATTTACTTTTCTTTCACTTTTTGTTTTTCTTATGTTCATCATGAGACTTGTCTCTTTCAAGTAATCATAGAGAAGTTGCTCTAATGTTCTGGTTCTTAATATAATCAGCATATTGGTATTTACAAACAAAATCATTATAGAGCCTTTCTGTTAATAGAGAATTCTCTTCCATTTGGACTTTACCCTGGACATCCTTCATATAGGACATACCTGACGCCAGTGAACATTATTGATATCTATTGTTTCTTTTCATGTTGTTTCTCGGATTGTTAAATAAAGTTATCTCTGTAGTTGCATTTGCCATAGAATCTTATAGAATGTTAATGTAATGTATGCATGGGAGACACTTTTGTTGATAAATTTATGTATGAAATACCATGGAGAAATTGGCCAGGTTCTCCAAACTAAATCTCCACGTACCTAGATACTTGGTAACTTCAGTGTAAATTTGGTCATGGGAATGATGGACAAAATTATTTGTAAAATATAATTTGAGATCAGGTATTTAAAATAGCAAAAAGATTTTCAAAATACTTAGAAGCCTCATATACAGATACTTCAAGAAGAGTCAGGAGCTATTGAACATGGCAGATGTTAAAAACATCACCAGAAAAATAAAACTGACAAAATCTTCATGTGAAATGATTGCCAAAGTGGGAATTGTTTCAAAATCATCTATGTACTAACAGTAAGGTCATTAGAGCAGAGGTTAAAATGAGTAGGAGATTAGAAAAAGTAAAATTTAGGAAAGAAATGTGGTAGCATAGGAATTCTTTTCTTACCTGTTAAAACAAGTTGTCAGTTGAAAAATTCATAAATTGACAGAAGTAAAGATATTGACTTGAAGAACCACTACCATTTCTTCTTTCCTTCCTTCCTTCCTTCCTTCCTTCCTTCCTTCCTTCCTTCCTTCCTTCCTTCCTTCCTTCCTTCCTTCCTTCCTTCCTTTTTGCTTTTTTGGGAGGGGGTAGATAGGCAATTGGGATTAAGTGACTTGTCCAAGGTCACAGGGCTAGTAAGTGTTAAATATCTGAGGCCGGATTTGAACTCAGGTCCTCCTGACTCTGGGGCTGGTGCTCTATTCCCTGTGCCACCTAGTGGCCCCCCCACTACCATTTTTTAGAGAAGTTTAATTTGTACAAAACACTCACTATAATGAATAAGGCAGAAGAGTCCAGAATTTGTCTCAGCCAATGTGAATAATTATGGAGTATTTCAGAGAAATGATAAGTGTCAAAACTCTTGATTCAGCTATATGGCAGATGGCATAGTAAAGAGAGTCCTGGATTTGGAGTCAGAATAACTGGGTTCAAATACTGATGCTTCCACTTAATAACTAGGTTCAAAATGTGGTGCTATCACTTGTGTGGGGTACAGGGACTCCAAAAATCCCCTACCCCCCAAAATTAAGTCAGAGGTATTTTGAGGAAAGAACAGGAAGTTTTATTCAATTCTTGGGAGAAGAGGAACCAGTAGGAACCAGCAGGATGAGGTGTGTTAGAGAAGATGGAACAAAAATTTATACCCTAACTCAGTCAAGCCCCCTCCCACTGCTGTCCCTTCTCCCATTGGCTGGGAGGCAGACTTGCAATCTGAGCGTGAAATCTCCTCCAATGATAAGGAACAAAGACGCCTGCCACTATCTCTCAGTGGCTGGGAGGCGGGCTTACAAAGAACAAGGAAATAAGGGATAGCCAATCCAAACGTACCTGTCCTTATTTGTCAAACACCAAAGTGAAGAAGGGGGAAAGGCTCTAAGAGATTACTGACATTCCTGAAGGGTTTAAGGCTGATTGACAAGGGAAGGGGGGAAGGGCCCTAAGTTGTATAATTTCTTAGGAAGCCCAGGACTCAGGTCTCTCCAGTTTTACAAAAGTCTGTCTCTGGTTTGCAGATAGCCTCTCTCCCTTCTCCTCATTCCGAGGAGTCTTCACAGAGGGTGCAGAGAGAGTGTCCTCCACTCACACTGAATAACTGAGTGACTTTTGGCAAGTGACTTGACCATTTTGCTCATAAAGTGAACAGATTAGACTAGGTGACCTTGAAGATCCCATCTAAATCTATGATTCTATTTATTATTAAACTGTATCCATTTTTAAGTTTGTTACCCTTTAAAAAGCCGTTTTTTTTTCCAAAAAAGAAAGGAAAAATCTACTTGTTAACCTTATTTAGAGCTACTTACAGTATTGATTTAAATTAAATTTAATTTAATTTACAATCGATTTAATATAACTTAAATTCTCTGGGTCTCATTTTCCTCCTGAAGTGAAGGGGCTTGGCTAAACTGAATGACCTATAAGGTCCCTTGCAACTCTGAATTTACCACTTAAATGTATTCTTCCCATGTTGATTTTTTTAAAAATTTCCAAAAGCAAGAGGAAAAAAAATTCATTTGTTGACCTTGTTCAGAATTACTTGCAGTATTGGTTCAATAGCTAACAAAAGCTAACTGGCAATACAATATAACATGAAGCAGAAGCATAATTCAGGGTTTTAGCTATAGAGAGAAGACAATGCAATATCTTGCTTTTCATTGCTTTCTTTTATTCTGTGATTCTTATAGGGTTTAAAAAATAAATTATGAGGGATTTCAAAGAGCTCTAGACATTTTTAAATATTCATTCTGCTTTTAGAAGTTTGTCTTTTCACCTCTCCCCAACAGTTGCTTCTTTCTCTTGGAGGATTGACTAAGTTATAAGTAACAGGATGATTTCTGTCACAGAAATAATGATAGTTGTTAGTCTTCAAGGTCAGGAGAGGGAATCAAAATAGTATATAAAGTTTTGCTCTTTACTAATTTTGAATCCATGCATTCTAATTTAATTTTTCAACTACCTGAGTTTCTTTTCCTCTCCTTCACTGATGCAATGTTGTTTTTAGATTATAATTAATCTATTTCTTTCTCCATCTTCTTTTAGCTAAATGAAAATGCAAAATAAGGTTACCAATCTAGTCCTAAGGAGTGTAGAAACAATTCAATTAACTTCAATTCAACAAACATTTATTAAACACCCAATATCTGTAGAACATTATGGTAAGATTGGGGGAGATAACAAGATTAGATAAAAAGTAGGTGTTACCCACAGGGAGTTCACAATCTCTTAAACAATTAGAGTAGATACTATGGAATTAGAAGCATCATTCTCAGCTTAATATTCTCCATTGAAATTTACTTGAGGGTTGTTTACTGGAATTAAAAAATTGTTCTTATTAAGAACACTGCTTTATATACAATAAAGATAATTGTCAAAAGGTTAATATTTTATATAGTTACTATATTTAAGAGATGCAGATGTGTTTAATTTGTTATTTAATTTTTCACATTCAGGTTGACCTACATTTTAATTCCAATGAACAAGTAAAATTAATTGGAACTGTTGTTTAATTTAGAGATTGCAGCACTCTCCTGACCTGGTGAGCTTTATGATGGAGTTGAAGACGATTTTGGTAAGAAATTTATTCTGACATTGTATTACTGTGCTATAGGTTTTTACTATTTCTCTAATTTCGTTTTAAACTGACATAATTAGAATTTTAGATTCTCCCCTACCGCTGTATAAAATTACTGATTGGGTTAGTGCAAGTAGTACTCAGCCTGAATATCCATTCCCCTTAACCTATGTTAATTCCTGGTAGAATTTGTTTGATTAAATAATAAACTAATACATACATATATATGTATTATATGTAAATATATATACATATATATGTATATATGTAAATATTAAGTACTATATATATATATATACGTATATATATAGTACTTAATATTTACTGCGGCCAGTTGGCAAAGGTCATGAATATACAAATAAAGTTTCTCTCAAAGAACTTTTGACAATGCAAGGAGAGGTTAGGTAATTATGCTTAAAAATGTAAAAGTATGAAATTTTGCAAGATAGTTGTGTATGTAAACTTAGTAAGCTAAGAAATGTTTGGATAATCATTCTAGAATTATTGAATTTTTAAAGTTATATAGCACTTTTATTTTTAACATCTTTGATGAAAAAATAAAAGTTTGATGAGACATAGAATGAGATTAAAACTAACAGCTCAGTAAGACCTTGGGCAGTATACTTATATTCTCTGGGCTTCAGTTTCCTTATCTGTAAATGAATTGGGTAGACCAAGTGATCTTGAAGGCCTTGGTTTAGGAAAATGAGTTTTTTCATTATGTGATTCTTAACACCCCACACACATGCACATACACACATCTCTCTGTGTGTATACATATGTATGCATACATATGTCTATATAGCAATATGTGTGTGTAATATTATAAGCAGCTAGGTGGCCCGGTGGATAGAGCACTAGGCCTGGAGTCAGGAAGACTTGAATTTAAATCCAGCTTCAGGCACTTACTAGCTGTGTGACTGTTGAGTTTATTATCTGAAAAATGATCTGGAGAAGGAAACGATAAACCACTTCAGAATCCTTGCCAGTAGAACCCCAAAAAGGGTCACAAAGAATTGGGCACAAGTGAAAAACAACTGAACAACAACAAGAACTATATCCATGTGTATGCACATATATACACATGTAAGTATGTGTCTGTGTCTGTGTCTCTGTCAACGTTTCTTAAACCCATATGGTGCCGTGAGTGGAAGACATTTAAAAAGCCCTAAATGATGCAGTGCATAGATTGCTGTACCTGAAATCAGGAAAACTCATCTTTCGAGTGCAAATCTGGGCTTAGACCTTACTAGCTGTGTCATCCTGGGCAAGTCATTTAACCCAGTTTGCCTCAGTTTCCTCATCTGTAAAATGAGGTGAAGGAAATGGAGAATCGCTCCCATATCTTTGCCAAGAAAACCCCAAATGGGGTCACAAAGAGTTGGACAAGACTGAAACAAATGAACAACTCTGTGTGCATGTATGTGCCCTAAGAATGGAGAAAGGTTTCAAGAAATTTTTATTTGTATTCACATTAACTAAGAACAAATGCTTTTAAAAAGAGAAATGTTCATAAACTAAATACCTTAATGATTCATTTCCTTATAATCTTATGTTCACCTTGAGCCAGTATTAAAATATTAAGAAGTAAAAATAAAATAACTTGTCTAAGGGAAATTTCCTTTTTTTTTCCTTAGTAAAATTAAAAAAAAGACACTCTACAAGTCAAGAAATAACGTGATGCAAAGAAGTTAAATGTAAAGTCATACAGCTTTGCCCTGTTAAGCAGTCATTATGGAAAATAATTCTATTTATTCCCTAAGCCATCAGTCACAGCTGTACTTATCACATAATTTGAAGAAATAATTATTACATTACAAAAGATAGAAAATGACAGTATGGATTGTTTATGTTTTAGTTTAATGTAAAAAAATATTTCAAATTTGCCATCTCTCATATAAACATAGAAACAACTCAGTTGGAACTCTAACCTTTAGAACTACTGAGGCATGTTTCTAGGTTGCATGAAGTATTTAACATTTTATGTTTCCTATACATATTTATAGGAAAGTGTTATCCTTCCTATCTAACTTTGCTTACTTGTTAGAAAAAAAAGGCAAGTATAGATTTCTGATTTTATTGTTCATTCAAGACCTTGAGCTCTTAAAAATGTAAGCTTTCTTTGCAAGATTTGGGAGATTGCTAGTAATAAAGTGATGAGATTCATCACTGATGAAGAAATTATGATGTGTGATTGATTTTAATGACTTAAGCAGTTATCAGATTTATATATATATATATATATATATATATATATATATATTTAAAGCAATTGGGGTTAAGTAACTTGCTCAAGGTTACATGGCTAGTCATGATTTATGTGTGGGTGCTCATTTTCTGAGGCCAGATTCGATCTCGGGTCATCCCAACTCCAAGGCCGGCTCTCTTACTCACTGCACCACCTAGCCGCCCCATATCAGATTTATATTGATTGACATCAGCATAACTATAAATTTTATACTGTCTTTAAGTTGTTACCCGTTCCCCCCCCCACAGAAAAATGGATTATATCTCTTTTATAGGTAGTTATTAGTTTTATCTTTTCTGTAGAGATTGAAAAACAAGGGTGATCATTTGGAACTACTGACTGAGCCTTGAATACTTTGCTATGAAAATTTTTTTATATTGCTGTTTGGTTATAATGGTTAGAATGTCTTCATTGTTCTCACTATTATAATAGCATTTTTCTTCCAAAAGACATTTCTCTTAATCAGCACATCAACATAATTTGTACGACCTTCATTTTTCTTTTATGCTTGCATCCTGGACTGGACATGGAGTTCTGAAGAGGTATATGATATCATTGGGTTGATGATTGGCCTCTCCAGTTGTAGAGAATAAATTTGAGAGAGATTGGCTTAGTAGCCTGTTTTTTAAGCCATAGAAAACAGACCTGGCTTTTTTGCAGCAAATTACTTAAGATACAAGGACTAATGAAGCTTGATTATTCTGAGCCCTACTTTTTAAAACCTAGAGAGTACTTTGGCAACTTCAGCATTGGGTTATTTGACATTTCCTTCCCATCTTATGGAGACTTAATTATAATAGTAATTTTGTCATTATAGACCTATCTCTATTTCTTTTTTTCAAAAAGCAAAAACTACAAAGAAAATCTAGTTTGATAATAGTATTTGAATTGGGGGAGGGGAACAGTACCCGTTAGTTTTCCCATATTGGGAGGTATTATGATATAGTAGAAATAGGAAATTTTGGAGATTTCAGTTCAAATCTCACCTCTGACACTAGCTATGTGACAAGAGGCAAGCTGTTTCACCACTGTGAGATTTTTTTTTCCCTTAATTTGCAAAATGGTAGTACTAATACCTACCTCTCAAGCTTACTATTTGCAAAGTACTTTACAATCTTGAAATATATATATATATATATATAATATTATTATTAGTAAGTGTAAAGGATTTTATGATTTCAATAGTTATTAGTCTTTCTGAATAAAATCTGAAATTTCAGAAAAAATAGCCGTACCATTGGTAAATAAAGCAAACACATTTCTCATTGCCCTTGTAACAACAAAAAATACTTAATGTTTAGTGCTTCATATTTTAAAGTAATATCTTTAGGTTTTTGGTTATTTTTAGCACAGTATTAAGCATTTTTAATAAAAGTCAGTGTGGTATATGGAAGTGACAGTTCTCTGAGTTAGGAAGACCAATGATCACATTTCATCCCTGACCTGTATTGCCTATGTAACCCAGAACAGTCCAACTCTTAACTCTCTAAATGGTGGCAGATCTACTTTGGTAAGGTAGATCTTCCATGGAGCTCCCTATACTCAGCAAAGCACATGCCCATATATTTTTTTTTAAAATCTCATTTTATAAAATTATTGAAAATGACATAGACAAGAAGTCTATTTTCCAGGCATGTATATTCTCATTAGGTCTTCATTGTACTGCTGGAATTTATGTGTAAGCATTTATAATCTCATAGATTTAGAGCTGGAAGGGACCTCCAAAATTTCCATTGTACAAATGAGAAAATGGAGGCCAGGAGAGATCATACCTTCATAAAGGAAGTAACGGAATAATTCAAATGCAGGTCTTTTGACTCCAAAATTTCCCCACTTTACCATCCCATCTCTTATAGGATTGTAGATTTAGAACTGGTAGTGACCTTGGAGGCCCACTGAATCTAGCCATCTGATTCAGGTATAGAAAGTTAAATGATGTACCCAAGATTATGCATTTAGTTAGCGTCTTTGAATTGGACAGAACATATTCCTAACCAAGTCCAGTACTATGTTTGCTATATATGCTACCTTTATTAACTTCACAATGTACTTTAACCTTGGAGTAGTTGTAGAACTAGAAGAGTTGTTTTGATTGTTAGCCTTGAGACTCTATTCTGTAAAATAATAATTGCAAGCTTCATTTTTTAATGTAAGTTGTTTTAAAATCTGAAATCGATCATTTTATGATCTTAAAAAGTTTGAGAGACATAATTTCTGGGTAATTAATCATTTTAGTAACAATGCTAGCATTTTATTAATAAAAGAGGTCAGTGGCACTCTTGAATGACAAAGAACCCTCATGGTTGTGGGTTCACAGTTCATATGCCCTTGTTAGTATAGGTATTCCTGAGGGTGGCAATCAATTGATTGGTTAACAATTAATGAGACAATGAATAATACTGTGAGAAATGGAATAACTCCAGTGAGGGACTAAGAGAGAGATATCAAGTCACTCTTGGACAAAGAGACTATATCTATACCCAGACCACCCCCAGCTTTGGGAAATCTAATCAAAGAATTTAACCCCACCCAAACCTGAGTAGAAGACAATGGGTTTCCCCCACCTTATATTAAATTCCTTCTAAGGTTAGGTAGGATCTGACCCAGATTGAGGAGAGTTAATTCCATCTCATTATCAGCAATGCCCTTCAAGACAATGAACTTTGAAATGAGGACTATAGAAAAAGGGAGAAGACTGGATATCCCCAAATCATTGGTTATTAATAATCTTTTCACTCATTTTCATATTAATTTTCCATGGAGAATAATGCCTTTGCAGAATGAAAGGGTCCCAAGAATAAAATGAAAATACATTTTTTGTTGTTGCTGTCTTTTCACTAGACCTGTGATTTCATTAGTGTAGCAGTCTTCTTTCTAGGGAAGAGATTTCCTCTGCCAATGCAGATCAACAGTTTCTGTAATTTAGCATAAAGAATTGCCTGGGTAGCACTAAGAGATTGTAACTTATGTAGGATCATACTATGGGTTAAAATTTGATAGCTCTCCAGTTTGTAACTAGGCCCAAAGGGAAACCAAACTGTGCATACCCTTTGATCCAGCAATACTACTACTAGGTCTGTATCCCAAAGAAATAAAAAAAAATGAAAAGGATCCCTTGTACAAAAATATTTCTAGCAATTCTTTTTGTGGTACTAAGGAATTAGAAATTGAGGGGATGCCCATCAATTGGGGGAATGGCTGAGCAAGTCATGGTGAAGAGGGTCACCATAAAATGATGAGGTTTAGGATAGGGATGCTCAACCCCAAAATACCAGTATGCCAGGTCCTGCTGAATGAATTCGACTCAAGTCTTCTCTAAGCCAAAGAAAAGTAAAGTTTATTAAAAGTTCACTTATATTGGACACAGAGTAAGTCTGTGCTAGAAAATTCTATGGCGCTCTCATACCACATGGAGTAGGATGGGGTCTTATATACTGAAAGGTGGTGGGAAGAATCTAGGAGTGGTCTAGAGAAAGAGTTTGGGGAGAGTCTTCAGAAGGAGTCAATGAGGTCAGACTCCTGTAATGAGTTTGGGGACGGTTTTCAGGAAGAGTTAAATAATGAGGTTAGATAACAGTTGATTTGGGTATAGATATTTTGATAGGCTCAAGGGTGGGAAGTAGATGGACAATGGAGGGCCAAGCTAGTAACAAAGGTTTGGGCAGAGCCACAATGAAAGGCTTATGGCCTCATGCAAATACTTCATCAAATGGGAAGATTCAATCAGAGTTCAAGGGGGTTCCCAGAGCCTGTACCTCATCATTGGTATATGAATGTAATGGAATACTCTTGTGCTGTAAAATCACTAGTGCTGATGAACACATGGATTTCAGAAAAACCTGGAAATACTTACATGAACTGATGCTGAGTGAAGTGAGTAGAACCTAGAGAACATAACAGTAACAGCAACGCTGACCAGCTTTGATAGATTTAGCTCTTCTCAGCAATGTAATGATCCAAAAAAATTCTGAGGGACTTGTGATGCAAAGTGCTAACAATATCCATAGAAAGAACTATGGAGTCTGAATGCAAATCTAAGCATGCTATTTTCACTTTTTTGTTGTTTTTTTGTTTCTTTTTTTCTCATGGTTTTTCCCTTTTGTATTGATTCTTCTTTCATAACATGACTAATGTGGAAATATGTTTAACATGATTGTACATATATAACCTATATCAAATTGCTTGCTCTCTTGGGGAGATGGGAGGGAAGGGAAGCAGGAAGAAACATTTGGAACTCAAAATTTTGCAAAAATGAATGTTGGAAACTGTCTTTACATGTAATTGGAAAAAAATACTATTAAGAAAAAAATTTTTTGATGGCTCTCTTTTCCTGCTTTTCTCTTCCCCTCCCAACTTTTTTTTTTTTCTGAAAACTTAAATTTTCTGTCTCATCCCCAATGTTTTTCTTGTCAATTCCTTTCCTCCTTCTGTTGCACTCCTACACTTTCGTAATGCCTTCTGGCTTTTCTGACAATGTGAACACCAAAGTAATTTGTAAATATTTCTTACAGTCAATAAAATTGAGAGTATCTTAAAATATTTTTTCAAATGCCAAATTTGTAAACGTTAGCAACTTCAAAATGGAGCAGTATTCATTCTTAATGCCAACTGCTCCATCGTTGTTGATCTTGTTTTCTCTGTAAATTTTAGTTGTAGTTTTTGACTATATCACCTTAGAGAGATCAATAGAGAGCAATGTAGCCATGACTCCAGTGAATCAATGATGTGGGTCCTTCATCTATTGGGTGCTTATCATGACCCATCAATTCCAATTTAGACCATGTGATTCTTTAGACCATCTTCTATATGGCTTCCTTTTGGTGTTCAGGGTAGGGTGGGCCTTCCTCTCATTCTCTTGACTGCTAGGTGGTATAATGGATAGTGTACTGGACATGGACTTAGAGAGACCTGAGTTCAAATGTGGCCTCAGATACTTATTACTTATATGACCCTGGGCAAGTCCCTTAATCTCTGCCTACCTCAGGTTCCTCATCTGTAAATTGAGGATAATAATAGCACCTACCTCCCAAGGGAGCTGTGAGGAAGAAATGAGATAATATTTGTGAAGTATTTTGCAATCCTGAATATGCTGTATAAATATGTCAGCTTTTGATTCATTATTGATTGATTATTGATGTGTAGGTATGGTTTTTCCAGGATGACTTTCTAGTTATTGATGAATGACGAAAAGCCTTGGTGAAGAGGGAGAGAATACTATATAAAATATTAGAGCAAATGAGGAACGGGGGACGTAAAGCTTTGAGGCCACATGTAGCCCTCTAGGTCCTTAAATGTGGCCCTTTTACTGAATCCAAACTTCACAGAACAAATCCCCTTAATGAAAGGATTGGTTCTGTTAAATTTGGACTCATTCAGAAGGCTGCATCCAAGGACCTACAACACTATGTCTTGGATGTCAAGGATGTCAGGGATGCAGGTTCTCCTTCCCTGATTTAGGACATGGATAATTAGAACAGCTATTTACTATTTTGTTTCTTTATTTGGATAAGGATATACTAATAGGAAAAGATTGGCAAACTCACTGAAGTAGTGAGTTTCTCCCTTTGTGCCAGTGAAGCCACTTGGAGCATTTCATGAGTTACTTTTTTTCCCCTCGATAGATTCAGAAGAGTTTGGGGATAGTTATTTTTAGATGAACTTTTTTTATGGTCGGAGTGATGTTTAATGGATGGTGAAGACTCAGAAATCTTAAATGCCCCCTCCTCCCCCAGCATCCTCACTGATTTTCTTTATCACCTGATAAATTCTTTAACTTTCCTATGCTTCACCAGAACCAAGAAGAAGTTTGAGTCAGCCAGATTTATAGGATTTTTGCACTAACCCAGAGAATTTTAGTGAAATTGTTTATGGTAATTCGATACTGATCCTGTCACATTAGAGCTGATGTGTGTATATGTATTTGTCTTTCTCTTTAAATAGGAAGTTGCACTGAAGAATAAACAAGAGCTGTATGCACCACCGCCTCCTCCTCATTATTACTCGTGTCTTGTTGAAGAAATAGAAACTCTGGGTTGGGATAAGTATGTTTATTGTTTAATATTTCTTCAACACTTCAGATATCTGTTATTTCATTGTAGTGAGCAATCCCTCCAATGACACATCACAATGCATTTTAACATTAGTGGGTGATCTTTGAGAGTTGCTGTGATCGACAGATATACCTCTTTGTGATTAAGACTGGTAAATCTAAGCTGGTGATGAGACTTTACACTTAGTTAGCAAGGCTGGTCCTTGAACAGACATCCTGCCCATTCTTGGACCCATACTCAAAGCCATTTAGCTTGAAAGCACCTGCTACTGTTGCTCCATTGGCATAGTTCTTCAGAACTCAGAGTGGCCTCTGTGTGACTGGAGCACCAGAATAGGACTTGATTGGAACATGTTTTGGTTAGATGATATTAGGACTTAATATATTTTAGAAATGCCTTTGCATTTTTTCGCTCAAAAAAATTTCAGCATGTTGCCTTCAGAGAAGCATTGTTCATTTAACTTTATATCTATGTGGGTTGAATTTCATTACATTGTAAGTTCTCATTATTTTCTTTGAATATTGTAATATTATGAACTAAAAGGTTATCACACAGAAATAGAGTTGGGATCTCATCAGGTTAGGAGTTCCTTCAGCCATATAGATCATCACTTATTTGTGTTTGCCAGGTTCTCCCAAAAGTCAATCTAGGTTGTCTTCCCCATGCTGGGGATGCCTTCCTCCATTACTCCTAATTCTGTTCATTTGTCCTGTCTTGCCCTTAATATATGACCAGCCTGTTTTCTCTTCCTTATAATTCACAGGTTCACATATAAACCTCTTTTTGTTCTACTTTGTATGTGCAGTAAAATCAACCTGGCTGTGGTTTCTGGAATGAATAGGACTGGTGGTTAAATAGACACAGAGAAGATTTTAGAATACTAGTGAGAGAGGCCTTGGCTAAAATGGTAGCTTTATACTCTAAGTGACTATCATAGGGAGTTTAGAACCATTATTTTATAGATAAGGAAATCAAGGCCCTGTAAACGAATTGCCAGATTCAGGTAGTAAGTAAGTAGCAGAGGAAGGTTGCCAAACTCAGTGCTCTTCTTTAGAGTCCAAAGTGATTCCAAGACTTTGATTTCGAGATCATGGAGGAGGGTGTTGCTAGTGACAGAAATGAGGAGTTTAAAGAGTAGGACCAGGAGCTGTTGATTTTATTCTTTTTCAAATTGAATTTGAAGTCATGACAGGACATCTAAGTAGAGACATTTTGGGAGAAGGTAGAGACACAGAATTGGAATAATTTCCAATTCTACCTAATGGTAGAGAGTGTGAACTAGAGTTGTAGACATAGTTGTTAACCATGAGCATAGGACCTCCAATTTAAATCGAGAACAGATTAAAAGTATATAAATGTAACTAGAGGAGAGAATGTTAAGGATTGTGCTTTGTAGGAAGGTTGGAAGAGAACCAGGCGAGTTCAGTGCCATGAAAGCCAAGCGAGACAGTTTCAAGGAGAGGTTGATCAACACTGTCAGATGCAATTGAAAGGTCAAAGAGGGTGAGGATTTATACAGATTAGTAAGTCTCGTTATAATGATGTCGTTAGCAGGAGAGCCAGTTTAGTTCATTAGTGGGAGCCAATTTCTAAGCAATGAATGGGAAGGAAGTGGGGAGTTTTTCTTTTTGGTCTACTGCTTGATTTTCTATATCTGGCACAATTTATTTTAAGTCCTTGGCACATCATAATTTGAATGACTAACTCAAATGATTGTAAACTTGAGGGCTTTTCAGAATTATAATGTTAGCTAGGATCTATTAATATTTGGGAAAATTTGTACAAGATTTTCATCCTATGGAACTAAGAAGCACATAGCTGTTTGAGGGTGAGAATTGTCTTTTGTTTTATCTTTTATCCCCAGCACAGTGTAGATACTTAATAAGTACTTGTTGTATTGGAATTTATCTTCTCTTCCAAACTTGCCCCTCTTCTGAAGTCTCCAGTTTCTCTTTAGGCCCTCACTCTCTTTCCACTCATATACACTCATAGAGTCTGTCATCCTTGATACTTCCTTCCTCCTCAGTTCCAGTTCTTGTTGATTTTACTTCTGCAACATCCCTCAAATCTGTCTCCTCCACACTTGCATGGTCACTTCTTCCATTTGGGCCCTCATCCTCTCTTACCTGAAACATTGCAGTAATCTCCTAATTGGTTTACATTCCCCTAGTCCTTCCCTCTCCATATATTATCCACAAAGCTACCAAATTAATATTAGGAAGATCCAGGCTTTATGATGACAATCCCTGATTCAGAAATCTTAACTGGTGCTATATTATCTCTCAGATAAAATGCAGACCCCTCAGCCTGACATTTAAATCCTCCTGCAGACCCACTTTCCTCTTAAATTAAGGGTTATTTCATATTGTTCTTCATGCACTCATATTCTAGTTTAACCTGACCTAATTACTGGATATTCTCTCGCCTTTCTTTATGCCTTTTTACAGACTCTTTTCCCTCATGTCTAGAATTCATTCACTCTTCACCTTTGTCTCCTAGTTCCTTTAATTCACTCAGGTGTTGCCTTTTACCTGAAACCTTTACCGAGTCCAGTTGTTTAGTTTCTTTCCTTCCTAAAATTATCTTGTTTTTACTTCTCTGTCTCTCTGTCTCTGTCTGTCTCTGTCTGTCTGTCTCTCTCTCCCTTTCTCCCTCCCCCTCCTCTCTCTTTCTCTCCCTCTCTCTATATATGTGTGTATAAATGCTGTATTTCTTTCAGTAGAATGTAACCTTAAAACAGCACAATTCTAGCAATAATTTAATAAATATTTTATGACTTGGATCAAATATAAGTATATTATATTTGTTTTTAAATGTATAATTTAGGGTTGTGTTCTCTCTTGTAATAGGGAATTCTAAAACTTTACTAAGATAGTATAAGAAAGTCATACTGTTTTTTAGAAGATAGTATATAGACATAGCTCTATTTATAAATAAAAATTTTGATAGTTTTACTTTACAGAATCCTTTTTTGTCAGAGGGTATGGTCAGAACATTTCTTTGTAGCACATGTAAACTCTGGAATTACTCTTCTACCTCCTCCACCTCACCTCCCTATTCCAATTCCCCTCCCCCTTCCACCCGCCATCCCATTCCCCCATCCCTGCACTAATATCAAGTTGATAGAACGTGGCCACTGTGTCCCTAGAGGTTAGGGGCACTTTTCTAACGCTCAGTAGTTCATGAGCATCCAACATTGTGCTTCCTGCTTTGATTATATTTTCATATAAATCATGACTGACTCCATTAGCTTTTAGAGTGGGGTATTTTGTAAAAAAAAAAAATAGTTAAAAATATTCCTTTTACCGCCCCCCCCCCTCCCCCAAATTTGTGAAACACTCTCCTGCCAGCACATTTAGGATCCGAGGGAATGTAGGTTCAAGTTTAGGGATAATTTCTGCAAAGGGACAATTCATAGTTCCTCATACTCCTTTTGCCGGAATCTTCAAGGTGCTCTCTTTAGGTATGGTGTAAATTTTCTATTGAGCTCTTTGTAATAATTATCACTAATAATAGGTCACATTTCCATAGCACTAACACAGGTACTGTACTAAGTGCTTTACAATTATTATCACACTGGATCCTCAAGACAACCCTGGAAGATCGATCCTTTTAGGAGCCCCATTTTGTAGATGAGGAAACTGAGGCAGATAGAAGTTTAGTGATTTGCATAGGGTTGCATAGTTGGTAAGCTTTGAATATGTGTCCACTAAGTCCTTGGTTGCTAATGCAGAAGCTGCTGGTTTCCCAAGGATGCTAGGAAAATGGGAAATCCTAAATCCTCTCAGGTTCTGAAATTCATGAAGTCCTTTTCAGATTAAGGGGAGGGGAGAAGGAGACCAAAGCAACGACTAAAATGTTCTTTTCTTCCCCCCTCAAGCATTTCTGTCTCAGTTTTTTTAGAATTTTCTGTCGCATGTCAGACACCCAACCTTTCAATTCCAAATTGTTCAGTGGTTTTTAGAGGCCACTGAAGACATGACCAGGCCCCTCAGCCAATCTGAAGTGTTTAGGCCTTGTTTTGAACCTAGTGAATAATCCAAATATGTTCTTACCTGGTAAATATATCAGTCAGAGTGTGGCACTTTATTTCATGTGTGGTGGAGTGGTTCATCTATGCTGACTTCCACCCTTACATCTTTTCTTCTTTCTTTTTTTTAATCCAATGTAAATTTTTATGACTGTGGAAAAAAGAATCAAAAGCTGAATTTATTTTTTGTTGGTATTTCAACATGGAAACAAACTAAACTAAAAACCCCCTTTTTTTCTCCAGAGGGGCAGGTAGATATAAATAGGACATACAGGATATTATATTGAATTTTAAAGATGAATGATACAAATAGAGGTCTTGATAGCATCTTCTCTACTTCTCACCATGTAATTTTGCAAAATGGCCTTTTAAAGAAATATAGCTGAAAACATCAATGTTGCCAGTAAACAAGGTTTCCATTTCAATAGTGGGAGCGTCGGAGAATTGAAGGAATCAAGTAATTCATTTCAGCCAAACAAACTTTGGAGCTAGATAGGACACTTATTCATTCCAACCACCATATGTTCTCAAATTATGAAGCCACCCAATGCTGATGAGAAAGAGACTCTTTTATCAGACATTTTATTTAGTAAATGAAGTGTGATCTCCCTTTCAACTCAACTGCTCAGCATTTCAGATTTCTCTCTTCTATAGATGGATTATATGACCTGTTATGGAAGAAAAGAAATCCCTTTCTACTCTTTCATTTTAGCTAGATCTGTCAGAAGTATGTTATTTTTAAAATGTACAAGCATCTGCTTGGAAAGAAGTCCTAATTGTCAAGAGTTCTTCTTGTTAAATCAGAACAAGACTGGTTCCCCCTTCTCATTTTATGGTAATTGTGAAACAAAGGTGAGATTGCACAGGGATAGTAAAATAAAGATATCTGGTTTCAGTTAGGGTTTTTAGAATTACTCACCAAAGATCAGGGTTGATGTTGCTCCCTCCCTTGGAGTAGATTAGGCATCTCTTGTATTGTCCTTATTTTTTAAGCCATGTGAAAGCAACCTCGTTTTTCTTTCCTGTTCCCTATAACAGAAAGCTTTGAAAATCTTAAAAGTATCATATTTTAAAGAGTCATATAAATGATAGGTGGTGGTGGTGGTGGTAGTAGAAATAATACCAATGATGATGATGGCGATGATAAACATTGTAATGAAGATTAGATCTAGCATTTATTTTTTGTTTCCGATTAACCAAACTATTTTAAACCTAGATCCAGACTACCTAGGAATCACTAACTGTCCAGCCCAGATTCACATTGTGCTGAACAGCAGAATACACCAGATAGGCACAAGACGTTCCCCATCTGCCGCTTTCTGCATCCCACCAGCCTTGATCCTGTCTGATCTTGCTTTCCTAGTATTTACCATAAGAGCCTTTGGACCTTAGGGTCTGGGTCATCTGCCCTCCCAGTTATATCCTAAGGACAAACAGGTTTCCATTTGTACTGTAGCTGAATTCTCCCATGTGGATTCTTTCTTCTACTTAAAATGTGAGGTCTTTGAGAGGAGGGTCTGTTTCGCTTTCTTTTGGTATATAGTAAAAACTTAATAAATGATTTTTTTCCCCATTCTATAAACATTTTGAGGCAAGCTTATATGAATACCTGACTATATACCTGTGACTAAGGCAGCGTTTGATACCTTGCTGGTCAAACTCATGAAATGTGAAAAATGTTACTTGCTTATTGGGAAACCACCAAATTGCCAGATATTACAAAATATCTGGATAGATAGGTGATGTCATATCGATGTACTCCCCTGATAAATAAATGGATTTTTGATATTTGGCTGCCAGGGGTGAGGTTGGGGGAGGCATTCACAGGCATGTAAGTAGATCAAAGGTTTTTTCTAAGAATATTTTTTCAAAAAAATTTTAATATTGTATGTTAAAGTTTAGAACTATGGGTTGCAAATGGTTTTTCTTCTTTTGCTTCTTCTAGCTAAGACTTTGTGCCCTCTTTGGTTCAAATCTATTTTTCACTGCAGAAAAGAGAGCTCCACAATTCCTTGCCCAGCATCTCTTGCAAAAAAGCCATTTTCCCAGCATGCCAGCTCAAGTGACTGGACTCACATATAATGGTATAAAAAAAAAATTGTTACATAGGTCAGGAGGCTAATGCTAGTTTTGAACTCTAATGGGTCTTGCCATCAGTCTAGGTGATAAGTTGTGCAATACTCTTAGACTGCTTTTTATCTTTACAAGAGAATGGTATTGTAAAAATGTCAAAAAATATCCGCATGCCCAGTTCACTAGTAAATATACTGCTAAATTTGAACCTTTTTGGCAGTAGCTTATACTACTCAGGGGACCATATTTCCACAGAATGATGTATTTCAAAGTGTATTGGTCTCCATTGTAGGAAATTCATGTTTCTGTAGCAACTTAAAACCAAAACAACTGTGCTTATGCTATATGTTTAAAATATTAGTTATATGGACCAAGGTTAAGTGTCAGAAGTATATTGAATATACTTCTGTATATTGAATGTATATTGAATAAAACTTTTTATATGAAGGAAAATTTATTGGAAATAAGTCAGGTTGTACCTGAACTTGTATAGCATTTTCCTTGGAGGATCAATTTGTGTATATGAACTAATATCAGCTGGATATTCTACAAGAACAGTATTGATAATAAAGGAGAAGTTCATTGAGGAGAAAAACAAATAAAAAAGCATAAAAGGCTCATACTGTATGAAACTGCAGAAATGGATCAAAGAGTTTGACAGGAAGTTTAATGTGTACCTAAGTAGAGGTTGACAGGAACATGCTGTGTGTGCCAAAGGTTCCAGTGATGGAAAACTGAAACATGGTGCTCACTGACCACAGCGTGAGCCTTGACACACATTGTAAATAACCCGGAGATATATGACTGCATTAAGCACCAGGCCGGTGTATTAACAGCAGTAAATCTACAGCCGCAGAAATGGCTGCCACGCAGGACTGCCTCTGATTAATATTTGTAATAGATTAATAGAAGCAAAGGAAAAAAAATCAAATTGTAATTCCCCTAAATGTTACCATTATTTTCATTCTCTTTCTTCCACAGACTTGCATATGTGGATACTTCCTTTAGTACCATCAAGTTAAAAGCCAAAGACTCTTCTGGGAGAGAACATCTAATCACTCTCAAGCTAAAGGCCAAGGTGAAGTTTTGTTTTCATTTAAATGATTACCATTGACATGGTATTAAGGGTTTATACTTAACAGTGTTTTGTGATTAAGAAGAAAAATATTTTCTTCATAACAATTCCAGAAGCAGGTAGAGCAAAATTATCCCTGTTTTCCATATGAATAAGCTAAAACTGAGTGTGGTTTCGTGTTTTGTCAATGATCATGCAACTGGATGGAGATAAGACTTCTACTAAGCCCATATCTGGGTTCCTCTCCAGTAGACTATTCACAGAATCTTAGCAGTGTCAGTTAACCTGAGAAAACTAATTTTGGGATTTCTTTATCTCTTTCTCCTTTCAATGAATTGACTTCCTACAGTTGTCTCAAAAGATCAAATAACTTAAAAGGAGTAATTAATGATTTGACAGAGTTCTTTTTGTTATTTTGATTTTTTTTGTCACAATTTAAGAATGAGGCTGGGCACGAAGCATGAGAAAGTATAGATAGTACTTTTTAAGAAACTTTCATTTAAAATGTTGAAGTTTGAAAGTCCTTTGAGTTATGTGGATGATACCTTCCTCTTATTTTCTAAAGACCAAATACAGTATTATTCACCATACATTGAGCATTTAGCAAATGGTAATTCGTGATAATTAATCACTATAACTTTTTTTAAAAATAGGCATTTTTACAGGTAATAGGGCTAGAAACTTCTGTTGGTTTTCAAATGAAGATATGGATTTAAATAGTTACCTGAATATTCATATTAAATTAAAAAAGCTTTGGAGCAAGTTGTTACTAGGAGCTCTTTGTCAAGTCCTTTAGAACTCATTTGAACCAACTAATGTCTTTTTGGTAAAAAGAATTTATTGCTTTAGAATTCATATATAATAAATATGTATCCTCTCTATGCTGGAACATAGTTTCTCCGTGCATATTAAAATAGTAGAATTAGCTATATTGTCAGTATAGGCCTAGCTGTACATGTATGTGCATTAAGGTAATAGTCACAGGTATGAAAATTGAATGTTTCCACATCTGGAAACAGCAAGCCCTGGCATCGTTCATATTTTGAAATTAGTACAAGATCATTACACTGGACGTTTCTCCTGTCTCAAGTGCCAGAGTTCCACGGATCTGGAGTCCTTGGCTAAGATCTACTGAGATGCTGTTGGCAACTTAAGTCCACTAGGTGCTCTTTAATAGCCATCCCTTTTTCCCTTTTGCCTTCATTCCCCTCAGTGAATTTCCCTTCCTTTCCCTGTTTCCTTTGTGTTTTGTATTCCTGAATTTTTTTTTCCTCTTTGATATATTGTAAAAACTTTAGGCAGGTTATGCCTGCCATAGAATTCTTAGCATATTGGCAATCAGTACTACTCAATAACAACATGTTCAGTTTGCTGACCCAGAACAATGCTATTTTACTTTATTTTGATGGTCTTGGGATGTAGTTTTTGAGTAATAATTGGAATAGACAGTTTCTGTAGATTAGAGGCTTACATAGTAGTAACTAGGGAAACATTAGAATATGAAGAAAATTAGGACATGTAACTTTTTTATTATACTTAGTAGTCATCAATCAACTCTATTTCAGAAGATTGTAGTGATGAAAAGATCAATTGTGTTTGTCCTTTTTAAAAATGTGTCTGGCATTTAAGCTTGCCACAAGAGAAAATTAATATATAAAAGCGTGTGCTGGGTGACATAGAAATTTGATATCTGATGGTTCCCATATAAGACATGTTGAGAAATCACTCCATTTATCAGTCCCTATCCCTTTGCTTTCTTTCTTGCTCTCTTTCCTTCCTTCTTTCCATTTAATTTTGAATAGTATAATAGAATTTTAAGACCATCTTGTATTAAAATTGTAAGACAATAAATAAGAAATCATCTCATTTTTAAGAGAAGTGTAGCAATTGTGTTTTAATTGGCATAAAATGATCTCACTTTCCATTTTAGTTAATAGGAATGCTCTCCTAAGTCTTTTTATCCTCTGAAAAAGTTTTATAGTGACAGCCACCAAGACTTTTAATGAAACTCTGTTTGTTTGTAAAACAAACAGAAAAGGTATTTGTTGTTGCAAAGGCTGGAATGAATAAAATTTAAAATTCTGCTTACTGATTATAATTTTGTTTGACTTCCTGTTTATCATTCTTTACATGCTCTCCTACTTCTTATAAAAACTAGTGAAAGGAATCTTAGAATTTCAGAAGGGCTTTTTTTGGGTGTTACCTTATGCAGCAGCCACAGCTGTGGTAGTAGAGTTCATAAGTAAAAAATAAGGTTCTAAGAGAGTTGAGAATGAATTAAGAGATCGTATTTTCTTTCCTCTCGAAAGGAATGGAGAAGTTAGCATGCTTCTGGTTGTAAATGGGATTGTTTATTAGGATCCCAGCTTTAATAGAAACTGAATGAAAGCTGTTGCAAGGAAGTTTCTCTTGTAGGGATATTTTGTTTCCAGAATGTCAGTTATGCAATGATAGATGCAACTGTCCATTTAAAGTATGTGATGCAGCTCATCAGTTCAGACTGAGTTATAGGCTATGAGAGAAGGGCAAAAGTTATTTTTGTTAACCTGAAAATAAGTGGCCTGTCATTTTATATAAATAGACCATCTCTTTTCTAGGTATGGAAAGTAAGAACCTGGGTCAGATAGGGTGTCACTGAGTAGCCTCAAAGAATATAGAAATTAAATACTATTAGAGTTGAAATGGTTGAGTTATCATTCTCACAAAAAATTTGTTCAAAGGCCCTTATCAAGCCTCAGTACCTTGGAGCTATTTTAAACTAAATGAAACAGGCTCACAATGATCCCTATGTAAGAACAAAGTAAAAGAAATAAATTTCCATTCCCACCCTTTGATAATACATATTGACACTCCTGAAACACACACATACACACACACACACACACACACACACACACACATCACCAGAAGACTTTATGCTTTATTGTTTTAAAAATATGTTTTTTTTTTCTGTGAGTCATCTAAGATATATAAATAAAATTGCCTTTTTAATTTCAAAGGACAGCCTCAATTTCTCCTTTCAAATTCAAGGAAAATCAGGATTCCCTGCCAAACAGATTGATCCCAGTTGAGCACTTGGGGTGGGAATATCCCCCACCATCACCCTGCTTTGTGTTTCCTTACCACAGGACACAGCAGTATCGCCTGAAGCTATAGAATCAGGAGCTAAAAGGCTAAGAGCCAAAAACAAAATCTTATGCTGAGTTTTCTGTGAGGAAAAAGTCTGTCTTAGAGTCTAAAAACCACCCATGATTCTCTAGCAGCTACTACCATTGATACTTATGTCACATTATAATAGTCATCATGTGTTTTCATTTCCCAAGAAGGTATTAGGTCACTCTAAATTGAATGTTTCAGTGATCTCTAAAAAAATAATTTATGTCACTTAGAGCCTTTTTAGTTATTTAAAACTTCCAAGTAAAACTCAAGCTGAGAATTAGGTGGTGACTCTGTGGTAGCATTGTATAAAAGTACACACGCTGGCTTTGGAAAGATGTCTTGAAATTTGGTAAAGTGCTGTCCAGGTACATTATTGCTTGAAGGCATTTACAGATACAAATAAAGTATCATGAAAATGGGTGTGGCAGGGTTCTATTCTTTGTATTAAAGTTACGGATTCATGAACTAGGTACCAACCTAAGGGATTTTTTTTCAGTGTAGGGGATAATGTTTGATGAACTACTTAATTAGTATCTCACGAAGCAAATTTTTTTTGAGTAAGGAATTTTTTTAAGCGGTTGATAGTTTGTCTGAAAAGATTTTCTGTTCATTCATTTGCAAGTATTTTTGCCTTCAAAAGTAGAGCAAAAGAACTTGATTTGTTAAATCAGGCAGAGGGCCTGAGTAGAAATGAGCTTTGTTTCTTTCATCAGAAAGATGTGCCTACTTTAACATAGATTATATTTAGGCATATAGTTGTGTGATAGGACACCATCAAGGTTAAAGACTGAGCATTTAGTTTACTTTTTATTTGCTTCGCTTTGAATTAAAATCCTGTGAAGTTGTGGATGCCTTTTTTAGGCAGAGACTTTTGTGAAAAGAATGATGTATCTAAGTAATTAAATGCCATTCTTACATGCTATACCCTTCTTCTTTACCTTACTTGCATTACATTGTGTAGTCTAACATCAGAAGTACTGAAAGGAAAATAGATTCACTGTGTATGATTTACAATGCTTAATTTATATATTTACACATAATAGATTGGCACTTTTTCAAAGCAGAGTTTCCTACTAAAGAGACTATAATGTCTTGTGACATAAGAACTCTCACCTTGAACTCAGCATTCTGTTTCAGGGACAGGTATATGAGAGGCTTCATGCTAAATAAGTGTGATAAGTTCACTCTCATATAAAAGCTAAAAAAAGAAGCAGTATCTTTCAAAACTAAAGTTAAAAGTTAAATTAGGGAGTAAGATTTAAAGTTCTTGACCTATATTTCTGGAACCCACTGAAATGACTGGGTGCATGGGTATGGGCAACAACCCTATTAGATTGATACAAAAAAAAAAAAACACAACTTGGCTTTAGATTTTAGTGAGTAAACAATAAAGAAAATTAGTTGACATCCATTTTGATCTTTGGGAGACCTGAAAGTTTAAGAGGATAATGAGATTTCTTCATTTTGTTTGTTGTTATTGTTATTATTGTTATTTATTTTTTGAAGTCTGTCTTTTCAGTATTACAAAAGATTTTATAGAAACAGTAGTGAAAGAGAATAGTGAAGTTGTTTAGATTTAGTTGAAGCCTCAAGATATTTGTCTGAGAATTCTGTGATACTTGCTTCTCTTTTGTAGAGGCTTTCTTCCTAAGTCATTTATTCCTAAGTCTTCCTAAGTCTTTCTCAGGTGCTTTTCCAAAGACCATAAAGGGTCTTGTTGTTCTTAAAATATCATTTGCTGGTAAGATGAGATGCTTTTCTCCTTAACATAATGGCCTATGTACATTTAGTTCCATTTATGTCCAAAGCCATGAATGCTACATATTTAATGCAAACTTCATGACCCACTTGCTGTATTTGGTTGTTGCTTTGCTTCAGTATGAGAGTTGATGTTTATTGATGGACTAACTGACTGTTCCCAGCAGGCAGTAGTGCACAAAATAGGGAAACTAAATACTTGCCACTTTTTAAATAGTTGAGGGCCTCACAACATGCTCTTATTATTTTGTTTGGAGTGATGTAAATTATTAGAAAGTCAGATATATTTACCAGAAGGTAAATACAAAAATATACTCCAGTGCTAAATATAAATGATTTCTGTACCATCTGAGACTCAGGTTATCTGCATTATTGTTCCCCTCCATTAACCTAATCAGTCAAGACTTGACTGTCAGTTGGCTCTTATCGCTACATCATATCTAAGCTGTTCTGTAGTTTTTCCTTTAAATCATTCTACATATCAGCTTATATCAGTGTATCAATAAATATTTTTTTAACTAAATCAGTTTTAGATTGTAAGTTACCAACAGGCTTAAATAAATACCCTTCTTTGTGTAGCACTCAGCAGAGTAAAATCTTCGTTTTAACACTGAGCTCTTTTGGGGTGCTAATAAATTTCCACTCAGATTCTTATTGGCACTTCTATGCTTATGCAAGAAAACACTTAAAATTGGGATGTAGAAAGGGGATTTAATATAAGACACAAAAACAGCACATATCTTTTTTCATCACAAAGTTGTTTTTTTTTTCTTAAATTCAGCCTCCTTCAAGGAAAATAATGAAAAAATTATAAATAATTACCTATAAAAGTAAAGAATCCTAAAATTGAACTCTCAAGAGGTGAGAAAATATTTGACAACTTCCTTTAAATGAACTCTACCTAAACTCTTTAAGATGTGATTATCTCTTCCTAATCTAAAACCCCAGGAAGATTCTGTGGCCTCTTTTGGAAGTTTTAAATCCCTGCTCTTTATCACAACTATGGTAGAGAATCTTCCCTCTCCAGAAAGACTTCACTTTATGAGATTGATTTCAGATCCAAGATTCTATTAATGTCAGATCATTTTCAGATTTTGGACTTTATCAACCCTTAATAGACTAGTCTTGCATTATTTTCTTTTCCTTTCATTAGTTTCATCTTTATTTTACTTGAAGTTATTTATGTGTGTGTTTTTTAAAATGAATCTCAACCTTTGTCTCATCTTAAATTCAGATGTTTCAGTATGGAAAATCATGCTTTGATGAAAAAATTATCTGTATAATTTTCATTGCACTTCTGTATTTGTATATATTTTTTATTTGTTTGGGAGATTACAACAAGCATTTAATTAGAATTTCCCACGTGTACAATACTGTGCTAAGGGTGATACAAAGTTTAGATAACTCAACCTCTGTTTTCATGGAACTTACAGGCCCATAATACTACCTGTTTACACAATGTAAGCTTTGAGATTGCCAGATTGAAAATTATATATAAAACCTTTGGATTTGAAATAGTCAGATCTGTTCTATTTTAATGGAAGCCACATAACCTGAAAGACAGACAAAGAGGAGCAGAAATGGTTGAAGGTGTCCCTTTTTTTTCCTCACAGTATCCAACAGAATCACCAGATTGCTTGGTGGATTTACCGCTTCCATTTTCTGTTTCCTGGACACCACAGGTAAGTTCTTATGTTTCCTGTTAGCTACAGCTTCACTTATTTTGAAAGTTACATTTATACCTAGATTCATCATCTTGCCGGTTTGTGTAGGGGACAAAAATCAATGTTCCAAAAATTATGATTTTGTTAAAAAAAAAAGAGAGAGATTATATGTTGTTAGTGAAGTTACAATGATTTCTGAGACTCTTTGAGAACTGAGGAGAATTTTGGAAATAATGGTTTTGGCCTTGAAAGTAGAAATTCTTTCAGGTTAATTTTTTCTGAATGTTCCATTTCCTTAGCTAATTGGGATATTTGGCACACAAATTCTATCTTGAAAGGCTTTATTTTTTATTTTAAAAATTTTAACATTTGCAGGTCATCTTTAATGGAAACACTGGTAAGACTCTTTCCTGAAGCAGCAGAAATGCCACTGCTACAATATAGATACAAAATCTCATTAATGATAATGTAAATAGATGTTAGGTAATTGATTTTTTTAACTATCTGCTCTTACCTATTTCAAGTTCTGTTTTAGTGCTCCTGGACTTTAAATTTAGAAGATTTTTATTTTCTTTTCTTTTTGTAAAATAATAGACATGGCTTTGTGGCATCCATATTAAAAATGGGTAATTTTCCTTATGGTCCCTGTCTTCCTGCTGGGTTGATAATGTTTTGATGTATTTTTCTTTTGCTCTGATGAGAGGTCTGCTGCTGCTGCTCTGACATATTCATTTGGATGAATAATTATAACTTGCACAATGTCAAGCTGAAGATGGTAGGGTTTTGTGCGTCATGACAAGCCTAGTAGCCAGTGCAGGTGTCTCACAGCGTGATCAGCAACAGCCAGTGTATTCTGGCTCGGAGGAGACATTTAGAGTAGTAAGAAATCAGCACCAAGGGCAGCGCTGCTGCTGCCGCTGCCTCTGCTGCTGTTATATGTGCCAAATATACACAAAGTGCTTCTCAATGACAAGGGCTGGAGCATCTACTTATTTCGGTTATTTACTTTTTTCATTAACCCAATGGATTTTCTTTTATACATTTTAACATATAAGCAGCCTATTGAGTTCATTTCTCATTACGTGGCTCTGTGTTTAAATAACCAAGCCAGAACAAACAAACCAAAACCAACCTCAAACTCTGGTGCTAGCTGTTCTCTCCTTAGGCTCTTCTGGGGAAATTGGTAACTGACAGCCATGAATTGAATGATAAAGCCTTTTTGTAAGGTAGCAATGTCAAGGACATAATGGTTGTATCAAAATCAGTGTGTACTGATGAGAGCTTTGATCACATTAAAATGGACACCAGTAATCAGAGTTTTGCTTGCACATGTTCTATTAAAATAGTTCAGCCTAGGACAAATAGACTTGCCACAGGTTCTTGGTATTTTCAGACCTCACATGTTACAATAGGTTGTGAAAAATCTAATGTTCTTGGAAAAACACCACAAGTACAAGAGCTTAATGGAAAAGCCTCTGGCTGATTATCTGATGGTGAATAAAATATTTGTAATTAAAGGAAACCTGTTTTATAGTGGAGACCCATAAGTTAGAACAGCTGAGTAGCAGTTAGGTATCCTGGATTTGGTTTATACCTCATCCACTGACTTAATTGCATGAATATGAATATGTCATGTGACTACCCTTTACCTCAGTTTACATAAAAATTACCTGTAAATAATGAGCTGGGTTGTTTTTTTTCTGACTAGGAATACTGAGGAAAGTCATTGTTACTAAAAAAATAAAACTTCTAGATAGAAAGTTTTGGACTAGATCAGTGATTAAATTGTAATTAGCAGGTGAGGTGGGAGGGAAGGAATAAGCAATTATATAGTATCTGTTATGTGCCAAGTGCTTTTTACAAAAATCTCATTTGTCACAACAATCTTGGGACATAGGTGCTATTTATTATCCCCATGTTACATTTTAGGAAACTGAGGCAAAGCGGGGGTGTCTTACCCAGGGCTGCACACCTGGTATCGGATTCTGATTTAAACAATGATCATCCTGATTCCAGGCTCAGTACTTTCCAATGTGCCATCAGCTCACCTCTAGGAAACCCTTGTTGAGGAAATTCTCTCTACCAGTACAAATCAGTAAACTTGCCTTTAAACTTGAAGTCTTAAAGAGTTGTCTGGGGAGCTCAGAAGTTCAGTGACTTGCCCAGGATTGCACAGCCAGTTTGTATTATAGGTGGGACTTGAACCCAGGGCTTTCTTATTCCAAAACCAGCTCCTTATTATTCACTATGTCATTTCAAAAGGTTGCCACTATGATGCAAACTCTTACAAGTCCTACCAAGGTGCAAATGTTGTTTGAGGACTGCCTAGCCAAATTTAGAGAGATTTGTTACTAGGTTAGCCACTAGAATTTGACTTTTCTCAACCACAGCAACTCATGAAACCATTTAATAAGGTATAGTAAAGTGGTGATCCATTTTGATGAAGAGAGTACCCATCTCAGTAAAGTCATGGGTCCTTGAAATATATTTAAGTTATTAAGACATTTGGTTTTAGATTCCCAGAATTCTTACCATTTCCAAAGTGCTGTGGCAGAAAAGTCAGCAAACTTAATGGGGGTCAGAAGAAATTGAATTTAATACAACTCTGTCAATGAACTCTTTTTGGACACATATCCAGGGCCTTGCTACTACACAATGAGGAGGTAGTGGAGTAGGATTTCAGTAGTATCATATTCCTTTCTTACCATTAGAGGAGTAAAACTTGAGACAGTTTATCCTGATGTTTAGTGATAGGGTGTTTAGTATTATATGTACTAATGATCTCTTTCATTAGCATTGGTGATTGCTGGTTGATCATACTTAGGCTAAGGAATTTGTTAATTTTTATTATAAAAATGGAATACTAGAACCTCACTAATTTTCTATTTGTTGGCCACAGTCTAATATAGCATTTAGTGTGCAGTTTTCATTTGTTGATTTAAGTTCTGATATATATGTGCTAGATGAATTTTTTTTTTAATTTTCATTTCTTATAGTTCATGCCTTTCCACATTAAAAATTTATAAATTACCTGTGGGATGTCTATAATAAAACATGACTAAGTTTTACAATACTGCATACCTCAAATGAGCCAAGGGCAAATGATGAACAAATGCTTTAAACTTCATCTTTTTTGGGTGGCTTTATGTACAGAGAAACATGTCGCTGGTGCATTGAATACTGTGATGTTGCAATTTTTTGAACTAAGATATAAAATAGTGGAGAATCTCATTTAGTGGCATATATGTAACAAGTTTATCAATAACACCTATAAGGTGTTGAGTTGCAATTACTTTATAATATTCTTCTTTTTTTTTTTTTGGAGGGCAATTGGGGTTAAGTAACTTGCCCAAGGCCACACGGCTAGGTTTTTTTTTTTTATTTGTGTGTGCGTTAAGTGTCTGAGGCTGGATCCAAACTCAGGTCCTTCTGACTCCAGGGCCAACACTCTACTCACTGCGCTTCCTAGCCACCCCCTTATAATATTCTTTATTAGTCTTAACTAGACATTTAAAATACCTTTCTTGAACATTAATTTGCATTAATAATAATACATGAATAAGAAAGAAACAGCATTTTTCTGCTAAGTAGTTACTGACCAGATTAAAAAAAACACGGAATTAGTTATTCCATTATTCCAGACTTTAATTAGTTTTTTAGTTGATAGAAGATTTGGATATCATAGAATTCTTTCCAATCTGGCCATCCCTAATAGGTGAACTGTGCATATGGAAAAGCATAAAGTCTGAATAATTGTCACCCAGCTTTACTTTACTGAGTTTGAAGCCACAGAGCTATGCTCTCTCATTTCTCACCTTTTCATTTAAACATTTCTCTGTCATAATCTACTTTTCTCCTATTAGAAATATCCCCTTTCCTTTAGATATGGATTATTCCTTCAAGAAATTTGGCAATGAATGGAAGCGAGGAATGGTAGTACAAGAGGATGTTATTTTCATCAGGAAAACCTAAGCAGGTTTGTAGGCAGAGTAGAGGGGAAAAAATAGATACATAAGAAAAACAGGAAATTATTGCTGATCTAAGACACGGGAATAGAGTGAACAAAGGATATAAGTGAAGGAATAATCTCTATTTACTGCCTTTCCTTTTTCTCTACCCATTTCCTTCTCAATTGCTTGAAATCTAGTTTCTGTTACCAATCCTCTACTGACATTAATTACTGAAAGGCCATTGTGACCTCCTCATCAACACAATGGGGGGCTGCTTTTCTCTATTTTCTTTAGTGATCTCTCCATATATAAGGCCTCAGTTATGACCTCTGTGAAGATAACTTCCAAATCTATATGTCCAGTCTCATGTGTTCTTCTGAACTGCTGACCCACATTTCTAACCATCTCCTGGGTATCTCTACCTACCTGTACCATATCTGCCGCCTACACTCAACAACTCAATATTTCCAAAATGGAACTCAACATCTTTGCCTTAAAATCTATTCATCTTGTAGCGGCTAGGTGGCGCAATGAGTAAGAGTGCCGGCCCCGGAGTTGGGATGACCCAGGATCGGTTCTGGCCTCAGTACTTAGCACCCACACATAAATAATGACTGGCCGTGTAACCTTGAGCAAGTTACTTAATCCCAATTGCTTTAAAAAAAAAAAAGTACTTTATATATGTTAATGGCATACCTAACATCCAGGTTAACTCACAATGTAAGGTCTTCTAGGACAAGGACTGCTTTCTTTAGGAAGAGCTTACTGTTATGGATTGAGCCCTGGACTTAGCATAACAAAGATCTAAGAATCAGTTCCAGCTTAGACATTTAACTCGGTATTTGACTCCAGGTAAGTCTCTTAACCTCCCTCAACCTCAGTTTCTTCACTTCTGAAGAGGGGTAACAATAGTACTTGCCCCATAGGATTGTGAAGATCAAATGGAATAATATGTGGAAAGCACTCTAAAGGCAAATTTTTTTTTTGCTTTTTTTTTTGGAGGGCAGTTGGGGTTAAGTAATTTGCCCAGGGTCACATGGCTAGGTTTTTGTTTGTGTGTGCATTGTGTCTGAGGCCAGATCCGAACTCAGGTCCTTCTGACTCCAGGACCAACACTCTACTGACCACGCCACCTAGCCGCCCCTCTAAAGGCAAATTTTAAAGTGTGTTATATATATTCACTATCACCATTATAATCATCTTCATCATGATCCTCCCGTGACATCCTTTTGCCATGTCTGGTACATGACAGATTCTTAATTAATGCTTTTTGACTGTTTAATGTTTGTTGAGTTGGATCGAATTAGCCCAAGACATCTTTGACTACATCCTTTAATTGTTCTGTCTACCTCCACAATGCTTCTTATAATCCTTCCCCTTTTGTTCCATTCTCACAGCCACTAGGTCAAGCTTTCATTGTATCTTAGCTGTGCTCCTACATTCATTTTACTCAGTATTATAAGTATTGTTGTGTCTTAACTCTCTTTCTAGACTTCGAGGGCCATGATCATGCCTTATTCTCCTTTTTCATCCTTTCCCCCGCCCCAATATCTAAGATAGCTCCTTGCTATATAGGAAGTGCTCAGTTTTGTAGAATGTAGGTTCAATAAATGGTAATCTCATTGAGTTAAAGTCTACAATAGTATTGGTAGGCTCAGCATAACTCCATGGAACATATTAATTAAATGTTTGAGATACCAGCTTAATTTAGTTTAAACAGCTGAAGAAATTTATCAGTGTCTTATTATTCATGAAGCTCTTAAGATGCCTAGCTTTCTGTTTTCTTAGTGTGCCACTATAGGTGTTAGAGTTAAAATATTCTATCATTTTATTCATTGATTGCTCTTAAAATAGCCAGAGTTTATAAAGGGAAAGAAAAAATGTTACCTGTGGTATTTATATACTTGAACATCAACGTAACTCATACATTGAAGGACAAAGATATTCTACTTTCCAGTGTACAAAAACAAATAAAAATGGAGTTGATGTTGTTTCTAATTAACCATTATGTCATATGATTATGGGAGATGATTGCTGAAGAATTACTTTATAAATAATATCTGACAACCCCAGGCAAGACTCAGTTATTATTATGGCTTTACTAAGAAATTAAAACTATTAAATTTTTGACTAATACTTTTACATTTAGAAGAAATTAATATCTTGAAATTTTGAAAGAATATTTTATATTAGCATATATTAAAACATTAAAAGGATGTTTTAGATGACAGTTTCTAATTATCTTTTTGATTTTGTCATTTTAAACACTTTGGGAGTAAGGAATGTTTTAAACTTACACTTTCTAACTTTATATATTCTAGCAAAGATTGGAGCCACAATTCTAGTTTTGGCTCTACCACCAGCTAAATGACCTCAAGTAAAAGTTATTTAACCTTCATTTTCCTCATTTATAATATAAAAGAAGTAGATTTAATATTCTCTGGAACTCTTCCACTTATAGTGATATAGAGCCCCTCCATATATGTCTGTCAATCAGTGACCTATAACTTAGTTGCCACACAGTTATATCCTGTACATTATCCCAACTTCATGATTTGTTTGTCCCTTTAAATGATGTGCATCGATAGCAAGGCAAAGTGATAAGCTATGATTGTTTATTCTTTTTGGTTTCCAGGGCTAATTGTATACTTTATAAGTTATTCCTTTGGGGTCCTAGATGCCTTCAAAGAGAATTGGCAGCAGGAATAGAAAGGGTAGGCATTCGTTTGATGGCTCAACAAGAAGGGAATCAGAACAAGAGAGACACCTTCAAAATACTATGTCCTTGGGGTGGCTAGGTGGCACAGTGAGTAGAGCACCTGCCCTGGAGTCAGGAGGACCTGAGTTCAAATCCAGCCTCAGACACTTAACACAAAAACTAGCCATGTGACCTTGGGCAAGTCACTTAACCCCAATTGCCCTCCAAAAAAACCAAACAAAATACTATGTCCTCTGAATATACGTCATTTTAATGCCAGAAAATCCCACCCTCAATGATGTGTGTGTGTGTGTGTGTGTGTGTGTGTGTAACTGGTTTGCCCCAGTGAAGTCCCATGCTTCTGATAGACAGTTGCAAACAGGAGATATATTTTAAATAGTGGGGTAAGGATGATGAGTTTTGCTCAGGGTAGGCAAGGATTGTCCTCAGCTTGCTCATGAAAGTCCTATTGTTTCTACCCTTCATAACATCTCTCATATACCCTCCTTTCTCTCCCCTGAAACTACCACCACCATGGTGGAGACCCTTCATCCTCTCACACCTAGACTGTTGTGATAGACTTTCATGGTTTGCCTGCCATCTCCCTTGTCTGTCGATATGACTCCCCTTTTCAACAAACTCTAGTGGCTACTTACTACCTCCAGGATTCAATGAAAAATCCTGTGTTTAGCTTTAAAAGCCATTTACAACTGGCCCCTTCTTACCCTTACAGTCTACTGACACATGACTCTCACCTTGTACTCTAGTTTAAGTGGCATTGACTTTCTTGCTGTTCTTTGCCCATGACACTGTCTTCCGAATTTGAGCTGCTTTCCCTCTCCCTTTCTTTGCCTCAGTTTCCTCATCTGTAAAACGAGGTGGAGAAGGAAATGGCAAACCACTCCAGTTTCTTTGCCAAGAAAACCCCCAATAGGGTCACGAAGAGTCAGAAATGACTAAAAAACAATTGACCAACATGCTCATTAGTATAGTCTTCCCTGCCCCTGTATGTCTCATGGTCCTGGTGTTGAAGGTGCTTGGATCAGCCAGAAGGTATGTATCTGTGTTGAATATTTAAATCTTGGCTTTTTTTTTTAACCACACATTTTAATAACCACTTTCTGAAAAATCTTTGAACCTAAAAGATGATTCTGATAATTAACACTGGTGCAATCTGCTGATTTTGTTGGAGCAGTGACCTTCAGTGACAAGTAACATTGAAAATTTTGTACTATGCAAAGATATACAATATGGTCATTATCTCAATTTTGTTTTTAGCATGAGCTTTTCTGAAACACTAGATATTGCCAACCTATTCTGTGCCATACTTCTGAGTTTGGCATGATTAAAATAAAAAGATGTCAGTTTATTTTTGCTTGTAAGTTTGATATTTCTAGTCAAGCAGATAGGGTAGCTTAGCTGGGCAAGATTAAGTGCCTACTTATTTTCAAAATGCACTTGACAGATTTTTACCAGCATGCCAACATAATTCTAGAAAAGGTTAGTATTCAGAAGCAGATACTTTTCTGTTTGTATCATTTTGACCTTGTGGGCAAATACCCTGTTAGCATGAATAAAAATAGCATCAATATCAATCTCTTAAATAAACAGTGGTCAGCAGTGGTCAAAATAAACTAGTTAATGAAGTATAAAAGAGATGATAAATTCTTTATGGCTTGCTTGACAAAGAAATATGATTTGATTAAATAGATTCAGATATAGATATACAGTAAGAGAGAGAGTTGACAACATCAATGAAGCATGCAAATAAGATCAAATGAGCTGAGTATTTAAAAGATTTAGTTCCCTTTTAAAGGAACATTATTGGAAAAATTACAATTAGTATTAAATTAATTGAATTTTTAAAAGTATCTGCTTTATAATCCCTTGATATTTCCTTTTTCTATTGTAGCCTTTTGAATTCCCCAAAGATAAAGATAAAAAGATTATTAGAGGATTTATCTGTATGAGATATAGAAAAATGTAAAAAATCAAAATGGAAAGCAACTGTTGCAAGTACCAGAAAATTATGCTATTAATTTAAGTGTCATCAGAGCACAAAAGATCACATTCCAGGACTGTGTGAAAATTATTAAAATACTGGAAATAATAGTACTTAAGATGAAGATATTATACTCTAAGATCTGGTTAAGTGACTGACATGATTATATCACTTCAGGTATTATAAAAGTAACAAAATGCTTTTAAAGATAATAAGCGTTACATTTCGAGATTGGCAGTGTTCACACTTTTCTGCTTAAGTGCTTTCCTAGTTTAACATAATTTAATAACAGTTATGGGAGAAAAATCTAACATTTTACTTCTAGCGTATACCTTTCTTCCTCCCCCTCTGTAGTATTTTTCACATATAAAAATCATAAAATTTCATGCTCTAAGAAATGGGTTCATGAACTGTTACTATTCTGCCTTTTTTGTCCTTCATCTAAGGAAATATTCCTTATACATGGTGGGTATTTTGTAGTTTATTTTAGCTCCAGAGTATTTGGAAAAAATATAACAGGAAGATAAATTTCCTTTATACTGTAAAACCTAAGATATTGATAGCCCAGAATAAACTATCTTGAATAGATAAATTTTCTAGATAACTGAGGGTTAACCTTTTAAGTATTAGAACTTGTCGATCTTAAATATTTTATGGGACAATATTCCAAAAGCTTCTAAAATTCTTAAATTATAACAGCATAATTAAGCTTTTCTTGATGATTTTATTATCATTATAAATGTCAGTTACTAGGCTCCATCTACTGAAGATGCAGCTGCAGTTAATATGAGAACATAGGACTGAACGGAGTAACCTAATTTGCTTTCATTAAAATTCCCAGTCTTACCTTACTTTTTGGTCATTTGTGTTTTTCTCTTAGGTAATAGTAGAGGAGGTATAGCTTTATGACTTCCTGGACTGTGTATCCTGATTATTGTTTCTGCAAAATTAATTGCAGATCAAAGCTACTTTGCCCTTCAGGAAATCATCATCGTATTGCTGTCAGTTTCCTTTGACTTGTCAACACTCAAAGCCTTATCCATCATCTCTGCATTGTCTAGCACAGTGAACCACAAACACCTCCTTATTAGCCAGCATCCACATTCCCTTCCACTTAGACCAATTTTAGTCATGAACTGAGAAACAGAGTAACACATTGGACATAGGGCCAGTGTTGAAGCAAAGAGGATGTGTGTTCAAGTGCTACTTCTCACCCATACCAGCGGTATGACCATGAATCACGTAGCTTCTCAGGGCAGCTCTCTATTATTGTATTACAGATGAGTTCCCACACTGATAACATCAGAAATCCACACCTCCAACTCTAGTGCCCCCCCAGAGGGATTGCTCAATGAATGTTCAGTGTTCACTGAACTTTATTAGTTTATTATTTATCTTGGGAGCAGAGTTTATTTCAAAGTCTAAAGACTTTTTACATGTATGTATGTGTGATATTGCTGCTCAGGTACTCCTATTAATGCCCCCATTGTTAATGTTCTTTTCCTTCTGAAATTATTTTGTATTTATTCATCTGTGTACATAATTTGTTCCCACATTAGACTCTTGGAAGTTTCTTGGGGATAGGGAGTGATTGACATTTTTATTCATGTATCTGAGCTACCTTGTAGTACTTTGCACATAGTAAATACTCCTATGGATCTGTTATTTCATGCATGTGGGTATATTCCATGCTTCAGTGCAGCTTGCCCATCATTTGGAATCTTAGGGATATCCTTCCATCAATCTGCCACCACCCAATATGCTAGAGTTCTCCTTTGCTTATCATCAAAAGATGGTAAGAAGAAACCATTGGATCACAGAGGGTAGAGTGTCTGCTGGTTGTTCCTCATTTTCACCATGTAACAAGCCCATTGTCTTTTGTTGTTGTGGTTATCCATTTCACTAATGATATCCTTTATCCCTGTTCTTTTCTGTAAAGCTGTTTATGTAACGTGTTTCTCAGTTCTAGTCCTTTGGTGGCTGTAGTTTTTCATGACTGACCAATACTGGCAAGGTATTTGTTTTTAAAATGGGCCTTTGTTCCAGAGGAAAGTTTGAGATTATTGAAATGACTGTAGTTTCCCAAAGGAAAAACAGTCAGTTACCCTCTTTTTGTTTAATTCTTGGTCCAATTCATTGTCCTTTTATAATGCCATTTCATGATACATATTCTACTGGATGAGCTTATGGGCTGTCCATTTAATTGCATATCATAGCCTGTACCGTAGGGATTTGTCATCCACTTGATTTTTCTTATGTTGACAGTTATGCTAAACTCTTCAGAGGAGTTTAGATCTTATTTAGGAGTCTGCAATTGGCATAATGTTACCTGTAAAGATGAGCATCTGGGAGAACTCATATCTAGATAATCCTTTGGATGCTGTGTTAGATTTCCTTCGGAATGGTGAATACCTTTTATTCCTTGTTTGATATGATGAGAGGTCATTGAACAAGGTTATCATTGTTGTTATATCTTTTAAGAAATCTTATATTATTTTGACATTTGCATGGGAGACTTTGTGTTAGAGAAAATCCTTCAAGGTATCGTTTTCCTTTTCTAAATTAAATATGACTTTAAATTGTCAGCAGACAATAAGTGCACTGGGACCTTGTGTCCTTTACATCCTTTTGTCAGTTGTGTGATAAGAGAGAAGCTATCTCCTGGGGGATTGAACTTGCAGAATCCTATCGGTTCCCTTTTAATTCCTTTGGGAAGAATGCCTTTGGTCATTGTAAGGATTGTTCTTATAAAACTTTTTTGGAAAGAGGAAAGTTGTCATGAATGTGTCTTTGAGATCCAAGGGTTTTTGTTGTTGTTGTCGTTTGTTTTTTAACATGCCTTTGTTCTCTTCTTCAGCTACCTTGGAAAATATTTCCTTAATGCCCCCTCCCCCAACACACACTCCTATGCCCCCCACTCCTGATGTCTTCTGTGGTCTCTGCTTGGTCTAGGTGAGCTGCATTTCCCTTTTGGATTTTTTTTTTGGTGTTATTTCCTCTCCTAGCAGCACATCTCAGACTATGCTGTTAGGGGTCAAATGTGATAGTTCTGCTAATCACTGAGAGTGAAAAGAATGTTATGAAAATCTTTTCAGATCTTTATCATCTTTTGGCTGTTGTTCTCCTTCCATGTCTTCAGGGTGATTTTGCCTACTTGTGTCTCTTGCCAAGCTTTCTTTAAACTGAGTTTTTTTTTTCTTTACTATACTTCCCATTCATCTGAGGCAACATTGCTTATAATAATCTTTTACCATATAGATAGATGCCTTTTATTTTTATACTATAATCATTTCTGTATGTACACTACTCTTCCTATCCCTGCTCTTCACCCTACTTCTTCCTTGCCCCCCAAATCCCCCACTCTCTGGACTCTCCACAAACCAGTGAGCCTATCTTCATAGCACATGAAAGGAATTAAGCAAGACCAGTTGCCACAGCGACTTCTGATAGCATATGCATCATTTTGTATGTAGCCCCTCACCACCCTAAAAAAGGAGGGAGGCACATTACACAGCATTTATCTTAATTTTTATATTCTTTTCATTTACATGATTGAAGTCATTTTGTATATTGTTCTTCTGTTTCTGCTTCTTTCATCCTGCATCAGTTCATACAGATCTTTCTAACATTATCTGAATTCCTTATAGTCATCATTCCTTAAAGCACAGTAATATTCCATCACATTCACATGCTGCATTTTGTTTCTCCAGTGAATGGGCATACGTGGTTTCATTTTTTCCTACTGCATAAAGTGCTGCTATGAGATTTTACAAATGGGTTTATGTAGTAAATTAGTATTGTTCTTGACACTATTTCTCTGCTTGACAAGTAAGATAAGATAGTTCTATTAAAAAAAAAACATAAGCATTATATTTAGAGGACAGGGACTTGAAACCTGGTTCTATCACTGACTGTCTCTGTGGCCCTGAACAATTCACTTAAATAATTTGAGCTGCCATTTCATCTGTAAAATGGGAGGGTTGGACTAGTTGACGTCAAAGGTGCCTTCATGTTCTAAATCTCTGATACTATGAATGTCAGGTGTTTGCTGACTAAGGTGGAGGCTCTCTTGGTCTCATTATGACAATTGATATATATCTGTTAAACTAGCATATGAGATTATTACAATCTGTGTTGATGCCCTTTCCTCCCATCATTTCCCATTTTTCATCATCAGTAATTCATTTAAGTAGGTCAGATTGCAGTTCTTTTAATTGCACATCATATCTTTTAAAAATTTTTATTCTTATAGCTTTTTATTAATTTAGATCTTCTAACAAATTACTGATCTGATTTTCACATAAACAGCTGATTCAGGGGACTAATATCTGTAATCAGTTACTTCTTGTTAAAATAATTGTTTTGTTTTTCTGATGTTATTTAGTCCCCACTGGATTCAGTGATTTCTTGATCTTCACTCAGAGGACATAGATATGATGTATGGGATAGCTAGTGGCCCAGTGTATAGAGCTCTGGACCTGGAGACAGGAAAACCTAAGTTCAAATGTAGCCTCAGATACTTATTATTTGTGTGACCTTGGGCAAGTCACTTAACCTCTGTCTGCCTCCACTTCCTCATCTGTAAAATGAGGACCATAATAGCACTTACCCTCCAGGGTAATTAATTGTGATGATCAAATGAGTGTAATTGTAAAGGTCTTAGCACAATGCCTGGCACATAGAAAGCACTATATAAAAGTTAGATGCTAATTTATTATTATTATTATTATTACAAGTCTTCACTGACTGCTTTGGAAATGACTAGGAAGTACAGAGTGACCTGTTTTCTGGTCAAGATAAGGCATAAGCTTACCCATCAGAGCCATTGTTGCCAGGGGCAAAGTCCAATTTATGGTGGGATGAAAATGCAAGACAAGAGAACCAGATACTCCAGAAAATGATGTATGTCTTACTGCCTTTGAATACATGATGAAAGTTCTTTCCTCCAACTCTTTTATTTACCTTCCCAAGGAAAATCTCTGAGTGCCCTGTTCCACAGCAGTCTATACCCCAATCCCTCTACACTTTTCAACTGAGTAGGCCTAGTAATTAGGATTATCCCTATACTTTCCTACCACCAACCAAGGTTGTGGGCCAAAAAGCTGTAGAGAAAACTTGGGGCAGTTTGAGTTAACTTTACTCCCAGGGAGACTGACCTGGAATCCAGCAGTGGACCCTTTGGGCAAGGAGTATATAAAGATAGTTCAAGGACTCTAATAGAGAGCTCTGGATACCCCAGGGTACTGCTTTGTGGACTGAATCTACTGCCTTTTACCTGGGAGAGGGAAGAGGTCATTGATTTTTTTTTTTAATTAAAGAAATTGTCTATCATAATCTTCAGGTTTTGAATTCCATTATATCAGATATGGAACCATGACTGGGATAAATAATGACAACAGGAGTGAATATTTAAAAAGTGCTTACTGTTTACCAGGCACCGAGTCATATTATTTGAGCCATACAACAACCCTAGAATGTAGGTGCTAATTATTATCCCCGGTTTACATTGAAGGCAGACCAAGGTTTAAGGACTTGCCCAGGGTCACAGAGCTAGTAAATGTCTGAGGTTACATTTGAATTCAAGTCTTCCTGACTCCAGGCCCAGCACTCTGTGCACTATGGTGCCACCTAGCTGCTCCCAAAGATATAGATGTGAAACCTGGTTCTAACATTGACTATAAATGTAGAATAGAAGAATTATAAGATTAATATGGTTAAGTTTTTCCGAGTAGTTTGTCCACTTATTGGTCATTGGAGGACTTCATATTAGAATACTGACAGTTTTAAAAACTATGTAACTCTTAATCTTCTAAAACCCCCCTTTTCATCCACCCTGTCATTGTCACTGAAAAGAAGGAGCCATAAATTCATAGCTCAAAGGGATGTTGGAGGTAATCTAGTCTTATCCCTTTATATTGCAGATGAGGAAACTGAGGCCTAGAGAAATTAAGTGACTCACTTAAGGTTATACAGCTCTTAAATGGCCGAGCTGGGATTCAGACTTAAGTCCCCTACTCCAATACTAGGGCACTTTCCCATTTCTAGTACGAAATGCCATTTTGCATTTTTCTTTGTTTGCTGGGTTGTTTTGGCTAAAGAATTTATCACCTAACCAGGCTACTGGTGGTGAGCCTCACTGGACTTCACTAAGCAAGTCTTTAGAAAGCAGACATGGTCTGGTGGTAGGATTGTACTTGAAGCTTTTTCAGGGGAATAGAACCTGTCAGAGTTTATGTGCAGGTGGTATAACTACTGGAGATTTCCACTGGAGATTACCAGGCCACCTCCATGCGTGCCACTGTGGGTCATTGGTATAGGACTCTATAGAGGAGTTTAAGGTCAGAATGTCGTTTTTGTTTGTTTTACTATATGTTATATTCTTGAATTGTTTTGAACCAGAATGCCACTAAAACCCCCAAATCTTTTTCAGATTGCTGTCTAACCCCATCTAGATTGTACTTGTGAAGCTGATCTTTGAAACCCACATATAAAACTTTACATTCATTCCTTTTAAATTTAATCTTAATAAATTCCAGGAAACATGGCTAATATGTCAGAATCTTTTTGGATCCTGACTCAATCTTCCAGTGTATGAGGTCGCCTCTCAGTTTTATGTCACTTGCAAATTTGGTAAGCATGTCATCTTTGCCTTTATTTAAGTTACTTGTAAAAATGGAAAGCGGTACAATTCTAAGCCTAGATTCCTGGGGGATTCCACAAGAATCCTCCTTCTAAGGTGATATTGAGCCATTAAATGACTACTCTGGGGGATGGAAATTCAGTCAGTCTAGAACCCACCAAGCTAAAGAGCCCGCCGCTCTTTGTGTCCACAAGAAGTGTAGAGGAGATTTTTGCCAAATGTTTTGGTAAAATTTATGTAAAATCTGTGTAACCTATAATCAGTAATATTCCCAGATTCACCTGTTAGTAAACCTGTCAAAAAAAGAAAGGAGGCTAGTTCTATGTAACCTGTTCCCAAAAAGCTGTGAGCACTGCTTTCTTTTCTAAATGTTCAGTGGTTCTCCTTTTAATAACATATTCTAAAATTTGTCAGGAGTCAGATAATCAGAGAGATACAACTTGGACCAGCTCTGACATATTGCTTCACATCCATCTGGTTAGTAAAGATGGTAAAAGAGGAAAATATACGATGTTGGGGGGCAAGAGGAGAGATAGGCACGCTAAATGCACTGCTAGCTGACCTGTGAACTGGTTCAAACACTGTACAAAATAATGAGTGAATCATGGGAAAGCACTTATTAAGTGATTCCTTTGTATCAAGTACTGTGTTAAGTCTTGGGGAACTGCATAAGGAAAAGTGCTGACTTGTTTTATTCTTTTAGCTAGAGATTCCACTGCTAGGTTGGTAGGTAAATGATAGCAAGGGAGATCTATGTGTACATAACTACTTTTTTTTTTTAAAGCAATTGGGGTTAAGTAACTTGCTCAAGGTTACATGGCCAGTCATTATTTATGTGTGGGTGCTCATTTTCTGAGGCCAGAACCAATCCCAGGTTGTCCCGACTCCAGGGCTGGCACTCTTACCCACTGTGCCACCTAGGCCCCCCTACATAACTACTTATAAACTATTATTTGTATTAACAAAAATCTGTGGGGGGAAAATCGCCTAGTAATTGAAGGGTAGCTGAACAAATTGTGGCATATGAATGTTATTGTATATTAAGGAATGATAGATAGGAAGAATTCAGAGAATATACATGGGAACCATCAAATGAAGTGATACAGAGTGAGTAAGACAGAGGCAAAAAAATACACATCATGATAATGTTATATACCTACACACACACACACACACACACACACACACACACACACGTAGATATAAAAATAAACTCAGGTAAAAGACAACAGAAAATATTGGTACCAAATGATTATAATTAAACCATCATAAACAATAGATCACAAAAGTATTAAGTACCATGTACTAGCAGGCACAATCACTTGATTGGACAGAAGTGCCCTTTATTAGGAGGGGTTAGTTGTTTTAGCATTTGTTTTTAAAATTTTGGGTTCCAAATTCTCTCCATTCCCCCCTGTAGAGAAGGCAAGCAATTTGATATAGGTTATACATGTGTAGTCATGCAAAGTATATTTCCATAATAGTCATATTGTAAAAGAAAATACAAACAAAAAAATAAAAGTAAAGTAAAAAAATATGCTTCATTCTATATTCAGACCATCAGACTCTTTCTCTGGGTATGGATAGCATTTTTCATCATAAACCCTTTAGAATTGTCTTGGATTATTGCATTGCTGAGAATAGCTAAGTCATTCAGAGCTGATCATTTTACAGTATTTCTGTAACTGTATATGGTGTTCTTCCAGTTCTACTTATTTCACTTTGTATCAGTTCATATAAGTTCAGGTTTTTCTGAGAACATCCCGCTCATCTTTTTTTTTTTTTTTTTGGTATTTTGTTTTTCCCCAGCTACATGTAAAAACAATTTTTAACATTAATTTTTAAAACTCTGAATTCCAAATTCTCTCCCTTCCTCCCAACTCCCCCCTCATTGATGAAGCAAACAATTAGAGATAGGTTATACATGTGTAGTCATGCAAAACATATCCATAATAGTCACATTGTAAAAGAAAACAGACAAAAAAATTCAAGAAAAATAAAGCAAAAAATATATATACTTCAGTTTGTGTTCTGATACCATCAGCTCTTTCTCTGGAGCTGGATAGTATTTTTCACCATAAGTCCTTCAGAGTTGTCTTGGATTGTTGTATTGCTGAGAATACCTAAGTCATTCCCCAGTGATCATCTTACAATATTCCTGTTACCTTGTACACATGCATCTCACTTTGCATCAACCCATGCAAGTCTTTCTAGGTTTTTCTGAGTAGCTCATCATTTCTTATAGCACAATAGTACTCCATCACAATCATATACCACAACTTGTTTAGCCATTCCCCAGTTGATGGGCTTTCCCTAAATTTCCAATCCTTTGCTACCAGAAAAGAGCTGCTATAAATATTTTTGTACATATAGATCCTTTTCCTTTTTGTTTCTTTTATCTCTTATGGGATACAGACCTAGTAGTGGTATTGCTAGGTTAAAGGGTATGCATGGTTTTATAACCCTTTGAGCATAGTTCCAAATTGCTCTACAGTGCATCACTAACAGTGCATTAATGTCTCAGTTCTTCCACATCCCTTCCAAAATTTGTCATTCTCCTTTTCTGCCCTATTTGCCAATTGAATAAGTGAGGTAGTACCTGAGACTTGTTTTAATTTGCATTTATCCAATCAATAATGATTTAGAGCATTTATTCATATGGTTATAGATAGCTTTGGTTACTTTGGTTAGAAGTACTTCTGAAAACTGTTCTTATATTTTGATCATTTATCAATCGGGGGAAGACTCTTTTATAAATTTGAATCGGTTCTCTATATATTTGAGAAATGAGACTGTTATCAGAGAAACTTGCTTCAAAACTTTTTCCCACTTATGATTGCTAATTGCATTTCCCTTCATCCTATTCCCTCCCACCCCGTTTATTCTATTCTTTCTCTCCTTTCACCATGTCCCTCAAAAGTGACTACCGCTTCTGACTACCGCCTCCCCCAATCTGCCCTCCCTTCTGTCCACCTCCCTACCCCCTTTATCTCCTTCCCTTCCTACTTTCCTGCAGGATAAGATCTCTACACCCAATTGAGTGTGGAAGTATACTGGCTCTTTGAGCCAATTCTGATGAGAGTAAGGTTCAAGGGTTCCCTACCACCTCCCCCACCTTCCCCTCCAGTCAGTAATTTTTTAAAGGAAGAAATGCAAATGTATTTGAGTATAGACATTTATAATTTTTTTTAAATAGATTTTCCTTATGTTAAGTTTGTATATAATCAGGTAACCAAATGAAATATGTCAAGTTTCTTGTTTTATCCTGTAGCTTATTCCAGGCTTTAACTCTAGATTTACTCATGTTATTTTAATGTCTCCTAGATTCTATTTTTACCTTTTAAGTTTTACCAACTACTTGTTGCCCTGGGAAAAATTAAATCCAAATCATTAAAATTCTCCTGAGCTTAATTTTTTCCCAGTGCCTGAGTCATTCCTTGATAGCTAATGAGGTTGTTCTAGAAAGAATGTTCCCTTTGTTTTTTCCTGGTGTGGGGCCTACACTGTTTATTATAGTATTATTATGATGATAACTAAATGATAACCTAGAGCCATGAGAGGGTAGAAGTCTCTCCTTAGCACCATAGAAGGTGACCTAGGGGAAGATAAAGTTTACATATAATAATGGTCTTTTTCTTTAGAAGACACGTTTATGCATTGAGTGGATTTTTTTAAATGTTTAAATAACCTTTCAGTAGTTCTTTGAGTATTATTTGTGAGGTGGTTTATTCTTTATTTTGCCAAATTAAAATAAAACTTAAATAAATGCAAAAATGACCTGATGTTGAAAGTTAATGTCTAATGCAGGTATTTTTAACCTTTGCAGTGCCATGGACCCAAGGTTACGTGGGTAAATATTTAAACAACCAGCTCTCTGGGTGGAGAGGGGCAGGGGGGAATAGCCATGACACACTTTTAAGTTTACTATGAATCATTAACATTTTCTTCATTACTTTCTTAAATCTACACAATCACTAAAACAATAAATCAAGCCATGATTTGTAGTATTTGCTGATTTTTGAGATGTAAATGTTCACACTGAAAATTTAATAATTGATTCCCAGAAGTCCATATGAGCTGACCCCAGCATACCCCTTTGATAAATCTGGTAAAGTCTAAAGATCCTTTTTCAGACAAATGTTTTTAAATGCATAAAATAGAATACATTGAATTTAAAAAGGAAACCAATTATATAGAAATCACTTATCAAAATATTAAAAATTCCAAGTTCATAGACCCCCTGAAATCTATTAAGGACCCCTGGCCCTAATGTATGATTTATCTTAAAGTTTTACTGTACAAGAATCATTTTACCAAAATGACATGGAACTACTGATTTTTCAATTATTTGTATGTCAGAGGAATAAGAGTTCACTGTTTTGAGTGGTAGGGGATTTAAAAACATCTTTTTCATTTAATTGATTCATTTGCATCAGAGAACAAGATTAACCATGCCACTTATATAGCATATCACAAAATCACTGGCTTCTAACCCCTCCCCCTCCTGGGGGTGTAGGGAAGACAAGAAGATAGTTGTGATTATTTAAATGCGATATATTGTTAATGATTTAAAAGGACCAGAATCCCCTTGCAAAATAATTCATGTGGTTATTTATTTTGTGCTTTGTTGGATTCTTTAAAAAAGGTTCTTATTTACAATTTGTATAGAATGGTTCATTTTAACAGTAGCTGTAAGATAAAATACCTATTTTAACATCCTTACAGTAAAGAGAAGGGGATGATAGGAGAGAGAAGCCAATGATGTCATGGAAAAAGGAGAGACACATTCTTGTATCTCCAGGAACAAGCAAACACAAAAGAAAAAATAGTTATTTTGGAATTAAGTTTCTATGAAGAGCTCACACCCTCTTGGAGGGTAGTGGATATCCCTAGTCTCCCATTTTTGTTTGGCTTCTTTCACTTTTAATTAAGTTTTCTCATCATATACACAAAGATGTAGGAATGTGTTAGAGAATTCTGCTGTAGCAGAGCAGAAGCGAATGTAGAAACTGCTGTTTTGAGGGTTACCATTTTTAATAAGTTATCTCTGTGTAGAAATTAATAAGCACCTGCTACGTGCCAGACATTATGCTAGGGGCTGACTGTAGAAATACAAGACTGAAATAATCTTTGCCCTCAGAGAACTTCCTTTCTAACAGGAGAAACAAATACAGATATAAATATGTACACAATAAATCTAAAGAGGATAAATCTAAAGTTGTTTGAGAAGCATCAGGAAGGGTTTTGTGTAGAATATGGTGCTTGAGCCGAGTTCTTAAAAAAAAGAGATCACTTCTGGTAAGAAAGTTGAGGAGAAAGTGCATTCCAGGCATTGGAGATTGGAAGTACAGAGACATGCAAATCCAAAGTGGGATAGCGTGTGTAAGGAACAGAGAGGAGACTACGTTGGATGGATCTTGGCATTCAGAAAAGGGAGTCATATATAATGAAGCTACATAGATTGGTGCCAGGTTATAAAGAGCTTTCAAAGCTAGCTTTCAAAACATTAATAAAATGTTTATTGATTAATTGGTTCTTAGAGGCAATAAGGAGCCCTTGGATTTCAAGTAAATGAATGGCATAGTTAGGTTGACACCAGAGGAAAATTGTTAGTTTTATGGAAGATGGGCTAGAATGGGAGACCTGAAAATGGGAGACCATTTAGCAGTAATCTAGGTGAGAGGGCCTAGATAGTAGCAATATGAGTGGACAGAAATTGGATACAAAATGGAAGAAGGTTGGATATGAGAGATGTTTTAGATGTAGAAATGGCAGATTGGGGCAATAAATTAGTTATGTGGGGTAAGGTAGAATGAGGAGTCAAGGAGAACACATCAAAGTTTAGAACCTGGGAGAGTAGAAGAATTGGTGGTAACTTTAACAAAAATAAGAAGGGTTAGAAGGAGGGTGGGTTAGGGGCAGCTAGGTGGCACAGTGAATAGAACACTGGCCCAGGAGTCATGAGGACCTGAGTTCAAATGCGGCCTCAGACACTTAACACAAAACTAGCCATGTGACCTTGGGCAAGTCACTTAACCCCAATTGTCCTACCTTCCCCCTCCAAAAAAAAAGGCAAAAGAAAAAAAGAAGGGTGGGTTTGGTGGGAAAGATGAACTCTGTTTTGGACATGGTGAATTTGAGGGATCTTCAGGACATCAGATTTGAAATGTCTTATAAGGAAACTGGTGTTATAATATTGAAGTTCAAGGGAGTGACTATAGCTGACTATAGATCCGTGAGTCATCTGTAGAGAGAGCATAATTGAACCCATGAGAGAGAAGAGGACCCAGGGCAGAGCCTTAGAAAATGTCCAGAGTTATGAGGTGTAATATGGATAATGAGCCAGGAAAGGACACTAAGGAATGATTAAGTGAGAGAGTAGGAGAAGTAAGAAAGTAGTGACATGAAAACCATGAGAGGGAAGAGTGTCTAGGTGGGCATGATGGTTAACAGGCCCAAGAAATGATATTTATAGTTTAGAATTATTTTAAACTCCTTGTTAAATTTAATTAATATGACAAATGAAACCAAATAATAACTAAGATTTGTATACATAGCATAATTATGTTTGTACTATCAAAAAACTGTCAAGAAAATCCAGTTTTAGAATCTGTGAATTGAAGTGACATGTAAATCTCTAGGGGAAAAAATTTATAAGGAAAAAATTTTGCCATGTAAGTTTCCTAATTACCATACAGAAATACTAATGGGTTGCATGTAGCTTATGTAACAATCATAATGTTTCAAGAACCTAGCTGCAATGACTTTGGGAATCAAGGGATATTCTTTTTTTTTTAATTGAACAAATGCTTTATTAACTTCTGATTTACATCATTCATTTCCATCAGATTATGAGTTACATTTTTCCCTACCCACCACCCCAGAATAGCAGTCCCACTAGATATCCCCTCATCCAATCTGCTGTCTCCCATATTTTCTCCCATATCCCCTTTGACTTTGCCATTAGGGCAAGGTGAATCTCTGAGCCCCAATGCCTGGACATCTTATGAAATATTTAATTTTAAAACTTCGATTTTCAGATGCATTCTCTTCCTCCCTTGTCACCCACTCCCTCTGAGAAGATAAGCAATTCAGTATGTGTTGTACATGTATAGCTATGAAAAACATTACCATAGTAGATATATTGTAAAAGACTGCTTATATTTCCCTCCCACCCATCCCCCCCCAACCTGGTCCATTCCCTACTTTGATCCTGTCCCTCTTTGACAGTGGGTACTTCCAACTTCCCCTCCCCCCAGAATGCCCTCCCCTCCATCATCCCCCCTCTCATCCTCCTTTCCCCTACTCAGGAGAGTGAGTGAGGGTAAGATATTCCATTTAGTATGTATGTGATTCTCTCCTTGAGCCAACTTCAATGAGAATATGCTTTTGCCTTTTTGCCTTCCTGTTCTTCCCCGCCTCTGCAACTACTTCCCCTTGCCTCTTCTACATGAGATAGTTTACCTGTCTCTCTCCATCTCCTCTTGCCACTTTCCTCTCTCACCTCTTGACTTTACCCCTTAAGAATCATCCCTTCCTTGGGGCGGCTAGATGGTGCAGCGAGCAGAGCACCGGCCCCGGAGCCAGAAGGACCCAAGCCCGGATCCGGCCCCAGACACCCAACACACAAACAAAAACCCAGCCGTGTGACCCCAGGCAAGTCACCCAACCCTAATTGCCCTCCAAAAAAAAAAAAAAGAATCATCCCTTCCCATCAAATTCAACCTGTGCCCTCTATCCATGTATACCTGTGAACATATGCCATGTACCCTTCTTCAATTATTTTCATAATGAGAAAGATTTCATCAAACACAGTTATTGTTTTTCCATGTAGGGCTGTAAATAGTCCAACTCTGATAAGTTCCTTTTGATTTCTTTTCCTTGATTGCCTTCTCAAGCATCTCTTGCTTCTTGTGTCTGAATGTCAAATTTTCTATTCAACTCTGGTTTTTTCATCAAGAATGCTTGAAAGTCCTCTATTCCACTGAATGACCATCTTTTCCCCTGAAACAAGATACTCAGTTTTGCTGGGTAGGTGACCCTTGGCTTCAATCCCAGCTCTTTTGCCCTCTGGAATATCTTATTCCATGCTCTTTGATCCCTCAGTGTAGAAGCTGCCAGGTCCTGGGCTATTCTGATTGTGTTTCCACAATATTGAAATTGTTTCTTCCTGGCTGCTTCTAGTATTTTCTCCTTGATCTGGGGATTCTGGAACCTGGCTATAATATTCCTGGGAGTTTTCTTTTTGGGATCTTTTTCAGGAGGTGATCTGTGGATTCTTTCAACCTCTATTTTGCCCTCTGGATCTAAAACATCAGGGAAGTTTTCCTTGAGAATTTCTTGAAGGATGATTTCTAGGTTCTTTCTTTGATCATGGCTTTCAGGTAGTCCAATAATTTTTAAATTATCTCTCCTGGATCTATTTTACAGGTCAGTGGTTTTTCCTATGAGATATTTCACATTGCCTTCTATTCTTTCATTTGTTTGGATCTGTTTAATAGTATCTTGATTTCTCATAGAGTCACTAGCTTCCATTTGCTCCAGTCTAACTCTGAAGGAATGAATCTCCTCAGTGAGCTTTTGAGATTCTTTTTCCATCTGGCAAATTCAACTTTTTAAGGCATTCTTCTCTTCATTGCCTTTCTGAGCCTCTTTTGCCATTTGAGTTAGTATAATTTTTTTTTTTAATAAGCAATTGGGGTTAAGTAACTTGCTCAAGGTTACACGGCTAGTCATTTGATTTATGCGTGGGTGCTCGTTTTCTGAGGCCGGATCTGATCTCGGGTCATTCCAACTCCGAGGCCGGTGCTCTTACTCACTGCGCCACCTAGCCGCCCCTTTAGGGCAATCGGGGTTAAGTAACTTGCCCAAGGTTAAACGGCTAGGTTTTTGTTTGTGCGGATTAAGTGTCGGAGGCCGGCTCCGAACTCAGGACCTTCTGATTCCAGGGCCGGCGCTCTATTCACTGCGCCACCTAGCCGCCCCTGAGTTAGTCTAATTTTTAAGGTGTTATTTTCCTCAGTCAAGCTGTTGACTGTCATTTCATACTTTCCTTGCATCTTTTTCATTTCTCTTCCCAAATTTTCCCCCACTTCTCTTATCTGCTTCTTAAGGTCCTCTATGGCCTGTAGCCAGCTTGTATTTTCATTTGGGGCTTTTGGTGCAGGAGTTCTGACCTCACAGTCCTCCTTCATGCTTTGAGCCTCTTTGCCCCTAAAATAGGAGTCCAGTGTTGAACTTTTCTGTTTATTTTGTTTCATTTGCCTAGGCATGTTGCCACTTAATTACTTGATTTTGGGGGCTTGTTACCACAGTAGGACTCTGCCACCAGACAGGGGAGCTTTCGCCCAAACGTGGGGTCTTCACAACTTCCGCCAGTTGTGTGGCCTCTGTAAAGCCTCCACTCACTCTGGCAAGTTGTATACCCACCCCAAACTTCCCCCCCAGACCACAATCCAGATCCAGGGAGGTTAAAGCAAGAGCGATTAACCCCCAGACTGATTGCTGGATCTCCCTACAATTCGAAGACCAGGAGCTAGAGCCACTACTGACACTGCAAAATGGCTTCTGTGCAGCTGTTTCTTCAGCAGCTTTTCGCCCCCAGGGGAGGAAGCCACGCGTTCCTCAAATACTGGTCCCAAAGTCCATAGGGCACTAACCTCTCACTTTGTCCTAGGCATATCTGTGCTGATAATTCTGGAATCACCACAATTGGTAGTGTTCTGGGGTCCCTCCAGCCGGCTGGAGGCCAGGCCACCCTGGGGCTAAAACCACGGACCTGGGCTCAGCTCTGTGAGCTGTGCTTTCAGTTCCCAGTGCGCTGTGCTGCCTGCTCTCAGAGCACTGCGCTGGCCGTTCCCTGCAGAGCTGCTGGGCTGTCCTCAGCAGGAGGTTAGCTTCTCTGTGCTGTTCTGTGGGTGCTGTGGCTCCAGAAGTTGTTTGGAGTCCCCTTTCATATTGTTTGAAATTTGTGTGGGGCAGAGCACATTGGAAATGCTGTTTCTACTCCGCCATCTTGGCTCTGCCCCCTCAAGGGATATTCTTATGGAATATTTTATCTTTGATCCCTGCTCTGCCATCTTGGTCTGCTATGTTGGGTTTGGGAGCTGGTATTAGGAAAGTAAACTGTATTTCCTTCTGAACATCACAATAACTAACATTTGTATATTCCTTTAAACTTTGCAAAGTACATTGGAGGGGGGAAGGCAGGGCAGTTGGGATTAAGTGACTTGCTCAATGTTACACGGCTAGTAAATGTTAAGTGTCTGAGGCCGGATTTGAACTCAGGTCCTCTTGACTCCAAGGCCAGTGCTCTATTCACTGTGCCACCTAGCCACCCCAAAGTAATTAATTTTATCCTCACAACAATCATGGAAGGTGTTTGCTGTTATCATTCCCATTTTACAGATGAGGAAACTGAGGCAAACAGAAGCTAAATAACTTGCCCAGTGTCATACTAATGTAAAAGGGGCTGCAGAAGGCTATAGACAAAGTTTTCCTCTTTGGTATACTTGAAAAGTTTGGTAAGGAGAAAGGTGACAAGCTGAAAGGTCTTTAATTTGCTGCCTGTTCTGTTCCTCAGAAATGTACTTCTTTGGGGGTTTTGAAAGAAGCCATCTCAGTATTATGTTATGTTATGCTGTATCTGCTATATCATATCATACTACATTTTATCAGATCATATGTATGTCTTTGAAACAGTAAATAAATTTTACTTATAGATGGTTTTCTAAACACTTCTAATGGCTTAGCATATATAAATAAAAGCTTTGAATTTTCCTTGTAAATAGATTTGATGGAAAGATGACCTCTCCATTTGCAGCCTACCCCCAAAAGAAACTGTATCCTGCCATTCATTATTCTGTCAAAAACAAAAACTTTCACGTATTTTTGTTTTGTTTCTTTTTTTTTCCTGGTTCATTCCACTGGTTATGATTTTCTTTACAACTTAACTAATATTTAATATGAAGGTATATGTAGAACCTATATCGGATTGCATGCTTCTGTGGCAAGGGGGAGGGGAGAATAAAAGGAGGAAGAGAAAATTTGAAACTCAAAAACTTGTGGAACTGAATGTTGTAAACTAAAAATAAATTTAAAAGAAAAAAACTTTCACATAGTAATTAACTGCATTGAACGTACTTTATGATTTTTTAATAGGAACTTTAGGAAGAACTCCAAACTTGCTGCATAGTTTTTTCTTTAAAATGGTATTTTCAATCATTGAAATAAAGTGATACTGTACTTTAATTCTCACTTACTGAAAATGTGTTTAAGCAAATTGATAAAATGTTTAATGTCCGAAACATTGAGTTCAAAGAGTGGTTAAAAGTTAAATGTAGAGAAAAATATTGTTTGTAATTACCATTTGAATTCATGAAAGAAATGTAAAATCCTTTCTATACTTTTGCTTCAGTGAAGTGCATAACAAAGTTATATACTAATGGCATTTAAAGCAGATCTAGTTTAATCAAATTACAACTAGCACTTCATTTGATTTGGTAACTACAGCTTGAAGGAAATTGCAAAAAAATTATTTCATGCTGGAATTGTATGAAAAGCATCTTTAAGATAGAGCCTAATAGGAACATAAAACTGAATACACATATGTAATATATGTAGTTTAGTCATTACCATTCTGTATGTAGTAATAATGGCTAAAAGTATATGCTTTTAGAAGAATCATTCTTTTCCTAAAATTTGCAGATGTATTTTCAACTTTAAAACAAAAAGAAAGAAAGAATCTAGAACCAGCAAGTCCTAAGTAAGAGTGGGGAGAAGATAAACTGACAATTGCCAACCACGGAACAATTTAAGCTAAAAGTGAAATCTTAAACATTTGTGACAGTGCTCCATTTTAAGGGAAAGAAGTCATACTCCTTTAGTAGAATAACATATGACTAATTAACCTTCATCTTCCCACAGAGTTCACTGACAAACATTCATAGTCAGTTTTTGGCGGCATTAGAATCACTAAAGGCATTCTGGGATGTCATGGATGAGATTGATCAGAAGACTTGGATTCTTGAGCCAGAAAAACCTACACGGAGTGCAACTATGAGAAGAATTGCAATTGGTAAGTAGAAAGCAACAATTAAAAAATATTTTTTTTTTAAGAAAAGTAGTTGATTTTGTTTTGCTTAAAAAAAAAGGTATCTATTCAATTGTTAGCTGACTTCTTTGTATAGTGCTAATGTGCTAGAGTTGAATATTAAAAGGTAAAGTACAAATTGAGTGCAATCAGGTGGAGCACTGGATTTGACAAAATATTGCTGTAATAAAGATTTTCTAATATTTCCCTCATAAAATGCCAGTCTTTGGATATGTGTGGCCTTTATCCTTACTCTGGAAATGAACAAGGGCAGCTAGGTAAGGTGGTTGATAGAATGCTGGACCTGGTGGCAGGAAGACCCATCTTCCTCTTACTTACTAACTGTGTGACCCTGGGCAAATCACCCCTTTTTGCCTGTTTCAGTTTCCTCATCAGTAAAATGAATTGGAGAAGGAAATGGCTAAGCACTTCATCATCTTTGCCAAGAAAACTCCCAGTGGGGTTATGAAGAGTCAGATACTATTGAAAAATGACTAAACAACAACAAAAAGTACAAATTATTTTAAACACAATTTTAATGAGTCAACCTTATTCTCAATGAATTTGGCTTAGGGAGGGAATGACATACACACTAAATAGGGTATCTCACCCTATGGGAGAGTAAGGGGGAAGGGGATGAGAGGGGGGATGATGGAAGGGAGGGCAGGCCTGGGGGTGGGGAGGGAAGTTGGAAGCACACACTTTTGAAAAGGGACAAGGTCAAAGTAGAGAATAGAACAAGTGGGGGGTGGGATAGGATAATGGAGGGAAATATAGTCAGTCTTTCACAATATATTCACTATGGAAATGTTTTGCATAGCTACACATGTACAACCTATATTGAATTGCTTATCTTTCCAGTGAGGGTGGGTGACAAAGGAGGTAGGTAAAGAATCTGGAATTCAAAGGTTTAAAATCAAATGTTTAAAATAGATATAGATATAGATATATATAGATAGATATAGATATAGATATATAGATATAATTATTATTTTACATGTAACTGGGAAATAAGATATATAGGCACTGGGACATAGAGATCTACCATGCCCTACTGGAAATGGGGGAAGATATGGGACAGAGCAGATTGGGGGAGGAGATATTCAGTAGGATCGCTGTTTTGTGGTGGTAAGTAGGGGAAAAATGGGGAGAAAATTTTTAACTCAAAATCTTGAGGAAATGAATGATGTAAACTAAAAAATTAAAAAAAGCATAATTTTATATCCCAGAATAATTTTAGCTTAACTGTTGTGTGTGGAAAATGCAAATATTATGCAAGAAAATTCTATGTAGACATCTCCTTTACTATGTAGTATCTCCTAGGAGCTTAACTGAAGTGATTTGACCCAGGTAACAAAGCCACTATGTGTTAGGAGCAAAACTAAAGCCCAGGCCTTCTTAACCCAGAGACAGGTGCCGCATGGATAATTCTGAAGACTAACTTGTAAAACAGTTGCCATTTGGCTTTGGTAAAGGGAGTTGCGTCACTAGGAATTCCCCATACCAATGAAATAGAGGGTCTGGACCTCAAAAATAGTATATAAACTATTAGAAAAGATTGTACAAAATTATGTAAAACCTCAGAGTTTGAAAGGAGCTTTTGTATTTATACTGTCACTTAGAAACAAAATTTTTATCCTTAATGTTGAAATCCTTAAGTACTTAATAAATGCTTGCTAGTTGATTGAAACATGAAAATCTAGATTTACTAGATTTAGTTCTGTCAGTAGATAAATATTCTTCACTTTGGAAAGGCTTCACCATCTAATTCTTTTATGAAGATTCCCCAGTGTACCTAAAATGATAAGATTTATAATGAAAATTATCAAGTAGTGATATACGTCTCCAGTACAAAGCAAATCACACCTAGATATGCCCATCCCTGCTAATTCCTGCCGAGTTTCCACATTATTTATTTGCTCTACCCATTTTAGCTTTACTGCCTAGTGCCTAGTCCTTGCTAGAAATGGAGAATATTTATAAATAATGCACTTCCTCTAGAGTTGGCTGTGGGGAGACCCATCTAAGTAGAATGGTGGGGAAGTGGAGTTCAATGTGTGTGTGTGTGTGTGTGTGTGTGTGTGTGTGTGTGTGTGATAATTAAATAAAGCCACTGGTAGCTAGGCAAATCTTTGATCAGAGCTTCAGATGTCTACCATGATACCATGTGTTCCAGAGCTTTAGCTCTGTTCTATTCCCCATTTCCTATCCCTTTTAGGGCAAACTGTACAAAGATATGTCATGTAATTTGTTATTTATAGATAATGATTGAGACCAATAAATAGCGCACTTTAGACTTAGCTGCCCTTTTATGAAATACTGAATATATACTTGCCCCACCGTTTTATTTTAGAGAGGGTAATTTTGGTTTTGATGAGCAATATAGTAAACACTTAATAAATGCTTATTGACTTGAAAATCTGTATTTTGGACTATAGTTCACATAGGGCAATTGTATCTTTTTCTTTCTGGTGATGATTCACAACACAATGGGGATGATTTTGAGCTGTGAATCATTTCCAAAGTGCCCTAGGATTGCAGTAGTTTCTACCAAGGCACTGTGGATTATATACAAAAAAAGCTAAATATTCCACTATGCTTGGGTAGAAAACGCTATTTCCCAGGGCTAGTCTGTACATAATATTTCTTGCTTTATAGCTTCACAAAGCCTAAAGGTGACTAAATAAACCAAATTAAGATATATTGGGACAATTGTCCAATATTAATAATGAAAAGATTTTCTTCGGAGGTATTCAATAAGTAGCTGTCCTCATATTTTATTTTCTTCTCATGCCCCTATCTTGTTTTATTTCTACTTCTTCCATTGTATGAGTAGATATAGATTGGTTTTTCACTTATCTTCTTCATAATTTATTAGATTAATACATCCTTTCCTTTTTTTTAAGAATTGTACTTTAATATTCATTTAAAAAATTTTTTGAGTTCCAGTTTCTCTCCCTCCTCCCAGTCTCTCCCTGATCCTTGAGAAGGCAAGTGATGTATCAATTATACAAATACATCCTTTCTACATTTTCCCTCTATCTCCTTCCATGCTTTAGGAATTGATTTTGACACACCCACCTATAATCCACTGCCATCTTTCTCCAAGGACCAAGTATTCAGGCAGCTGCCTGCAAACTTAGTTACCCTGGCTCCTGGCTAGGCAAGTGAAGGCACTGGGGATTCCTTTGAAACTAAAGGATTAGTATTATTTGGATTAATTAGTTTACAAAAGGCTTTTTTATTCAGAATCTGAAATAAATTAATTTCTTAAAAATCTGGATTTTTAAAAAATGTCTATTTGGGGGCAGCTAGGTAGCGCAGTGAGTAGAGTGTTGGCCCTGGAGTCAGAAGGACCTGAGTTCGGATCCGGCCTCAGACACTTAACACACAAACAAAAACCTAGCCGTGTGACCTTGGGCAAGGTACTTAACCCCAATTGCCCTCCAAAAAGCAAAAAAAAAAAAAAAAGTCTATTTGGATCATAGTGGACTTTTTTCCTTTAAATCAAAGGACTTCTTTTTCTCTATTGGTGCTGATTACTTCCTTTTATTATGTTTTAAATATTAATTCTTTATTTTCAGAGTAACTTCAACAAGAGACTTTTTATAAACTATCATATTTCCATGTTTATATAAGCTGAAACAATATTTTTCTTGAACAGAGTAAATAACTTACAGTTCATTCCAAACAAGCATTGCATTACTGGCATTTTTAAACTAGTATTAATAATGACTGGAAGAAATCAGTAGTTAATACATTACTAACGTTGTCTTAGGGAAACTTGAGTAAGCGTAATTCTTTGTAGACTTCTTTCAGGATAGATAATTTGTGCTTAAATAAGCTTCATTTTTAGGAATAGTTATCTTGCCTCTTGAGTGAATCTCTTTTCACTTAAAAGTAACTGCCTCCTTTCCAGGAGAGTTCAGTCAGTATTTTCACAAACCAGTCATAAAGCTTGGCCATATACCGAACATCCTAAGGATTTTATAAATGTACAGATGGCAGTGGTCACCATTTACTTGCTATCAATTCCTCCGGCATCTGACCCATGTGGTTTTATGAAAGAGGAACTTACTTAAAGGGGCACTAAAACTCAGTGCTGTCATTTCTTCACTTTCTCATGGGGAGCTGATTTGTGGTAAGACTATAGATCTTGAAGACTTTGTCATAATTCAGAGAAGACATTTTATTTGTGCAAACATCATCGTTAGAAGAGTAATATGCTTGTTACTTTTATTAGAGTCTTCTGAGCACTGTTCAATAAATTGGAATTCCACTTTGAATAATAATTTTGATCTCCTTAACCCTATTTAAGAAACTGTGAAACAAATCCTCTTTCCCTCGTTCTCCTCCTCCTCCTTCCCCTACCCTTTCCCTCCCTTCCCATCTTTTCTCTCTTCTCCCACCAAGGCTATAATTATATTATTTCCATGATCTTTAATTGATATCTTCCTTTTACATTGTAGGAAATAATGTTTCAATAAATATAGATGTAGACCCCAGGCATCCCACAATGCTTCCTGAATGTTTTTTTCTTGGTGCTGATCATGGTATGACAGTTTTATTTTTTAATTTTAACCAATTGTTTAAGATTGTGTCTTTGTAGCCTTTGTTTGCTACTACTAAAATGTTGTTGATTTTGCTTCAAATAGCATTATATAGTTAATTGAATTAATTTTAAAAGTAATAAATAGTAATACATTTCTCCCTTGTTTTCTCTGTACATATCGGCAATTTGAATTATATCTAATAGTGATGATTATCAATTAAAATAATTGTTTTGGACTTTCTAACCACATAATTTTAAAAGCAAGTACTATTTAAATGTGTGAACTACAAAAAAATAAACAAAAAGGAAGAAAAACTGATATGTTGGATTTTTTTCCCCTTAAGTGGTAAAACCCCTAGGAATTAAGCTGAGCAAGAATATACATATGTGGTAAGTTTGGGAGAAAAGTTTTAATTCTTTTTCTGTGTTCATGGCCTGATCTTCTAAATGTACTTTTTAAAAAAAAAAGATTATTGAATTGAAAGTTATTGGATAAAATATTTTTACTTTTTACTTTTAGGGATCCAGAAAATAGCCTATTACAGAATTTGAAAAATGTTTTAGAAATTGAATTTCCAGTACGTGCTGTCCTGGAAAAATCTGTAAGTTATTCAAAAATAATACACTGTCTTAAATAGGGTAGCTTGATGAAAGTCAAATGATCTCCTTCTACCTAACAGAAGGAAAAGAAGCTGAAAAGGGAAGTAATTGGCAGAATATTATAACAAAGATTTCTGAACTGCAAGCAACAGTTGCATCAAAGAACTTGTTAACCTTTGATTGGTGGTTTTAAGTGTACTTTTTTTCATGCTCCTCATAGCAGTAAGGTGATTAATGACAGACATCATTATTATTAAAAGTGGTGGGGGAAAGGTTCAGAGTAGCTAATGAGATGTTTGGTGTTCCTACACCATTCTCATATGGATGACTGAAATAAAGTTCTAATTAGCTTAGTAGAATTGCTTATGAAGGTAGTAGTACAGCTTTTTCAATCTTAGCTATCACTATATTGTACAGATAACATTAAAGTTGATTTTTGGACAAAGTTGTTAACTATTTTTTAAAAAGTGAGTTATATAATTGTAAAATTCTAGAACAACTAATTCCAAGTCCAGCCTTTTCATATTACAGTGACATATTGAGTGTTCTATTTCATTATAATATAGGAAAATAATTAAAAGGTTCAAGCTTCATGCTAACCAAGAAAATAATCCTTTAGAGCATGTTTATTGTGCCATTGTTACTAATTAATAAATACTCCCTTACAAATATTGTTGGTAGATACATAGTAATGATAGTATCTGTAAATGATGCTTGTTTACCCTAAAAAATTACTGCCCCACATCATTTTTCTATTTTAAACAATAAAGTATGGAAATTAAATTACAGTTTTCATTTGAAGGATTTTCCAATGGATTGTGGAATTTGTTATGCTTATCGCCTGGAAGGTGCCATCCCAGATCAAGTGTGTGATAATTCCCAGTGTGGACAGCCCTTCCATCAGACCTGCTTATATGAGGTAAACAGGTGCTTAGAGCTCACCTTTAAGGTACATGGATAATATGAGAAACTGATTCTCATGTCATGATGTCTGCCTCTTTCATCATCCCTTTTACCAAACCCACTGAAGAGCACAAGGTGTGTGATTATCTCTACCCCTTGTAAAGCTTCCTGGTGCTTTCTATCTATTGCTCTTTCTCACTACATTTTGCATTAGTTTTTTACCTGTGGGCCTTAATTCCTATATTAGACTGTAATTTCTCAAATGGCAGGAAAGTCAACTTCTTTATATTGTCCTGGTTTTGAATACAGTAGGTGCTCAATTACTTGATGAGTGAAAAATGTATTTGCTTTAATTTCATTTCTGTTCTCTTTGAGGACATAGATAGTAATTAGTGGTTCCATGTAAAAAATCCTTTTAAAAAAACCCTTACTGGATTCTATTTTCCTCCTGATATGTCAATCTTTATTTTTCAATGCCTAGAGCAAGCTGTCATTGTGTCCAGTTTTTATCTCACCAATTCTTGCTAGCCTTAGACCCACTAGATTAAAAGTTATCCATCATCTCTTAATTGCCAAATCCAGGGGCCTTTTCTCAACCCTTACCTGTCCAGACCAGTCTGCATGCAGCCTTTGATACTGTTGGCCACTCTCCCTGGATCCTCTCTCCTTTCTGGGTTCCCTCTTGGTTCCTATTTTACCTGTCTGATGGCTCCTTTTCAGACTCTTGTGATGACTATCAAAATCATGCCCCCAACTAAGGGGAGACACCTAAGGACCCAAGGACACTGGATCCTCTTATCTTTCTACATTTTCTTACTTGGTGACCTCCTCAGCTCTCATGGGTTTAATTATCTCCAACCAGAAGACTTCCAGTTCTTTATATCTGACCCTTGTCCAGCTGCCTAGTTAACATTTCAAACTAGATGTCCCATGAGAACCTCAAACTTAGCATGTCCAAAATGTAACTCACTCATTAGCTTTCACTAAAAGCCCACCCCTTTGTAGTCCAGGAGACCATTCATTACTCTAATAATAGCTGGCATAGCACTTTATGGTTTAGTTATATACATAAATATGTGTATATAAATATATATCTTTATGGTTTGCAAAGTGCCACATAACTACATATAATTAGAGTGCGCTATAATTGCTTTTTATATTTACATATCATATATGTTATTATATATGTTTATATTGTCTTGTTTTATCCTCACAACCCTGAGAATAGTTGCTGTTATCCCCATTTCACAGATGAAGAAATTGAGGAAGAAATTAGGATCTCATAGCTTTGTGTTAGAGGCAGGAGTTAAATTCATCTTTTCCTAACCCAAAGTCTAGCATCCCATTCATTATATCACCTAATTATGTCTAGCTGCTTCCAGTTACGCAGGCTTACAAATTTTTCTTTATCCTTGATTCCTTACTGTCCCTCATCTCACATATTCAGTCAGTTTCCAAATGTTTTCTTTTCTCCCTCCACATCTTTTGAGCTTTCTGCCTAAAGTCCCTCCCCCACTGCAGTCAGTCCTTCTCCCAGCTGCTAAAAGCACAGGTCTGATCAAGTCCCCTCCCCTACTCCCTTCCTTTCCCACCCCACCCCAAACCAGTAAATTCCACTAGCTTCCTGTGGCCTTTAGGCCCTTCATAACCTGGCTCCATTTGGACTCTCCTGTTAGACATTGTTCCCTTTGCCACATTCCACAGATCAGTTAGACTAACTTTCTTTCCCTTGGGAAAAATGGGACATGGGACCTTCTATTTCTCCATCTTTGTACCCCATGCCTACACTGCACTTCCTTCTCACCTTATAGATTCTCTCGTTTCCTTCAAATACATCTTTCTACAAGAAGTCTCTACTTTCCTCTCCCACTCATTACCTGGTATTTGTTTTGTATATACATATACGTACAGACATATACCCACTTTTTCCTCCCAATATAATGAAATATCCTTAAGAATAAAGACTTTCATTTTATCTGTGTATTCCCACCACGAGCACAGTGCTTGGCCTATAGTAGGTACTTTAAAATGCTTGTTGATTGACTAAGAAACTAGATAATTAAAGAAGAAATTTGATTCCCAAGGAGTTGGGTCAGTGGCACACTGAAGACTTGCTTCATTAACACAGCCTCCTATTGTAAAGAACCCATTAGGAAAAACTGATCAGTCACTCCTATGTGCAAGTCAGTGTTACTTCTGGATCAGGTCCATTTCATATCAGCAGACATTAAGTGCTTATTCCATGCCAGATGCAGTGAATTCAGATATAAAAACAAAGTAGTTCCTGCCCTTGAGGAACTTAAATTCTACTAGGGGAATTCGGCAGGTACATGGAAAAGGAAGTGCCAAGTAATTTAAGGAGGGAAAAATACTTGGGGGAATCAGACGGCTCCCATAGAAAGTAAAGCCCAAGCCTGGATTTTAAGGAATCTAAGGAGTTTAAAAGGCAGAGGTGAAAAGGGAAGGTGTCCAGATAAGGGATACAGCCTGCTAAAAGGCAGGGAGATGGCACACTGAGTTTAGAGGATAGCTAATCCTCAAAGAATATATATATATATTATATATATTATTCATATATATTATATATGAATGAATGAATACATACATATATATATATATATGTATGTATTCATTCATTCATTCATTCATTTTACCATGAACCCTACGGTGAGATACTGGCATTTCTCCTAACTCCTGCATGACCACTGTTCTTAAACAATTTGCTAAGTACTACATAGTACACAAAAGTGATACTGAGACTTGGGTCATTCCTTCACCAAAGTAAGTATAGAATGACAGAGTACGAACCTCCATCTCCAGACCTCATGAGAATACTATTAAAATGTGCTCCTCATGTATTTGCTTTCCAAAGCAAATTATTGCAACTGAAAATGTTGGTATGCCAAAACAGAACATTTCAATTCCTTACAAAGGGGAAGAAAAATTTTATTTTTGGCTATTTTGAATATTAGCCTTGTTGCTCTAGAATTGATTATAATCTATAACCTCTCTCTCTCTTTCTCTCTCTCTCTCATCTTTAAGTGGTTGAGAGGTCTGCTGACTAGCAGACAGAGTTTTAACATCATCTTTGGTGAATGCCCATACTGTAGTAAGGTAAGTATAAATATCCTTAACTATAGCTAACTGAATAAAACATTAAAATAATTTCAATTAAAGAATACTGTAATCACTTTTAAAATGTTTTCAAATTGACTTTTCTATAAAACTTATCATCAAAGTTCTAAATTTCCATTTTGGTACTTTGAAAAATATAGTTTTCATCAATAAAACTCAGGCCCATGGTAGTTTGCAGAGCTGTCAGGACCTAACAGCTATGAAATTGTGGCAGTCATTTAATTTTTGTGAGCCTCAGTTTCCTCATCTATAAAATGGGGCACAATAATACAATTTATCTTCTCCCATAGCTGTTGGGAAGAAAAGTGCTTTGTAACCTTTAAAACATTTTATAAATGTGAATTGTTTTTCAAAATATAACATTACACCATTTCTATGATTCAGAGGTTTTATTTTTGTATGTTCTATGTACTTAAAAAATATTCTCTCTCTTCCAAGCCAATTACATTGAAAATGTCTGGAAGGAAACCCTGAAACAAGAACTTGAAACATTTCTTTAGTAAAGAAGACAAAATTAAGAAGATAACCAGAAGGAATTTAGTGGATGTCTTCAAAGAAAATACAAAGAAAGAACAACTAAAATCAAAAGAAAAAATATGGTTAAGCTGTAATGATACACATCTGCCTTGGTCTCTTCACTCAGTGTAAACTGGGAAATAGTGGACCAAAACCCTGTACTCTCATATTTTCTTAAGTCCTCAGCCTTGGTGCTGAGGTGAGTAGACATCTCATGTATAGAAGAAGATAGACGCTGCCTGGATATACCTGAACTAGGAAAATCTTGATTTAGTCCATGAAATGAGCTTGAAAAATTATCATAGCTGGTATTATTGGGGAGCTTTTTTACTCCTGGTACAAACTCTTGATGGTGCTGATGTTTGTGTCTTCTTATTGTGCTTTCCTATGGAAGAATAAATACATACTTAGTTGACATATTTATAAAACTAATACTGAACAAATGATTATACAAGAAGTTCTCCATGATTTTCAAAAATTTGACCCAAAACTTTCCCAATAAAGATAACTGGCTATAGAGAATTCAGAATGGGGAAAATGTGTTTTCTGGCTTTTTTATATCCTATTTTTTTTTTTTAAGGTTTTCGACATGGGGAATATACTTAATAATTACTAGTAATACAGAACTGAAAATACACATAGTTATCCTGCTGGGCATGTATGTCATAATACTAGATACCATTCTATACAGTTTAATTTTTATATTGGAATGATTTACATTTAATCATACATAAAAACTTCTAAAATTTTGATCATAATTTTTTTAAAATTTATTATTAAGAAATTATAATGGGGTAGGTGGCACAGTGAATAGAGCACTTGCCCTGGAGTCACAAGGGCCTGAATTCAAATCCAGTCTCAGGCACTTAACACTCACTAGCCATGTGACTTTGGGCAAGTCACTTAACCCCAAATGCCCTGCCTTCCCCGCTCCAAAAAGCAAAAGGAAAATAAATTATCTTGTATTTTTATTTCCTAGTGTAGGTTATAATTGGGATGTTTTAGATTGTTATTAAAAATGCTTATCTGTACATTTTCTCACCACTGAAGTGACAGTCTACCCACTATATACTGACCACTAAACTTGTACTAATTTCCTAATTGATTTTTCAAGTCAAGGACTGGTCTAATTTAAGTTCTAAGAGGTTCTTCAGTTAGATACAACAATTCTCCAAGAACTGTTACTTCTAACTCTAAGAATATAACTAATATGTATTAAAGAGGTTGTGATTTCTATCAGAATAGGAATTCATGATCACACTGATAAATAAACAGATCCTTAAAATATTTTCTTTCTTATTTTGATAAAGATAATAGATGGGTGAAAAGTCTCTGTGAAGGGCTAAAATTCCATGTTCTTCCTCAAAGTGGGGAAAATACCTCTAATTAAGAAGTATATAATGTAGCTACATACCAGTATATTGCCTTCACCTGCATTTAAACTAAATTTTGCATTCAGTAAAACCGTATCAATAAAGGAAATTGTGTCATCTTGATTCACTTAATAATTTTCTTTTAAAATGTATCTTATTGCTATCTTCTTGCTTTTACACTTAATATTTTTCAATCTAATAATAATGGAAGATACATCTAATAATAATGATAACAGCTAGCATTTTTATAGTGCTTTACATATGTTATCTCATTTGCCAATAAGAAAATACATAAATTAAAACTATCTCTTTCTAAACTTAATGTAGGTGTGCATCTGCATTAAGTAATATGAAGTATATATTAATTAACTTTACAATCACAACATGAAATTTAATAGGAGATATTGGGATGGATTCAAAACCAACTAACTACCTTTTGACAAAGACCCTAAAAGCCAAGTTTTCTTCTTCCCTGTTCTGCCTTGGCCTATCAATCAAAATGCAACTTAGAAGTGAAGATGAAACAAGACCTATTCCTTCAGTCTCCCAATGTTCACAGTCAGTACTGTTACCTTCTCAAGTGTGCAGTACCACTTTTAATCATTTTATTCATAATAAAGAGCATAGTGAGATATGCCAAAAACAAATTCACCTTAATAGTAATAATAACAATAATAGTTATATAATACCTATTATGTTCTAGGCAACTGTGCTAAACACTTTACAAACATGACCTCATTTTTTCCTTACAACAACCCATTTTACAGTTGGGAAAACCGAGGTAGGTTGTTTTGTTTGTTTTTTAGTCACTTGCCCAGGTTTGGGTCATATTGCTAGTAAGAGCCTGAGGCTGGAATTCAACTCATGTCTTCCTTAATTCCAGGCCCAGCACTCTATCCATTATTTTTTCTGGATCCTTATTACTGTACCAATTGTAAACAGGAATAGAAAGGCCCTACAGAGGGTCCTGGATTCTCATAACTTGACTGGCTTCCCTACCAAAAACTCTAGAATCAAAACAAATTCTTTAGGAACAACAGAGAGCAGTGTCTGTAACCAAAGTTACACCAATCATGATCTGGGAATGGTTAGAAAAACACACACTTCAGAGCTACTTTTGTGAACACCAGTGCCATTTTCTATCATGCTGGCTAAAGCCAAAAACAGTAAAAGCAGTTATTTGGCAAGTGAAAAAACACATGGGGAGGGTGAGGTTCTGGGGAGGGGAGGGGAACAGAATAGCAATACCTAGAAATCATCAGATGCATCTGCTTCTCAGTTATCTTTCCTTACACATAAAAGCAAAGTTACAGCTCAAAACAGACTGCCACCTACTAAGAAGAGTTTAAGGGGATTACCATTTTGTTCAGTGCAGACACCCACCTGTGTGAATAAGTCCAAAAAGACCTCATTTTAATTTTGCCCTTTCTTATTGTCCAGAAGGGTTAGTAATAGATGTTGTTATGTGTCTGAACCAGTCATCTGCTGAAGGGTGATAAGTCAAACACCCACCAGCGTGGTAAGTCTGTAAGTCATTCATCAGTGCAAAATGCAGCACTGTTGACAAGGCTACAACCTAGCTGCATGTGATTACAAGGGTCAGCTCTGTGAGATGCTGATTCCAGAGTACAGGTTACATTGGGGCATTTCTAACAGTTCATAACCTAAAAAAATAAAGTGCACTTCATTATGTTCTTGGGATAATGAAAGAAAACAGCACGTGGGAACAATATGTGCTCACTCTGATCTTGCTTCTATGATAACCAGTGTCAGCTGCTTTGATTAGATCAGCTGGATATTTTTCTGTCTCTTATTTAACAAAACCACATAACCTTGGCTCTCAGGAGAAAATGAAATGTCTTTATTCCCAAAGGGCATATTCTAATGCAACATTAAGGGAAAAACCCAAACAAATAAACAAACAAACAAAAAAAAAACACCAAAAAAACCCCTCTTACCTGACCTGTATCACTGTTAATCAATCCAACCAGCTTCTCCTCTTTTTGTACTTGTCTCTGGGTTACATGAGTCTCAGCACTTCTCTCATCTGTTGACTTGCTTTGAACTTGGTTGACTTGTTTTTTGATAGCCTTTGGTGCATTCACCTGTTGATAAAAAGTATGTAACAAGGTACATTGAAAAAAATTGTCACATGCAAGAAAAATACATTCTAATCTAGAGCCCTAAAAATTCCCAAACTAGTAAATTTCTTTTTTTCTTCCCTTTTCTATGTTTAATATTTTATTTTTCCCCAGTTAGATGTAAAAACAATTTTTAACATTCATTTTTAAAACTTGAGTTCCAGGGACGGCTAGGTGGCACAGTACACAATAGAGCACCAGCCCTGGAGTCAGGAAGGACTCGAGTTCAAATCCAGCCTCAGACACTTGACACATTTACTAGCTGTGTAACTTTGGGCAAGTCACTTAACCCCAATTGCCCTCCAAAAAGCAAAAACAAATAAAAACAAAAACAAACTTAAGTTCCAAATTCTCTCCCTTCTTCCTTCCCCACTTCACTCCCCCACTGGGAAGGGAAACCACTCAATATAGGTTATACATGTGTAGTCGTGCAAAACATTTCCATAAGTCATGTTGTGAAAGAAAACACAGACCAAAAAAACTCAATAAAAATAAAGTAAAAAAATATATGCTTCAATCTGTATTCAGACACCATAAGTTCTTTCTCTGGAGATGGATAGCATTTTTCATCATAAGTCCTTCAGAGTTGTCTTAGATCGTTCTATTGCCGGGAATAACTAAGTCATTCCCAGCTGATCACCTTACAATACTGCTGTTACTTTGTACACAGTACATTTCACTGTGCCCATTCAAGTCTTACCAGGTTTTTCTGAGAGCCTCCTGCTCCTCATTTCTTATAGTACAATAGTATTTCATCATAATCACATACCACAACTTGTTCAGCCATTCCCCAAATGATGGGCACCCCCTCAATTTCTCATTCTTTACCCCTAGAAAAGAGCTGCTATAAATATTTTTTGTACAAAAAGGTCCTTTTTGTTTATTTTCTCTTTTTTGGGACATAGACCTAGCAGTGGTATTGCTAGGTCAAAGGGTGTGCATGTAAACCCAATAAATTTCAAGGAGGAAAAATTAAAAGGAGAACATCAAATGGACAGTGAGGAAAAACTGTTGTATCAGGCAGGATCCCATCTATTCCTCATCAATTTAAGACAAGACCAATTAAAATTAGTGCTTCTGTATGCTCTCTTCAAAAGTCATCTCTAAAGATAACTTGCATATTGAAAAAAAAAAGGCATTTTTACAGAAAACTGTTTGTCATATTTTAAAGCTGCACATGAATTCATTATTAACCTTTGCTGGGAGTGAATCCAGTTAAGTCTTTGAAATTTAAATTCTTATTAATTAACTACATCTTAGTTTCCTACTTTTGCAGTAAGCCTAATTAATGTGAAAGTCTAAAATGAGATGATGACTACTCCCTTTCACATAGGTGATTTGACCTTTTAGCAATATAAATAGTAGTTTGTATTATCTGATCTTAAGTACTAGGGGTTATGCTCTACAAGATGTGTGACTAATGCAAGGGTGTTTCTTTTTTATCCCACAGAGAATGTTACTGTGGACTCCATTTTGGGGGTGCTTGATACTAAACATCTTTCAAGCATTAAAATGGAGGTGGTGCCCCTGAAATGCACAGAGAAAGGGAGAACAGAAGCACTGGTATAAGGCAGAGCACCAGCTTTAGACCTCTAACAGCTGAGAGTGCAGGGATTAAATATGGGGCAAGAGATGAGAACATCACAAAGGGGAAATAATGGAGGCGCCAGTGCCAAAACCGAATGAACTACAATGGCTAGACAAGCAAAGCTTCAATTTGTAGTCACAATTTAGCCTCTTTTGCCAAGTGCTTGGTGTTCGCCCCTTCCTCCCCTTTAAAATATGCTGGCATACTGTGTATAGGTCTAAGCTGTCACAACAACATCTTGTATTTTTTTTTTTTTTGCAGCAGGACCCAGCTTATCACAGAGATGGCGTCCCCAAGCCTTTCACCACTTTCACTTTGGAAATGCATTTCCTAATTACTCTGGGGCTATTTGTCAATACTACCCCACCCTTTCATACAATTAAAAAAAAACAAGATGTTCCATTACCAAGAAAACAAATGTGCTAAACAAATACATATACCATCGCCAGCCCAAAATTCAGTTTTGATTATTGCTCCCACAACTGATTCTCCTTAAATGATCTAAAACATTTAAATGTGGGCTAACATACTCTTGTGAAAGGGTATAACTTAGAAAAACCTGTGCTCCAGTATGGGATTTTGGGCACAACCAGTAAAGGAAGTAACCCTGAGGGAGAATTCCCTCATAAAACCGAGCAGGTAGGAAGGGGAGGAGAAGAGTATGAACAAAGGACCCACAAAGCTGAAACTGAAAACAGCAAAAGTTTCTCCCAAAAGCTCCAGGCCTAAAGAAGTAAACTCCTAGTTAAAAATCCCCACATGAAATTTCTGAATGATCAAGGGAGATCAAGTATCTTAAAGCGCTTTGTAAACCATTAAAACACAGAAATGTCCGCCGTTATATAGTCAAATACAGTCCAAATGGGGATGATTTTCCATTTCCTAGGCAAAATCTTATTTAAGAGACCAGCTACTAAAATCACAAGAGGGTTTGACTGCATACAGTCTTAAAAGGACTAGAGAATGATAAGCCAAAAAGATGAGTTTATAATATAATACGGAGTTGAGAATCAGATTTACTGCCACTTTGTTCATCAAATTAAGCTTGTACTTGGTCATTTATTTTGCTTCCTCAGATACCCGATTTTGTAGTCCTTTAGATTACAAAGTATATGTTTTAAAGGCATTTTAGGACAGGGGAGGATGACGCCAGCCCAATGTATGGGAGTGTGGTTCCTTTCTCCTCCCATTGCTGACTTCTTTACCCTATGATAATCTCAGATGGTAGTTGCTACCTTCAAGTGGTACCTACAAATCCCATCTACAATTATTTCTGATAAGTGGCCACCAAGTCTCTTCTTTAAGACCTTCATGGTGAGGAGATGGAGGGTGGGGGGGGAGACTATCAGGGGATGGATAGCTACCTAAGGCAACCCACCCCACTTTAGGACAACTCTCATTGGTAGGAATTTTTCCCTAAGATTTAGTTGAAATGTCTGTTTCTGCAGGTGGATAGGGGCAGAGGGTGGGGAAGTACAGGGGGGATAATCCAGTTGGTGCTAAATAGTGTCTAAAAGAGTATATGGATAAACTGGTTACGAAGAAACTACCAGAAGAAGGAAGTCATTGATAAACTACATAGCATCCAGAGAAGACTAACTAGAATACTGAAGTAGCCTCAGATCATATGATACAAAGGCTGAGGTTACTTTGGACACGTGGCCTAGAAAAGAAAAGACTGATGGGGAATACAATGTGTTTTTGACTAGCAGAGAGACTAAAATTTATTGGCTTGCTTCCAGAGGATAGAACTAAGACCAATGAGGGAAAATTACAGAAATGCAGATTTCAAATAAATACAAGGAAAAAGTTCCAAATAATTAAAGCTGTCCAAAAGTGAAATGGGCTGCCTTAAAAGGTGGTACATAGCATCCTCCATAGAGGTTTTGAAGAAAAGACTGGATGGCCACTCATCAGGGGTATGGTAGATGAGACTTGTAGGTATCAGAGTAGATCACCTCTAAGAGCTGTTTACACCCAAGATTTTTTGTCATTCTCATCCTGTGTGATTTATTTTTCATTAATTCTTCACATGGGCTAACTAAAAGATGGACACCTTCCTTTAAGTCAGGGGTTCTCATTTAATTTTTTTTTAGTATCAGAGAACAATGTGTTCTCTTGAAAACACTGACCAATTTCTCAAATTCAATCCAATCTTCACTCTTACTCAATGTTTAGACTTACTCCATAGTCCATCTGCAGGGTCTATCCAGACTATATGTTAAAACTAATGAAATGGGCTATTTAATTGCATGGCAAAATCAGAGCAATATGCGTATTATCCACTTATTTTCCCCTTGTGTGAACTGTAAGCCTTATCTTGAGTGGCTATGGACCTAATAATAAGAAAACTAGCTTTTCTATAGTGCTTTAAAGCATTTGTAAAGTGCTTTACAATAGCTTATCTTTTTACAGGTAACAGAACTTAGGCTGGCAGAAGTTAAGTGCCTTGCCCAGGGTCACATAGCTAGTGAGTATCTGAGACTGTATTTGAACTCAGGTCTTCCTGATTCCAGGTCCAGTACTCTATGCACTCTCTCAAGGAGGTCATGTAATAATCAAGGAACTAATGTAGTCGGCATAGTCATTGACAATCAGGATCTCCCGGACTGCTTTGCTCTATATGGAATCCCTCTTTCATTTAGGCACTTGACCAGACAGCCTATGTGACAATAATAAATACATTTGCTGAGCAAATGCTTTCTTGTTTATGCTTCATTTGATAGTGATAATCAGAAGACTACCAAACCTTTCTTTCTCTGAATCTAGCAAGAAATCTCGCATGACTTTAACATATGCATAGGATATATACCTGGCTGAAGGACAGCCACTAAGGCTGCATTTTACTACAAGATTTAATGCTTTTTGATAATAAAAAAACAAATACTGTAAGGTCTTCCATTCTCCCCACCCTTAGGTCAGTTGAGTATTTGTAGTCTACTGTGTAAAATCAGCAAAGCCTGTCTGTCCATTTCTGACCAGTTGGGTGGCTTTATTCAAAATATGCAATGCTTTGGAATTTCCAGCTGTGTTATTAATTCTGGATAACTGAGAACAAACTTCTTCACTTTTTCCTTTCAAGATGCATTTTTCCCCTGGGATACTCCTTGTGATGGGCTATTTTCTAATAGCTAATTTAAATGTATCATTAAAGAAACAGAATTTTTTTAAAAAGTCACTCTTCCACATGTACTTAGAAGAAAACAGCTTTTTATAGCAGAAAGATTCACAGACCTTTTTGTCTTTTTTTCCTGAAAATTGAGTCATGGGAACCCTTTTGTTTACTTTCCATACCTCTTCTATTACACCCAAGTGGTCTATGAGCAAAAAAGATCCTAAGAACAATGAATTTAAGAGTCTGAAATCTACTCAGTGTGGGAAACAAAAGTAGTACCACGTAAAGCACAAGGGGCAACAATCCTAGATATTTACATTATTTTTACACAAACTCTCTGTCACTGAAAGTTTCCTATATTCAGTTTACATCAGTCTCTTATACTGTCATATTTTTAGATAGAAATTTTCTGATTTATTTTCTGGAATAGCATGAAAAGAGAGCCCTTCTGCTTCAGTGTATTGAGGTCCTGCCTTGGGGCCAGGAGGATTTGATTCAAGTTCTGCTTCTGACATAAAATATACAAGGTGCTTTACAGTTTGCAAAGTATTATGTGCACTGGATCATTTGAACTTCTCACCTAATCAGAGTGGAATAACGCCATATTATTTTCTTCATTTTAGGGATATGGAAATAGGTTCAGAATGATCAAGTGATACACATACTGTTACACTGCCAGTGCACAGGCAGGATTTGAACCTGGGTCTTCCTGACTCCAAGCCTGGAACTTTATTCATGAGACCATACAAGCTCCCATGTGGCAGTGCACATTTTTCTCAATGCCACCCACAGATAGTACTCTAAGCCCATTTAGAGAAAAAAATTGTGATCTGCCATCAGGGGAGAGTTTGCACTCAACAAATCTTCAGAAGAAAATTAAAATGAAAAAGTTTAAAATATTAAAAAGAATGCTTAGCTGCTTGATGAGAATGCTACTGGTTGTATACCTATTACATATTATTTAGCTTAAATTACTTATGTAAACACACATATATATATATATATATATATAAAATTTTATTTAAGAAAAACTCTTCAATACTCTTTAATAAAAAGTATTTAGTCAACCACTGGTTATATACATCTATATGATAGATATTTTTAAGAACTATATACAGGCTAATGTGACAGTAAATTTTGCTTTTACCATGTATTATTTAAGACAGTTAATTTTTCAATATTCTTATGAGTCAATGTTTTGTTTTTGCCTCTCATAATTACTAAATGGCATAAGCTGAAAGAACAAAGAGGCAAAATATTATTTCAGGTTGAGGCACCTAACAATAAGGAATTTTATATTCTATTCTTTTCCTATAAAAGTGGTTTTATAAAATATAAAAAAACCATTTGGACTCCCTTGATAAAAATAAAAATTATGGTGGTATAATCTAAAATTTTATATCAAAGGAGGATATAGATATCACTTTTTATATTAGCTTCTTTTATATTTCAATTAAGTTTACTAAGCTGAAAAACTACAAAAATGAGAAAAAGCTGCTTAAATTAGTGCAGATTAAGTGGTGACCATTATTGCAAGGGAAATGTATGTCAATGAAATGGCTTTTCTGTTTTGTTGCAAAAGTGATAAAAACACAAAAGTCAATAAAACTGTTAAAATAAGTCTCAGTAATTACCAAGATCAAAATCCAGTGGCTTTTTATTAAACATGAACTTTTGTTCTGCCTTTTACAATACGTAAATAGTGCTGACAATTGGTTTGTGAGCCACTTGCTACAATAAAACGTAATTGTATCATGAGAGAAAGGTGACAATCAGGAGATCATGAAAAAATTACATATTCTCACTGGTAGTTAATTAGCCATGCAAAACCTCCTCAAACAGATATTCTCTTCTATTAGGAATGATTACTATGCAGGCCTACAGATGTCAATACCACAGTCATTCAAATACTTCTTTCCCTACTAATTGAAGGTTGTAAAGCTCTGGTGCCAAGGTTTTGCTTCCAAAGAGCTAATTTATGACTAGAAGGATATTTTATGTCTTCAGTTGCAGCAGCTACAAAACTCAGCAAATCAGAACCATCTGTGCACTGATACTTGACTCACCATTCATCTAGCAGCCTATCAGTCACATTAGTTTGCATCCTGCATTCTTGGCTCATATACACTTGTGATGATCCAAAGTTCACAAGAAATATTAAAAATGAATGGCACCCTGACCCTGCCTTATTGCACACGCATCAGAGAAGAAACAGGTCTTTTGCATAAGAGTAGTTTCATTGAAAGAGCAGGACTGATACTTTGTTGCAGGTCCAGTAATCTCACTAATGGCATCAATCTTGGTCGCTTTTTATTTTTTATTTTTTCAAACCTGCTTAACCAAGCTTTCAAGACTGAAAAAAAAAATAAGGGGGAGAGAGGAGGTAGGAGGTAGAACCATAAAAATGATGTCTGTTTTGTTTTTAATATGTCATTCTAGAAAAATCATCATGCAACACTGCATACAAATAATCTAGTTGAATCCAAGAATATCATCACCTCAAAACTGGCCAAACTGTTGGAGGAAAAGGGAGGCAAGAAATAGTTGAAAGAAAGTGAGTTCAATACTTGGACCAATAAAGGCAACTTTGCCTTTAATCTGACCACAGGAGGTCAGGTTTTTCTCAAAGACACTAATAATCCACAGGTCCTACTTCTCTGACTTGAGAAACTATGGGTTTATCAAAACTACTTGTGACAGTTCTCTTCCTTGAGAGATGACATCCTAGAGTTTGGACCAAATGAGGGGAAATAGGAATCAACAAACCTAAAGACCAAGAAAATGTCAGGGCCAGACTCATTTAGGGACCTAATCAGCTTCCTATGGCACAAACGTTTCATAAAAATGTAATCAACTCCTAAGGATCACATTACTCACTTTTTGATCTTTGCAGGAAGCACTTGGATTCCTGGTGTATCCAGCAGCGGAAAATTCCAGTAGCCCTTTGTGGAGTATCCCACTTGATTCCAATCCATCCAACAGGATTTTCTTTAGCATTTGATAGTTGGGCTTTTCATCATATGCTAAACCATTGGCACATGCCAAAAACTGGGCAATTTCACCTGAAAAGCATTTTTTAAAAATTGTCATTTCTTTCCGTGAAAAATGTCAAGTTTCTTTTATAGCTTCAAGTTCTTTGTCACCTATCAGAAAACCCAAATGTCCAAAGGCAAATGTCTTCCAGGCTCTCAAAAGTACTGAAATAAAGTGATCTGTATATTAATGGACTGGGATAGAGAATAGGTTTTAAAGTAAAAATGAACTTTTTTTGTTTTTTCTTTGTTTTTCAAATAGGCAACTGAAGCATTTATTTAATGCAGAGAACATGAAAATACTGGATATACAAACAAGACAGCATCGAGGGTTATACATTTGAGTGTTTTGTTATTTAGACATTTCAGTCATGTCCAACTCCTAGTGACTCCACTTAGAGTTTTCTTAGCAAAGATACTAGAAGGGGGTTGCCATTTCCTTCTTTAGCTCATTACAGATGAGGACACTGAGACAAAGATGGTTAAGTGACTTCCCAGGGTCACACAGCTAGGAAGGTCTGAGGCCAGATCTGACCTCAGGAAGATGAGTTTTCCTCCAGACCCAGCCCTCTAACTACTGCGCCACGGCACCACTGCTCCAATACCTAAAAGGAAAAGCAAGCTGTATGTAAGAGAAATCCAGATTCTTATATAATCCTTTTTCTGTTCTAGTTAGTAGATAGAAATGTTTTTTTGTGTGTGTTTAAGTTCAGAATAAAAAAATAATAGCTAATAGAAGACATATTCTCTATTTAAAATGTCTCTTTGTGTGAGTCTTTGGTTAGTTTGTTCACACAACTAAGGTATAACAGAAACTCTATGAATCATTTTTTAAAGTCCATAAAGAAACTTTTCATCTTTCTTTTTCATGAAACCTTTACATTTAAAGTTAATTTTTAAATGGAGGGTTTTCATAGTTAGGGTGCCGTGTCCTTCAGGAGATAAAAGTGAATTATTTTCTAAGTAAAACATATCACAGCTTAAATATTTGTCATTCCATATTACTCATGATCATGTGGGATGTTGTATAGTTTAATATACATAATTTTAGTCACTAAAATATTACATATTTCAATTACTTTAACCCCTAACTGGCACAAACACAATAGAAATATAAGTGTGCATAGTTGAAAATGGAATAATCCATATTGTCTAAAAGTTGGTATCACCTTAAGTAGACATCTGACACAAAAATAAATGAAGGCATGTTTTGGCAATATGTGATAGAACTCTGCCCTCCTCTTCTTGCTGTAGCTTTCAGGACTTGACCCAAGGCAAAAACAAATTAATTTTTTTCTCCTTGCTTTGGGAACCTAAGTTTAGTGTAGTAGAAAGATATTTTAGGATATTTTTTATAATTCTTTTTTTTTAATTTTTAATCAAACAATTTATTAACTTCTAGTTTGCATCATTTATTTCTGCAAGATTTTGAGTTACAAATTTTCTCCCCGTTTTTCCCCTACCCACCACCCCAAAATATCCCCTCCTCCAATCTTCTCCCCTGATCTGGCCTCAGACACTTAACACACAAACAAAAAAAAAAAACCTAGCCGTGTAACCTTGGGCAAGTTACTTAACCCCAATTGCCCTCCAAAAAAAAAAAAATCTTCTCTCTCCCATACCCCTTCTGACTTTCCAGTAGGGCATGGTGGATCTCTATGTCCCAGTGCCTGTATCTTATTTCCCAATTACATGTAAAATAATATTAATAATAGTATATATATATATATATATATATATATATATATACACATATATAACATTTGATTTTAAAACTTTGAATTCCAGATTAATTCCCTTCCTCCCTTGTCACCCACCCTTTCTGGGAAGATAAGCAATTCAATATAGGTTGTACATGTGTAGCTATGCAAAACATTTCCATAGTGGATAGACTGTAAAAGACTGACTATATTTCCCTCCCTCCTATCCCACCTCCCACTTGTTTGTTCTATTCTTTACTTTGATCCTGTGCCTTTTCAAAAGTGGGTGCTTCCAACTTCTGTCCCCGCCCAGCCTGCCCTCCCTTCCATAATCCCTCCCTCTCCCTCTCATCCTCTTCCTGTAGGGTGAGATACCCTATTTAGTGTGTATGTCATTCCCTCCCTAAGCCAAATTCAACGAAATTAGGTTGACCTATTCCTTTTTGCCTTCCTGTTATTCCCCTCCATTGTGACCATTTTCCCTTGCCTCTTCTATATGAGATAGTTTACCCCATTCTGTCTCTCCCCATCTACTCTCATTCTATTCCTCTCTCACCTCTTAATTTCACCTTTTAAGTATCATCCCTTCCTATTAAATTGGTCCTGTGCATTCTATGCATACCTGTACACATACATATACACATTCACATATGTATTCATATGCCCATATACCCTCCTACATAGACACACCCACACCCACACCCACACACACATTTCTATTCCCTTCAATTATTCTCATACTGAGAAAAGTTTCATAAGTTACAATTATCATTTTTCCATGTAGGAATGTAAATAGGTCAATTTTGATAAGTTTCTTATGATTTCTTTTCCCTGTTTACCTTCTCTTGCTTTTTGTATCTGAATGTCAAATTTTCTATTCAACTCTGGTTTTTTCATCAAGAATACTTTAAAGTCCTCTATTCCACTGAATGACCATATTTTCCCCTGAAAAATGATACTCAGTCTTGCTGGGTAGGTTTTAATCCCAGCTACTTTGACCTCTGTAATACCATATTCTAAGCCTTTTGATCCCTCAGTGTAGAAGCTGCCAGATCCTGTGTTATCCTGACTGTGTTTCCATAATATTCAAATTGTTTCTTCCTGGCTACTTGTAATATTTTCTCCTTGATTTGGGAATTCCAGAAAATGACTATAATATTCCTAGGCATTTTATTTTTCGGATCTTTTCCAGGAGGTGATTGGTGGATTCTTTCAACCTCTATTTTGCCCTCTGGTTCTAAAACATCAGGGCAATTTTCCTTGAGAATTTCTTGAAGGGTGATTTCTAGGTTCTTTTTTTGATCATGGCTTTCAGGTAGTCCAATAATTTTTAAATTATCTCTCCTGGATCTATTTTCCAGGTCAGTGGTTTTCCCAACGAGATATTACACATTGCCTTCTATTTTTTCATTTGTTTGGATCTGTTTAATAGCATCTTGATTTCTCATAAAGTCACTAGCTTCCATTTGCTCCAATCTAATTCTGAAGGAATGATTCTTTTCAGTGAGCTTTTGACTTTTTTTCCATCTGGCAAATATGTCTTTTTTAAGGCATTCTTCTCCTCATTGCCTTTTTGAGCCTCTTTTGCCATTTGAGTTAGTCTGTTTTTTAAGGTGTTATTTTCTTCAGTCAGGTTGTTGACTCTCATTTCATACTTTTCTTGCATTGTTCTCATTTCTCTTCCCAATTTTTCCTCCACTTCTCTTATTTGGTTTTCAAAATCCTTCTTAAGTTCCTCTATGGCCTGTAACCAGCTCATATTTTTCTTGGAAGCTTTTGGTGCAGGAATTCTGACTTCACTGTCTTCCTCATGTTCCATGCTTTGATCCTTTTTGTCCCCAAAATAGAAGTATAAAGTTGGGTTGCTCTGTTTACTTTGTTTCCCTCATTTGCTCATGTTGCCACTCATGTTGAGTTTTGAACTTTTTGCCACAGTAGGACTCTGCTACCAGACAGGGGAACTTCGTACCAAATGCTGGGGTTTTCTCAACTGCTGAAGGTAGTAGTTGGGTGCTCTCTCTGATGCCTCCACACACTCTGACAAGCTGGCTGCACACCCCAGGGCCTCCACCCTAGACCGCAATCCAGATTCAAGCAGGTTAAAGCAAGAGAAATTACCCCTCAGACTGGTTGCTTGGTCCCCCTACAATCTGTAGACCAGGAGCTGAAGCTGCCATGCATCAGAGGCTTCTCTCCCGGGGGCAGAGGTAGACGTCACTTCCAACTACTGGATCCCAAAGTCCACACTGCACTGACCTCTCAGTGTCCTTAGCATCTATGTGTTGATAATTCTGGAAACTGCCACAGCTGCTGGTGATCTGAAGTCCCTCCAGCCAGCGCTGGTCAGGCCTGCCCTAGGGCTAAAACCCCCAGGGCCAGGGTCGGCTCCCAGAGTGCTGTGCTGGCTGCTTGCTGCCAGCCCACCAGGCTGTCCTCAGTGGGAGGTAAGATTCTCTGTGTCATTTTGTGTGTTCTGTAGCTCCAAAGTTTCTTCAGCGTCACCTTTTACATGAATTGGAGGAGGTGAGAGCCGGAGTCCCACAGAAGTCTTGTTTCTACTCTGGTATCTTCACTCCACCTCCCAAAATGAACTTCTTTTTAGTTGCTTATGTATTATTCTCACAGAAAGGAAAAATTAACAATCTGGATTTGATGACTATAATTTTTAAAAATACAAACATTGTAAAATGGTAATAAAGTAGGTATATGTTCAGTAGTTAGGCAAAAAAAGTTACTTTTTTAAAGAAGTAACTTTTGCCTATTCAATGTTACTTGGCCAATATTTCTAGAGAAAAGAATCTCAGCAGGTGTCAAAGAAGGTTTCTACTTTGTGGCTACAACAGGACATTAAGGAATGGCTTTGTGTTCCAGATTTTCATCCAGGCTTGACACCCTGAAGTTGGGTACATCTGATGAGACCTGTCCATTCACCACACAATCTTCCTGAGTAATGGAGCTGAAGCAAGGGAGGAGTTTCTCCCTTTTGTTTCTTGGCTGGTGCAATCTTGCATGCATTGGTTCTGTATTGGGAAGTATCATAAAAAATGCACAGGCAGATGTGAGGTGCACTGAAAGTCAGCTGGTACCCAAGAAATGAGGTGCAACCACAGCTGTGATTCAAGTGGACACACTATTTTTCATTCTTGTTTCAAAGGATTGGGATCTGAAATTTAGGGCATAAGATGCTTTAAGTAAGTGCCGGCACAGGAGCTTTTCAAAATCAGCATGAAAATTAGTTGACTGTGTTGTCCATTTTCAGTGGATCCCAGAAATCTAGGGTTTTGTTTTTGTTCCTTTTAATGCTTATTTATACAACCATATGTACAAAATACCTCTTCGAAGATTCCCTAGATATTTTCATTCTGTGGCAAGAAGATTCGGGGAAACTGCAGGGTCTGGCAGAAAGGGGTTTCCTGCCACCCTACACATCTCCCACCATGCAGACAGAGGTGGTGATGGTGGTGGTGGTGTGGAAACTACAGGGTCCTTGGCACTCTCTCCCAACCCCTACTGGCAGAAATGGCAGCAGGGAGCTCCTGCATGCCAATTCCCCCATTATAGCCCAGCCAGTGACTCTTTGAAAGCACACAGCTCAGGGCTACTCCCTGGAAGCCTGTGGCTTAAATTAGTGCCCTTGGTTTCAGTGAAGTTGCATCAAGAACTGTGTGACTACAGCTAACAGCAGAGTGTGGACTTTTTGAACCACCCTGGCCACCAGGGCAGCAGCTAGTTGTTGGAAAAATGGTGCCAAAAATGTATCATCCCCAGACCTTGGCTCTTGAAAAATCAAATTGTTTGACCTATTCTTGGCACTACTATTGCCCCCCAACTCCCTCACCCACTTAGTTTTTTGGCCCAATTTTTAAGTAATGTTTTGGTTTTTTTCCCCTTGACTAATTTATAAGGCATGATGTTATCTTGCCCCCTGTCAACCAAAACTATCAATCAGCATTATGAGCTATGTTAACAGTGCAGAGATAATCAAGTAGCATTTATTTGGAAATAAAAACAGTGTTCTTGCCTTCAAGGATCATGCATTCTAATGAAATGACAATGGATAATGTTACATAATGTCCCTAGTATATTCGAATAGGTAAGGAGTTATGGTGGTTCAGGGGCTATTTACAGGATAAACAATTTTGTATAAATTTTGTAGTCAATCCCAGCTTTCTTGTGAAGTCACTCCTTTTCTTCCACAATGCCAAGCACTGGCTTTCCTTCTTCCTTTTTCTACTACCAGTACCTGTTATTTCCAACCAGGATTTCTCTCTTTCCCTGACCCACTAGGAATAATAATTTATTCTTGCATAGAATCTTTCTAAGGTTTTCTGAGAGTTTTTAGTGCTAGTAAAAAGAGTAAAATAGCTCCAGTTTATGCTGGCCTACTCTTCCGCCTTCCACTTAGTCTCTGCAAAGAACAACAAAGACACATAAGAGAGGAAGGTCTCTTGTACAAGAAAAACTGAAAACATCCCTATTTCAGAAAGGGGAAAAGTCATACTCAGTCTATCCTAGCCCTTCCATTATAAGAACAAAATTCTGGGGTAAAGGACTGCCAGCTGGATGTCCCCATCTGGATGTGTTCTGTAGATAGCTCAAACTCAATATATCAAAATAGAAATTACTGTATTTCCCTCAAATTCATTCCTTCTCCAAGCTTCCTTCTTTTTGTTTACTACATAACCAACTACCCTTCCACTTGCCAAAATCTGCAGCCTTGGATTCACTCTCCATCATCCCCACATCCAATCAGATGCCAAGTTTTGTTGATCCTACCACCACAACATCTCCTGCATCTGTCTCCTCTCCACTCAGTCTCTCTTCTCCCTTTTATCTAGTTCAAGACTCATTGCCTCTCACCTAGATTATTTTAACAGTCTCCTAACTGTTCTCCCTAATGCTAATCATACCCCACTCCAATTCATCCTTCATATATATAACTGTTAAACTGAGATTCCTGAAACAGACTTCACCTTGTTACTTCAACCCAAATATCAATGACTTCCTGTTGCTTCTAGAATGAAATACAAAACCTTACTTAGGCATCTGAGGTCCTCTACTCTACAATAAGGTTCCCATTTACCTTTCTAGTATTATTTCTATTACCCCTCTCCCCATTAATTTTCTTTTCTCATCAAATTACTGCTCTTCATAAATAACATTCCATTTCCTGTCACAGTGCCTTCACAGAAGTGCTCCTATGTGCCTGAAATGGACTTCCTCCTCACCCCTCTCTCCCTAGTTTCATTTTAAGCACAGTTCAGATTGATACCAAGATTGATATTTTTTTAGTTCCCTATTGTAGCAGGTATTTGTTGCTTAAAAATTTTGATTTGAACAAGGACATAATCTATGGAATGGAGATGAAGATATAGAATGGACCAGAGAGGCTGTGAACAAGACTAGTGCCTAGGTACCCATGAGAGAGCAAGAGAATGGGGAGTAAAGGAGTTTTTGCCCTCCCCTTCTCCCATGTCCTTTCTTCTCATCACCTCTGATCAAGCCATGGACAGGCTTTAACCACAACCTGTCCTAAGGTCAAGCTGAAAGCAAGAAGGGCTGAATTGGGGGCATTCCCAGAAAGCAACAGCAAAGAGGGAAGAGAAGTTACTGTTCTTGCCAGATGTCAACAAGGAATGTAAGTCAGGTATACATAAATCTTAGATTGCTTGTATTTATTAATGGTACTACTAGAAACTAACCACTATTTATGAATAACAGTGTGTCTGTGGAGAAATATGAGGAGTTCCAACCTGGAATGCCCATAATACACCTCTCCGAAACCAAAGTCCTGGACAGCTCCTGCTACAACCCAGGAACTGTTGAGGGGTAAAGCCTCTGCCTTCTTCCCTCATCTCTAAGTAACTCCTATAGACTGGTATGAAACAGGTGCTTTGGACTCCCTACCAGTGCTTTTTGGACATATCTCCATACTTAATGGATCAATATAATACCCCTGATTTTTTTTTCTTTGAGCATTAAAAATTAGTTACTGGCTTCCCTTTCCCTCATCACAATCAGCTGCTTTCCAATCAGGATTTCTCTCTTTTCCCCTTCCCCTTCATATTGCATATACCCTCCTCTCCACCCTCCTTACTGTTGGTGGCCTTCTCTCTAAGATACCTTCTATGTACACAGTATAGATTTATATGTATGGAATTGTCTGCATATTCTCCCCCTATTTGAATGTGAGCTTCTTGAGGGCAAGAGCTGTGTATCTGCCTTTCTTGGCTTTTCAGCCACAGTGCCTGGCAAATGATAAACCCCTAATGAGTGTTAACTGCTTTACTAGCAACAATCAGGTCTTTTGTGTCAAGAAGGGAAGAAAGGAAAATTCCAAGAGGTGGTAGCTGGGAGGAGAGAAGAAATCTTAGGACCACCCCACTGGACCAGATGTTCTATGGAATGGAAGGAAACCTTTCAGGGTCTGGGATTTGAGAAAGAAAAACACTGAAGAAGGTATATAGGGGAAATATACAACAATCTAACTTCCAAATAGTGAGTTACTATCAACCTGAAGCTTAGCCCACTATGATGTAATACAGATTTAAGATATTGGCATTTTAACTTTGGAGGTGACAAAAGAAAATCTTACATCTCAGAAGAGGTATTTAGTTTTAGAATTACAGAATTAGACTATGAACAGCTTGAATGCAGGGAATATTTTTTTCTTTCTTTGTATCTCCAGTACTTAGTATAGTGCTTAGTGTATAGTAGATACAATAAATGCCAGTTAAAAGATTGGCTAAGATGTAGGGAATATTAATGGTGGATGAGCTGTCCTTGATGCTAGAGAATGCTATTTGAATATCATCACTCTCTATTATTTTAAGAAGCCTTATCTTTCTGAACTATATTGTTTCCTTCAAGTGGAAACAGTATAAGACAACCTACCTGATAGACTTATCCTAGGGCTCAAATGAGCTAAAGTACGTAAAGTGCTTTGAAAACTTTAAAATGCTATAAAAATGAAAACTATTATTAAAGTGAATGTCGTACATTTTAATCCATTTTAAACTCAAAAACTTAACAAAGCTTCCATTTCCATGCCACTAGCAGCCATTCTCCTTCACATTAAACTATTTCCTAATTTTTTAATTTTTTTTGCTTTTTGGAAGGGGAAGGTAGGGCAATTGGGTTTAAGTGACTTGCCCAAGGTCACATGGCTAGTTTTTTGTATTGCATCTGAGGCCGGATTTGAACTGAGGTCTTCCTGACTCCAGGGCTGGCCCTCCATTCACTGTACCACCTAGCCACCCTGACACTATTTCCTAATGCCAGTTTTGTTTGTTTGATACAGACTTAAAATTTTATTGGTATGCAGAACTCTGAATGAGGAAACGCCCTCTACCAAGGAAAGTCTATACTAGCTCTGCAATTAATTGTCCTAGAGAGTTGCCTGAGGAACTTAAAGAGTAAGGGACTTGGCAAGGGCAGCACAGCCACTCTTTGCTGGAGGTGGGATGTGAACCCAAGTCTTCCTCACTTCAAGGACAGCTGCCTAACCATGCTGGCTTGTTAAAGTTACATAATTTTGACAGCAGCAGAGTATACACTTTTATCAATCAATAAGGGAAATGTTAGGACCCAAGAAAGATATTGTCCAATCTTCCCTTCAGGAGTCCTGCTGTGGTTCAAAATGATTTCTAATATAGCACATTAAAGTAATAATAGTAATAGCATCAGTCTTCACTGCCACGTAAGCATTCCTCTAGCTTAAATGAAATAAATCCTTGCATGATACAATTTGACTGGCCATTAAAATAACTGGGGAGAAGGGCAGAAAGAAGTATACCAATTTAATTAAAATCTTTACTAAATACCTTTTATGGGCAAGGCATTGTGCAAGGTGCTGGAATATAAAGATGAAATTAGGACCAAGTCCTTGCTCTTGAGGACCTTAAATACCACCTCAGAAATGATCCTCCAGTATAACCAAATAATGCGTAAATGTGGTCATCCTGGATTTTTTTCCATGGCATTTTAACCATAAAATAATTTTCTTAACTTATTTTTTAAATCAGTCTTTCATTCCTATCTCTCACTCCAGAAAAAAAAAAAAAGAAAATGAAGGCTTTGGGTGTAAAGTGCCAAAGACAAATGATATAAAAAAGTAAAACAAATTCATGCATATTTTTCCTACTAGAGACATCTTCCCCCATTAGAATGTAAGCTCCTTGAGGGCAGGGACAGTCTTGACATTGACCTGCTTTATATTTATATTACCAGTGCTAAGCACAATGTCAGGCTCATTGAAAGCACTTAATAAATAATTATTAAATTACTGACTAGAAGAGATTGTTGAAGTTACGGAGATGACTGGGGCAAGTTCTTACTGTAAATAAAACTTGTTCAAAATTGACAGACATATTATGTGTTACCTTTATCTCAAAGGGCTTCATTAGGAAGCTTGGGTGGTGTAATGAATGAGTGCTGACTGTGGAGTCAAGAAGACCTGACACTTAACTTACTGACCCTGGGAAAATCAACTTAACTTCTCACAATTTCAGTTTCTTCATCTGTAAAATGAGAATAATAACAGCACCTACAACACAGGACTGTCATGAGGATCAAATGAAATGTGTTTAGTCATTTCAGCTGGATCCAACTCTTCATGACCTCATTTGGGCCTTTCTCAGGAAAAATACTGGAGTGGTTTGCCATTCCTTTCTCAAGCTCATTTTATAGATGAAGAAACAGAGGCAAGCAGGATGAAGTGACTTGCCCTGAGTCACACAGCTAGCAAGTGTCTGAGGTCAGATTTGAACTCAGGAAGATGAGTAAGACCAGTAATCCATTCACTGCACTACCTAGCTGCCCTTAAAAGCATTATAATAATGCTAGCTACTATAGGACTGAAGATTTAGACTGGCCATATGGTCCAAGTCTTTTGTTGGGCTTCATGAGGCACTGAGTGGTTAAGCTGGTTAAGTGACTTGCCCTAAGTCACGCAGGAAGAAAAGAACAGAGGAATTGGAACCCAATCCATCTCTTTCCAAAGTCAGCACTCTTTCCACTACGCTGAGCGACCTTCTTTGGGAGTTTTTTTTTTTTAAAGATATTTAGGTAAACAAATGACTAGATATATCAATAATGACTAGCTTTACTTTTCAACTCTTGGATAGAAGTCATCGTGGGACTGCTTCACATTAGGCCAATACACAAGGTACACAGGTCCCTAAAAGTGTTAATCAACTGCTCATCTGGGGACTCAGCAATACAATACAGAGAGCAAGAATCCCCTCTGCTTATAATACTCCATGATGAAAGAAAGCCTGACAGTATAAGCCAAGCTGGCCCTTTCCTGGGCTTCTACATGACAGTCTGACTCAGTAGTTAAACTGGAGCTCAACAACGGGTCATGGATGTATACACAAATGACAAGAGCTTGGGTGGTACTGATGATGCTATCAATTAAAGAATGAAGGCATCCTCTAAACAGCTTCAGAGAGAAAACAACTTAATTCATTTCTACACACAAAGTTCCCCTGTCCTGGATAGGCTAAAAGTTCCTGTTACTTGTTCAATGTAAAAGTAAAGTACTTATCTTCAGAATTTGGTCTTTCATTAAGCACCACTGCCACCACACCTGCTTAATAGCAAGCAGTAATCTTTTCCTGTAACAATAGTTTCTATAACTTCTTCTTCTGGTGCTCATCAATGCATTTATTTAAATTATAAATGAGCAAGAAAAAAAAGTGTTAACATGTGCACCTGAAATGAGGTACACTTGGTTGTTAAGCCCTTGCAGGATTCTCAAAACATTAACCCCTAAAGAATAACCAATTAGCAGAATAATTCTACCACTACTAGAAATCTGCTTATTTTCTGCTGTAGGCTAATGTTCTTTGGTAAAAAATATACTAAATTATCAAAACCTTTGTTTTCCTCATTCTAGACAGCAACCTGTCTATTCTGACTTCTTTGGGGTGGGAAGTGGTGGTGGTGTGGAGGTGGTGGGGTAGAGGGTGGGTGGAAAAGGGAAGGGTAGTGAAGTAGGGAGATGGGCAGAGGCAGTGAGCTGTAAAATGTACAATAGAGGTGATAATCAGACTTACGGCAGCTGTTTCCAGAAGGATTCCACTTCATCACTGAATTGGGGAGCTCATCCAGAAGACTAAAACAGAGCAAAGCACACATTTAATTTGTTTTATAGCAGGTAATTCATTTGAAAAATTAGCCAACAATAAAATTCGGCTTCTGTGGATAAGGAATCTTTGAGAGGGCTAACTATTGGCAACCTTGTTCCCATCCTACCTGGGGGACAGGTGGAGGCAAAGGAAAGGCCAGAATTCCTCCTAACCAGCCTTCATTTTTAACCAGAGATGGACACAGTGGAATGAGATGCAGAATGCTCTGATTATAAGTAGTCCATGTGAATGGGATGTCTAAGTTAACTTTGGGAACGAATTCTGCCATAATTATTCTCCACAGAAACATTTTAAGGGAATATCGAATAAAACGTTAGTGCTTTGTCCTTTTTAAAAAAAATAACGATGGCTCATTTATATGGTACTTTAAGGTTTGCAAAGCTTCTTATGTACACTATTTCATTTGATCTAAAACACAAAAAAAGCAGGGGGAGGGAGGAGAGGGATGAATTTTTAGGACACTTGAAATTGATTTTTAAACCTCCTTACTTAGGCAGTTGCATTTGAAAAATTCAAATTGCATTGATAATTTGTCTCCTCACTAAGAAATGGTTTTGACTAAGCTATAATAAACAGGTTGACAAGCAAAGGTCTAAAAAAATGATGCTTTTTTCTTCCAATCTAGATTTCCACATATATCTCATGCATTAGGCTGGACATAAACAATGTCTTCTATTGCACTCAGCTGTGTGCACTACAAATACTAAAAATGCAACTTAACATTCTTGTGGTACGCACTTCACGGCACAAACCCAGACATATGCAAAACCACGACAACAAACACATCGTGTGCTCATTTCAATTTGTAATGTCACCGTGGCCTAGGAAAATAAGCGGCATAAAGGAAGAGTTTACAAACACACCAAAATGAGGATATTCAGCGTTATATCTCCCCACAGTAAACATAACTGGGACAGATTGTGTATAGATGTGTGTGTGTATACACATATTACATATATGCTAGGCTTCTATTGTCATGCAGAATAATAGAAAATGCCGCAAATTAGCCAAACACCTACGCTGTGGTGGCTGGGGGTGATAGAACCTGTACTATTTCATATAGATTAGATTAACACTAGACTATAGATAGACTAATGAAAAAAAAAGTTAACATAGTATTTAGTAGTATTTTATTAAAATAAACCATATCTATTTAATTCCAATTATCCTAACAATATTATATGAACTCAAGTTCATTTTTCTCAGCAAAATAGAGTAAAATACCTTGCATTTCTTGATTCTAACTGGACCACAGTACTACACGTAAACATCTGTCTTTCTCAGTACTTATGTGGCTCACATTCTGAAGAACGCCAGGTGTCCAAGGGTTAATTTGGACACATGGATCACTGAAGAGCATGAATGATTGATGGAACATTGAATTGTGGCTATGTGTTAGTTTGGGGTGGGGAGGAGGAGCAAAAAGGCTATAGCAATCCAAACTTCCAAAGGAGAAATATTAAATATAACATATGTCAACATTTACAAATGTAGTCTGTATTATCCAGAGTCTGCAGGCTAACCTTTCTCTCTGCTGAGAGCTGATGCCACACAATTTGCAGATTGATTTCTGTGGATCAGTTATCCCTATTGTGCACTTCTGTTGTGACTTGCCCTACTTAAAACTTTGCTGCCTTTTCCAATTGTGATATTACATCTATGGATAACTACTGCCGAGCATATCTTGGTCTATAATGAAAAACTGGTTACTTTGTGCTGCGTGCAATTGACTTTCTCAAGACTGATCAGTGAGAGAATGGAAGAGAGGGAATGTGCTGGGTTCTTATTCTGACCTAATTCTCATTCTAACACAGATTCTGGCTGATAAAAAAGTTGGATTTGGAATTCTAATAATGCTTATGTGGCTATAAGATCATCTGCCTCTTTTGTGCAACTTTAAACAAAAGGTTTTTTCCTATAAAAGAAAAAAACAGCTCCTCTAAGCCACAAGAACAGGACAGATATTCTCAGTTGAAAAACAATAAATGGTTCATTTTGTCCCCATGTTAACACTGGTGCTTGGCACAGATAATGTCACCCATACCAAATTCTCAATATTCATTTAATTGTGTATATATTAATATGAAGATGTTTTTCCTTGAAAATAATACCATCTAGAATCTAAGCTTTGAAAATCCCTAAAAAGGGAACAAATAAACCACTTTATGTCTTACTATAGAGCTCATCTACATGTGTATTTATGGGTGGTTTCTCAGAGTTTATATCTTCTCAGTGCTTCTTACAATATTTTTTTAATTAAAGAAATTTGCTTTAGCTTTCATGTAGGGTGAAAGGCGATCTTCTCCAGGATGTCAGATTTCTTTGATGTTTCCTTTCAAACCTGCTTTTGTAAATGATGGAATACTTTAAAAAGTGTGTACTTTGTTTTAGCAGTCTGGACGGCCACAGGGTCTTTCAGGTTCTGTTCCCAGGGCAGTTTCCCACATAGCCATTGCAGCATGCAGTAGCCGAGGATTTCAAGGTCGCCTCTTCTAGATGGGGCTAAAGGAGTAAGCATTGAGAGAGAAAGCATGATGAAGGATAAGGACTTCTTGAGAAATAGAAAAAGCTTTGACTGAACTACTGTGGATGAAATATGAAAAAGCCAAATGGGCAAAAGTGTTTTGTTTGTTCAGCTGGAGCAGAACTAAAACGCCCAGGCTCTTGGCCCCAGTCCACAGACAGGCAGTGACTTGTTGCTGTTGAAAGTAAGGGTCAGTTTCCTCACCTCCTCCAACTTCATCCTTCCTTAGTCTGGCCTGTCACATGAACTTGATCCCCATGGCCTCTGACATGATCCAGACAGCCCATAACCCGGCACCAACACTTTCTCAAAGAGCCAAGCAGTAAAACAAAGAAATAAATGTCTGCAACTAAATTACTAACACATGTTCCAGGAAGTCCATGGGGTCTGCATTGGTCATGCAGAGACCCTCTGAGTGCAGACTAAACATTGATGGCCTTTCCTTTACTGCTACACAAGCAGCAGTGGAAGCTGGGGAAGGAATGGCAAAACTGCCATCTAGTGTACAGTTGAGAACCCTGGGCTCATCAGAACCTTTTTCCAAACACTCGCCTGGGCCTAAGCTGCAATGGAAGTATGAATGGGGGTACAGTGCTCTGAAATCTTAAAAGGTTTATTTCTAGGTAAAAGGAAAGTTGACATACTACTGGGGTATTGTGGAGGAAGAGACAGGGAGTAAGGACCACCAACTATTTCTTGATGTGAGAAACTACAGCTATAACACATGGAGTTTTGAAACTGAGATTATCTCTTCCTAAAAACAAATAAAAAACCCCACCTCATTAAAAGGAGAAATTAATATTTCCAGGCTACTAAAAGTACCCTACACAAGCTGAGCAGACTCAGCAAAATTACACATATGACTTCAGGAGTACTTTGCTACCCCAAAGAAGGTATGACATGATCTAGAGAAATGGGACAAAACCAGTAACAGAATTATTTGGTACTTGATTGACAAGTCCTCACATTAATGAACAAATGCTCAACAGTGTCAGCTATTTTTTTTTGTTATTCTGAAGTTGGTTTGAACAATGGGCTAGTATTTAAAGCTATATATCTATAAGAATTAATCTGGGCAGAAACATATAAGCTCAGAGAGCTGTATATAATACAATGAATTAAACTTGCTATAAACAGGTATCATATTTTATGGGGTTTCATTAAATAAATTTGGAAAAGTCACTTAGCAAACTTATTTTTTAATTTAAAAAGTCATCTACTAAGAGCAATGGTGCCAACACATCATAACTGTTTCTTGTTACCATACATAAGTTATCATAAAAGCAAAAGACAAGATTAGCTCTTACACATACTCTATCTTAACTGCTATTAGAGTATTGGATTATTAAAGGCCCTTCAATCTAGCAGAATGCTACATGATCCCTTGGGTATCATTTATTTTCTGCACCAGATTCAACAATGTCCTAATGCAAGACTTGGCTCTCATATTAAAATAAAAACACAATCTCTACCACTTGCTGTTCTGTAGTGATTTCTTCAGTAATAAATCTCCCATTAATAGTGGAATGGTTCCATTCATACAGATGTTTTCACAAAGCCTTTTTTCCATTATGGCCATTCCAGATTACCACCATATAAACCAGTGCTTTTGATTTCAGATCCTCCAATTTCCACAAAATGAACTTCTGTCACCTGTTTGGCTGACACAGGCTATATGCAAGTGGACTCTTGCAGAAGTTGACAATATGAAAATAGAATGGGCATCCTCTGTGTCCCTATTTTCCCCCCTACTGAAAAAGTAACTGATATAAGTAATCACAAGTCTTTTACATTTCTGAAACCAACTTATCATAACTGGTCTTCATCTGAAATAGCCCTTGGAGACTTAACTTTTACTTCACTATTATAGTTTGGCTTTAACTAATTAAAATAAATTCTCATTCACATTTTCAATCTTTTGCCCATTTTCTGATCTCTTGTACCCATATACTAACACTACCTTCAGAGCTAGAGTGTTGTTTTTTTTACTATCATGGCCGCTGAATTTCAAAAGGAAAAAAAACCCTTCATTTAAACAAAGAATACCTCACAGTCTCTCACTATCATCACTGAAGAGAGAATTAATGAATTAGAAAAGCAGTTGCTACCTACAGATAAGGGCAGAAACTTAAAAGTTACAACTTTTTGTGAAGCTGAGCCCCTAGACATTCTAAGAATGATTATTTTTTTCTTCTTCCCTTCAAACTTTATATTTTTTTTAAAAGTTGTTAAAGGCTCAGAAATGCCTCAGAAAGGCATTCCTCTGCAATCAAGATTTTTGCCGGCAAGAATATCATTCACAAAAGCAAGGCTGGTTTTAATCCCTGATAAATTATAAGTAAAAAATTCTTACTTATGACTAAACACCCCCATAGTGACAATGAAAATGAATTATCACAGTTGAAATGTTCTAAAGTTTAATTTTTTAAAATACAGTTATTTTGAAGAATTTATAAATGGTTCCACTGCTTTTTAGAGAACTATTTTCAAAGAAACTGTAAAGATCATAAATAAGTTATACTTTTCTTTTTCATATATTTTTCTTACTTTGTGGGTATGTACCATCTCTTACCCTTTAATGCCCCTTGGTACACACTGCAACTTTCAACTTTACTTCCACAGACATTTATTAAGCACCTACTGCATGCAGAGTTATGTGGCAGGTATAGACAAGTCAATAATACACAATGCCTGAATATAGTGGCCTCATGATCTAATAGGAGAATAAGACGTTAGTACAAATGCTTTGCCATAAAATGCATCAACTTTTCAAGTTGAGGTTATAATTAATTGAATCACTTGTACTCATGCAACAGTTTAGTAAAAAAAAAAATCTGAAGATCCAAACTTGTAATCTGTGACATTCTCTCAGAGAAATGTGGTAAATTTTCAATACTGAGGCAGATCTGCTTATAGCTTCTCTCAAAACAGTTGATAATATCCCTCTAAAAGAATAGATTCTCTTTAAAGCTAGTATATCTTTTATATTTAACCTATGAATATGAAACAATTCTAGTTTGCAAACTTTTGAGGTTCTCAAAGTCTGATAATTCAATTCTTTAAAATATCTATACAAATGAAAAATAGTAACTGGATATATAATTATGTAATTCATGAACACCAGTTGGCAGAGGAGGGAGGGTGAGTATTAACTCTACTTCAGAATGCAATTCTAGGATAATTTTATGGCATCTGTACATTTCATACTCTATACACTGTATATACAACTAGTCTTCTTACTGGAACTATGTGTAGTTATAGAAGATTGTTCCCCAGGTTTACAGGGGGATACTTTATTACTGTTTTTCATGCTGTACCAACCAATTAAATGGCATAGCCATTTTCTTTGGAGTGGGAAGGGGGGGTGTAAGAGAGAGGGAAATAGCATTTGTATACACAAAACAAAAGACAGAACAACTATTATTTGGGTTTATGAATTCTAAAAACTCTTACTTCCATTCAAGCATAAAGAATACTGGTTCTAGATTCAGAGATGGACCTTGGCTAAAATTCTACCCAGTATAAATTCCAATTTGGCTAAGTCACTCTAAACTCTGCAGGCCTTGTTCTCCTAAATAGTAAGATGACAGGGAGTACTTTTTAGCCTTAGATCTATGATCCTGTGGGATCCTGTATGTCCAAAGATGAATGAGTTCTAGACAAAGAATGCAGGCAGAGTGCCAGTGTCTAAAATTCCAAGTGGGATCACCAATAAAAAGCCTTCCTATGCCACAAAGTTTCTTTCTCTGAAGAGTTACTTTCACAGAATCTCAGTGTTGAATGGAATTCCAAAGGCTGAATTGTCCAACTCCTATCTGAAACAACTGTTTGCTTTATGTAAAGCCATGCCTTGAACTGCTATATGCAACTAAATTATTACAACTCTAGTACCAATCACAATTACAATTACTCTAGTACCAATTAAAATCTAGTACCAGTGATGTCCTGACTTGCACATGAAGTGGGCCAGAGTCAGAGCAAAATATCTCCATCCATATTGGCTGGAGCTTGACTGGAGTGTAGAGGGGAAGAGTGAATGAGGGTGCTGATTAGAGAGTGTGGCTGTTATTTGCCCCTCTCCCAATTTTGTTGCTTACAGTATATTATAACACTATGACACATGAAAAAATCATTTAACAGATAGTATGAACTAGAAAATATCTACTTCAGGCAGCTATGTAGTACAGTGAATACAGTGCTGTGCCTGAAGCCTGGAAGACCTGAGTTCAAATCCAGATACACATTTACTAGCTGTGAGACCTTGGGCAGATCACTTAACCTCTCTCTGCCTCCGTTTCTTCAACTGTAAAATAGGGATCATGATAGCACCTAACTTGAAGAGTTGTGAGCATCAAATGACATAATATTTGTAAAGTGTTTAGCAGAGTGCCTGGAATATAGGTTCTATGTGAATGTTTATTTTCTTCCTTGCTTAATGACTGATATATGAAGGAAAGGGACAGTAAGGTAACCAAAGCAAAGAAATCCTTCCCCAAGAAGCTGATGATATGAACATGTGGAAAATCAAAAGAGCAAGGGATTTCTTGTTTTTCTATCTGAGCAACAAATGGAAATCAGGGCTCATGAAGTTCTATGTGGACTGGTAGAGAGCTAAGCATTTTGGTGATGACTTCTGGAGTCCAGATCTGTGATTTCATCAGGGGGAAGATCTCCCTAGTGTGAACAGTCCCTCCCCCACTGATAAAGAACTGTAATGTTGCAACTTATATTCTTGGAGGAGAGTGTTTAATGCTTTATTTGAAGCATACGATATTGCTCTCCCTTTCAGAAACTGCACTAATGTCCAGGCAGAAGAATAATGGCCCGAGTCTGGAAGACCTGTGTTTTCAGTCACTCCTCTGACACATCCTGCCTGTGTAACGCTGGTCAAGTTACTTACCCTCTCTAGGAATAGAAGTTGCATGGAGTGGTAAAGATCACACTGGATATAAAGTCAAGAAGTGGGCTCAAAATGAAATCAGCCCCTTGGCTTACTTACTCCATCACCATCACCATCTCTAGCATTTATATAATGCTTTAAATCTTGCAAAACACTTAGCAAATATTATTTCATTTTATCTTCACAAAAACTCAAAGAAATAGGTTAGTATTACTTTCATTGTGCAAATAAGGAAGGTGAGGCAAATAGAACTTGCCCAAAGTCATACATTAACTGAGTGTTTCAAGCTAGATCTGAACTCAGGTCTTCCAGACTCCAGGTCCAGTGCTACCTCTAAGCTTCTGTTTCATCATTTATAAAATGGAATTAATAATGCACTTACCTCACAGGTTTATTGTGAGGATCAAGGGAAAATTTATGTAACCTGTCTCACAAATGAAGCATAGGTATTATTATTGGTAATATTCATAATAAATAGTATTCATCACAGAAATAATAGTGACTACATGCCTAAGTAAGGGGATTTGGTTTTCTTTACACTGGTTTGTCTGGTAGAATGAATACATCACCCAATCAAAGAGTTCTGCTAAGAGTACAAAGAAATGTGGTTAAGATATATGCCAACACTGAAAAGTCAACCCCAAATGCCAAATCTGAGAGGGGAGAGGAGGGAAGGCAGAGGGAAAGTGAAAAACTGTGTCCACAACAAATGCTGTTTCTTGGATGATGTATGACACCATATTTTTTTTTATTAGAGCTGATATACAGACTATGGAAAACAGCCAATTTTATCTACATGTAGACATAACTGCCCACTTTAATGCTATTTGACTGGCCACTGTTTGAACTGAGCATGGTAGCTCATTAAGAAAGGGGTTAATTTTTTTGTCATTTGCCATTTAAGAAAACTAGTAGAGAGCATAAACCATGTAATTTTTCCAGGTTTTAAAACATATAAACACATTTTCAGTTTATTTCACATACATTCTGCAAATCTGAGGGTTTGATTATGAGTGAAGGGAAGCCATGCAAGAAATAACACTTTTAAGATTTAGATATCCTGCATATGCAGCATGTGACTAAAAACAATAATAATATAGTACATAACATTTTGTCCTACTGTAAAAAGGAAAATTATGCTGAAATTCCCTGTACACACCAATATATTTTAAGAAGAATGTAATTTAGATAGCTTATACTCTTCTTATGGTCATCAATGATGGCAAATTAAAATGAGTCTTACATACTCAATGCACAGGTCTGGAGTATTTAGAGAAGCTCAATATGTTAAGTGCAGTATATCTCCAGAGAAATTAGGTATTGACTGCATGCCTCAGTGAGTAGAAAATCTACAAAAATCCATACTACGTATTGATCTAAATATTACTTTTTAACACTACTAACAATGTAACAAATTTTAAAAAGGTGCATTTGACGCAGATATAATTCTTTTTAATTATCAAGCAACAATCCTGAAGTGGTGCATGGTTTATACATCTTGGGCTTCATAAAAAATTTAAAAATGAACAAGGAAAAAATTTAGTCCAATGTGTTTTCTTCTAATTTTACACTAAACAAAGCACTTTAGCCCCTCAGAAAATACCTTTGGGTCACACAAAAGAATTAAGTTTGGAATAATCCATGATTAAAAATATATACAAGATTTGCTTCAGTAATATCATCTTTTTTTTTGTCAGCAATAATAGAACAAGCTAATAGCCAAGAAGTCTTTTTTAACTCAATGATAAGACACTCAGATGGAAAAGCTGATTGGCAAAAATCACCTCTTACAAGCTACCTCATTATAAAAACCCAATTATTCCAAACAAAAATGAGGTTTAGAGCTTCAGTTCCCAGATCATCATTACAAATAGCAGCAAAAACTAGACATTCTAGTCAGATCACCATAAATGGCCAACTCATAAGTTAATTCTAAATTGAAACTGGAATATTTCATTGGGTCTGACCAAACATAGCAATGTCAACATTTCCGAATTTTTACAGCAGGTGCACATCAAATATTCTGACAGTTTTCTTTTGTTTACATCTATTAAGTTTTTATGGTATTTCTTTGTTTGCAGAGTAGAGGGGAGGCTACTCTCAGATTCAGCTATATAGTTAATGTACTAAAAGCTGATAAGCAAATTTTTAAGGATGTGAACCAATGCATTTAAGGACTTCCCCATATGGGAACTATGCTGATGACAATCCATCTATGACATAATAGATAGGACCTAGGGAGTTGCTTGAAGCACACAGATTCTATATGACTTTCCTAGGCTAAAAAAGCTACCTCTCTGAAGCAGAATTTAAGTCTTTTCTGACTCCAGCACTCTAATCATGACAGCACACTACTATTATTCAATTTACAGTCACAAAAATTTATGGATCTCTTTTGTCTGACCTACAGGCACAAATATAAGATTTTAAGTCAATGAAATTTCAAATAAAAAAAAAACCAACAGTTTTTGTTTCTGTTTGTTTGATTTTTGTTTTGATGCAATGGGGATTAAGTGACTTGCCTAGTGTCACACAGTTAGTAAATGTCAAGTGTCTGAGGCAAATATTTTTATTTTTTAAAACTCAGTATGGCTTAATGAATTTCATTAATTTAATTTAGTGTAAGTCAAAAATATAATTTTTCTTTGTCATTTTCTATAGCTGGGTCTGTCTTTTGCTATAACAACTGGTTAAGAAATAATATTAGCTATATAAATAGCATTTTATGTATATTATCTCACTTTTTTTTTCACAAAAACCCTATGAGGTAGGATCTATTATTATCTCTATTTTTCAGATTATGAACTGAGGTTGAGAAGTTAAGTGACTTTTTCAAGGCCACACAGCTGGTAAATATGTGAAGCAATATTTAAATGTGCTCTATGTACTATGCCAACTAAATGCCCTAAATGAAATGAAAACAACTGGTGGTTTTCACTACATTGCTGGTATCTACCAATCATATGATATGAAAAATGTCTTCAATGAATTTCTGACTTGACTGCACCCCATCCAGTTTGTAGTAAAATCAAGGAGGCAGTGCAATTAAGCTTTAAAATGGAAAGTCAAAAACTCATCTCAGTAATGCCTGTCTTCTATTCAGAAACTAGCTGTATATAGTATAAAAAATCAGTGAGAATTCAGACCTATGGGTTAGCATCCCAAAGTGGCCTTGATATTATGGCTACAGAATATATTTTGCAGGAGAAATGGTTATAGAATATATTTGGCAGGAGGAAGGGCATGAGAGCCTGAAGACATCTCTTCCTGGAAGAACAATTCATCATCAGGAACTGCTTGCATGGCTTTTCTTGTGCATTTTTTTTTTTTTTTGTATCTTTGTGTTGTCTGTTCTTGGGAAAGTATGGACTGGGCTATACTATAAGCTGCCTAAGGAATGAAGCAAAAATCCAAAAAAGAGCTGGGGTGATGACATAAGTTCATAAACTGTTGTTTCCTTGATGATACCCTCTGAACCCTTCCATACTGTCTCCATTGTGCCTGTGTGAGCAGACAACACAGTTTTATGGAAACGGTGCACAAAAAGTATAAATGGCAAAAGGAGAAAGAAAGCATATTACACCTACACTGTGTGCAACATATGAATTTATAAAAATTTTGTAAAGATCAAATCCTATTTTAAATGCACTAGTGAAGCTTTCTACTTTGAATGTTATGGTTAATCCTTTTGCAAATTTCTTTTGGTTAATCTATCTTTCCAATAAATTCTGATGTTCTATATGTTCTGTTTGCTTAAAGCAAATGATATCTATGGATTAAGTCTAATAAAGAAGGAAATAAATTAGGAACTGATCAGTTATAGCCAAATAAATGGTGATCCTGAATTTGTTCTTGGCAAATCAAGAACCTAAATGCAAAAATCCATTTGTCAAAAATTATTTTCCAGGAAAAACAATAACCCCAAGAGTTTACTGGGTAATGTGGAAAAAAAAAACCCTTCTCTTTTCTTATAAAAGACAGCCCATTCAGGTCATAATCCCAAGCATTAGAGGAAAAGAATGGTACAATTAGAGCTGGCATGGCACAAATCTAGGACCGTCCAATAGGGAATACTACCAGAGTAGCAGTTTCAGAGATGGAAACTGCCAGATGGAAACGGGAAACTTACTTCACTGTGAAAAGGTGGAGAGTGTAGAAAAAAAATGTAAAGTGTACATGTATTACCTCCAAAGTGCCAAGTCACTGAGGTAAGGTGGCACAATTTTATACTCTTGCCTTGGGTACAAAATTAGCTAGTTACAGGGTGCCAGAAAGTTCTACAGCATACTAGAGTTTTACAGGTTTTTATTGGAGGAAGGAGGAGGGTGATTAAGAGAAAATAGCTCAAAAGTCACAATTAACTCAGTGTTGTAGTGGTTTCAGTTAAGATAGGTAAAATACTTGAGCCAATCATATTGTAGTAGGGTTATATTACCAAAATAATGTCAGCTCAGGAGATACAAAATTTCCAGTTACCGTGAATGATGTGACGTGAGATAAACATCTTAAATTCCTCCCAAAGTCTCACTCTGCCAATAATCTGGCAAAAGATAGATACAATCTGCAACTAATTTAGGCAGAGAATAGTTTTAACCTAAAAAATTATCAGTAAACATTTTAAATAGGAATATGAGTTGGATTAAAACTTAATTATGTAAGTGGTTTTCATTAGGTATGACAAATCTAAATTAAGATACATTTATTGGCCACCTCAGAGATGGTATGTGGAGGCAAATATATAAATAATTATTACTTTTTAAACTTAATCCTACCTGAGTAAAAAACAGTAGCTCTCTTTATTCTATATTCAGAGAAAAAAGATGGATTCCTACTTTTGAAAATTTACCCTGGCCTAGGCATGGTCACACATACCTGTAATCCCTGCCACTGGGTAGGTAGACTAAGGCTGGTGGTTTAGTTCTAGATTTCTGAACTGTAGTGGGCTAAACTGACTGAGTGTTTTTCATAAATCCAACACCAATATAGTGAGCTCCAGGGAAAAGGGGACCACTAGGTTTGGGGATTGTGAAGCGGGGAGGTGAACTACCTCATGTTAGAAAATAGAGTAGATCAAAGCTGTTGTGTCAATAACAGTGGGACCAGGCCCACGAGTGGCCCCCGTACTTCCACAGCCTGGGCTACACAGGGAGACCCAGTCTTTCCAAAAAGAGAAAAAAATACCCTGAAAACATTTCCTTGGTGGAAGAAAATACAGCTGACAATCTTATTTCATTTTTCCATTGGCCTACCTTAAACTACCATGGGTTTTAATAGCTCTGGCAAATTATCAAGACCCTCTACATTACATGGTCAATGGTCCTTTTAATAGAAAAGGCAATAATACACAGTTGTTTGTGCCAACTAAAACTCGTTAGAAAGTATTAGTTTAAGGTAACAGTTCAGCAGCTATTAACAAGTGCAAGTTTCTAATTGTAATTAGTGACACTGTAGTCCTTTTCAAAAGGGTAACAAAATACCACTTCAATTGGGTTAGTATATTTGAAAACATTTTTTTAAAATAAAACTTTATAAAGACAATATTTTTTGCAAGCCAAAGTTTTTCAATAATTGCCATTTTTTCCACTAGCATAACATTCGAATTGACTTTTTGTCTTGCTGACATAGCAACTAAGAAAGTTGTGTTGCATTGACCACATTGATTGTGAACAAGGCAGCCATCAGTGGAACTTGGCGCCATATATTTTCAATATTGACCTCCCACTCCCTTTTCCATGGCTCTATGGGTCTGCTATTGGATTTGGACTGCAGTGTAATAAACAGCTAAGGTTTAATTAATGGTAAATGAATACAAGACATAGGTTATGACTTTAACTAATTAGGGAATTGTTGAATTAAGTCTGCCTTGGAATGCAAGGCAGTACAATCAATATCCAATAAAAGGACTATGTATGTAATTTACCTGCAAATGTGTTTCCGATACCATCAAAGTGAGTTTAAATAAGTAAGATATATGAAAGGCGACTGGAACAGATTTTCAAAAGTTAACACTTTCTAGTTTTGGAAAAAGGTTGGGTTTCCCCCCCTCCCATTCAGAAATGATATCTTCAAATACTCTGACATGGAGACTACCAAAAAAAAAAATGGAAACAGTTCTATACATATTCACTTTTTACCATGCCTGTAAAATTTCTGATAGTATAGAAATGACAAAATTCCTGTCCTTTGGGTTTACTAGTGCAAACCAATGAATAAACAAATTGCACATGAAGTTTTGCTTGGTATACACAGCTCTAGCCCCTTCTCACTTACATAAGCAAAACTTATCACAGTCTCCAGCTCTTTCCACTGTCAGAAGTGATATTCACTGCAATAACAGTAGCTCACACCTTCTGATACAATCTCACCAATGCTCAAAATCTCACCCCTCTTGAAACGGACTATGCAGCCTGATTACTCATTCTGTAATCACACTCCTGAAATAAAATAATAAAAAAGAAACCTACCTACTCCCTTGTGGGCATCTAAGCTGGTAAACTCTACTGTCCCATTATGGCCCTTTCTAGGATTTTCCTGATACTGTTTGTGGTTCCCATTGGGACAATATCTGTAGGAAAGTCCATAATCTGCAAGATAAACCTGGAAGACATGAACAGACAAATGAATAATGCTTTTGTCCTCTGAAAGTATAACCTTTATAATTAAGTCTTAAGAAACTGATAGGTTAAAGACAGCCTTAGATCTCCATTTTATTAAGCCAAATGGTGCCTTAGGATAAAATACATACAACTGGGGGCTATAACAACTAACCTCCCCATTTAAATCCTTCTTTCACCATAGTCATATCTTATTTCTCGGCTGAGTTAGATTTTTTTTTTTGCTTTTTTATTTTGTTCCTAAGCTCTTTTCCCTCCAGGTGGGCATCCAGACATCATAAAATGCAATGTTGTCTTTTATCTGTCCTCATACTGAAGACCCATGTCTCTCCCCAGACCCCCTTCCTGCAACATATACATATGACAAAAGGGGGAGGGAGAACAGACCGCAAAGGTTTGTTTTTTTTTTTTTTTAACTTAAACATAATGTTATACGAGTTCCTATTAACAAGAAACATAAAAACAGTGGACACACTGTAAAAGGCAATGACTCTTCAAAAAACACCATCAAGCTGTCTATGGGTAAGAATGGAACATCAATGCAGGACTTCTGGCCTTGCAGACCAATCTATATCATCACTGTTATCTTTGCAAGTAAGTCAGAATTGCAAGCAGGATCTCCAAACAGAATATAGATTGTTAGAAGTCAGAAAGCAATCCAAGTGAATTTTTCTCAGATTACTTTGGAGGAAGAAAAAAAGGAGCTGGTTTTATAGCTACAGAATCACTGAATGAAGAGTTGTTTTGACTAGACAATTATTCTGACCTATGGTCAGAAAATAGTATTTTCCAAGGGACATATATGAAGGCTGCCCAAGATAAAAAGAAGCCAATCAACTTTTGTTTTTCCTCCTTTAAATGCTACATTACTATTTCTTTTAAGTTTTAGTGTTGGAATTGAAGTTTAATGAGGCGGCCGCCTGAGGACTGAATTAAGGCAGTGGAACCTGCATTTTACAATTAATATCTATAGAAAGAAAACATAATTTTCTTACTTTAATTTTAATCGAGCTATGAAAAAACTAACATTATATTAGGAGAAATTTTCATCTAGAAAAAAAGAGTAATCCATTAGCATGCTTAGTTAGCTAGCTAGGATACAACAGAAAATGAGGTTTGAGTTTCCTTTATTTTTTAGTCTAATACTATTCTGTATTGAGGTCCTAGAAATCACTGTTCTCTTTTCCCCAAGGAAATATAAACTATTGGAACAGTTGGTCACTTGAATGAACTGTTTCTGTTGTATGGTTATTTGTTTACTTCTTTTTTTTTTAAAGCAATTGGGGTTAAGTAACTTGCTCAAGGTTACACGGCTAGTCATTATTTGTGTGTGGGTGCTCATTTTCTGAGGCCGGATTTGATCTCGGGTCATCCCAACTCCGAGGCCGGCGCTCTTACTCACTGCGCCACCTAGACGCCCCTTTGGGATTGGGGTTAAGTAACTTGCCCAAGGTTACACGGCTAGGTTTTTGTTTGTGTGGATTAAGTGTCTGAGGCCGGCTCTGAACTCAGGTCCTTCTGACTCCAGGGCCGGTGCTCTATTCACTGCGCCACCTAGCAGCCCCTATTTGTTTACTTCTAAGACTCAAGGACCCCTTAAAAGTCTATGGTCAAAAAAGGCTATGGAGTCACATTCTTTACATAGAACACCACCATCTTAGAAGAGTTAAAGGTACAAATAATTCAAAGGACAATGGAAAGAGCCATGATAAAGAAGGTAAGTGTGTCACAAACAATGAGAAGTGACCTAAAAGGCATCACTGGGGACATGACCAGAAAAGGAGGTAGGTTGGTCATGAAATAAAAATGAAAGATAACAGATGGATAGTCATCTGTTCTGATTGTAATGGTACCCCTAAGATATAATAAGGAGAGGCAAGTCTAAATGTCACCAGATAGATCCTCTATGGAGAACAAATGGTAAAATATAGAAAGGAATTACACAGAGTAAGAAATAATTGGAGGGCTACAATTATCAGGGTGGGTGTGAAATCATGATGAAATTGTTATTTCAGCAAAGAGCACTGAACTAGGCACTCTAACAGTATAGATGCCCATTTCTTTGCATAACTGATGTATAGACATTCCCTAAAAGTATTACCTTTATAGTTAGATTCTAGTTAGTTAACCCTCATAAAAAGCAGCTATATGAAAACATGCATATTTAAAAAAATAAATTCAATCATTTTAAATGTACTCTGAAAATTTCTCTTTTAAAGGAAGCCTCAGATTAAATTTGAAATATTAACCACTCAAGAAAAATAAAAAGCAACAGAGGCCCTGTCCATAAGGAGCTTACAATCTGATGGGGGAATAAAATGTTTACAATTAAGGAGGATACTGGGTAGAATGTCATGAAGGCAAAGGAGAGGTCTAGACAAATTGCTCTAACTAATCTGAAGAGGAAGCATTCACTTTCAGCTTGGGATGAGGGGGAAGGGTAGCTCAGGAACATCTTGATGGAAAAGATAAGTACCTAAGCCAGGAAAGGAAGAAAAGGACTTCAGTAGGCAGACATGTGGGACTAATCAATCAAACATTTATTAATCACCTCCTATGTTCCGGGGACTGTGCTAAACATTTTGCCAACATCTCAACTGATCCTCACAATAACACTGAGAAAGAGGTACCATCATTCCCATTTTACAGATGGAAGAGGAAGAGGAGAAGGGAATAAGCATCTACACAGCACCTGCCAAGCACTATGCAGAGCACTTAAAAAAAATTTCACTTAATGAGGAAACTGCATTAACAAGGATTTAACTTAAAGAGAAGCAATACAAGATTTTACTAAGATAGATGTGAAGACTGAGGCAAACAGAGGTTAAGTAACTTGTCCTGAGTCACACAGTCAATAAATGTATAAGGCTGGATCTGAACTCAGATCTAACTGCCTGCAGGCCCAGTGTTCTATATGCTGCATCACCCAGCTCCACAAGTATTTATGAAGAGCTTCCCATGACCCAGACACTGCTAAGTGCAGAGGATACAAATATAAAGAATGAAACAAATCCTGTTCTCACAGTGCTTACATCCTAAGAGGGAAGAAAACATGTATATAAATATATAAAGAATAGGTATAAAAAATATATATGAAATGGTTAAATTCAAGTGAATTTGGGAGGGTGAGTGCTAGGCAGTTGAGTATTGATATGTGCTTCATGGAGAATATGATGATTGAGTAATGACTTGAAAGCAGACAAGCCTCCATTGAGACAGAGGTAAAGTGGGCATACAGTGCAAGCTTAGAGGTCAGCCAATGCACAAGCATTGACTCAGGTCATGGGTGCTTTCTGTGAGGAACAGAAAGGATGTCAATTTTGCTACATGCAAGAGTACAGGATAAGGACAAGATAAATAATGGGGCTGAAAAGCTAGATTGGTACTGGGTTATGAAGGGATTTAAAAGTTAAATAGAACCTTGGGGAATGCTGGCATTTAGGTAGCAGAATATGAATGACAACCTGCAAAAGGGATTGAAGAGCACTTAGAGATGTAAGGCAGGACAGTGCCATGAAAATTCAGTAAGGAGAGAGCATGGAGAGAGGAGAGAGGGGATAGTCTTCAGTATGAAGAAATATGGCAAAACTACTTGAGACAATAAATAAATTTGGCAAAGTTGCAGGATATAAAATAAACCCACATAAATCCTCGGCATTCCTGTATATCTCTAATGAAATTCAACAGCATAAGATAGAAAGAGAAATCACATTTAAAGTTACCATAGACATTATAAAATATTTGGGGATCTACTTGCCAAAACAAACCCAGGACCTATATGATCACAACTACAAAATACTTTTCACACAAATAAAAGTCAGATCCAACTAACTGGAAAGACATCAATGGCTCATGACTGGGTCAAGCTAATATAATAAAAATGACAATTCTACCTAAATTAAATTATATATTTAGTGCCATACCAATCAATTTACTAAAAAACTACTTTATAGAGCTAGAAAAAATTCATCTGGAAGAACAAAAGGTCCAGAATATCAAGGGAATTAATGAAAAGAAATGCTAGGGATGATGGACTAGCTATACCAAATTTTAATCTGTACTATAAAGCAGCAGTCCTCAAAACTACTTTGTACTGCCTGAGGAATAGAGTAGTGGATCAATGGAATAGAGTGGGTACAGGAGACTCAGTAGTCAATGACTATAGTAGTCTACTGTTTGATAAACCCAAAGACCCCAGCTTTTGGGGATAAGAACTCACTATTTGACAAAAACTGCTGGGAAAACTGGAATACAGTATGGCAGAAACTGGGCATAGACCACTATCTAACACAATATACCAAAATCAAGTGTAAATGGGTGCATGATCTAGGTATAAAGGCTGATACTGTAAGCAATCTGGGAAAGAAAGGAATTGTTTACCTGTCAGATTTGTGGAGAGGGGAAGACTTTATGACAAACAAGAATTAGAGAGCATTATAAAATACAAAATGGATAATTTTGATTACATTATATTGAAAAGCTTCTGTACAAACAAAGCCAACGTAACCAGGATTAGGAGGGAAGTGGAAAGTTGGGAAAGAATTTTTACAACCTATGTGTGATAAAGGACTCATTTTTTTTTTGCTTTTTTTTTTTTTTGGAGGGCAGTTGGGGTTAAGTAACTTGCCCAAGGTTACACGGCTAGGTTTTTGTTTGTGTGTGTTAAGTGTCTAAGGCCAGATCCGAACTCAGGTCCATCTGACTCCAGGGCCGGCTCTCTACTCACTGCGCCACCTAGCCGCCCCAAAGGACTCATTTCTAAAATATACAGAGAACTGAGTCAAATCTATAAGAATATAAGTCATTCCCCAACTGATAAATGGTCAAAGGATATGAACAGACAGTTCTCAGAGGAAGGAATTAAAGATATCTATAAGCATATGAAAAAATGCTCTAAATCACTATTGATTAGAGAAATGCAAATCAAAACAACTCTGAGGTACCACATCTTACCATTCAGATTGGCTAAGATGACAAAGCAAGAAAATGACAAATGCTGGAGAGGATATGGACAAATTGGAACACTGATGCACTGCTGGTAGAGTTGTGAACTGATCCAACCATTCTGGAGAGCAATCTGAAATTATGCCCAAAGGGTAATACATAATTTCATACCCTTTGACCCAGCAATACCACTTCTAGGGTTATATCCCAAAGAGATCATAGTAGTGGGAGGAAGACCCATATGTACAAAAATATTTGTAGCAGCTCTTTTTGTGGTGGCAAAGAATTGGAAATTAAGGGGGTGCCCATCAATTGAGGAATGTCTGAACAAGTTGTGGTATATACATGTAATGGAATACTATTATGCTATAAGAAACAAGGAGCAGATGGACTTCATATCTACCTGGAGAGGCTTATATGAACTGATGCTGAGTGAGAAGAGTAGAGTCAGGAGAAATTTGTACACAATTACAGACACAACGCATGTGTGACAACCAACTTTGATAGACTGGACTCCTCTCAGCAATGCAGTGATATAAGTCAACCCCAAAGTCTCATGATGGAGAGAGATGTCTACATCCAGAGAAAGAACTGAGTTTGAATCCAGACAGAAGCAAACTGCCTGCTCTTTTTCTTTTTCCTGTTTGGTTTTATTTCCTCCTTCCTATTGTTCATTCCATCTGATACAATCCCTGACTAATGTTCAATGTGAATGTATTTGCAGTTACTATACTTGATTGTATGCTGCCATGGGGGGAGGGAGAGAAAATTTGAAACTCAAGGAATTGTGGAACTGAATCTTGTAAACTAAAAGTAAACAAATTAATAAAGACAAAAAAAAAAAGAAATATGGCAGAAGGCAGAAGGATGAGGATTAAGAAAAGACTATCAGATTTGGCAAGACAGGAATGGCCAAGTGAATTCTTAGTGGGAGAATGCAACGTTATCTGACATGTGGAATACTCCCCAATTGAATGTGAACTCATGAAAGACAAAGGTATTTTTGGTTTTGTCTTTGTATCCTTAGCACCTACTGTAGCATAAGGCATATGGTAGGTGCTTAATAAATGCTTGTTTATCTGAAAGGAAGGAAAGCAGAAGAAAACTTGAAAAGACAGATTGGAGTCTAATTGTAAAGATCAATAAATGCCACTCTAAGTAGATTCTCATCTAACTTATAGGCAATAGGGAGCCACGGAAGTATTCTAAGCAGCATATGGCATGTTTAGACCGTACAAATAGACTGGGAGAACAGAGAGGAGACAATTACAACATCCCAGGAAAAAGTTAATGAGGATTTAAATTAAAGTAGAGGCAGTGTAATTTAAAAGGAGATGATAGATGCAAGATTTTACCAAGGTAGAATCAATAAATCTTAGCATCTAATTCAACAGATGGGGTGAAGGAAAAGGAAGAGTCCTAGAAAACGTGTAAGTTTCAAGCTTTGGTGACTTGGAGGAGCAGCAGGAAAGGTAAGAAGATGAACAGATTTTGTCATTTTTTTCTTGCTGCTGTTCAGGGCAGGGAGGTGAAGGTCTGATGCTAAGTTCAGTTTTTAGACATGTTAAGTTTGCAGTTCCAGCAGAATATCTGAGTGAAGATGCTCAATGGACTAATTAGGAATAATTTAAACTATCAGAGTGGATGCAATTGCCAAGGGAGAAAGTATAAAGAAAGAAGACAAAAACAGACCTTTAGGGGATACCCTCACAGAAGGGCCTATGAAGAAGAACATGAAGGAACAATCAGAGGCATGGATGAAAACTAGAGGAGAACATGTCACAGGAGCCAAGGGAAGAGGTGTTTATTTTTTAAAGTTAATTTATTCTTAGTTTTCAACATTCACCTCCATAAGTTTTAAATTTTCTTCCCCTCCATTTCCTCCTCCCTCCCCAAGACAGCATGCAATCTGACACAGGCTCTACATATACATTCCTATTAAACATATTTTCACATTAGTCATGTAGTATAGAAGAATTAGAAGTAATGGGAGGAACTATGAGAATTAAAAAAAAAAAACAACAAAAGAAAATGGTCTGCTTCATTCTGCATTCAGACTCCATAGTTCTTTCCCTGGTGGATGGTGTTTTCCATCATGAGTCCTTTGGAATTGTTTTAAGTTCTTGCATTGATGAGAAGGGCTAAGTCTAACAAGATCAGTCATCACACACTGTAGCTGTTACTGTGTACAAAGTTCTCCTGGTCCTGATCACTTCACTCAGCATCAGTTCATATAAGCCTTTCCAGGTTTTTCTGAAGTCTGTCTGTTTATCATTTCTTATAGCACAATAGTATTCTATTACATTCATATATCACAGCTTGTTCAGCCATTCCCTAATTGATGAGCATCCCCTCAGTTTCCAGTTCTTGGCCACCACAAAAAGAGCTGTTATAAATATTTTTGTACATGTGGGTCCTTTTCCCATTTTTATGATCTCTTTGGGATACAGCCCTAGAAGTAGCATTGCTGGGTCAAAGGGTATATGTACATTTTTATAGCCCTTTGGGCATAGTTCGAAATTGCTCTCCAGAATGGTTGGATCAGTTCACAACTCCACCAACAATGAATTAGTGTTCCAATTTTCCCACATCTTCTCCAACATTTATCATTTTCCTGTTCTGTCATATTAGCCAATCTGATAGGTGTGATGTGGTACCTCTGAGCGGTTCTGATTTGCATTTCTCTAATCAACAGATAGCTTTGATTTCTTAGGACTAGGTATTTAAAGAAGAAGTTAATTATACTAAAGTCTAAAAAGAAAGGTCATGAAACAATCAATCAACAAGCATTAATTAAATACCTACTGTGTTTCAGACCCTGTGCTAAGCACTGGGAATACAGGTTGGCAAAAGTCTCTGCCTTCAAAGTCCCTGCTTACATTCTAATGGTATAGAGCCATACTGCACAGGGTTGAGGAGTAGGGTGGTGACATAGCTATGGAACTAGTTTAAATTACATTTTAGAACATCAGGAGTTAAGGGCAACAGAGACATAGTCTCTAGAAGTAGATGGTGTAATAATAATGTAATTTGATCCCTTTGTATTGGCAAAGCTAACAGGTACTTAGCACTTAGTAATTAATCAAGCCTCTGTTAAAGAAACAGAAGGTATGAAATCCTGTTGCTGATGTAACAGGAAGGTGTTGAAACAGGAAGGAGATAATGCTGTGTGTGTGTGTACATAAGGAGAAGCTCCTGCAGGGTCAGACAGATCTTCTTGGAGCCAAGTTCTGGAAGCTGAGGAAGAGTGGCCCAGGCTGGAGAGAGCGATTTTTATTTTGAGAACCTAGATGAAGTGATTTTGATTCTGGGAACCAGCTGAAACTTCTGCTGAGTCCAAGGGCCAGCTGGAGATGCTGAAGACTGAGGAAGCATGACTATGGTGTTGGTATTTTGTCTTTTTGTGGCTTTGTTAAGCCTTGACTTCCTGGGAACAGAGACTGTGAAGGATTTAAGGTCGACTGGACACTGTGAGCTTCAGTGTGAAACGGGGACTGCACGGAGAGCTGGACAAGAAACTGGGAGCTGTCTGCCTTTGAATCCAAGTGACAGTTTTGTGAATCCAGGTAGGAGCTGGGACCATAAAAGGGGATCCAGGGAATATGAGAGCCTACCTCAGGTCAAGATGAAGAGATCTCTCCATGGATACTGAGTAGTGACTGACTGAAGTTATAACTTATGACCTTGAAATTGTAACTTATTTGTGACTGAGAGGTGGATGGCCTGTGTATTTTACACTACCCCTTAAGAGAGTGCTGAGTAGTGACTGATATTATAACTTAGTGTGCCCCATAAGTGGAGAACTTTCACTTTTGTATTTTGTAACCTTTAAGGAGGCAAGCATCCTTAAGGATGATGGAATGATCGAGTTGATTGAATGATTGAGTTACTAAGTGATTGACTGACTAAATGATTGTACTTTGTTCAAAACCATGTGACCACTGTCGTGAAAACTGGCCATTTCTGTGATAAGTTGTAACATTGTGAATGCTGTACCTTAATTTACTGTCAATGTTTTGCTCTGATTTGTTATTGAATAGAGTGTTCACTATACTGTGTAATCAGAACCTTGAAAGCTGTTCACAGCAGGAGACCTCTGGAAAGATGCTCATGCTTGGCTTTACAGATGGCCATGAGAAGATTTTTTTTTTAAGTCTGTTTTTAGGATAAAAAAAGAACTAAGGCTGTTTATATGCACCAGAAATGGAGACAGAGGAAGGATAAGATTACAGATCTGTATAGGGTCTTCTTTTCTCTCTCTCTAAACTGTCCTCTGTTAATCTTATTAGCTTCCATAGGTGAAATTACTTCTCTTAGAAGTACTTACAAATTACTTCTTACTTACTTACAAATTACAAGTACTTCCAAATTACTTGTCTTGCCTCCCAAGTCTACATGCCTAGCCTTAATTTCTCTCTTGAACTCCTTTCTTTCCATAAATGTTATTGCTTCCTTACTTCTATGTTCTTCCCAAACACCCTCCAACTCATCTGCTATTATGTAAAAAGTCTTCTGGATAAATTAAAGCTGAAGCTTTTTTAGTAGGATTGTAAATAAACTGTACAAGTAGAGAATGTTACAACAAAAGATATTAAAGATCATTTGATCACCTACTTCCCCCCCACCCCAATTATGGTAACTGAAGCCAACAGAGAGGTTCAGTGATTTTGTCAAGGACACAGAGCTAGTTACAACAAACCAAACTGGAACACAAGTCTCTTTTATTCCTATTTCAGCTCTCTTTACACTTGACAGAATCATGGAATCTTAATATCAGATGCAACCTCAGTGACCATCTCATCTTAGTGTTTTAAGGTTTGCAAAGCACTATGTTTTCTCACTGGAGTCTCAAAACAGGGTAGCTGTTCCTAATGTCTCCAGCAGGGTGGCTAGGGCAAAGTGGATAGAGTGCCAGATCTGAAGTCAGTATGCCTTCTCTTCCTGAGTTTAAATCTGCCCTCAAACACTTACTAGCTGTGTGACCCTGTGGCAAATCCCTTAACTCTTTTTGCCCCAGTTTCCTCTTCTGTAAAATGAGTTAGAGAAGGAAAAGGCAAATCATTCCATTATCTTTGCCAGGAAAACCCCAAAGGGATCACAAAGAGTCAGAGATGACTGAAAAACAACTAAAGAAAAGCATTAATGTCTCCATTTTACAGATGAGGAACCTGAGGCAGAGATCAGATGACTCTCCTAGAAGTCACACTGCTAATAATACTTGTGGCAGAATATAAATTCAGGTCTGCCTGACTCCAAGTAGCTGCCTCATACTCATACCTGAGCAAGTATCCCCTAAAACAGATGCAACAGGTGGTCGTTCAGTTTTTGCTTGGAGAACTCTAATAAGGAGGACCCCACTTTCTTAAAGTAATCCAATGCATTTTGGTGTGGTGCCAACTTTTAGGAAGCTTCTCCTTAATGAGAACAAAAATCTGCTCCTCCGCTATTTCTACCAAATCATCCCAGCTCTGCATCTGGAGCCAAAGTTTGTCTGAGACTTAACATATTCCATTAGAGGTAGACAAAATCCTATTAAATCTGTTTCATAAGCTGCCAAGACCAAAAACAAAACAAAACAAAAAAAACATCTATCATCTAATGAGCTTCCCTACACAGAGATGGCTCTATTGTCCCTGGGATGGGACTTCAATGTCTTTCAAGCATGGTAGACTCTGACAGAGGTACATTCTACTACCACAGCCTTCAAGATTCCAGGAAAGAAACCCTGCCATCGAAAATACAGAATCACATTTGGAGTTGGCCGAGACCTCATCAGTCATCTAGTCTAACCTACACACACCTCAAAACAATCCCCACTGTCACATAGTTAGTAAGTGGTCATCCAGTCTCTGCATGAAGAATGAGGGGGAACCTACTACTGTGTGAAGTAGCTCCTCCCACTTTTGGAAAATTCTGTTAGGAAGATTCTTCCTTTATCAGTTCTAAATTTTTGTTTTTGCAACTTTGACCCATCAGTCCTGATTTTTCCCTTTGCAGTCAATAGTACAAGTTTAATTCCACATGATAGCTCTTCAGACACTTGAAGAGATCATCTCCCACCCCCATTCTCTTGGCTCCACCCTCTTACAAATCTTTTCTTCAGTCACATTCTTGGTTCTTTCAAACTCATCCTCAAGGTCCTTTATCATCACAGTTGCCTTCCTGTAGATTCTCTTCATTTTAATAATCGATGTTTTTCTTAAGATGGGGATGCCTGGAACTGAACATCATAATGTTGATGTGGTCTGAGCCAGAGGTAGAATTAACTGTTGCTTCTTTTTTTTTTTTTTAAAAGCAATTGGGGTTAAGTAACTTGCTCAAGGTTACAAGGCTAGTCATTTGATTTATGCGTGGGTGCTCGTTTTCTGAGGCCGGATCTGATCTCGGGTCATCCAAACTCCGAGGCCGGCGCTCTTACTCACTGCGCCACCTAGCCGCCCCTTTAGGGTAATTGGGGTTAAGTAACTTGCCCAAGGTTACACGGCTAGGTTTTTGTTTGTGCGGATTAGGTGTTGGAGGCCGGCTCCGAACTCAGGTCCTTCTGATTCCAGGGCCGGCGCTCTATTCACTGCGCCACCTAGCCGCCCCAACTGTTGCTTCTTTATGCCTAGAAATCATGCCTCCTTGTAATGATCCCAAGATGGCACTGGCTTTTTTTACCTGTTATATAAAGCTTTTGATTCATACTGACTTATCCCACCTCTAGTTCTTTTTCAGAAAAATTGGCCCCAACAACACCTTCCTTTTCTTATACTTGTGAAACCTGAGTTTTAAACCAAAGCACATAACTTTACATTTATCCCTAATAAATATCATTATGTTCAACTCTATGTCCTATGATTTTGGATACTGACTATCATCAGTGTATCTGCCATCCCTCCTGGCTTTATGTGATCTACAGATTTTGTAAGCAGCTCATCTATGATTTTATCTAAGGCTACATTATATATATATATATATATATATATATATATATATATATATATATATATACAGAAATGTACACACATGAATGTTAAAATAGATGCCCTGGGGCACTCAGTGGAGCCCTTCTTCCCACCTTTCACCAGTTCAGAATCTAATTGTATGACAGCCTATGCCACACATTCCTCTCTCTCACAATAGCATGAAATACTTGAATCACTTTGCTAAAATATGGATAAACTATGTGTAAAAGATCACCTTATTCTACCCACTAAAAATAACTTAATTAGGCACTACATGACCAGGTCTTGATGAAGCCATACTGACTCTTGGGCCAAACACCACTTTTCTAAATTTTTCACAAACCATTCATTCAATAATCTGTTCTAGAATTTTGCCGGGAATTGAGGCCAAGCTCACTTGCCAATAATTTGGGAACTCTTTCCTCAAAGAAAAAAAATAAAACCCTTCTCCAATACTACTGTACAACACCCAATCTCTTCTTTCTCTCTCAGGTAATACTGACAGTATCTCAGCAATCACATCCATCTGTCTATTCCAGGAGAAGTTTCCCCTGCTTTTTCCTAGTATAGCTAAACACAACATCCACCCTTTTTGTGGTCCTTAGCCTTCCTCTCAAGCACTGGCTCCTTCTGAGCTTTGGCGCACCCCTGACACTATTTTTACAATGTAGTATCACGCATTTGTATTCATCCCCTTTTACTTTTATTGCTCCATCTTCTATACATATCTGCAAAAAAAAATCTAAGTTGTTCGGTAAATTCTCTGTGCATACACATTGGTCTTTTCAGGAAATTCTCCTTTTCTTACATAGTTGGAATTTTTTCTTCTTGTGTCTTTAGAATTTCAGCAATAGGATTTTATTTATTTATTTTGCTTTTTTTTTTTTTTTGGAGGGGATAAGGCAGGGCATTTGGAGTTGAGTGACTTGCCCAAGGTCACAGGGCTAGTGTTAGGTGTCTGAGGCTGAATTTGAATTCAGGTCCTCCTGACTACAGGGCCAGTGCTCTATTCACTATGCCCACCTAGTCACCCCCATCAATGGGATTTTATAACGAAAGGCCCCCTTTTGGGGACAGGAGGTGTAGAACAGGGAAGGCAGGTATCTAAACCTGTGTGTAGTTAAAGGCAAATGTTAAAATAATGAAGGCGAGCATCCTATGAAAATTATTTGTAAATATTACACAGGCAGCAGTTCCATCCCTGAGGAGGGACTGAAGTTGTATCCATGTTGCTCTTTGTCTTTACTTATCTGTTTTTTTTTTATTTTTGAATATTTGTGCATTTATTCATTTATCACTTATTTGAAGGTTTGCCTAAAAATCCTTTATAATCATTTTTATATATATATAGACACACTCACATACGTACATTCAAGAGTCAGCGTGGCATAGTAGATAGAGGGCAACATTTGTCAGGAAGGCCTGAGCTCAAGTCTTGTTTCTGACATACAATAGCTGGGTAATTCTGAGTAAGTCATTTTGCTAGTAAGTGGCCCCACTCACCTCTTGAAGACTCTAAGTTAATGATCTGTACTGATAAAGTTTCCAAAAAGAGAGCTCTTCCACTGATGAAATCAAAGATCCAGTGAATTAGCCAGCCACCAAGCATTTACTAAGCATTTACACACCACACACATATATGTATATAATCCACAAATACATACATATGTATATAATTTTACCCTCATGAAATCACTGAGAAATAGAAAAGGGATCTATTATTATGACACTCTGGATGTTACCATTACCCATAAGTGTTCCACTTCCTTCAGCAAAATCTCTTATATTCCTCTCTCAGACCATTACCTACTATCTTTCCATCTCTATGTGTACCTCACCCCTATCCAAAGCTACTATACTCCAAACCAAACTTTATTGAGACCTATAATCCCCTCCAACCCTCAGGCATTACCCCGTTTTGATTTTATGTTCCTCCCTTTCTAATCTCTATCTTATATTTAACCAATTCAATTCTACACTGTTCTTTTCTCCGGAAGCCCTTATCACATAGCAGGTGAAAATAGGCGGCAATAATTTCCCAATAGAAGTAGTGTAAAGGATGTTACCTGAGAGAGATTTGAGGAAAAAAAGAAAGTGAATCAGTCCTTTGTTGAAAATGAAGGATAAAGTAATAGATGGAATTCATGTTCCACTAGTATCCAAACGGTAGTAAGGAAACTATACTTTAGTGGGTGGATGACATAAAGGATTTATAGAAGGGCATGTGCAAAATTTTGAGTAAAGCATTTCATATCATTCTTGAGGAAAATATGGAGAGATGTGACTTAGGATACCATACAATTAGAGTTGGAATTAATTGCAAGGTCAGGCCCAAAGAGCAGTCATTATTACTAGCCCTCTTAAATGGGTTATAATTGGAATTATTCAAAAATTTAATAAAAATCTATTAAGCACCTACTGTATGGAGGGAGAGTTGGTACATGACTTTTTGTTAACAGATGACTGTGCACTCAACGCAGCCCCTGAGGCTGAAATACAACAAAGTACGGATTGATTCTCTGTTGCTTGTGCTAATTTTGCCCTAACAATTAACACCAAGAAAACATAGGTTCTCCACCAGCCAGTACTACATCATCGATACATGGAACCACTGGTTACAGCAAAAGGAGATATTTTGAATACTGTGGATTATTTCCCTTACCTTGGAAGTACACTTTCTAGGGATGTATACATAGATGATGAGGTTGATGCATGCACTGCCAGAGCTAGTTCAGTATTTGGAGGCTCCAAGAGAGAGTGTGGAAGAGAAGAGGTATAAGCTGCCTACCAAACTAAAGGTCTACAGAACTGTTGTGCTCACCTCACTGTTATATTCCTGTAAAACCTAGAGAGTGTACCAGCACCATGTCAGGAAACTGAATCACTTCCATCTGAAGTCTTAGGAAGATTCTGAAGATCATCTGGTCCTACCAAGGTTCTTTCTTGAGCTGAACTGCCAGGAATATACTGCAGAGAGAGCACAACTCTGATGGAGTGGCTATATTGTTCAAATGTCAAGTGTGCATTTGCCTAAAAGACTATTTTTATGGAGAATTCACGCAAGGTTCATATGGAGGTCTGAAGAAGTGACACAAGGACACTCTCAAGGTCTCCCTGAAGAACTCTGGATTTGTTTGTAAGACATAGGAGACAGTGGTATAGAACTAGCATTGTGTGCCCACATCAAAGAAAGCACTGTGCTCTATGAGCAAAGAAAAACTGCAATAGTTCAAAAGAAAATTTGAGATACACAAATTTAGAGACATCTCCTATACAAATGTTCACATGCATTATCTGACCCTGACCTGGGATAGAGTCTTCTGGGCTCATTTTGTTCTAATTAGCAACAGTTGGACACACTGTGCCTTGACCCCAAAATAGTGATGCCATTTTGGTCCTCTTCAAGAATGAAGGACAACAACCAACCAATGAACCAGGCACTGCGCTCAGTTGTTTAGGATACAAAAAGAGGCAAAAAAGAGTTCTTGCCCTCCTACAGCTCACAATCTAAAGGGGGAAAATATGCAAACAAATATATATATATATATATATATATATATATATATATACATATATAAAACTAGATATATACAGGATAAATAGGAAATAATTAATTGAGGGAAAGCATTGGAATTGAGAGGGGTTGGGAAGGCTTTCTTTAGGAGGTAGGATTTTAGTAGGGATTTTAAAGAAGTCTAATCTACCTCCCTTATCCATCAGCTAACTCTGGCTTTCACTTGGTATAGATTCATACGCTGGTACGAAGTGGCCATGGTTCCACAAAGGACCTTCCCCTGAGGAAGCACTGCAGTACTTTAAAGTTTGATGCAATTGCCATAATATTATCCCAAAACAGGCACATCTAGAAAATTCACCTATAGAAAATCAGGGAATCTTTCTTCCATTTGTACTGTGAGGTAGACATCAGTGATGACAACGGGCATAACTTTGTTGACCATATGATACCTTGCTCTATGCCTCACTTGGTATTTATCATCAGATGATTAACACACAAAATCATTTCTGGTTACAACTCTCAAGCAGTCTCTGAGGAAAAGGAGAGGGCAACAGTCACACAAATGATATAGGTATAAAAGAATATAAGCCCTCGGGGTGGCTAGGTGGCGCAGTAAGAGCGCTGGCCCTGGAGTTGGGACGACCTGGGATCAGTTCCGGCCTCAGAAAATTAGCATCCACACATAAACAATGACTGGCCATGTAACCTGGAACAAGTTACTTAAGCCCAACTGCTTTAAAAAAAAAAAAGAATATAAGCCCTCACTTAGTCTACTGTTTACTGGTTACAAAAAAGCATTCGACTCAGTAGAGCAAAATGCAGCCTTAAAACTTCTCTACCAAGGTGTCACCCATGCACATGGCAAGATCATATCAGCTAACATCTGATCTTAATTTTTTTCTACAGTCAAATCCTCTTAATTAGCACACCCTGCTAGAAACAGAAGTGTGCCAGTTAAGCTCTCATCCTGATTATCAGAGACTGATGGGAATTGGACTGGTAGAAAGAGATATTCACTATTCATGAATCTCTTTTAAAATAGGCAATTTAGAAAACACTTAAAAAACTTTAGAAAGGGAAGATCATCTTATTCAGCAACTCCAGTGGTTTTCATTAAAAAGCTAACGTTTATCTTGTTACAATAATTATCTTATTGGAGTAGGTCATAATATTTTCCTATTCCTTCATTGAGACACTGCAATATGAAAATCATCACAATAAACTAAATACTAACTTATTAATGAAAATCACTATACAGCAGAAAGGGAATGAAGCATGGAATGAATAAGCAGCAAGTTTATGTTCCCAAAAGCCATTCACACCTGTTAACTGCTATGTGTACTCTCGTGGATACACCAGATTTATCTTCTTAACTCGTGCTATTCTAGTCATTACTAAATAGTATTCTCAGAATTTACTTACTGCTCTGACTGGCTGGCCAATGATCAAAATAGCAAAAATGGAATGCAAACGTACTTTCTTCCCCAAATCACTGGTCAAAATAAGTGCATTATAAGGAGTTAAGCTGCTCTTCAACTTCAGCTTTCATTTATATGATCACAAAGGTATAGCACTTTTGTTGTTGTTAAATAGCTTAGTTATCTTTCAACATGTTGCAGAAAGTCCATAACACTTGTTTACTATAAACGTGACATGTTTAAATGCCAACAAAGATTGTTTTTTCTCTATTTGCTTTCTATTCATAACATCTTGCATACACATCCCCTTCATTCTCCTGATACAGCCACCACCCTACTGTAGACCCTCATTAGCTCATGCCTGGAATATTACGATAGGCTGTTGATCTCCCTACCTCAAGTCTCTCCCTCTCCCCATTCTATTCCACACTCCACTTTGCTGTCAAATTAATCTTCCTAACATGCAGGTCTGATCATGTCACTCCCAATCTTGCACCATTTAATAAATCATTGGCTTCCCGTTGCCTTTAAGATCAAATATAAAATGCTCTGTTTGGCTTTAAAGTCCTTCATACCCTAACCCCCTTCTACCTTTCTATCTATCTTACTATTCTTTGTTCCACACCACCCTTCCCATTTATTCTATGACCCAATGACACTGGCCTCCCTGCTGTTCCCTGTTTCATCTCCCAACTCCAGGCATTTTCACGGACTGTCCCTCATACCTGGAATTCTCTCCCTCTTCATCTCAAAATCATGACTCCTTCATATAGCTTGTTTGTATATAGTTGTTTACATGTTGTTTCCCTCATTAAAAGCAGAGACTGTTTTTGCCTTTTTTTTTTTTGGTGTCCCCAGTGCACAGATCCTATGCACATAGTAGGCACTTAATCCTTCTTGACTTGATACTTGGTTCACTGAGAATAAGGACCTAAAAAACAAACACATGAACACACACACACACACACACACATATCCTCACACAGTGCACTATTTTCTCATGAATAAGACATGAACTTTTTAATCAGTTCACTGATTAATCCACTTCTAGACCATTCACCAAGAGTACACACAGTTCCTTCAACTCTATAGCATACTTCAATCTAATGAATTAAGTCCTTGAATCAGAACAGTGGGCGTCTTACAGTTTCCCTGATACTGTTTGCATTTGGTTCCATAAAATGCCTTCAGTTCCCCAACTACCATACTTCAAAGATGAAACCCTAATGTGATTTCAAACACTACAATCCCTAGGATTTGGGGGAGCTTCTTCCCCAAGGATGTCTTCATTTACTAAAGAAAATTTGGGGGATCATTCTTTTTTTCTAATCTGCTCTTAGGCAAACCTACCTAGATAACTGGTGGCTCAGTGGATACAACACTGGGCCAAGAGTCAGAAAACATGAATTCAAATCTGGCCTCAGACACTTATTAAGCTGCTTGACTCTGGGAAATTCACTTAATTTCTGTCTGCCTCAGATGCCATTGTAAAATAGGGACAATAACAGCCCCTACCTCCCAGTGTTGCTGTGAGGATCAAATGTGATAATGTTTGTACATGGATTATCACGGTGTCTGACTCTTGGTGACCCCTTTTGGGGTTTTCTTGGCAAAGATACTGAAGTGGTTTGTCATTTCCTTCTCTAGCTCACTTTACAAATGAGAAAACTGAGGAAAAGAAGGTTAAGAGACTTGCCTAGCTTCCCAAAGCTACTAAGTATCTGAGGCCAAATCTGAACTCAGGTCTTCCTGACTCCAGGTCTGCTGCTCTACTCACTGTGCCACCTAGCTACCCATAGTAGGTACCTAATAAATATTTGTTTCATTTCGCCTCCACACTTTAAACAGTTTTTATGGAACTGAAAGTACTTCCAATATCTCATCTCCCTTAAATTCCAGTTGAATTTTAAAAAGACACAAGGGGTGCTGGGCTTTTAATGGGAATAAATCAGCAAGAAGAACAATCTGGTTTATATCAACCTTTGGTCTTTCTGTCTAAAGCAAATCTGAACTTTACTGGGAAATCAGTTGTATATAGGATGTGTCCATGGGCATTACAAGTACCTACCACAGTAATGTAAACAGAGAAGGTGCCAAATGATATTTGCTGATTCAACTTGACTTTACTGTAAGAATACTTTCTGTGTAAAAATACATATTTTAAAGGGTTTACAAAATATATAGCTGGATTTAACCAACATGTAGCTGTTAGCATCTGAGCTATTTATGGGAATATTCACTGCTATGTCCTGAGAACAGCTCCTGAGCGCTTTACAGACTGCCCCCTGATGCTCATGAAGCCAGGATTCCTCTCAGGCAGTTGTTACCAGCTACCACTCTTTAGTTTATACAACCTAGATTCTTTAAAGGTGTTTCTTAACCTGGTATCTGTGATCTTGGAGTTTTTCTTTTTTTTTATTTTGATAACTATATTTCAAATAATTTATAATCCTAGATATACTATTTTGTCCTTTAAAAAGCATTATTCTGAGAAGAGGTCATAGGCTTCATCAAATTGCCAAAGGGATTCATGGTACGTATACAAAAAAAGTTTAATATCCCTCTTCTAGGGAACTATTCAAGTTTCCTTAACACCACCTCCAAAATTCTTAGGATCATAAATCTAGGGCTGGAAGAGACCTTATAGGTCATCTAATCCAATTCTCAGTATGTGAATGACAAAACTGAAGCCCAGGAAAATTCAGTGACTGACCCACACAATTAATATTTGGCAGAAACAATAGTCACACTCAGGTCCTGTAACTCCAAATTCAGTATTCAAAGTTCTGAATCCTTTCCAATGTTCTCTTCTCTCTCGAGTTAGTTTGGCTCAGGCACATTCGCCTAGTCCATGATTGGAGATTCAGGAATGCCAATCACTACAAATAAGATAGTATCTACAGGCTCTCAATGGATCAGATTGGGCAAATTTTTCAGTCAAATGTGAGTACTCAGCCTTAAAGAAGTTAGAACTGAAATTTGCCAGTGGAATGTAATGGGCACTCAAGAAATAACTGTGGATTGGATGAAAAGTAAATCACTCATTTCTTATAAAATACTGGTACTGTTGGCTAACTAAAATACCTTTCCTTTGGCTTAGAAAGAAAGCATTTTGTAAAACTTATAATACAATGTAATTTGGAGGGCTAGTTTTTGTTGTTATTTGAGGCAGATAATTTACTAAAAGGATCAATTTCTCTAATACCATAGGTAGAACCAAACATTTTAAATTATCTTTATGTCAAGTTTTTGCTCCATCAACTATTCTTAGCTTTATTTCTGTTCCCTAGACCTGAAAGTGTGGTATGCATCACAGGAAAATATTTTTAAAAAATAACAGCTAGCATTTCTAAAGAACTTTTAATGTTTGCAGAGTACTTTACATTTGTTATATTTCATTTGATCCTGATGACAATGCTATTAAATTGGTACTATTGTTATCACCATTTTAGATAGAAAGAGGCAGCTAATGGCACGATGGATAGAGCACTGAGGCTGAAACCATACAGACCTGAATTCAAATCTAGATTCTGCTTTGGGACTCTGGGCAAGTCACTGAACCTCAGTTTCCTCAATTGTAAGATGTGGATAATAATAACATCAACCTCAAAGGGTTGTTGAAGAAATCAGAAGAGCTATTCGTAAAAAGCACGTGGCACAATGCCTTACACAGAATATGCTCACTTCCTTCCATCCCTTCCCCTCAGGTGACTTGTCCAGGATTGATGGCTAAATAAGTGTCAGAGGCAGGATTTGAGCTTCAAGACTTCAAGTCCGGTTCTCTATGAACCACATCATTTAGCTGACTCTTCAGACAGTGCCATGCTTTCAGACTCTCTGCCCTTGAATTATTCTCTCTCCAGTTTCAGTGTATGACTCTTAGTGAGCCAGGAAACAGGGAGTAAGAGCCGAGGAACAGGAGATTAAGGTGAGGAGTAAGAAAAATAAGACATAAAAAGGGGATGAATCAGTTTCTTTTTAATTCTACAGACTAGAAGTATAGATCTTTGTTACATGTTTTGTAAACCAGAAGCTAGAAATAACTGACAGTCCAACTTTCTTCCTAGTGGTCAAGGGTCCACTTAAACCTTCCAAGGTGGACACTTTGACCATTTCAAAGTTGTCAAGTGCTCCAGATCTTCAATTTGTTATTACAGCTTTCTAAAGATGTCATGACCAACAGCTCAGTTTCTTCTTACTGTATTGCTAGATTTGGAGGAAATCAACCATCCAGATCTGATGACTGAAAAAGCATAATTGAGGGGTGGAGCTAAGATAGCAGAGTAAAAGCAAGGACTTGACTGAACTTGCCCCCAAACCCTTCCAAATACCTGTAAAAATGACTCTAAACAAATTCTAGAGCTGCAGAATCCACAAAACAATAGAGTGAAACACATCTCCAGCCCAACAGCCTGGAAGACCCACAGGAAGGTTATATCACAATGGGCTGGGTGTGGAATGTGGGCTGTGTTGGGCATAATGAGGCAGGAACAGGCCTTAGGGGACTAAATTGCTGGCAGCTGTTACTATTTCCAGATTTCTCAACCCACAAACTCCAAGAACAGCATGGAAAGTCAGTGGGATTCTGTGGGACCTGGGTGGAGGAGCATGCAGTCTAGTCCATGCCACCCCAGGGTGGCAGAATTGGTGGCAGCAGTGGCTGCTTCCAGTGCTCTGGACCCACAGGCGATGGGGGATCCAGCGACTAATGCAAAACCCCAGAAGCCTGGGACAGTACACCCACCCACACCTCCACCAAAAGCAGAGTCTTGCCTTGACAGGGAGTTAAAAAATCAAGTATTTGGCTGGGAAGATGAAGAAACAGTGTAAAAAAAAATTCAGACTACAGAATCTTATTTTGGTGAAAAAAAAGAAAAAAATACAACCAGAAGAAGACAACAAAGTCAAAGTTCCTACACCAAAAGCCTCCAGGAAAAAACATAGCTGAAATCTACAAATTATCCAAAACTTTATTCCAGAAAATAGTACCAACTTTATTTAGCCCATAAGTCTTTTACAAAAACTTTTATAGAAATTATCTTTTATTTCTTTCTCCTGGCTCTGAGTAAGGAATAAACTGGATAATTAGTTTCAAAACAATCTTGAGTTGATTTTATGAAGGATGGTACAATGCAAATGATAGAGACCTAATTACACAGAAGCCTTGTGAAAAAGAAAAGTGACTTCCCAGCTCCCACTTCATTAGTCTCCAACCCAAGCAAAGTTACAAAGCAAACTCCCCTTTCTTCAGAGGATGTACCTTTCTCCCTCTTTGCAGGGTTTCTGTCCCTCTCTGCTCCCACTCCTCCACCCCCAGGAATTCTAAATAACCTAGGTCTTTCTGGTCATCTGGGTACTTCTAGTAAATTCACTGATAATTAGGTACTGAAGACTTAAAATATTTATTAGAGTGAGTTTGAATTTTAGAATAAAAGTCTTACAACAAAGAAATGAATTATAGGCAATGGTGGGATAAATCATTTTGGATAGAAGAAGTGCTTATTTTCTTTAAATCAGACAACATAACCTCTGAATCATTAGACCAGCACCACCTCCCACAACATTTTAAAGATAATGTCTGAGCTCTTGGCTATAAGATAATCAGACAGGTAGTTAAGTAATTGAGTAACCTGAGCAGCCTGTGTCGTCTTCCTCTAAGATTTTTCTGGAACTTGCAAATAGCTTTAGATATAGAATCTGAACTTATATTGACAGATGTGACCATGTCATCCTGCTCAAAAATATTCTGTGGCTCCCTATTGCCCCCAGGAAAAAATGTAAACTCTTCACTCTAGCATTTAAAGCCTTCCTCAATCTTGCTCTCCCTTCTCAGACATTTCATATTTCTTCCCTTCTGACCCTCTATATGTCATTCAGACTGATCTCATGGTGGCTCCTCAAATTCCTCATTTCATCTTTCCTCTTCCATGACACAGACTATCTCTTATACTTGGAACACTTCCTTTTTCACTTCTGCCTCTTAAGAATGGATTCCTGGCTTTCTTCAGCCCTCAGCTCAGGCTCCACCTCCTATGCCAGACACTGTCTTGATCCCTCAAAATTGTTATTCCTCTCTCTTTTCCTCTGCAAAATACCTCGTGCTCTCTATCTAGATTCTTGTTGCATACCTGCAAAAGAATTTAAGCTTTTTAAGGGCAAGGACTAAATAGTCCCATTTTTGTCTGTGTATGTATCCCCATTGCCTCACACAGGAACTGGCTCAGAGTATGAGTTGAATAAGATGTTTGTTTAACCGAATTAAATGAACTTGGTTGATTTTACCTTCCACTTTGTGGACTTTCCAGTTAACAAAGAGAATGACTAGAAAATGCTGTTTTGAGTTCTATATTACTGTACAACATCACTCTAAACCTGCTTAAGAGATCTGTACCAGGTAACTTTTGGATATTATTAGCTTGTAACTACTAACCAACACCAAATCAAAGTCTCAAGACTTTAGAGCTCGATGGGGACCTTAAACATAATCTAGTATTACATTCCTAAAATATTAAATGAAGGAAATGAGCCCCAAAGTCACTCATTTATATTGCTGTAGAATTTTGCTTACTCTGCACTATTTCTCAACCATGAGATGGATGATGCTCTACCAGAGAAGTCAGATGTTTCCTGTATTTTCAGATTATACTTAATAAAAGCTAAAAAATGTATAATTCAATTCATTAGGTAAATACTGATCTATCATGGCTCAATCTAGGCACTATGATGCATAACTATAAGGACAGAAACCTTCAAATTAGGAAATGTGAAATCTGACTTTGGCATCGGAGGGAAAAATGCATTGGACCTGTAATTTCACTGGTGTAGTGAATGGCTGGACAATACAAACATTTATCAAGTGCTTATCATGAGTCTGGACTTGTAACAGATGGGCTATCAGGGCAGACTAGCACCTTCTCTACCCTGTGTCATGTTGCCTTAGAGGACCTAGGACTGCAGGGCCAATATATGTCAGAAGTGAGATCTGAACCCTGGACTTCCTTACTCTAAGGCACTATATTGTGCTCTCTCCTGAAACCTATGTTCAGAAAATTCCAATACAACATAAATAACCATAACAAATTTACTACATACAATATTAGTCCAGTCTTTTGATACTACCATTTAAGAATGGGGTTTTTTTTCTCTTTTACTTTAGCTTCTATGCCCAGAATTCTGGAGATATTCAAGTATAAGGCAAAAAACCCCTAACTTTTTAATATTTAAAAGAAAAAATTTCACTGAAAAAATTCAATCTAGCACAACAGAAAAAATGCCTTTATTATTATGAACAATAGCATGGAAGGGTTGGGGGAGAAGGCAGGACAGAAAAAAAGAAATTCAACTCCTCTAGATTAGGGTCAGGAGGGGAGAGGAAAAGCTGGAAAAGATAAATCCAAAAAAATTATCTTCTTGGGATCAATGTTACGCATTTAACAATCCTGACAGTCTTGCATTAAGCCAAGATTCTGAAGCTTACAATAAAGAAATATGATTCACAAAAGATTAATTTTTAAAACAGAGATAGTAGCTCCTAAATTTCTATAATTACTATGTTGTGTCCTATGATTCTTAGCTTTCCCTTCCAAAAAAATGTGCTCAGGAAGTCAGTTTAAATTAGCTACCTTCTAAAAATGAAATTAGCACCCTGCCCCACACACAGACCTTCAAATCACTTTACAAACTAATACATAAAAATAATAATAGCTAGCATTTACATAGCACTTTAAGGTTTACAGAACAATTTACATGTTCTCATTTGATCCTCACAACAACTCTGAGGTAGGTGCTATTGTTTTTATAGATTTACAGATGAGGAAACTGAGGCAGCCAGAAGTTAAGTACTTTGTCCAGGGTCACACAGCTCATAAGTATCTGAAGCCAGATTTGAATTGAGGCTTTCCTGACTCCAAGTTCTATGCTCTATCTACTGAGTCACAGAGCTCAAAATACAACACAGAGCAAAAAGAAAAACCTCATCCTCATGGCCACTGGAACACAATCACAGAGAGACTAGTCATGGAAAACAAGGTAAAATGGTTTTTGGAGGCAATGTCACAGAGAAGAGCACTGTATTCAGACGAAGAGAACCATTGTTCAAAAGTCAGCTCTGCTACTCACTGCATTACTTTGGGCAAGACATTTTACCAATCTAGCTTTTGGGTCCCTCAATTATACAATGAAATATTTGAACGGGGCTGACCATAAGAATCCTTATCATCTTAACATGTATCTTCCTGTATTATGAATCAGATCTCCCAATCAATTCTAATCAATTGAATCTTCCAAATCATTTTAGTAAAATAGAGTATGACTGAGACACTGCTGAACATTAGATCATTATGTGAAAGGTAGCAAAGGGTTAAGTTTCCACAGGACTGCAAAAACTGCTGAAAGAAGGCAACTGATAAGAGCAAAGTTAGCAGGCCAGACTGTAGCCTTGAGAGAAGTTAGATTCCCAGTTCCCATTACACTAAAGTAAAGTAAAAAGAAGATGGCAACAGCAGGTGGGTTCCACTGGTTAGAGAGCAGACAACAGCCTCGGGACGCTCAGGCCAAGATGAGGACAGATCTGTGCTAAACTGGTGAGGGCTCACTATTCCAGGACTATCACTGCACTTGCTTAGTGAAGCTCCTGTACTGTGTTTATTATCTAAAACAGCTAGCCTAGAATTAGAACCTCATTAGTAAAATTTATGACAATGTATGATAATGGAAAAGGCATACCCTAAAGACAATGACCCAATCAGTGCCCTGAAGGGACGGTCTGCACCAAACTAATGGCATAAGAGTTGCTGCCTTTTTGTATCCTCCACTCCTCCTTCCAAAAGAAGGGCAGAGTCTACTTCTGGCCAGAGGTGTTCAATTACTCTGGATTTCTCCTTAAAAACTTCTTTTGATATCAGATTCTTGGTATCAATTCTGTTTTGTTTTTCCAAGTTGGCATTTCCAACAATTACGAAATTTCACACTAACTTTATTGGTAAATAAAGCTGGGGGGGGGGGGGCGGAGCCAAGATGGCGGGAGTAGAAACAGCACTTCCAAGGTGCTCTGCTCCAAACAACTTCCAAACAATGTAAAAGGGGACTCTGAACAACTTCTGGAGCCCTAGCACCCACAGAACGACACAGAGAAGCTAACCTCCTGCTGAGGAGAGCCCAGTGGCAAGTACAGCTCTCTGAGAGCAGGCAGCATAGCACACTGGGAACCCACAGCGCAGCACTCCGGGAGCCGAGCCCAGGCCCGAGTGAGCCGCAGTTTTAGCCCTAGGGCAGCTGGGCCAGCAGCCGGCTGGAGGGACCCCAGAACACCAGCAGCTGTGGCGATTCCAGAATTATCAGCACAGATATGCCTAGGACAAAGTGACAAGTTAGTGCCCTATGGAGTCTGGGACCAGTATTTGGGGAACGTGTCGGCTTCCTCCCCCGGGGGTGAAAAGCTGCTGAGGAAATGTGGCACAAAGGCCATTTTATAGCGTCAGTGGCAGCTCCAGCTCCTGGTCTGTGAACTGTAGGGAGATGCAGCAATCAGTCTGGGGGTTAATCGCTCTTGCTTTAACCTGTTTGGATCTGGATTGTGGTCTTGGGGGGAGGTCTGGGGTGGGTATCCAATTTGCCAGAGCGGGTGGAGGCTTTACAGAGGCCACCCAACTGGCGGAAATTATGAAAACCCCACGTTTGGGACTAAAGCTCTCCTGTCTGGTGGCAGAGTCCTACTGTGGCAACAAGCACAAAAATCAAGTAATTAAGTGGCAGTATGCCTAGGCAAAGGAAACAAAATAAACAGAAAAATTCAACATTAGACTCCTATTTTGGGGGCAAAGAGGATCAAAGCATGGAACAGGAGGAGGACTGTGAGGTCAGAACTCCTGCACCAAAAGCCCCAAATGAAAATACAAGCTGGCTACAGGCCATAGAGGACCTTAAGAAGCAGCTAAGAGAAGTGGGGGGGAAATTGGGAAGAGAAATGATAAAGATGCAAGAAAAGTATGAAATGACAGTCAACAGCCTGACTGAGGAAAATAACACCTTAAAAAATAGACTAACTCAAATGGCAAAAGAGGCCCAGAAAGGCAATGAGGAGAAGAATGCCTTAAAAAGCCAAATTTGCTAGATGGAAAAAGAATCTCAAAAGCTCACTGAGGAGAATCATTCCTTCAGAATTAGACTGGAGCAAATGGAAGCTAGTGACTTTATAAGAAATTAAGATACTGTTAAATAGATCCAAACAAATGGAAGAATAGAAGGCAATGTGAAATATCTCATGGGAAAAGCCACTGACCTGGAAAATAGATCCAGGAGAGATAATTTTAAAATTATTGGACTACCTGAAAGTCATGATCAAAGAAAGAACCTAGAAATCATCCTCCAAGAAATTCTCAAGGAAAACTGCCCTGATGTTTTAGATCCTTAGGGGGAAATAGAGATTGAAAAAATCCACTGATCGCCTCCTGAAAAGGATCCCCAAAAGAAAACTCCTAGGAATATTATAGCCAGGTTCCAGAACTCCCAGATCAAGGAGAAAATACTACAAGCAGCCAGGAAGAAACAATTCCAATATTCTGGAAACACAATCAGAATAGCACAGGACCTGGCAGCTTCTACACTGAGGGACTGAAGGGCATGGAATATGATATTCCAGAGGGCAAAAGAGCTGGGATTAAAGCCAAGGGTCACCTACCCAGCAAAACTGAGTATCTTGTTTCAGGGGAAAATATGGTCATTCAGTGGAATAGAGGACTTTCAAGCATTCTTGAGGAAAAAACCAGAGTTGAATAGAAAACTTGACATTCAGACACAAGAAGCAAGAGATGCTTGAGAAGGTAATCAGGGAAAAGAAATCAAAAGGAAATTATCAAAGTTGAACTATTTACATTCCTACATGGAAAAACGATAATTGTGTCTGATGAAACCTTTCTCGTTATAAAAATAATTGAAGAAGGGTATATGGACATATGAATACATATGTGAATGTGTGTATATATGTTTACAGATATACATGGATAGAGGGCACAGGTTGAATTTCGTGGGAAGGGATGATACTTAAAGGGTGAAGTTAAGAGGTGAGAGAGGACAGTGACAAGAGGAGATGGGGAGAGACAGGGTAGGTAAACTAATTCATGTAGAAGAGGCAAGGGGAAGTAGTTGCAGGGGAGGGGAAGAACAGGAAGGCAAAAAGGCAAAACCTTATTCTCATTGAATATGGCTCAGGGAGAGAATCACATACATACTAAATAGGATATCTCACCCTGCAGGAGAGTAGGGGGAAGGGGAATGAAAGGGGGGATGATGGAAAGGGAGGACATTCTAGGGGGAGGGGAGGTTGGAAGTACCCACTTTCGAAGAAGGACAGGATCAAAGTAGGGAATGGACCAGGTCGGGGGTGGGATGGGTGGGAGGGAAATATAAGCAGTCTTTTACAATATATTTACTATGGTAATGTTTTGCATAGCTATACATGTACAACACATACTGAATTGCTTATTTTCCCAGAGGGAGTGGGTGACAAGGGAGGAAGGGAATGGATCTGAAATTCTAAGTCTTAAAATTAAATGTTTCCAATGTATATAAATACTATTATTAATACTATTTTGCATGTAATTGGGAGATAAGATGTTCACGCATTGGGGCTCAGAGATTCACCTTGCCCTAATGGCAAAGTCAAAGGGGGTATGGGAGAAGATATGGGAGAGAGCAGATTGGATGAGGGGATATCTAGTGGGACTGCTATTCTGGGGTGGTGGGTAGGGGAAAAAATGGGGAAAAAATTGTAACTCAAAACCTGGTGGAAATGTATGATGTAAACCATAAGTTAATAAAGCATTTGTTAAAAAAAAAAAGATAAATAAAGTTGACAAATCAGTACATAATAACCAAAAAAAAAGTCTCTGTGAAACAAATGTGGATTACCAGGTGGATAGCAAGCAATTATTCTCTTTCACAATGAATATATTACTAAGATACTGCAAATAAGCATACAAGTAGAAGGGGTAATCCAATAAAGGCAGACTCAGTTAATACAAACCTAGTAAAAAATGTGATTAAAATACCTAAATAAGTTATCATTTTTTAAGAAACATTTCTAACATCTTCTTTTCTCAATTTAACACATAACAGCAGAACCTTGTTAAAATGCTTGTTGAAGGACAAAGATTACAGATCCCTGTTATGGGACTCTCAGGTTACATGCTGTGATGTACTATGTACCACTGTGTACACAGGGGGCATCATTCGACCTGTAACAAAATCAAATTTGTGCAATGCTAAAGTACTTTATAATAAGGTTTTCTCCTATGTCCCCCATACAAATAATATTGTACCAACATGCTATTCCCTACAACAAATTGCCTCAGAGTTTTCCGATGCAAGTGGGGCTGTATCTGTTACCAAGACACTTAGTTTTACGTGTCCTCAATAAAGAAAACATGGTGGTAAAATGCTTAATCGTAAAATGAGGCTTAAGTGCATATACCATGTAAAAGTCTTGCAAACATGCAGCCACTCTCAGCCTTACGAGCCACTGTGATTGATAAATGGATTGTGCTGGAATTCCCTCTTGCATATGGTGAACAAGAAGCTTTAATGATGCTTATGACCCTACCTCACTGATATCCCAGGGAATCTTAAAGCTAACGGGTTGCCACCAGATACAGGTCAGGTGCTACAATTACTTTTCCCAAAACGCTAAGAACTTTCTAACTTTAAGCTCCTTAACTTTGCTAGTGGTATGAAGGCAGGCCATGGATATTAAACTGTCAGGTACTTGTGGATTATCATAAAAAAAAATTCACATCTGGAATAAGGCAGTTAAGTGGGGCAGTGGATAGAGCTCTGGGCCTGAAGTCTAAGAGAGATGAGTTCAAATCTGGACTGAGATACTAGGTGTGTAACCCTGAGCAAGTCACTTAACCTCTACTTGCTTCGGTTTTCTTAAGTACAAAATAGGGATGATAATAGCACCTGTCTTGAAGGGCTTGCTGTAAGCATCAAATGAGATAACATTTGCCAACTGTTTAGCATAGTGCCTGGCACACATACTTATCCCCTTCCTTCCCACCCTACCACACTGCCATCTATGGTGAGGATGCATTACTTCAGAAAGAAAACAATGTGCTCAATACCATTTAATGAACCTTGCAGTTTTTCCCAAGTCAAATTTATCAATAAAACAACTAGTATTTATTAAGTGCTTCTGATGCTACATACTCTAAAAACACAAGAAGACCTGGTTTCTGGCCTCATTCTAATTGAGAAGAGAAGAGAAAAGAAGTGATGTAAACATCAGGACAACAATACAACAGAATTGTACCCAAAGTGTGTAGTGGAGATTATAAATGGAAGGATAGGTCAGCCTGGCCTAGAGTTGTCAAGAAAGGCTATGGAGAAGGGAGGGGGACTTTAGCTTGCCCTTTAAGGATAGGACAGATCTGATAGACAAAGAGGAGAAAGAGGTTTCCAATTGGGGAGAAAATGATGAGCAAAGACAGACATGAAAATAAACATATCAAGACTCATAGCTAACTTCCAGGAATTCATGATAACGGGTAATAAGTCTGGGCAAGTTAATACTACAGATATACAGTAGCACTGCTGGAAGCAGGATGCCACAATTCTAAATTTCTTATAACCCAGACAGGAGTGGACTTAGCTTTACCTTTGTTTACCAACACCCTTTTTTTTCATAGAAAGTGAAAAATTAAAAACATATACAAAATTCCTGGGGAAATTTCTAAGTGAAACAACTGTTAAGCATCTTTAAATGTTAGAGAAGCACAAACTATTCTGATCTACTCATTAAAGTAGATTCCCTAAGGAAAACTTAACACAAACTTTGTTAGCCTAGACTCAGTTACTTATGTACTTGAAAGTAAAATAAAACTGGATTGGTTTTAAAACATTCATAATCCAGATTCTTCACTAAATCAGACTTCCCCCTAACCATGGATATTTGTAATAGGAAACAGAGCCCTCTGTTTTTCACCACCACCAAAATCCTTGATTTTAGAAGGGGCATTTGAGCGTATAGTAAACTATATATAGTAAACCTTTGCAACTACTTAAAATTACTAATGTACTCTCCTTCAAGAGCCAGTCCCAGGAAATAAGACTAAAAAAGGATTCAATTGACAAACCATTTTTAAGACCGTGATATGAATATTAATTTAGTGAAATGGAGTACAACCATGACACTTAAATATCTGGGCATCACAAAAGCTCTCCATTCCCTTAAAGATTCATCAACTGGTATTCTAATTACAATCATATGACAAATCTGTCCAAGGCAGAGAGTTTTCACTGTACTAATGCTTAATTCCTCATCATACTCCAAGTTTTCCCCTATTCCATGATAACAGCATCATATATGTCCTTGTATGCCTACCTTTATTTTAACTTTGTAAACTCTTTGGGATTAGAGTTTAATTTGAAAGGGCTCAAGTTAGGACCCTCTATGCTGACAGTACAGTTCCAAACTTGATATTGTTTTTACCTGATGGGGATTTCTGTAGCCCAAAAGTAGATTTGCTGCTTTAATATCACCATGCACATATTCATTTTCATGTATATATTCCAACACATCCAACTGTGAAATAAAAAGCAGAAAAGATAACTTTATATTGCCCCCTATTTAGGATTCACCTGGACAAACTTAACATTTTTGAAAATAAACTTTTAATACGGTTCCTTTTCCTATAAATACAACAAAAAATTGCCCTATTTGACAACCATCTATCACCTATACTTTGGGGAACCTCGTCTACAGTTCATACCCTTTCAAAGCAGTAGGGACTACCCATCAGCCAATGTTTACTTAAATGTTTTCTTTTTTTGAGGAGGCCATAAAGGAAGGCAATCTACCCCCTTTCTGGGGTCAGCACTATACATGGCTCCTGACTGCCCAGTAGCTGAAAAAAGCGAGGTTTCGTTTTTGTTTTTTAAACATTCTCCTGTTTGAGATGAGGTGGGGTTAGAAACATGACTCAGCAAGGAGGAAGGAGGTAAAGGAGCCAGAGCAATCAGTGAGGGAGTCGCTTGCAGCAGTGCCCTCAGGAGCTCCCTAGCCAAGGCTCTATCTCCAGATCAGGCTACAGGGAGCTAGGAACAAAGCCCTTTGCCCATGTGCATTCATTCTCCCCTTCCCTGCAGAAAGTCACAGAAGGCATTCATCTGTAGCTTCCATTCCTGTCCCACTGTGGGTAGCAGAACCAGGCTCATTCTACTTAAAATGGAAAAAAAAATTGAACCAACGAACAGCAAACAAGATAAGACAAATATGTGGCATAAACAAAATGTGTGCAGGGGTGCTATTAAGATTTCATTGCCTCTTGTTTGGCAAAGTCTGTGTAACTCATTGCCACAACTAATTATTGCTTTCATCCCAAACTCATGGCAATAAAAACTTTATAGAACCCCATACCGTCACATGCGTAATATATAAAATATTATCTTATGCAGTAATTTGCATTGTTATAAACATATGACAAAAGGGAGAGCATTCTAACAGCCATGCAGGCTTGTTCTGACATGCAAAAACAAAGCTGTGAGGAAAAAAATCAGGCTGTAGACCCCATGCCTAATTGAGTTTGTAGTGCCAAACACAGCACACTCTGTCACTTAGAGAGCCCACTGTCATCAATTACACCAAAGTGGCCTCCACGTCAATGACTGACATTTCTAGGGCAGGAAAGATTTCCTTCCCTGATAATTTTGCAAAGACTAAAGATCTGTATTTTGTAACAAGTAAATATCCTGAGTAGCACATGAAATAAGCTGCTCCAACTCACCATCCGAACACCCAACTGCAGGACAGTTGCCCTTTGAAACTTGCTTCGCTGGACAAAGATCTTCTGTAAATCCATTCCCAGTCTTTCCATAACCATGAACCTGTAGCTGTAAGAAAAGACACAAAAGAGAGAGCTGAGAGAGGATATATGAAAATACCTATTCAAACAATTGAAAGACAAATATTTCTGACTTAACAGACAAGAATGGTGGTGAAATTAGGTCACTGGAACTTCATAACACACATACACATGCAAAAACAGTAAATATGAACTCCTGTGTGAGACTGAATTTAAACCATAATATAATGCTACAGTCATTTGTATACATAGATGATGAGTAGGTCAAGCAAGTTCTTTACTTTATTTCTCAGTAGAGACTACGCTAAAACCATCCATTCTCTCTTTTCCTGACCCTCAAAACAAGGACTAACTTTAGTTAAAAATGGCTGATTGGGCTAAAGATGAAATCTGGGGCCATGCAAAATGACTCAGTGACAAGAGGTTGAATCCATTTTACCTTTTTCCATTGTGCTCAGCCAAACCTGAGCCCCAGAACTGAGGAATTCCTAAAAAATCAAGTTGCTTGAGGGCCATCCATCTTTTGACTATAAAGAGATAAAATGAAGAGTCAGCATCATTTCTAAAACCATTCATACTTCACATACACAAATTATCTGACAATGAGCTGGTTATTCTACAGAATTTTCCTCAAAACCATTAAGCTATAGGAAAAAAAACAAATTAAATAAATATAATAATTAGAAACTACTTTTTAAAAAAAGAAAAATTATTTTTTGTTGTTGTTGCCACAGACAAAAAAATACAGTGCCTGGTAGCCAAACTGTTGGTGAAGAACCTTTCTGTACACAGGTAGGAGGGTCCTCAGACAGGAGACACAGTTGGCCACAGGACTATTTGAAGTCCTTCCAGCTTTCCTGGGCGTGCCTGTGCTTCCCTGGTAGGACGTTCAAGAAGCCAGGGTCACCTCATCAAAAAAAAAAAAAAAAAAGAAGCAAGGAGGCAAGAACTTTTGTAAATATATTTTAGTAATACAAAACGTGTGGAAAATATTTAGCATTTAAATGATGAATTCCACACAAACAAAACAATTCATACACATACTTAGCCCCCCAAATACATTTGTATCCTGTAAGTGTACTTCTCCTCTGCTCTTGAAAAAGGCATTTGCATCTTCTTATCCATTAGCTTTCATCCTAGTCAGAAGACAAAAGTAGCAACCACCATTGGCTAGGGGGTGAGTTGCAAGACTGACAAAGAGAAGGAAAAAAGTCCTCTATGGACTATGTGGAGAGCAAAAATATTTGCCTTCCTTCTCTTAAAGAGTAGTGTAGAGAATGTTTTCCTTCCTCATAAGTTCCAAAAGGCAAGCTATTGAACCCTCTGAACTTCAAAGTATAAAAATCAGGTTGAATAATTACTTTACTTGAAAATGAAGGCTACACTCTTAACTAGTTAAGATTCCATTTTTTTTTTCTTTTATGTGAATTCTGTCTGGTCAAACTCCATTAAGTGTCATGATGCCAGGGATCCACCCAGTTTGATTACATTTTTCACTTTTTAAACCAATTTGAGTTTTTTGTCCAATGTACCTGCCCTACTTACCTTACTTTTAACTCATGAGGTAGCACTACTGATGCAAAATCAATTGTAACTGATTTTAAATAATTGGAGGAAGGGGTTATGGATTGTGGGGCCATGGGAATTGATCCTTATTTATAAAACCATCAGGTTTTTTCTGAACATACATCAAGAAACTTTGCTTTGTGCTGATTGTTTATCATATTAACCCATCCATTTAATACCTTTCTGATCCTGCCCCCACTCAAATCTATTGCCATATGCTGCTAGTGAAATTATTTTGGCCTCCCAAAGTCAATCATATCAATTTAGTGTTCATACTCCTACAATTTTGGCTTTATTTAGCCCTGGAAGGGACATTAGAAGTCATCAGGTCTGACTTTAGTATGAGGAAATAAAAAACTTCAGTATCAGGAAATCAATATCAATCAATCAATAAACATTTAAGAAGCACCAACTATGTGCCAAGCACCTTGTTATAGATTTAGAGCAGGAAGGGGCCTCAAATGTCATGTAATCCAACTCTTTCATTTAACAAATTGAAGAAACTGAGCCCCAGGAAGATTAAATAACCCAAATTCACACAGGTAGAAAGTGTCAGAAGTCAAATCTGAACCTAGGTCCCTCTGACTCCAGATGATGAAATTTTTAAAAAAATCACTATCAAGTTTAAGCTTATTGTTTTCATAAACCTCTGAAAACCCTCAGACACCTCCCCTATAGTACTCTGTCCCCTAAGCTCCACTTCCTGGCTTTCTTCAAGATAATTCAAACCCCTCTTTCTGCAATAAGACTCTCAGAGTGTTCTTCCCCCACTCCACCCTCCAGTCAAGACCTTCCCTCCTAGATTACTGTCGATTTACATTGTACTTATCGGGAATGCAGTCAATGACATGTCTCTCCCATTAGAAGGTGGGCCCTTTGGGGGGTCACCAATGTTTCTGCATGACTTTTACATTCCCAGAACCTAATAAAAGCTGGTAGACTGAATGACTGACTTACCTCACCACATATCTCGTTTCTGCTTCTCCTCACTCTCTAAAACTAAACAAAATTCCTTTTGTTTTCCTCTCTACTTTCAGATTTTACATGGGAAGAAGGTACAATCTCCTAATTACAGTGAATTTGAAGTCACAGATCAATTCCTGTGACCCAGACTGCAAGTATCAGATAAATATTAGGGCAAAGCCCAAAGTATATAAAGAGTAAATGCAGGGTCACACAGTTAACACCCTGGAGACAAAATCTGAACCTAGGTTATGCTGAGTCCAAACTCAACAATCCATTATCTGAGAAACATTTCCTACTTTCCTACCTATTCCTCTGCCCTACTTACCAAGACTGTCTTGTGAGACAACTAATAATAAGCTCATCATTCTAATCACTAACATGCATACTATAATTGGACTAGATTCAACAACCTAGTATTTAGCAAAGCAGAGAAAACATCTCTGATTTTAAATATATATATATATATATACATACTTATACATATACATATATATGTATATATGTATTCCATTAAATGTGTCATGGAAAGAACTGAGTGGCCTCCACCTTCTGCCTATGACATATGATATAATACAACAATATTATCCTAGGACAAAATCTCCTCTTGACAAGACTCTTTCCAAAGCACAGACGATATAACCAAATATCAAATACTCACTTGAGCAAGCATTTATGTACAAGTGGCTTACTGGGCTAGGGTTACTTACTACAGTCTTGCTTTGCAGCTCTCTGATAAAATTTCAGTTCTGAAAAAAGTGGACCATTTTCTTGATATTCCTGTAAAGAAACATGGCAAATATTACAGTCTCTAAATTTTCGAAATTAAAGAATGATTAATGTGATGAAGAGAAAAATAATTCCCCAAATGGGATTTAATATTTCAACTGTTCAGAAATTCCCATTATATACTGCAGTACTTGAACTGGTAATGCATTTTCCATAAAACACTGACCCCCCAGATACATTTTCACTACAAATCTCTAAACATCAAATTAACCAGAAGGCTATTGGAAGAATCTTGCTTCAAATTCGGATATACTGTGGTTACTATTCTACTATTCTTTTATAGACAAACTTAAAACCATACTCTTTTTGTAGTAGGCATTTAGAAAAATATTATCTGACAATTAAGATAATGAGTACAATGCAGTGAATGACAAAATATAGTCAATAACAAGTAATTCAAAAGATATCCAGGATTCTCTACAAAATAAGTTTATTGAAAGTAAGCAATTATAAGACTTAAGATGCCAAAATGCTATTCTTTGTGAAAAAGAACTATGGAAAAATGTGTTTAAAATAATAAGTTAAATGCAATCCTTACCACTTTTATAACATGAAGGGCATCTTCATCTCGTATTGGTTTATTAACACATGGAGAAGCTACAAATCACAATGAAAAAGTTATTAAAATAGGAATAAACATAATAAAAATATAGAATAAGCAACAGAATTAACCACTCAGGGTTGCTGTTCTTCTCTTTGCTGTTCAGTCATTTTTTAGTCATGTCTGACTCTTCAGGACCCTATTTGGGGTCTTCTTGACAAAGATACTGGCCATTTCCTTCTCCAGTTCATTTTTACAGATGAGGAAACTGAGACAGGCAAAGAGGGTTAAGTGACTTGGCCCAGGTCACACAACTACTAAGTGTCTAAAGTCGCATTTGAACACAGAAGATGAATCTTCCCAATTCTAGGCCTGGAACTCTACTCATTGTACCACCTAGCGGCCCTATACCTTCTCTAGTTATCATATTAAATCCACTAAATAACTTACTCTAAAACCTTTTTCAGATTCTGCTAATGGAAACTGCGGTAATTCAGATGTGGCATGTATGATTATTTCTGATGAAAAATTTTCGAACTCTTTCTTCTGTACATTTCTGAGGTCCGGCTTCAAATCGGTGGTGTTCTCAAAGCAAAGGATTAAGGCTAACAAAATAAAATATTCCTTCAATGTTCCATTCCACCAATTCAATTCTCATGACTGCACAGAATCACAGAATTAGAAAGGACCTTAGACACCATCTTGCCTAATCTACCCCTAGAAAAGAATCCTCTCTATAATGCAACTAAGTAGTGTTCCTCTAATGTTTGGAATAGCTCTACTAACAAGTTTTTCCTTCTATCAGATCTAAATGTCTCTTTGCAACACCTAATCGATGCTCCTTAAGGGTAACCCTGAGGCCAAGGAGAACAAGTCTAACAACCTCCACTTATTCAAAAGGTAAAAGCATTGTATGTTTTGCTATTGGGCATATATTTTTCCAATATAATTGAAATACTGAAATGTTGTTTTTTTTTTCAAAAATTACTATATTTTACTAATGCCAAACTTATGTTTTATTCATATTATAAAATAAAGGAATAAAAATATATTTCTTAAAAAATATCCTATGTCTCAAACTTTACATACGTTAAAACTGTAGTTCTCCCCATATTAACCCAAATTAGAGGGGGTATTGTGTTTTGAAAATAACTCTTACTGTCACGTTTCTACAGTGTGAGAGATTAGAATCTAAGCACATGACTAACTTTTAAGGAAAAATAAAACTTTGGATTACTATGAAATACGATTATAGGCATCTCATCATTCCCTTTCTCTCGTGTTCTGTCTTTTAATATCTATGGGCTCCTATGCTGCCTGTGAACCTGCCCATTCTCCAACATCCTTAAAAAAACAAAAACAAAAACCCTTCCTTTGACCCTCCTGACTTCTTAAACTACAATTTTACTGTTAACAATCAAACTCTAAAAAGAATCACCTATACTTGCTGCCTCAAATCCTTACTCCCCCCAACTCTGCTCTATCCTTTGGCATCTGGCTTTCAACCTGACCACTTGACCTTTGTCCTCTCCACGGTTCCAAATGGTCTCTTAACTGAAAAGTCCACTGTTCTTTTCTAAATCCCCATTCTACTTGACCTTTGAAGTTCTTGACGCTAATAATCATCCCTTCTTCCTAGACACTCTTTATTCCTCTTGACCTCCATAACACTGTTTGCTGTTGCTTCTTCTGCCTCTCTGATTATTCCTTATTGTGCTACTTCTCACTGAGTGTGGGTTCCATCCCTCGCTCTCTCTATTCACTCTCCCTTAGTGACCTCAGCAGCTCTCTTGGGTTCAATTATCATCTCTGCTGATGAATCTCAGACTTATATATCCAGTCCTAATTTCCCTTATAAATCATAATCCAATAGTACCAATTACTTGCTGAACATTTCCAAGCAAGTTATATACCATATACATCTCAAAACTCCAACTGGGTAAAACAGAATTTGTTATATTTCCTCAGGGTCCATATCTCTTCTAAACTTTCCTATTTTTATTGACAGAACCACCATTTTTCCAGTTCAGCATGGAGATCATAAATGATTCTGCCTAACCCTTGCACAGTCAATCAGCCTTCAGGCAATTAGGTGATATGATGGACAGAGTGCTGGGCCTAAGTGAAGAAAACCTGATTCCAAATCTGGCCTCAGACACTTACTAGCTATGTGACGCTGGGCAAATCATTTAACCTCTGTTTGTCTCAGTTTCCACAGCTGTGAAATGAGGATAATAATAGGACCTGTCTCACAGGGCTATTATGAGGTTCCAATGAGATAATATTTGTAAAATTCTTCACACAGTACCTGGCATACAGTGGGTGCTAAATAAATGCACGTTCCCTTCCCCTCCCCACTTTTCCCAGTTCTTTCACTTCTATCTCCACTGCATCTCTTAAATCTATCTCCACTCTAACTCACCCAGTCTCAACCCTAGTTCAGGTCTTTCTCACCTGTTATAAGAGCTTCCTGAGGTTCCACCTCACCCCTGCCCCAATCCATTTTTTACATAGCTGTCAAACTTACATTCCTAAAACACAAATCTTAGCATGTTATTCCATTCAAAAATCTTCAACTGTTTCCTATTGCCTCTAGGATAAATCCACTGTCCAATCCTCTAAGATTTAAATTCTTAATGACTTCCACCTTTCCAGTCCCCTTTCCACACAAGGTGATACTCCAATGAACTTGGCCTGCTAACTACTCCCTATATATATCGGTCCATCTCTGTCCCCCACACCTCTGCCCAGGAAGTTCCTCTTGTCTGACGCCCTCCTGCCTCATCTCTGTCTCACAGAACCAACAGCTTCCTTCAAAGCACACCTCCGATGCCACCTCCTTCATGAGGTTTGGAGTAATCATTCTTCTATGAGAAAGAGAGATGTTTTTCTGATCAAGGCTAACAGGTCCAGATTTTATGTCCCTCACTGCCCCCCACTAAACTGCCAGTTATTAATGACATTCTCATTGATTCCCCATATCCAACCAATCACCAAGTCCTATCACTATTTCCATGATAGTATCCCTTGTATCTGTCTCTTCCCTTCTATTTCCATTATCCAACTTAAGACTTCTGTAATCAAACATCTGGATTATTTGCCAGAGCCTCCTTCATCTTCCTCTGCCAATTATTTCAACTTCCAATCCATTCTGAACAGTACAGTCATATTATTCTTGCTAAAACACATTTCAACCATGTCACTTTACTCAAAAGCCTTTAAAGGACTTTTCATTTCTCACTCTGGCATTCAAGGCTTTCCACAGTCTGACCCCAACTTACATTTCCAACACTATTTCTCTGGCACATCATCAATCTTTTTTGGTTTTTGTTTTTGTTTTGCTTTTTGGAGGGCAATTGGGGTTTAGTGACTTGCCCAAGGTCACAAGGCTAGTAAGTGTCTGAGGCCAGATTTGAACTCAGGTCCTCCTGACTCAAGGGCTAGTGCTCTATTCACTGAGCCACCTAGCCACCCTCACCCTTTTTTGCTTTTTTTTGGAGGGAAATTGGGGTTAAGTGACATGCCCAAGGTCACAGGCTAGTTTTTGTGTTAAGTGTTTGAGGCTGGATTTGAACTCAAGTCCTCCTGACTCCAGGGCCAGTGCTTTCCACACCTAGCCACCCCTAAATATTTATTAAGTATTTACTATATGTCCAGTTCTGTGCTAAAGTAGCCTGCTCTCAAAGTATTTACATTCTAATTAAGAAGACAACAATTAAAACTGTAAGCATACAAAAGATACTTACAAAGTAAATAAAGTAACCTTACAGATGATGGCATTATGGGGAAGTGGGGAAGAAAGACAGGACCAGGAAACAGAAAGGGGGTCTTAAGCTTAGTTTTAAGAGAAGCCAGGGATTCTAAGAGGTGGAAGAGTCTTCTAGGTATAGCACACAGCTGGTGCAAAGACACATTGATAATGTTGTTTGTGAGGAACCTGGCAAGTAGGTCAGCTTTATGGCTGAAATTTCTAGTGTATCAAGAAGAGCAATGTAAAGTACAAGAACATTAAAAAGGTAGGAAGGAGACAGACTTTGAAGAGCTTTAAATGTCAAACTGAGTAGTTTGTATTTGATGCTACAAGAAATGTTACTGGAATTGACTGAGTGGGCAGAGGTTAGGTGAGATGGTCAGATCTGCACATACGTGTGCATGCATGTATGCATACAAATATATTGTGTATATGCATATATATATGTATGTATACATAAAAATATATTGTGTATATGTGTATGTACATATGGAAAGCTAGGTGACAGAGCAGATGAACACCAGACCTGGAGTCAGGAAGATCAAATCAGGCCTCAGATGCTTACTAGCGGTGGGACCTGGGCAAGTCACTTAACCCTCTTTGCCTCAGTTTCCTCATCTGTAAAATGAGCTGGAGAAGGAAATGGCAAACCACTATGAAGAGGTTACCCATAAAGAGCATTAAGGTTGCTCTGGAGACCCCAATATACCAGCACGCCGGGTCCTGCCAAATGAATTCGAATCAAGCCTTCTCTCATCCAGAGAAGAGTAAAATTTATTAAAAGCTGGCTTGTATTGGGCATAGAGTAAGCCTGTGCTAGGTCATTCTGTGGCGCTCTCACTCACATGGCGCTCTCACAAACATGAAGACAGGATGGGGTCTTATATACAGAAGGTTGTGAGAGGAATCTAGGGGTGGTCTAGGGGAGGAATTTGGGGAGGGTCTTCAGGAGGAGTTAATGAGGTCAATGAGTGATTAAGGGTGGGAGGCCACCTGGAGACCATAAATAATAGTGGGCTAGGCCTTTTCAAGGGTGGATCGACACTTTGATAAGGCTCAAGTGTGGGAAGTCTAGTAACAGAGGATTTGGGCTCAGCCACAATGTAAGGCTTTTATGGCCTCATGCAAATGCTTCATCAAATGAGACAATTTAATCAAGGGAGGTTCCCAGAGCCTGTACCTCAAGGACTCAAGGAGAGCTCAAGGGGGCTCCCAGAGCCCATACCTCATCAACTCCAGTATCATTGCCAAGAAAACCCCAAATGGGGTCACCAAGAGTCAGACAAGACTGAAACAGCTTAACAACAACAAATATATGTATATGTGTATGTGTATGTGTATATACATACATATACATGTAATCTACATAAAGCTAATAATTAAACCAATGGAAGCTGATGAAATTACTTGGTAAAAGAGAGAATATAAAGGGAAAGGGGAGAAGTCCTGGGGATAAAGTCAAAATTAGTGGGTATGGTATGAATGAAGACCTACCAAAAAAGACCGAGAAGTAATCAAACAAGTAGGGGAAGAACCAACAGAAAAACCTCTGAAAGATCAAGTATTACAGAGGAGAAGATGGTGTCAAAAAGACAAGAGAGGTCAAAAAGGAAAAAACAGAGAAAAGGTCATTGCTGGAGAGGGCAATTTCAGCTGAATGATGAAATCAGAAGCCAGACTAAAAATGGTAACAGAAAAAGGCAGAGAGGGGAAGAAATGGAAGCACAGAATACAGTCTGCTTTTTCAACAAGTCTAAAGGTCTTGAAGCATTGACAATAGCTAATGGGTACAATAGGATCTGGCAACGTTGGTTTTGTTTTGTTTTGTTTTTTATTTAAAACAAAGTGGGACATGATTTGGGCCTTGAATAATGCTTAAGCTTTAGAAAAGATGGAAAAGAAAAGCTGACATGAGGAGAATAAACAAATGGGAATTTTTAGAGACATAGGTGGTAGTTGAAGGCAGCAATGAAGGAGCCAGTAGATAGGGAGAGATTGAAGATTAGAGAGGTAGAAGGGATAACAGTGGTGAATATCTACAGAAGGCAGGAGGAGATGGGATCAAGGGTACATACAGAGGTAAGTGACTTGTCAAGGAAAGAGGTTCCTTATTCAACAGAGACTGGAGTAAAATTCTTCTCTGAATCAGCAAGTAGGCCTGGTTTCATGCCCCTCCCAGGATAAATTCATCACTTCTAATCTCCTCATCTTGCTGTTACCTCAAGCCATGATACCACCTCCCTCAGCCTATTCTTTCCCAGGATTAGAAGGCTGGAGGATAGAGTCTTCAACGCCTCCCAAAACTTTCCTTTATAGAAGGCTATATTGGGACTTCAGTTCAGTTCACTCTGTATCTGCAGTTCTGTCTGGAACAAGATGCCCCTGGAGTGTCCTTCTACCCCCTTCTCCAGCTTCCTTTTGTGTGCTGTCTTCCCCCTTAGACTGTAAGCTCCTTGAGCATAAGAAGTGTCTTTCTTTTCCTTATTTGTATCTCCAATGCTTAGCATAGTGCCTGGCAGAGTAGATGCTTAATAAATGTATATTTATTGTCAGGAATAATATCTGAAATGATAAAAGGAAGCTCATGAAAAAAATGGCCTTGACTTTTTTTGGTAAAAGATGAGGCAAGGTCTTCAGATGAGAAGAGGAGAGGAGGAATGCTGTAAGACTTTAGGAGAAAAGAGAAGGTTTGGAAGACAATGTGGTAAGTAGGATAAAGAGGCAAATAGGGATGAATAAAAAGATTGCTTTGCTGTAGTGAGGAGCTAGGAGAGATTAGATGATATAAAATTGTAGTGGATGCAGTCAGCAGAGCTCCATGACTTCCCCCAGCTCTGTTAAAGAGCACATAAGCAAGAGTGAAGGAAACAGATGCTCTCACCCACTGCACTAGATCATGGAAAAGACATTGTGGTGTAATGAATAAAGAACCAGCCATGGAACAAAGACCTGGGTTCGAGTCCCACTTCTAACACAATGCTTGTATAACTCTCAACTTAACCTCTCTGTGCTCTGGGCAGCCCTGAGACTATAAAGTTTGAGGCAAGGTGCCAATCTGTATTACAGAGAATGTTCCATATCAGAAGGTCTTTATCCCAATGAAATCATCCTTATTCCTAACTGGACGGAACAGCTGAAGGACTGGGACCCTGTCTTAAAATTCTTTGTTTCTCCCATGCCTGGCAATTTGAAATTTTTTATTATATGTGATGATAATAATAATGATTTAATAATGTAATCACAGCTATGCTATTATCAACAGCACCACTTCACAGATATTGTAGCCGTGAAATTGTAAAAGCAATTGTAGCTCAGAGACTTTAAGTAACAAGCTCAAGGCAACACAGCTAATAAAATGGCAGGGCCAGTATTTGAAAGCAAGTCTCCTAATTCTTAACCCCTGCTGAATAGTCAATGTTTCCAAAGGTGTCAATACATTAAAACAGTTTAAAATAAGGATGTCTATCAAGCAAAATCTTTTTTTTTTTTAATACAAAAAATAAATCTTTCCATTACTTTCTCCAAATACTCCACAATACAACAGTAACACTGGGGGTAGTCCTAGTAGTCTAAACCATGATTTCTCTTCTTCCACATTAAATATCCTAACTGGTAACAATTGCTACCTAGATATTCACTTCTGTTTTTTCAAAAGTATTCCACAGATTTCTTCTTAAGCACCTCAAACTTGGTGCCAGGGAGCTTAGCATAACAGATAAGTATCCAAACATAAGAAGGTTTCATCAGGATAGGCAACCTTGATTCTTGAACTTAAACACCTTGAATCTTTCTCTTGGTCTATTAAAATCTCGCCATGTGGGACTATTTCACTAGCAAAACTGTGATACTTCTACCTTAAACAGAAAAGGATTCTGCCTGAATACTTTCAAACAAATAAACAAATAAAAAACTTTCTTGAGGACCCAAGGATATACAAATACCCAGTATGACCTATGTAAGTAAGGTGAATTTTAGTGTGTGTAAAGTGGATTTTTGTTATTATTTCCCAGGATCCATGGCCATAGCAATCTCTTGTTCTCAGGTGTTAGATATGAATTCCCACAGCTATGGTTCAAAACATCTCCACCATGCTTGCCTATCTTTATATAACCTTGCAACAATATGAACATTTATGCTTAAAGTCATAAACATGTAGTGTGTGCGCTGTGCTGAGTTGACATGATAATGCTAAAACTTAATGTAACCTTATGAAGTCACCCCTTCGTAATATGCCTTCTTTGTCTCTTGCCCCTATGAAACAGGCAGTCACTGGCCAGTGAATGGGGAACCTTAGGGTGCACAAATGTTGTGCATGCCTTGATCGGCCCCTATCAAGGCTTGGGGGTATCTGTATGTGCCTCAACTGGCCCCCACTGAGGCTTGAGGGGATTTAGGGGATGCACTAGTTGTGATTGTTTCAACTGACCCCATCGAGATGTAGGGGTAGTTGCCCCCTCTTCTCGCCCGGCCCCTGCAAGAAGGGTGATTAGGAAATGCTGTAGGAGTTTGTCCTCCCATTATCAGCAACCTTCTTCTGAGGAAACTAGATTAGAATAAAGATTATTAACCCCTTCTTAGTGTCTTTCCTGTCTGACCAGATCAAGAGTGAACCTGTGTTAGGAGCCATCCTGTGTGCTGTTTTTATTTGTCTTACAAGGGAAAATAAACCTTATGCTTTAAGGAATACACCTGCTTTCAAAATTAGCCGTATTTTGCTATAAATCATGCAAAGGCAGAGTAATTAATTCATTTTGCTTTACCTGGCGAGGCAGACACAATCCACAAGTAAAGTAAGTACTTTTTACTACAGACATACCTCACTATGAGCAAATTTTTGATAGGGATAAAAAGAGTTTTCCAAAATGATAAATTAGGAAGTGATTCCTTTACAAAAGGATGCAGCACAGCAATTCCTTTGCATAGTAAACTTCAACATTTGAATTAAAACCACTCATTTGATAAACATTTGAGAAATGCAAATTTTTTATAAACACACCTGTTATATACAGTAAGGCACACCTGCATGCCAAATGCCAAAAGTGGGAAACACACTATTTTTTGCTTTAAAATGATCTTAAAATAGATCTTTTTTTTTGTACACAAACTAGAAAAATTCCAATGATTTAAAATACCTATCTACGACAGACTTCCCAATGTCTAAAAATGGATTAGATATATAGACCCTGTAATAATGATAGAATGTTATTCTATCTCATACTTACATCGTCTTTCTAAGGGCTGATGAGCTTATAGTTAATAAAAGTATTACATCTTACTTATGGATGCATGCCTTCATCATCCAAGGAAAACTGAAGTTCCTAGAGGGCAGAACCATCTTTTGCCTTTCTTTGTATTCCCAGCACTGAATACAGTGCCTGGCAAATAGCAAACACTTAACAAATGCTTGTTTACTGACAAGGTTGAATATCTGAGGGTGCTCTATGCAGTCCTGTGAAGTACACAAAAGACAAAAGGTGCTCCAAGTACCGACGATACTATCTTGTACAAGGCAAAGGAGACATCGAAGAAAAAACAAGTGATGGAAAATCCCAGTAACTTTCTTCTGCTAGCTATATCCCCTGAAGAGATATAAGGGAAAATCATCTGACTAGGGATCAGAAAACCCAGCCTCTAGGCCTCATTTTGTTACTTATAAAATTGGGGAAAGTACTTAGACACTCTCAGTCTAGTTCTCTTATCTGCAAAATAGGAATAGTGTAGTAATGCCATGTCCTGCCGGTCTCAGAGGTTTATTTTAAGGCTTAAACATAACCGTACTTTGCAAATTTTAAAGTGCTATATAAATCTTAGGTGGTGGTGGTGGTAGTAGTAATAGTAGGAGTAGGAGTAGTAGTGTAGTAGATGTTTGTCAAAAGCCATATATGTAACTCTGGTACTCCATATTATCCTACTGCCCACCTAAAACAGTAGCATAGTTGAATTACCAGCTACAGTAACCTAGATGCATCTTCATGAGGCCCTGTCTGTTTTACTGGTAGTACCAACACAAATGAGAAAGGTAAACATTAGTCATTTCACTTGATCTTATGTTTAATTATTTAATTGACTGTGTTTCTTGTTTTGTATGATGGCTACAGAAATATATTGGAGATAAGGATAGGTTCTGGGCCTGTGATTTGATTATTATCAAAAATTCCCATATGAAGAGACTTCTTTTACTAATTCAGACTGACCCTGCTTCTGCAACTTAAAGTCCTGAGAGTTTCCTGGGTCACCAGCAGGTTAAGTGACTGAACTATAATCACTCAACCAGTATGCATCAGAAGTGGGAATTAGACCCAGGTATTTTGGGTTCCAAGTTCAGCTCTCTCTACCCACTATACTATGCTATGTTTATTACAAGAAGTAAAACCAGTATCTTTGCATAATTTGCATAATGATTAACACTTTTTACAAAGTTATGATTCATTACAAGTCCTCTAAAAATTGTTGCTGTAACTTGCCTGGGAGGGATTCTTTACTGTAAACCACGAATGTAGCTCTTATCACTATAAAACAGGTTAGTTTATCAAACAGCAACTTTTCTATTAGAAGTCAAGATTACTTAAGTGGGGGAGGGAGTAAGTATTTATATAGTACCTGTGATATGCCAGGCACTATACTAAGTGCTTTATAAATAATATCTCATTTGATCCTCACAACAACCCTCGTAGGTAGGTACTATTATGATCCCCATTTTACAGTTGAGGAAACTAAGGCAAGGCTTTGTACCATGAACAGGATCACACAGCTACTAAGTGTATGAGGTCCCATTTGAATGTAGGTCTTCTTGATTCCAGGCCCAACACTCTATCCACTGTGCCATTTAGCTACCCTCTATATGTGTGTATTACTTGGAACGAAATAAAATAATTCTATTTATTCACTTAAACCATAGACTTTAAAGTTAGCATAGAAAAGTAGATAGAAAGCCAGTGTCAGAGTCAGGAATAACTGAGTTCAAGGTTGGCCTCTGACAAATACTGGCAGTCTGACCCTGGGTGAATCATGTAATCTCTCACTTTAACACCCTAAAACTATAAATTTCCGAGACAGTGCTAACCTGAATTATTCTAAAAAAAACTCCTTACAAAGAAATTTCCTATACAAGTGAAACCATAGGTGTTCAGTACCTATTTAATATGGAATATGTTTTCCTTATGCTGCAAACACCTGTTTACATGACTTGGTATTGAATTCATAAGATTTTGAATTAATTTATCATGAAGCCATACTTTATCCCTCGAGGATTTAGCTTTTTAGGATGTTTTAAATTATTTTATTATTGTTTTTGATCTAAGCCTATGATTTCCCAAACCCAAGGAAGTTATTTTATGAAAAGCTTGTTTCCTAAAGCAGATGACATATAGTTTGTATATTAGTGTTTTTAAAAGTTATCTCAGACACCAGAGGCTATGTGATTTGTCCAGAGTCAAAATACTAGTATGTAAGGAAGGCAGGACTCAAGTTAATGTCTTTATTATTCCAAGTCTAACCTTTTATCAACTATGTAATGCCATCTCACTTCATAATAATTAGGTCTCATAAACTTTCTGAATTTCTAGCATCTACATAAAACTCTCCACACAGTGTTATACAATAGGTTTTCAATTCTTGATTCTCTAGATCTTTATGACAAAAGTATTTTCTAACTAAACAGTATCAAATACAGCTAATAAAATGTATAACTCCATATACCTTAAAAACCTGAAATGCAGTACCATTCAATCATAAAATAGCTTCCTATTTTATATTAGGTGTCTCTTTAGCATGTTATTGACCTTTTTCCTCTTCTAATTCCTACTAGGTCAAGATGAGTTTAGAGCTAAATGTAATAAATCTAAAAAATATAACTGGTTCAATTTGCAGTGGGCTACTTTGCTGGCATGCCAGTTGTAGAACACTTAGAATTTGTCGGCGGGTCAGCAAAATCATAAGCACTGTATTGTCGTTTTTTTTTAATTGAATATGATCAGTGTTTTCTTATTACATTTGTGAATCATGCAACACCAAGATCTTGGAAGAATAAATATTTTATGTGATCCAATGAACAATGGAGTTATATCTGTTAAGTATAATCAGGCTGCAATATACTACCAATGATAATTTGCTTGTGAAAAGTAGTGTAAGAGACATTATCAAGGGCATATATGACCAGAAAAAGCATTAGAAAACTTAGAAGAAAGCTTTACACACATAGACACATTCTTTCTCTCTTATTCTCTCTCTCTCTCTGGAGGATTTATGGAGCAGGATGGATAAGAGCCACACAGATGAAAAGGGACAGGTTGGTTGAGAGTAGAGGCAGTGCCCACATTCATGAGATCACAGCACCACTGAAGAATTCACATGGTTCACTTGATTTTTCTATCATGATCTCAACTCCCTTTGCACTGACATACCCAATTAAAGAAGACATCATGGTAGAAAGGAAAGAGCACTGGCTCTGGAGTCAAAGGGCCTGGGCTAAAATTCCATATTTGACTCTTATTACCCATATGATGTTGGGCAAGTCATTTAAGCTCCCTGTTCTTAAGTTTCCTCATTTTACAAATGAGGAGGCTGAATTCTCTAATTCCTGGTGTTATTTCCACTTCTAGATCTGTGATCTCATGAAATGTTTGTTTGACTCAAGAGCCTCTCCAAAGCTTAACAATTCTAAATATAATCTTTTATTTCTAAAACTCCTTCATGGGACCTATGATAAGTTCAAACAACTAAGTAGAGATATCTTGAAAGTGATGTGAAAGTTTTCAGAAATCAAGTACAAAATATATTTTCAAAGACAGACAAATGATTGCTTTAGTTTCCTGGCTCCATATCTTGTACCTGAACCAAACCCTCTATATGAGAATATATTCTCCTCTGAGTTTCAACTGTTGTAGAAATAATGAATTTTATGGCTCTTTAAATGACCTACTTTTCTTAAAGCTACCTCTTTAAGTCATCATGCAATAAAAGAGAGTGGGCAAAAGTACTTTCAGCATTCAGGACCAATATCTAGTCCTTTATGTTACTCTCTTTAAAAATGTATCATAGCAATTGAAAAAGACACTCTCTCAGCCCTCCCTACTGCATGGGCTATCACAAGATTCAAGGCAAACAAACATGCCTAATCGAGGTGTTTTTCAACCACAATATGAATCTATGTAACCTCCTTTCTCTTCCTATGAGGAGCTGTGTTGGCAGGCCACCCTTTCACATTTTTTTCACAGAAATATTGTTTGATTCAGGATATAATATTCAATTCATTTTCCACAGTACTTTACACATTTATTATAAATAACAGATGTTCTCATACATTTTGTGACCTAAGTATTATTGAAGAAATAATCACTTAAGTTCATAAGAACTGAAAATGACAGTATTATTAGCACCATCACTAAGATTTCTTAACTAAGTTGTCAATACTATCAATAATATAATACACTATTCTTTGAGAAATGAAGGTGGTAATGGGTATGCCATTCTCCATTATTTCCTCAAGCTATTTAAACATTCAAGGTATATTCTGAGTAGAGTTATGTTTTCATAAATACACAAAGAATAAAGGAATGGAGTCTGATACCATTTACTTGCTACCGACACATTTGCCTAATGATAACTGAGCCCTTCTTCTCCAGTAACTGTGTTTTTCTTGACTTTTCTATCTTCTGTTTTCATCATTTTCTAATCAGGTTAGTGATGTCACCTTTGAGAATTCTCATTAAGTGGTACTCAACAAACCTTAAGAGGAAGGTCTAGTCTTCATCTCTCTCTATTGAATATGCATGTTTCTAATCTCTCCTACCTGAAACAAATTTGTGGGGAGCTATGTCTTTACTACATACTAAGCACACAGCAGAAAAAATAGCCTGCTTCTCCAGGGAATAATTAACAAAGGACACTGTGTTCCATCTTCATGATAAAATACAGATTTCCTATTAAAAGGCAAATTCATCATTTCAAAAAAGTTAAATAGGATGGCACTTAAAAAGTAATTCCAGCTGGTTAAATTTAGGGCACAGAAAAAAAAATTGATTCAAGAATATTCTCTGGGTCTTTCATTTGATTGTGAATTGTATTAACGTTCATTTAACTTTGAGCCCTTGCCTCTCAGTATTCTGTTCTGAGAGAGTCAAACAAGTGGCAGTAGGCCTGCTGGGTTCGGTAATACTGCCTCTCAGATTTAAATAATCTGTTTTACTTGGATTGCAAGTCAAATACAGTCTCATACACATTGACACATTTTCTGAGACTGATTTTGTAAGCAGTGTTGATATTTTCTTGGACTGTTTGGACTCTTCATGTGTCAATTTGGCCTTCTCTCCTTGTTCCCTTGCAGCCCTGGCCTCAAACTTCTTTGAAGGCACTGTCCTGCTTGATGTGAAAAACTCACTGGTGAGACTAATTACCAAGCTCATCTCAAATACCAACGGTTATGTCCAGGAGCCTTAGCAAAAGCTTCTGATTGCCCTGAAACCAAAATTAACAGAAACTTTAATATAGACAGTCCAAGAAACTGTTTTTTGTGCACAGCTGTGTTTTGGTACCTGGAAAGACTAATGTCTGCATGTATTTCCCATCCCTTTAGATCACTCCTTTTCACAAAAAACATCTCTACAAAACAGCTGTAACTCTCCTTGCAGATGTCTCAGTCAACTACCATTCAAGGGAATTGTTTCAGTATAAAAGGAAGTTATCTATTCTTAATATTTTCTCAATCCTTCCTTTTAAATCATGTTCTTTTCCAATGTTTTAGAATATACCGGATTTGGGAGTCAGAAAGACCTGGGTTCTAGTCCTGTCTCAGACACTTACAAGGTTTGTGATCTTGGGCAAATCACTTAACGTCTCTCAGCCAAGAAGGGAAAAACAGCCTCTATCTCACAGGGTTGTCGCAAGGATCATATTCGATATCCTAGGTAAAGCACTCTGCCAACCTTACCATGCTATATTAAATGAGAACTACTAATATTAGCAATATTTTTACAGGATATCTTTCCTCCATTTACAACATCCACAGGCAAGTGTATATACTGTGTCAAGAATAAATGAGAAACAGAACAAACTCTCTTTCCTCTCTCCTCCCACCTTAAGCATTCTTTAAAAAAATCCCTCTCCCCATTTTTATTTCAGTACAATAACTAACTGCATGCTTCAAATTCTTCTTTTCCACTGAAGACCAGTTCAGGGCCACAATCTGCTTTCATTTTCCTTTGAAGGCCTAGCTGTAAACATTCCCTCCTACAACCTGCCCCAGATCTAGCCAGCATCCTCATCTTGATTATTCACTTTATTAACAGCATCTATTGTTTATAATAATATTTACACTGTGTTAAAGTTTGCAAAGCACTTTGCATATGTTATCTCATTTGAGTCTCACAACAACTTTGTAAGACAGATGCTATGATTATCCTATTTTGCAAATTAAGAAACTTAAGTTCAGAGAAGTTAAGTGACTTGCCCAGGGTCACACAGCTAGGAGGTGTTTGAGGTAGGAGTAAAACTCAGGTCTTCCAGACTCCAGGTCCAACTCTCTATCCACCCATCTCCCATCATAACCACCCTACTCATTTGGTTACTGTGATTCTTTCCTCTAGGGACCCAGTTCTCTCTGCCTGTGTACATTTCATAGAGGAACCAAGGATATGTACTTAGTATCACCTACACAGAAGTAGCCCTGAATGGCATCCTATGTTACTCTCACTCCCAATCACTAAAGATATCTCCCAATGTACCAGTTGACTAGGCACTAGGTTTGAGATGCTTACAAATGATGTTTCAGAAAATTGGGGTTGAAGAAGGGGGAAATGGAAAGAAGGCATATTACCTACCCTTCAGAAATATCCACAATAACTAGGCAGAGCAGGTTGGGTTAAGGTCTGCACAGAAGCCAAAGCCAAGAATTTCATTGCCTTTGTTGGCTCATGTCACTACCTTAATTAATGTCACTTTCTCTGGTTTAATATCGGAACAAGTGACAAAAGTGCTTCTGGATGAATTGTGTTTTCCTAGGACTGTATGGCACACTCACCCGCCGCAGTCTGACAGAGGGATGTGCCAGTTTTATTTGGCAGTCACAGTGTGCCAGCTTTAGTTTTAGTAGTTTAATTTGTGGCCGTTATAGGTTTTGAATCCGGCAAAGTATGCACAATGGTCTCATGGAACCTGTTCCATACACAAAGTTTACACAGTGGAAAAGAAAAAGCAATGGCTATAAGGTGATTAGAGAGAGCTTCTCCTGGCCACAGCTGGTCTTGTATGCATTCCTAGAAATTTAAGAGCCTTTGGGGATGTGGGTAAAGTGGTCATAAGGAACAATTCCCTGATTCTTTTTTTTTTTTTTTGCCTGGTTCTGCAGTGAATGTAAGACTATCATGAGGGATATGGATATGGTGCTTAAAACTCAATTTTATGCAAAATCCATTATTCAAGAAGCAAAGTTTATATACATGACAGATATTGGAGGAACTGGTCTTCATGCAACAACTCCTGTTAAAGTCTAGTACACTCAGCCTTGGGTGATATAAAATGCAAAGAATCAGACCATGCTTTGAGCAAAGAGTGATGAACTAGTTTTATTTTGGTATGGTTAAAAGGTTGCTCTGAGTTAGTATTCTGAAGTTCTTTTCATTCAGATTTTCTCCCCTCTTCATCTCCTTTGTGTGATTACTCAGTGAAGACTCATGACTTCATGGGGAGGAGAGCTGATGCTGAGTTCTTCCCAACTTCTATTTGCCCTTTCGAAATTGAGGGTTCTCCACTTCAGCAGGTTGAGGATCTGGCTTCGACTGCACCTGGCTTTGCTAGAGAATAGGAATATTCATCTCGACCGAGGGCCTGCTGCTTGAGCACTGGAGGACCTTGCAGGAGAGCATCTCTGCTTGGAAACTTCATTACAATACTTTCTCTTCCCTACAGGAAGCAGTAATTCTGATTCACCAGAGTTAGGGTTTTGCCCGACACAGCCACAGGAGCTACTGTTTGACTTTCAAAATTAATCAACCTCTAAGCTGGAGTAGAAATGGCATATCCTTTCACCTTAAGCACAAAAAGCTCTAAACAGACTGCAGCTTTAACATCCCTGGATGGGAGTTTCGGCCCCTGATACTTAAACTTGAAGCACATACTGGGTTTCTGGCATGCTTGTGCCCATACCCATCTGCTAGACTGGCACAGTGCCCACTCAGAAGGTGTGATGCCAGTTTCAATAGGGCATAGGTGCCAATCAAAGATGGGTTTGGAGGGGCAGCCTGCAGAACGCAGCAAAAGTCAGCTCTTCTGCCAGAAGATCCTCCTGTTATCATATAATGCCAATGAAGGGCCACATGCTTCATTGCATGGGATCACATTGCATCTGTAGATGCTTCTGGCCATCAATGGATGTCTTTCCACTGAATCTTTTTTGTATGCCTCCAGTATCCTTGTTTGGAACCCTTTAAAGAAAAGTTATGCCCGCCATGTTAATCAAGTGTCATCCCAATCTCTACCAAGGAAGTCTTGGAAACACTTTGAGACAGAAGCAGTCAATAGTGGGTTTGGTTGGGTTTTTTTTTTTTTTGCTTTTTTTTATTAAGGTTCCTTCCTTTTTCATTGAAAAATACTTTCATATAGAACATCATATATTATCAAGTAAAGACTTAAGCAATGAAATGGAGAAGAAAAAATGAGCTTTGGAAGCAATACTCATTGTCTGCCCAAGGATTTAGACAACTAAAAGTCATAATCACAATATGTAATACTGATAAAAAGGCATACTCATAAATCAATTAATGATAGCAATATGAAATTAAGTGACTAGCAAAATTTCTTATTTCTACCTTTCAAATTCAATGGTTCTTTTATTAATCAAGTTTCCCAAATACACACACACACACACACACACACACACACACACACACAGACATACAGAATGTCTTTTTAGAAAGTCTCCCCTTCTCCTCCTCTCTAAAGCAGAGGTTATCAAGAACTTCTTTCTATTTTTGTTTTAAATATTTTGAAGACATTTCAATAAATTGGCTTCCTTTATAATCCTATGTGCTTTATTTTATGGATTTGAAAATATTATTCTGAGGAGGGTTCCACAGGCTCCATCAGACTGTCAAAGGAGTGCAAAGATTAGAACCATTGTGCATTAGAACCACTTAAGATGCAAAGATCAGAACTACTAATCTAAAAATACTTTAGTTCACAAGCAAAATAACATTGCCCTTACTTTATAGAGAAGTAAGAAGCTCTAACAATCACAAAGAATTTTCTCATTGTTTGCCTACAGAAGAGAGATCATCTCAGGAAGACTGAAAATTGACTGATTCTTACCTACTTTTTATATTGTTCCCCCATTTATTTCCTTTCTTAAACCCTTCTAGTTCAAAAGAAGACTTACTACATAATTCTTCAGTTACATTTGCATAGTTATGTCTAATGCAATGCATCTTGCCCAAATAACTGACAACAAGGGTCTAGACAGGAAAAAGCAAATTGCAATCATCAATAAATTCCTTATTTAAAAAAATCAGATAATGCCCTCTCCATGCACACACAAAATAAGTTAATAAGTTGCATAGCATGAGGTTTAGAAGACTGACCCTGGAGTTAAAAAGGCCTGGATTCAAGTCCTACCTCTGATATATAATAGCTATGTGATGCTGGGAAAGTTACTTAATATCTTCATGCCCCAGGCAGTTCTCTAAGACTATAAATTATGCTTGAATTAGTGAGCAGCATAGGAGAAGAAACAAGAAGACAGGAATGGGGAAGTTTTCATACCAGCCATTCTCTATACCAATGAAATAACATGTCTAGACCAAAAAAACAAAATTACAGAAGGCTATGCCCTATTTCTCCATAAAATGAGCACTAATAATACTCTTAATAACTATTTTCTAAAGAAAGTAGAAGAAAAATCTATGGCTACAACCCAAAAAGATGAGAATCAGTTCAATGAAATCTAAAAAGTTTTACAGAGTTTGATCCAGAAGAGACACTTGGGAAGCCACCCAGTCGAAACCTCTTATTTTATGGATGGAGGAACAAAGATCAAGAGAGGTCAAGTGGTTTACCAGAAGCCACACAAGTAGTAAATGGTGGGTCATCTGACAGCAAATTCCACTCTTTCTACTGAACCATCCTGTTTGTGATTAACAAGTCTCTGTATAAAATGAATGACATGTCATAACCCTGTGCCAAGGTTTTCATCTTGGTCCCTACTGGCTATATACTGCTATTAAAAATTTAAGTAAAGTCTAAAGGGCACTGGACTTAAAAATCAAAATATAAGAGTTTTAATTTCAACTCTATCACTTACTATATGACCTTGGCAAGGGTGTGATGGTAAATGTCTCAGAAAAAAAAATTTATGCATGACATACTTTTAAATTTAATCTGAACTATTAATATTTCCTCCATCCCTTTCTTAAGTCTAGACAATCAACAATATAAAAAAAATACATCAAGTCCTGATTTGTAGTATTTGCTGATTTCTGAGATATAAATACCCAGGCTGAAAATTTAACAATCACCTCTTGTGATCCATTACAAGCTTTCCCCAGCACACTCTTGAACCTTGGACAAATACCTTTCTGGGCCTCAATTTCCTCACCTACAAAATCACTAAATTGTACTGAATGATACCTAAAGTCCCTCCTAGGTCCAATGTTTATCATCCTATGACAAATGTGTATCACATAGGCTCCCTGATCACAGCTAAAACAGACTTCAATGAAACTAGAAATTCTGGAGATAAATCTATTCTAGTTCTAGTCATGTCACAAAACAGACAGAAGAAGAGCCTTTTGACAAATTTGGCAGAAACTTATCCCATAATTTGTTCCTTAGAGTTCTTGTTAATTCTAATAATTCAATGCCTTTAGAGCAGATGAGTGTAACATGACCTTTAAGTCACAAATGTTTAGTATGTCATTATTCATACAATTATGGCAACTAAAATAATGTACATGTAATATGTGATAACTTTCCATCTTGAATGGCTGTGATTCATTCAATTTATATTTTGTAAATACTTATGACCAGGTTAGTCTCCCTCAATAAAATGTAGGCTACTTGAGGGCAAAGATCACTTCAGTTTTGTCTTTGTATCCCCCACCCACCCCACCACCAGTGCCTAAGACAATACCTTGAAAAGAATAGGTGCTTAATAAACGCTTGCTGACAAACTGAGGGCAGCTATGTGGCTCAGTGGATAGAGTGCCAGGTGTGGAGTAAAAAAGATTCACCTTCATGAATTCAAATCTAGCCTCAGACACCTACTAGCTGTGCAACCCTGGGCAAGTCACTCAACCCTGCTTGCCTCAGTTTTCTTATCTATAAAATGAGCTGGAGAAGGAAATGGCAAATCATCAATATCTTTGCCAAGAAAACCCCAAATGGGGTCACCAAGAGCCAGACATGACAGAAACAACTGAACAACAACAAATAGATTGATGGCTAGGTGGCACAGTGGATAAAGCACTAGGCCTGAAGTCAGGAAAACCTGAGTTCAAATCTGGCCTCAGTTACCAGCTGTATGACCTTGTGACCTGTTTGTCTCAGTTTCCTCATCTGTAAAATGAGCTACAGAAGGAAATGGCAAACACTCTAGCATCTTTGCCAAGAAAACCCTAATGGGGTCACAAAGAATCAGATATGACCAAAAGGATTAAACAACAATAATAAATAGACTGAGGAAGCTAGAACTTCTCTGGTGGAGGTCCTGATCACTCTCCTCTTCTCCTATAAGGCCAAGAAACTATGAATCAGCATTCTACCAAAAGAACCCAAGGTTCCAACTAAGAGAAAGAACTAATGAAGTTTGCTAAACTACACATTCCTTGCCTTAGAGCTCTCTCTCCTCCAAGAGAGTTCTGTGAAACTATTTTTCTCATCTGATGCGAGGGTCATAGTAATTTTTCCCTTCCCTTAAAACACTTTTTTTCTTTTCTTCCTTTCTCTCTCTCTTTTTTTCCCTTTACCTCCCTCCTTCTCGTCCCTTACACCGCATCAGAAGAACCCAGACTTTGTTCTTGTATTCAGACTACTTTTTTTCCTCTCACAACAACTTTTCCTACAAATGCTACAGGCACACTATCATTCCAAGTCGATTGTAAATATCAAAACTTCCCTGCCCCTTTGCCTTCTCTGTAAGATGCTGATTACTGAAAGGCCTTAGTTATTGATCTTAAAGCTAGAGGATGGTTGAACATACACAATGCAAGAGAGATAGCAGCTAGTTTATTCCCAGCCTTAGGCAACAGATTCTGATGAAGTACCTGCCAGAGCAACATATTTTGGAGAGAATCATACCTGAAAAGAATGTTATCAGGCACAAAAGTATTAAGGAAAACTTGAATTTATCAGCTTCTTCTTCATGTAGCACATTGATATAAGAGAAGACAAGAATAAAGATGAAATATAGAAACTTTATGTAATTCCATACAGATTAGCTTGTACATCTTGAAAATTGCCATTCAAAACATCAGTTTGATGGATTTATTACTGATGGCTCCTCACCAAACAGCTGACTCTCTCTATAATTTATTAGCATCATTTCTGATAGAAAGTAGATATTCTGAAGGTACTGGTCTCATTGGGGACACTGAAATATCTGGCCTCTTCCCAAAACAGCTAAACCCATTTTGAGAGATTCTCTAAAGTGCACATTCTCTAACAACACTGATGTCTACTTTCTAAATCTCACCAAAGAGAACCTTGAAATGTTTCATAAAAGAAAACGAGTGAAGTAAGCAGAATGACTTGTAGTTTATACACAATTGTAGTAATTTAAACACAAAGAACACTAAAACAAAGCTTTTAAACTCTATATGTAAGTGGAATGACAAACCTTGGCCCCAGAGAACAGACATGGAAACATATCTAGATGGGAGAATATGTTTATGGAATGCTCTATATACATTGTTACTACATGGGCTGGCTGGTCTTACTTAATTTTTTCTTTATTATAAAAGAAGGTGGGGAGGCGGAGCCAAGATGGAGGAGTAGAAACAGCTCCTCCAAGCCACTCTGCCCCCAGATTCCCCTCAAACTATGTAAAAGGGGACTCTGAACAACTTCTGAAGCCCCAGCACCCACAGAACGACACAGAGAAGCTAACCTCCCGCTGAGAACAGCCCAGCAGCCCTGCAGGAAGGACCAGCGCAGCGGTCTGGGAGCTGGCAGCGCGCAGAGCGCAGGAAGCCAAGCCGAGCCCAGGTCCGCATGAGCCAAGGTTTTAGCCCCAGGGCAGCAGGGCCAGCAGCCAGCTGGAGGAACCCCAGAACACGAGCAGCTGTGGCGACTCCAGAATCATCAACATAGACATGCCTAGGACAAAGTAAGAGGTTAGTGTCCTATGGACTTTGGGACCAGTATTTTGGGGAATGCGTCGGCTCCCTCCCCTGGGGGCTAGAAGCCACTGAGGACAAACGCCATTTTGTAGTTTTCAGTGGCAGCTCCAGCTCCTGGCCTGCGAATTAATTGTAGGGAGATCCAGAGATCAGTCTTGGGGGGTAATCGCTCTTGCTTTAACCTCCCTGGATCAGGATTGTGATCTAGGGTGGAAGTCGTGGGTGGGTTTACAACTTGCCAGAAACGGAAGTTGCCCCCCACACGTTCGGGACGAAAATTCCTCTATCTGGTCTTAAAGCCATAGTGTGGCAACAAGCCCAAAAGTCAAGCAATTAAGTGGCAACATGCCAAGGTAAAGGAAACAGAAAAATGTAACCCTAGACTCCTATTTTGGGGGCATAGAGCAGGAAAAGGACTGTGAGGTCAGAAGTCTGCTCCAAAAGCCCCAGGGGAAAACATGAGTGGGTTGCAGGCCATAGAGGACCTTAAGAAGGACTTTAAAAATCAAATAAGAGAAGTGGAGGAAAAATTGGAAAGAGAAATGAGAAGGATGCAGGAAAAGTATGAAATGAGGGTCAACAGCCTGACTGAGGAAAACAACACCTTAAAAAATAGACTAACTCAAATGGCAAAGGAGGCCCAAAAGGGCAATGAGGAGAAGAATGCCTTAAAAAGTCGAATTTGCCAGATGGAAAAAGAAGCTCAAAAGTTCACTGAGGAGATTCATTCCTTCAGAGTTAGACTGGAGCAAATGGAAGCTAGTGACTTTATGAGAAATCAAGATGCTGTTAAGCAGATCCAAACAAATGAAAGATTAGAAGGCAATGTGAAATATCTCATGGGAAAAACCACTGACCTGGAAAATAGATCCAGGAGAGACAATTTAAAAATTATTGGACTACCTGAAAGCCATGATCAAAGAAAGAACCTAGAAATAACCCTTCAAGAAATTCTCAAGGAAAATTGCCCTGATGTTTTAGATCCAAAGGGCAAAATAGAGGTTGAAAGAATCCACCGATCACCTCCTGAAAAAGATCCCAAAAAGAAAACTCCCAGGAATATTATAGCCAGGTTCCAGAATCCCCAGATCAAGGAGAAAATACTACAAGCAGCCAGGAAGAAACAATTTCAATATTGTGGAAACACAATCAGAATAGCCCAGGACCTGGCAGCTTCTACACTGAGGGATTGAAGGGCATGGAATATGATATTCCAGAGAGCAAAAGAACTGGGAATGAACGCAAGGGTCACCTACCCAGCAAAACTGAGTATTTTGTTTCAGGGGAAAATATGGTCATTCAGTGGAATAGAGGACTTTCAAGCATTCTTGAGGAAATAACCAGAATTGAAGAGAAAATTTGACATCCAGACACAAGAAGGAAGAGATGCCTGAGAAGGTAATCAGGGAAAAGAAATCAAAAGGAACTTATCAAAGTTGAACTATTTACATTCCTATATGGAAAAGCAATAACTGTGACTGATGATATCTTTTTCACTATGAAAATAATGGAAGAAGGGTGTGTGGTCATATGAATACATATGTGAATGTGTGTGTATATGGTTACAATTATATATGGATAGAGGGCGTAGGTTGAATTTGTTGGGAAGGGAGAATACACAAGGGATGAAATTATGAGGTGAGAGAGGAAAGTGGCAAGAGGAGATGGGGAGAGACAGGGTAGGGTAAACTATCCCATGTAGAAGAAGCAAGGGGAAGTGGTTGCAAGGAAGGGGGAGAAGAGGAAGGCTAAAAAGGCAAAACCACATTCACATTGAATTTGGTTCAGGGAGAGAATGACATACATACTAAATGGGATATCTCAACCTGCAGAGGAGGGATGAGGGATGGGAGGGCATCCTTGGGGGGAGGGGAGGTTGGAAGTACCCACTATAGAAGAGGGACAGGATCATGTAGGGAATGGACCAGGTGCGGGGTGGGATGAGTGGGAGGGAATTATAAGCTGCCTTGTACAATATATCTACTATGATAATGTTTTGCATAGCTAGACATGTATAACATATACTGAATTACTTATCTCCCAAGAGGGAATGGGTGACAAGGGAGGAAGGAAATGGATCTGAAATTTGAGGTCTTAACATTAAATGTTTCAAATATATATAAATACTATTATTAATACTCTTTTGCTTGTAATAGGGAGATAAGATGTGTAGGCATTGGGACACAAAGATTCATCTTCCTCCAATGGAAAAGTCGAAGGGGGTATGGGAGAAGGTATGGGAGAGAGCAGATTGGAGGAAGCGATATCTTGTGGGAATGCTATTCTGGGAGGGTGGGTAGGGGAATAACGGGGGGAAAATGATTGTAACTCAAAATCTGGCAGAAATGAATGATGTAAAACAGAAGTTAATAAAGCATTTGTTTAAAAAAAATAATAATAATAATTTGAAAGAAAAAAAAAGAAGGCATACCGGATGTATGTACTGGGGAGAAAGGTGATGAGCAAATATATCCTGAAATGACTTTAAACTAAAAACAAAAAGTCATCAATAAACATTTTTTCAAGGGGAAATTTTGTACAAACACTATTTAGCAATCTAGAATAAATGAGTGATGGACCTGGAATAGATGTGGTATTTGTGTTCAGAGTGATAAAAAGCAGGAATCTTCTTGCATCTGGCTTTTCAAAATAATAATAATAATAATAATAAATGATGCCAAATGGAATATCTGCTGAACAAATGTATTCCCTTTCTTACAAAAGAAATCAAACTATGGTCTTACAATGATAACAGAATATGAGAGGTATGCTGAAAATTAATTTGAGATGAATGCTGGCGGAGGGTAGGGGGCACAGTGAATAGAGCACCGGCCCTGGAGTCAGGAGGACCTGAGTTCAAATTCGGCCTCAGACACTTGACACACTTATTAGCTGTGTGACTTTGGGCAAGTCACTTAACCCCAATTGCCCTCCAAAACGCAAAAAAAAAAAAAAGAGAGAGAGAGAGAGAGAGATGAATGCTCGCCTTTCCTCTATGTGCTCTGTATTAAAATATCTTGCTCCAGTGATACATGTATGAATCAAATGTGCTAGCCAAATCCAAACAAAAACATCTAAAGAAACCACCTATATACCCCCTTTTTCATGCTTTTCCTTTGGAGTTACTTATGTAATTCCCAAACCAGAGGAATAGTTATAGTAGTTATTATTTACAGTTAGGTCCCAATGAGTATGAATAATGAATCTTTCAAAATGGTGGCCTTGTTGGAGTTCACACTGCATATATGCGCTGGGCTGGAACCAATTACCATACTTTACATAATTATAACTTTGAATAATGTGAATTTGAAAACATGACCACTTTAGAGGATTCATTATTGTCATTAATCAAGACCTAACTGTGGTTCTGTTTTCTCAGTCAAGGAGAATGATCTTTGGACTGGAAAGAACACAACAAAAATGGCTAATAGTTATTCTGTATGATGAGACTGGTGAAAACAAAAGGGCTCACAGCTCCTATTGTTGAGTTCAAGTCACAAGGCCCAGTGGAATTCATCCTCAGTAACTGAAAGAAGTGAGATGTGAGCCACTTGCCCAAGATCTTAGAAAGTGAAGAATACAAAAAGTGCTAAAGAATGGAAGAGGGCAAACGTCCCGATTTTCAAAAAAAGGAAGTTTGCAGTCTAGAGGTCAGTGAGTCTGTCTTTGGTTGTACACAAAATTCTGGTTCAAGAGTCTTTAACATTTTTTGTGCCATGGACCCCTCTGGCAATCTGATGAAGGCTCTAGACCCCTTCTCAGAATAATGTTTTTAAATTCATTAAGTAAAATATACAGGATTACAAAGAAAGTCAGTTATGCTGAAATACAGTTATCAAAATATATTTTTAAAGTCACATTTGCACAAAGAGGAAAAAAGTCCTATATGTACAAAAATGTTTATAGCAGCGATTTTTGCAGTGGCAAAAACAAAGCAAAACAAAACAAAAAAACCAACAGAAACCAAGGGGATGCCTTATTGAGGAATGACTGAATAAACTGTGATATAGGAATGTGATAGAATACTATGATATTGTAAGAAATAGGGAAACAGATAATTACAAAACAACATAGAAAAACTTGCATGAACTGATGCAAAGTGAAGCAAACACAAGAAAATAAGCTATACTCTAGCATCAATTTTATAAAAATAAATTATTTTGAGGATTTTTATAAATTGATGAAAATGAAATGAGCAGAACTAGAACAACTGATGCAACAACAACAACATTGTCAAAACAAATAATTTTGAAAACTGTAATAACTATCGGGAAAAAAAAAGAAAATTTTTGTAATATGCATGGTTAAGCAAAACAGATTTTCCCCAGTAGCTCTACACAATAGATAGATAGATAGATAAATAGATAGATAGATAGATAGATAGACAGACAGTATCTATATCTATTTGCTTCCTTTGTGTAGTTTATACACACACACACACACACACACAGACACACACACATACATACATATGACTCATTCTGTATCTCAGATCTATGGCCTCTCTATAATGGGTAACATGTTTCATCATCAGTTTTCTGGAAACATAAATGGTCATGATATTGATGTTGGTTCTTACAGCTTTCAACTGATGAGTATTCCCCTAGTTCATATGTTTTTGTCATCAGCTCTAATCATGGGAAGTTTTTCCTGAAATCAAATCTACATTGACCCCTTTGCACCTTCCACCCATTGGTTCAGGGTTTTGCCCTCAAAGGCTAATCATAAAAAAAAAAAAATCTAATCTTTCCTTCCCCTGAAAAGCCCAAATCCTTAACAAAGTTATCCTGCATAGTCTGAGGCTTTTCTTCTCTAAGATAAACAGGTCTAGTTTTACTCATATGACAAGGACTCAAAGCTTTTCGCCATCCTGACCGCCCTCCTCTAGCCACTTTCCAGCTTATCGATATCCTTCTCAAACCATGGTGCCAGGAACTGAATACAAAACTTTAGATGAATTCAGAAAGGTCAGAACACAGTGCAACTCTCACCTCTCTATTCCCAAAAGGTATGTCCCTCAATGCAAACAAGATTTCATTAGCTTTTTTGGCTACCACATCACACTGCTGGCTCATATTGATCCTAGGAATGGAAGTCAACTCTTATTCTAGAATTAGCCATTTCAGAAAGGCAATATCTTCCCCCTTTGGATCTTTTGCTTCTTTGTCCTTTCACTGTGCTTGCCCTACTAATCAGGAGCCTTGGTCCTAGTACAATGTCTTACACATCTCCTCTTGAACCTAGGTATTCCACTAAATACTTCTTGGCATTTTGCTGCTACATGAAAATAGATTTTTGAATTACCTCTTATTTTAAAATTTCCATTTGGAAAACCTATTATTTTCTAATCACAAAAAAGCAAGAATAAAATACAAAAAAAATTAATAATTGGCACTGATACTTTACCTAAATATATTAATCCAAACCCTCCAGAACCGATCATATTACCCAACTGCCATGTTTTTCCTTCTGTATCTTTCAGAATCATGCCTTCCGGAAGGGGAACTGGAAGTTTGGATTTCTCTTGCCTTTTGGGAGCCATTATCCCTACAAAAGTGAGAAAAGGGTATGAGTATTATAACAAAACAAAAACTTTATCAACTAAACAGCTTCTAATTAGAAACAAATAATCAATTTCACATATACATTATTTCATTTAAACTGTAAACTGAAAAAAAATCAGAGTTTCTCCAGTAAATAAAGGTATGGCCCATTTTAGATTGTCAGAACCACGGCCATGATTTTTCATAGTTCAGTGCTTAACATGAAACCACATAAAATCAGACATATATAAAACATTTCTAACAATTACAACAATATCTACCCTAACTGGTTGTTCTACTCTCTCCTCACCCTAATCTATCCTTCACCCAGAAACCAAAGCAATTTTGCTTAAAGAAAGGTCTAACCATGTCACCATCCTTAATCAAAAGACTCCAATGGTTGCCTATTATCCCTAAGATCAAATATAAACTGCTTTATTTAGTACTGAAGAAGCTTCACAACTTGGACCCATCCTATTATATGGACCCCTTACGCATTTTGCAGTCTAGCCAAACTGGTTTTCTTGTTCCTCACACTCAATACTATCTGCTGCCCCCATATGTTTTCAAATTGTTCTCCTCATACCAGTGCCACAGTGGACAGAGCACCAGGCCTGGAATCAGGAAGACCTGAGTTCAAATGCAACCTCAGATACTAACTAGCTGTGTGACCCTGGGCAAATCACTTAACCTTAACTGCCTCAGTTTCTTCATCTGTAAAATGAACTGGAGAAGGAAATGGCAAACCACACCAATATCTCTGTAAAGAAAAATCCCAATGGGGTCACCAAGAGTCAGCTATGACTGAACAAAACACCAATAAGAAAATAAACTCACCTTTCCTGTTTCAGCAGCCAGGTGGCACAACAGATAGAGTGCCAGGCTTAGAGTCAGGAAGACCCGAGTTCAAATCTGGCCTCAGACATTTGCTTGTCTCTGGGCAAGTCACTTAACCTCTGTTTGCTTTTTAATCTACTGGAGAAGGAAATAGCAAAAGACTCCAGTATCCTTGCCAAGAAAATCCCATGGAGTGTACTGGCATGAAAAATGACTAAACAACACAATATCTGGAATATACTCTCTACTCACCTTTGCCTCTTAAGATCTCTATTTTCCTTCAAGATCCCACTCTCACAACTGCCTTCTGTGTGAGGCCTCTCCTAGTTTTCCCCAGCACTCAGCTTTTAGTGCCTCTCCTAATGTCATTCCTAGTGTCTGCCTGTGTCTGTTAGAATGTAAACTTCTTGAGGGCAGAATCTGTTTTGTTTTTGTAACCCCAGTACATAGGACAGTGGACCATATATAGGAAGTGCTTAATAAATATTGGACTGACTGATGATTACCTACTCACAACTAACTAAAATGTACTTCTAGCAAGAGACTGATCACTTCCTTTTAGTTGGCAGGATTCAGGAATGTCATAGACTTCCTTCCACTAACTATTTAGGAAGTGAGTCAGTCAATTAACCTTTACATAAACATATAAACAAATAAACATATCCTAACAAATCGCTTGTGCCCCCAATGTACTGTGTGTGTGTGTGTGTGTGTGTGTGTGTGTGTGTGTGTGTGTGTGTGTGTGTAGGTATATATGCATGTGTTTGTGAAACTCACCAATAACTCACAATCTTAAAGCAGTCTTTTAGGGCATTGAAAACTAAAGTGTCTTGCCATATATGCGCATACACATATATGAATGTTGTTTCCAAGCAGGATATAAACTTCTTGAGGGCAATAACTGGGGGGAAGGAAGAAGTAGTATCTGTATTGCCTTCCTATCATCACAGTGCCTGAATTTCATTGGCACTAAATAATTGGCCCTTGTTCAACTGAATAGATTTTTCCCTCTAGCTACCAAGATATTTTGGTAAGATTACTGCTCATATAAGAATAAATGATGAAAGTGGTGGAGGTTAGGGAATTGAATCAGAATCTAAAATGTTACTTTCTGTCCTAGATTCCACTCGACCACCAGGACACATAAGCAGGCATCCAGTATTTGTTGATTAAATTAGAGGCCTAAAAAGTATATCTGGGCACGAACCAAGAATCAAGTGGGTGTTCAACTTTTTGAGGAAAGCTACCTGAAAAGCAGAATCATACTGCTATAATGGGGCTTTGTGATCAGTTCCTCTTAATTTAAAAAAAAAAAAAAAGCCTTGGGTATGGATGGAAGGAATTATACCCTGGATGCTCACCCTGTTAGCACATTGACAGGCTGCCAGCAGCCAGGGCTGCAGTCTCCATTGTATACCTTCTTTTGGCATCAATACTCTTCTTTTTTCTCTCTCACCTCAATGTCCCCTATTCCTGACGATTTACTTCCATTAACTTGCTTCAAAAGCCCTTGCTTTCCTGGGGCCTGATTAAATCCTAAGACATTCAACTTTTAAAAAGAATGCTACTAACCAAAGGCCCTTAACATAAAAGAGAACAAGTCTTTGGGACTTTTCAGGCCATAAACAGCCTTCTCTGGGGTAGTGACTCATCTAGAAAGCCAGAATTGACTCAGCAACACCCGATCATACGTAGACAAGCCAAATAGTCCACAGTCAGTGAGCTAAGTCTCAGACTGATGGCTATCTTGAAGGAAAAAGGTTTTCTTTTCACTACCCTACATCTGGGGGCATCCACATCAAAAGGCTCATTTTTTTCTATGGAGCGTCCCAGGCTATACCCTATTCTCACTTTATCTACTGCGTCCTCATCTGTTACAAAGAAATAATCTGAGGCAAACCTTGACTGGAATACAGGATGTGAACAAAACTCTCTTGGGAAAGGGGGAACTGCCAGCCTCTGGTCATTCTCCAATCCAGCCCAACCCTCTTAGACCAAAAAAGAATGAGAGAACAGGAGAGCAAAGGTGCACACCAGGTTACCATCACAGAAAGAACTTAAAAAAAAAAGAGGAACTAACTAGTAACCATCCTCTCTAGTCAGCAGGGAGTGGGCTTCTCAGTCTGAAATAAATTGGTAGACCCTGAATGAAGAGGGAGGGAGGAAGGGGTTAATTAGCAGGCGGCGGAGAAAGCGGGAGTAAGGGGGTGGGCTCACAAACCTCGGCTTAGCACTTAGACCACGCTCCGCCGGCCTGCTTGCGGGGCGGGGCCTCCCACTCCAGACACCCTCAGCGTGGGGGTGGGGGAGGGGGAGGAGGACGGGGAAGAGCGAGGGGGGGGGAGGGGAAGAAGATGGAGAGTTGGTGAGGGCAGTGCGGAGGTGGGAAAAGTTTAGAGAGGGGAAGCCTGAGCTTTTTGCCAAGGGGAAGAGGGTGTGATCGGTTCATACCCCGCAAAGGATAAAGAAAGACTGACCGGTTGTTTCGGTATTCCACCCTAAACTAGCCGGCCGCTTCCAGACTCTTCCGAGGCTGCGGGCCTACTCTGGGCCCGGAGATGCAGGGCGGGGATCGGAGCCACGCCCCTGTAGCGGGGAGGGGCGGGGCTTACCGAAGAAAGGAGACGCAACTTTGAAACTGAGCTCTGTCGGGCTGGGCTCCCGGCTGTCCTGGCCCCCTAACACGTGCTCTTCGGCGCGCGCGCTCTCTTTCTCGCTTTGGACTAATCTTTAGCAACTGGCTTTGCAACATGTTGCTAATTCCAGATCTTTGAGAATATAATTGAGGAAGGGAAGCTAGATTGAAGAAGTAAAAGGCAGCTATGGGTTGAGCTCATATGATCACACATTTTTTTTTTACCCCTGCAAAAATAGTTTTCTTAAATACATGTTTAATTCTGCTTAATAGGTGACAATAGAGGCCAACCTTGGAATCATCAAGAAGAGTTCAAATCCTGATTTGAATAGATGCCAGCTGGGTAAGATTGGGCAAGACACTTTACTTTTTTAATGCCCTAAAAGACTGCTTTAAGCCTGTGAGTTGAGGTGGCTAGGTGGCGCGGTGAATAGAGCACCGGCCCTGGAGTCAGGAGGACCTGAGTTTAAATCTGACCTCAGACACTTAACACAAAAACTAGCTGTGTGACCTTGGGCAAGTCACTTAACCCCAACTGCCCTGCAAAAAAAAGTCTACAAGTAACATTCTGCCTTAGAGGTCTCCAACCTCTAAAAAAAAAAAAGGTAATTAAATAATAGTATTTGTATGGTGCTTTAAGATTTGTTACCTGGTCCTCACCAGATGTCAGATCAATACAAAGTCATCTTAAGGAAACATCTGGAGAGGATCTCACCATTTACAGGGATCCTCAACCTGGATTCATCACTGGACCACCTCCATTATAGTGGGAAATGCTTTTTGACAAACATACATACCCATGTTTTATTTTTCTCTTGATGTTTGAACATTGAACAAGGTCATTTAAACATTTAAACACTGGTCATTGAACAAGTCTTTTTATATTGTTACATCTTCCAAAAAGTGAATGGTCTGGATATACAGATGGAAAGCATCTTGCAAAAAGAGTCTTTAAGTCAGCATTCTGTTCTTCAAATTTGAATGCTTTTTAGTAATCAACAAATAATAAGCAAGATTGAATCTTCTATTCTTTACATCTATACATAAATATATACAAGACGAACAACAAAAAATTTGGGAATGGGTTAGGCAGTAGCACCTGGTAAAAAAGACTTCATTCATGTGGAAGGTGTTGTTTGAGTAGCTTTGAGGACAACAGTGGAGTCTAAGAATGGAGATGGGTGTAATGTACACCCTAGCCTGTCCCCATCACCCAACACCCTCCACCCTTAACCCAGAACATGACCCCTAGCCTGTCCCCATTATGCAGGGGGCCCAGTGACTCATTGAAGAATTTCTGCATCTCGAATTTTTGATTGTTCATGCAAATGAAGCATAAGGATATCATAGATTTTTTTGAAAATTTCTTTGCCTTCATCTTTGAAGTAGTTTCAATTTTCTTTATAAAACCATGTATGAGAACCATTAACCAGTATGATAGACTCTTATATAATATGATACACATCTTCAGTGGAAAAAGCATGAAGATGGAATGCCACATTTGAGGAAGAACAAGGCCAGTACAGAAAAGAGAATCACAAGGAATAAGATTCAAAAGGTAGGATGGAACCAAACAGTAAAGGCCTTTAAAAACTGAGCAGAGTTGTTTATGGTTTATCCTACCATCAATAGAAAACCACTGGGGTTTACTGAATAGGTGAGTGACTTGGTAAGACCCATACTTTGAGGAAATTACTTTGGCAACTGTGGGAAGGATGGGTTGTAGAGGAGAGAAATTTGAGGCAGAGAACAAGTACCAGGCTATTCTAATACTCTAGACATAAAATCATAACTAGCATTAATATAGCAATTTAAGGCTTGCAAAGTGCTTTACAAATAGTATCTCATTTTATCAAACTAACAACCCTGGGAAGTTACTGCTGCTATTATCTCCATTTTACAGATGAGGAAACTGAGGCATATAGAAATGAGGTAACTTGCCTAGGGTTACACAGTTAGTGAGCCTTTGAAGTTAGATTTGAGTCAAGTATTCTAGGCTCCAGGCCCAGCAATCTATCTATTGTCCCTACTAACTCCCTCTATATTTAGAGGGAGCTAGATAATTTATATAAAGCTGTAGTGGCAAGCACCCCAACATCCCCAGGGTGGTTGCCAACACAGATTCTTAGATCTGCTTTTCTAAAGGAAAGCAACTCAAAATGGGTTAACTAGCTTACTTTAATCAATCAAACATATTGTTTACCTAGTTCAGGGGGAAAAGGTCAGCACCCCGAGCTTCAGAGAATACAAACAGTAGTTTTAAAACAGAGAAACAGACAGATCAAGCAGACAGGCTTCCAAACTGCCCAACCATTACATCAATACCAAATCACAGTTACCAGAGAGGGAAGCATCAACATCTGGGTTTTCAAAGCCAGGGGGCTCTCAACAGCTGCCCAGTGTCTCATCTGGTCAAATCATACAACACTTCTCAAAGTGAGCCCCAAAGCAAAGCCTCACATAAGGGATTATATAGCCTTCTCCTGGATCGGAGAATGTAACCACCCTCTTGACCCACTGACCAATCACACAGCATCAAGGTGTGGGCATTCCTGAAAACCAAGCCTCCTGCCACAGGCTCCATGTGACCACATTCAGCCTATTAGGAGGCAGAGTATATTTCCAAATCAAGGAAGGTTCTCAGAGTCTCTTAAACCAATCAAAGGACCTAGGGGCAGGGAAGATCTTTAAATTTGCATTTCTATAACAAAAGCATTTTACTATTGTGTGAGTGCTTATGAATGCCAGCTAGTATTTTTGTGTCAGATTTCTACCTTAAATATTTCCCCAAATGGCTAAGCATTAAGGATAGATTGAAGTGGATACCATGGGATGCTATCTATATTACCACTATTTATTTCCTTCATTCTAGGAAACCAGGGTTTTCCTGATCCCACACAACTGCTAGAAATCTCTCTACCTCCAAATTACCTCATACTTATTTTTTTTAAATCTATATGTATATTGTCTTCCCCTATAGAATATAAATTCCTTGAGGGCAGGGTTTGTTTGTTTTTTTTAATTTACATCTTGTATATCCAATACTTGGTAGATAGTAAGTACTTCATAAATGATTGTTTTATGATTAACTTTGCACATATTCTTACTTCTACTAGGCCAATGGTTCTCAAATTGTCTTTCCTTTCTAGCCCCTCTTAATTCTGGTGCTTTCCCTCTGTTATTTATTTCCTACTTAATCCTGCATAGAGCCTGCTTTGAATATATTTGTTTGCATGTTGTCCCCTCCCCCCCCATTAGACTGAAAATTCTCTGAGGGCAAGGCCTGTCTTTTGCCTCTTTTTGTAACTTTAGTACTTAATACAGTGTCTAGCACATAATAGGCACTTAATAAATGCTTATTTATTGATCTGTTGATCTTCCCTTATTTCTTTTTTCCATTTCTCACAGAATAGTATTATTTGCCATAAGGAATTGTGGCACACTAACCTTTTAATGTGGCAAAACCTAAAAGTGATCCTGACCCCTGAGCTCCCACACTCATTAGCAGGGTCTAGAATTCCTCCATCTCGCTCTCTCTCCTCTAAGTCCTGACCCCTTCTTTCCTTCCACAGGGTGCCAAGAAGAGACAGATTTGTGTCTCTCAGGATATAGCTTCTATTCTGACCTTCTGATTGTCAAGGTTAGGTGGTACACTATAGCTATGGACATGTGGAAGTGTTAGGATTATGGGAAAGAGTTTGCCGGTACACATGCCCTTTGAGAATCAATAAGGTTTGGACCAAGCATGGACAAGGAGTATTGCGCAGAAATGGAGGAATATTTATATTTACAATATAGGTTTTAAAATCCATTTAAAATACAATGCTAACTTTGAAATTAAAGAAAAATTCTCAAAGTAGTCTGTCCAACAGGTAGCTCAAGACAAAAATTAACAGTATGATACAAAATAAAAACCTTGGGAAAAGACTTTACCCATTAAGTATTTAAAAATAAGGAAACTTAATCTAATCTAAGAAGCAATGCTACCTTAATCATTTGAGAAAACACAGGGAAAATAAGAAGTTGAACAAAATAATTTCTGTTGATTTAATTCACATTATACTGTTATGCAGAGAATAAGAGCCAGCCAAGACCTGGGTTCAAGGTAAATTTAGGTGTGGCTTTATTAATCAAGCACTACTGCCTGGAGTATAAATTCGAATCAGGCAGCCCTGAATTGGGGTACAAACAGTGCGTTATGTATAAAGGCTAAAACCACAAAAACCACAACTGGGGAGGAGAACTAGTATAAGCAATGACACACAGAAACCAAGAATTGCCATTGGTTAGATCTATAGCTCAGGGCTAATTTGGGCAATATGGCACAAGGGTACAAGGGTGCAACTTTTCCTGGAAGGGTTCCCTCCCAGAACAGGGTGGAAGGTACAGGGTGAAGGGTCATTGGGTAATGGGGACAGGGTAGGGGTCATGTTCTGGGTGAAGGGTGGAGCGTGTTGGTGATGGGGACAGGCTAGGGTCATGTTTTGGGTATAGGATGTGGGGACCGTGCTTGGTCATCAGGAATAGAACAGGGTAGTCTCTTCTTAAGATAAATTTGTGCCATAACCCCAGTCTATCCCTTGGGCAATACCCAAGACTATGCCTTAAGCTGTTTCAAGCTATTATAGGGTATAGGATAGAGACAAAGACAAATATATAAAGGGGCTTAATGGTGGGCTTCAAATCAGGAGATGGGTGATTTGGGTTTGGGCACAACAATACAATCTTTGATAGGATTCATTTAGTAAAATAGAGATTTTTCTGGGTGGCCTCTCAGATTGTAGGTGTGGGGTGAGCTCTCTGAAAAGACTTCCAAGTTATATTTCCAATATTGATTTACAAGAGGGAAAAAAACCCTGACCATCTTGAATATATCATTCAAAGATAAGATTATTTGAAAGTGTTTAGTGTTTTACAGGTTAAGTACTCAAAATGCAATGTTTACCTTATAATTTGAGAAAGATAAGAAATTTCATAGAAAATGTTTTTATTTATAGCAACAGAAGCTAGTTTTTATTTTTAAAAGAACCAGACACAATACAGTTATCCCACTATTTCTTCTTGTTTGGGCGTTTACTCTTAAAGATATTTAGAGATGAAGTTAATGGAATTCTTTAGCTTGTGAGAAATACTAAGGAAGGAAGGAAGGAAGGAAAGGAGAGAGGGAAGGAAGGAGGGAAGAAGGAAGAAGGATAGAAGGAACGAAGAAATAGTTACTAATCGCTATTATTATCTCCAGTCAAAGAAACTGAGACAAACATTTAAATGACTTGCTCAGGGTCATAGAGCAGGATCTGAAAATGGATTTGAACTCAGCTCTTTCGGATTTCAGGATCAAATATTCCTTGCTTTCTTACAATAGAAACTCATTGAAGAATTTCTGCATCTCGAATTTTTGATTGTTCATGCAAATGAAGCATAAGGACATCATAGATTTTTTGAAAATTTCTTTGCCTTCATCTTTGAAAGTAGTTTCAATTTTCTTTATAAAACCATGTATGAGAACCATTAACCAGTACGATAGACTTTTATATAATATGATAACACATGTCAATCAAATCATGTCTCCCAAAACATAATTAGAGTATAACCTGATATCACATAGTTAGCCTAAGGCAGTTGTTAGCTCTATTTCCCCAACACTATCATAAAGGGATCAGACAATAGCTAAATTGATTAAATTTGCATTTTACCTTTTCTCTCTGCCCAAATGCTAACACAAATATAAAACTCAAGCATAAAGAGGGAGTTGGAAGAGATAGAAGCCTGGGTGCTGTTGCAACTGAATGTTGTTAGTATTAACTGACTCATTCTTCTGAAGGAAGTTGCCCCAAGTTGTCTTCATACTGAGTTTTAAAACTTATAACTGGATAATTGAATGCTTATGTGTATAGCATTGTAGAAGATGTAAGAGAAATAGCCCCCAATTCAAAGGTTCATCAGTGTTTGATTAGAAACTAGACCCAAGTTAGCTGCTTGTAACAAAAGATGGCATATGATTAAATGAGAATAAATGTTACATTTAAGTGCTGTGGGTTGTGAGAAGATTCAAAGAAAGGTAGGAATTATGAATAATTTGCAAACTTTACCTATCCCTCAGTTTCCTTATCTGTAAAATGGGTTCTTGTGAGGATTAAAATTATATAATATTTATAAAGCATTTTGCAAACTTTAAAGTGCTGTAGAAATGCTACCAATTAGTGTTGTTTTCATTAATTATTTCAATTTATAGGAATAACTAGTTTTCATTTTATGGAAGAGCATAGTTATGAAAATTATTTCCCTATGTAGTATGTAACTTGGTTTATTTTACAGAGCAGAAGTAAAGTAAAATAAATTGATCCCAAGTAATGGATGGTTGGTTCTTGAACTCAAAAAGAACCAGTAGTGAGTCAGTAAGTCAATTAGCACTTATTATATGCCTACTATGTGAAAGGCATGGCTAATCACTGAAGATACAAAGAAAGGCAAAAACCATTCCCAGTTCCCAAGGAACTCATGGTCTAATTGAGGAAACCATGTTCCAACAGCTAAACAAACCTATCTACCTATCTATCTATCTATCTATCTATCTATCTATCTATCTATCTATCTATCCACCCATCCATCCATCTATCTATCTACCTATCTATCTACCTACCTACCTACCTATACACACACCCTCTAAATGGAAAGTCTCAGAGAGAAGGCACTAAAATCAAGAAAAATCAGAAAAGGTTTCTTACAGATAACTTTAGCTGGAACTTCAGGAAAATCAGGAAAACTAGAAGGTAGAGATGAGGATAGAGAGTATTTCAAGTATGAATGACAACTAGTGAAAACATTAGGAGTTGGGAGCTGGAACATCTTTGAGGACCGGAAGGACTGTGTCAGTTGATCACAGAGTATATGAAAATAAGATATAAGAAGAATGGGAAAAATAAAAAGGAACCAGGTTATGAAGGGCTATAAAAGCCAAACAGAAGATTTTATATGTCATCCTGAAGGTAATGAAGAGCCAATGAAGTTTATTGAATGAAGGGTGGGTAGTAACAAAGTCAGACATGTACTTTGGGAAGATTTGTTTAATATCTGAGTAGATGATGGGTTGAAGTAGGGTGAAACTTGAGGCAGAGAGGCCAACCAGCAGGCTACTGTAATGCTCCAGGCATGAGGTGATGATGCCTGTACTAAGGTGGTTGCAATCAATCAATAAACATTTATTAAGCACCTAGTATATGCCAGTCACTGTGCTAAATTGGTTGGTTTCTGTCCTTTATTCTCTAGGAGGACCAAAGTAACATCACTGTTTTGGGGTCAAAGGACAGTGTTTCCAACTGTGACTGATCAGACAGATACAAGCTGCAAAGGTTCTACCACAGGTCAGGCACAAATAATCCATATGAAGATTTGGAATGGAGATGTCTAAACTTGTACATCTTGTGTTTCTTCTGAGGTGCTGCAATTCTGTTTTGTTCATAGAGTACAATACCTTCTTTGATGCAGGCACACCATGCTGGGTAGTCTTGTGCCAGTGTCTCCCATGTCTCACAGTCCAATTCCAAAGTTCTTCAGAGAGACCTTTAAAGTATCCTTGTATTTTTTCTTCTGACCTCCATGTGAATGCTTGCCTTGTGTGAATTCTCCACAAAATATTCAAAGAACATGGCTAGAAAATCAAAGTTGTGCTCTCTGCAGTAGAGTTTGAATGCTTGCCAGTTCAACCCAAGAAAGGACCTCAAATGTCTGGTACCTTATACTATACAGTGATCTTCAGAATCTTCCTAGGACAATTCAAATGGAAGTGATTCAGTTTCCTGGCATGGTGCTGGTACACTCTCCAGGTTTCACAGGCATACAACAATGAGGTCAACACAATAGCTCTGTAGACCTTCATGGTTTTTTTGTTTGTTTTTTGCTTTTTGTTTGGAGGGGGGAAGGTAGGGCAGTTGGGGTTAAGGGATTTGTCCAAGGTCACACAGCTAATTTTTGTGTTAAGTATCTGAGGCCAGATTTGAACTCAGATCCTCCTGACTCCAGGGCCAGTGCTCTATTCACTGCACCACCTAGCCACCCCTAGACTTTAAGTTTGGTAGGCAATCTAATACTTCTTCTCTCCCACACTTTCCTTCATAGCCTCCCAAACACTGAGCTAACTCTTGACAATGCATATATCAACCTCATCACCTAAGTGGACATTCCTGGAAAGTATATCATTGAGGTAAGTGAACTTAACCACAGCATTCAAAATTTCTCTATTTGCTATAATCAGTGATTCCACATATGGATGGCATAGTGCTGGCTGGTAGAGAACCTGTGTTTTCTTGGTGTTAATTATTAGACCAACATTAGTACAGGCAGCAGAGAATCCATCCATATTTTGCATTTCAGCCTCAGAGGCTACATCAAGTGCACAGTCATCTATAAACAAAAAGTTGGACACCTACCCTCCATCCACTTTAATCTTGGCTTGTAGACTTTTCAACTTAAATAATTTACCATCAGTGCAGTAGCTGACCTTGATGCCATTTTTGTCCTCATTGAATGCATCCCACAACATCACAGAAAACATAACTCCAAAAAGCATGAGAGCAAGCAGCTCCACTCCATTGGTAACTGGGATAGTACAAGAGGATCATCCATTATCTGGAACCCAGGTAAGCATGCCTTTTTGAAACTGACATAGGATATTAATGAACTTCTCCAGGCAACCAAATTTTGACATAATTTTCTATAAGCCCTCACAGCTGATAGGCTTTGGTCATTGTGTACAGACAACATTGTGTACAGATCTCTGTTCTACTCCTGGCATTTCTCCTGGAGCCAAGTAGCAAACACGATATCAACCATTCCTTATCCCTTTCTGAAGTCACACTGGATCTTGGGTAGATGACCATCTTCCAAGTGAAGGATCTCCCTATTAAGCAGGACCATGACAATAATCTTGCCAGCAGCGACTGAGAGGGATCATTTCCCCCCTCCCCACTCCCAACCATGATCGTCACAGGACAGGCTGTTTCCCTTTCCTTTATAATGATGAACAATGGAGGCATCTTTGACCTCCTGGGAGATAACCTTCTCTTGCCATATAACCCAGAAAATTTGGAGCAGTAGATCCCATGCCTTGTAAATCTCAGTTGGAATAGAATCATGCCAGGTGCTTTGCCACATGAGAGGAGCCTAATAGTATTCAAAACCTCTCTTCAGATGGAAGAGAGCTAGAGTTCAGCTAGAGAGGCACTGAATTCAATCTGAGGCATATGTGATTGATGATGTTCTGTTGAGAACACTATGGGAGTGTTCAGCCCATCTCTCCAGGATCCTGTCCTTATAACTAATCAATGGGGCTCCATCAACACTGAGTAGTTGAGATTCACTATAGTTCTTTGACCCATAAAGAACCTTCAGGGCATCATAAAAGTACTTTGAATTGTTGCTATCAACACAAAAGTAAATTTCATCTATCTGCCCTTAAGAAGCTTAGTAAGCTGAGCCAAGAATCTGGTATCTCTCTAAGCTTCACTTTCACTTTACTTTTGATGGAGTTAAACATTGCCTTCTTAGAGACAGATGAACTGTGCTGCTGGAAACCCTGTGAACTTCTCATTTTTTCTTTATCATCTTCGGAATTTCCCTATCATTTTCGTCAGACCAATCTTGATGATTACAAGTGTTCTGGCCTAGATGAGTAAATGCGGCACTATTCACCAAGTCTCTGAAAGCTGCCCACATTTTTTCTACTCCATGTTACTAACCATGTGTGGGCTCAGTTTTCCCTCCAAGTTAGCAATGAACTGTTCATACTCAGAGAAGCACTCTAATCTGTTGACATTAAGTCTTCTGGTAAAATAGTAGCCATATCCAGAAAAATAACTATGGAATCTTAATGCAGATCAAAGCATACTATTTTCACCTTTTTGTATTGTTTTTTTCTTCTTTCTCTTGGTTTTTCCCTTTTTTTCTAATTCTTTTACAACATGACTTAATATGGAAATATGCTTAATATGATTGTACATATATAACATATCATATTGCTTGTCATCTTGTGAAGGGAAGAGGAGAGGGAGGGAGAAAAAAGATTAGAACTCCAAGTTTTATAAAAGTGAATGTTGAAAACTTTCTTCACATGTAATTGGGGGAAAAAATAAAATGCTATTTTAAAAAAGGGCTTCTGATAGTCATCTTGCCTTGGGGATGCTCCTTTTGTCTAATGCAAATGTTTAGCTTGGAGAGGATAAGTCTATTATTGGTTCAGTACACTACACCACACATCACCTTCATCACTCTCACCTCCTGTCACTTCTTCTTCCAATGTCATAGTCTATTAAATGCCAGTGTTTGCTGGAAGGGTGCATTCATGAAGTTTTATTGCATTTAAGTAAAAGGAAGACGGAGTTAATGCTATGGAGGTCATGAGATGAATCAGTCTTCAGTGGCAAGTGGCCATTGCTGTTGTTGTTTGACTCCATTCCTCCCAAGGACTCCCTACCATGTCTGATAATCTGTGCCTATTCTGACATTAAAGTCACCCAGAATTATAAGCTTATCCTCTTTTGGTACATTGATGATGAGGGTCTCTGGGACTTCAAAAATTTTTTCTTTGACCTCATCAGGGTTTGTCATGGTGGGAATATACACAATAATGATAGCATGGCAATATCCTGCAAAGGGCAATCATATTATCATTCACTCCTTTGCAGGGAGGGCATACAAGCTTGTTGACTAGGATAGTTTTGATTACAGAACCTATGCCAGCTTCACAGCACTCCCCATCACTGTGCCTACTCTAGAAGAACATGCATCCAGTTCTGACTTCAGTCAATTGGCTTTCATTTGCCAGCCTTGTTTCACTAGGAGCTGCTATTTGGAAGTGATATCTGTTGAGTTCTCTCACAAGAGCTGTTCATCTATCAGGTTTGCTAGATTTTGTGTTGTCCATAAACATGGGTTCATTACATGTACTGATGGTGAGTAGAATCATCTTCGCAAAATTTTTTATATTTGTTTTTTTTTTTTTTTTAGTTTTGACCACAGGGTGGGATCCCTGCCTACCATAGCAAGCAGACAGGGGTTGGGTGATGTAGACTATTTTAGAGCATCTTTTCTAGGCCCTTCTTCATGCCAGGATGTGAGCAATCCTATCTTTCAAAAAGACTGCTTAGTTACTCAAGGAGCTGCTGAATTCCAATGTTGCTTCACTTCAGTGAGATGACCCTATGACCTAGACCACCTATGTGTAGGGTTGTGACTATGGTTCCCAGTGTATCTGCACCTATTGCTCTGTCACTTGACTGTCACCAGAGGTTTTTGAGATAGGTAAAATGGCAAAATTTTATGGGTGATTGTAGCAGCAAGCACCCCAACATCCCCAGGGTGGCTGCCAACACAGGCCCTTAGATCTGCTTTTCTAAAGGAAAGCAACTCAAAATGGGTTAACAATCTTGCTTTAATCAATCAAACATATCATTTACCTAGTTCAGGGGAAAAGGTCAGCACCCCGAACTTCAGAGTATACAGACAGATTACAGGCAGAAGTTACAAGACAGAGAAACATTTCAAGCAGACAGGCCTCCATCTGTCCAATCATTACATCCATACCTAGTCAGTTACCAGAGAGAGAAGCATCAACATCTGGGTTTTTTTTCAGAGCCAGGGGGCTCTCAATGGCTGCTCAGAGTCTTGTCTGGTCAAATCACACAACACTTCTCAAAGTGAGCCCCAAAACAAAGTCTTACATCAGGGTTTATATAGCCTTATCTTAGCTCAGAGAATGTAACAACCGGCTTGAACCCACTGCCCAATCACAACGTATCTCCTGAAAAACAAGCCTCCAGCCACAGGCTCTAGGTGCACTTAAGCTTACCAAATGGCCTAGGGGCAGGGAAGATCTTAAATTTCCATCCCATTCCTATAACAGTGATTGATGTCTTTAGACTCACACATAAATTGGATTTAAGTGAGGCAGAGTTGCACAAAGTTGTCATCTTCCCTCTCTGTTCCAGAGTCATCAAAAGCCAGTGGCAAGACAAAAGTCAAAAACGACTGGTGATGGCTCAGGATGCAGTGGATGATCTTGGCATCTTAGATGTCTAACCAAGCTCTAAGCCCTCCACAGTGCCTGGTTTGGCTTCCTTCTTGGCTATTAGAACAAATTGTTCTCTTCTACCCATTCTACCAGGGAAAGTCTTCACATGCTTGGGGTAGACACCGCCCCCTCCCGCAACTTAATGACAGGTTTGAGACCCCTTAGTTACCCTCAACCTTGTTTAGCCTGCCGTGAAACAGTTTACCAGGGCATAGCCACTGTGCATGCTACAGCTTCTTGGAGCCACAGGTGAGAGATGAATCATGTGCACACCAATGATGGAAAGCAGCCCTGAAAAGGGTTTGATGACCCTTCCACCAGAGGTACTAATCTCTGAACACCCTATACCCCATGCTAAGTTGGTTGGTTGTTGTTCTCCATTCTGGAAGGGGACCAAAATTATATTAAGATTGATGATGCCTGTACTATGGTTGTTGCAATCAGTCCATCAATAAACATTAATTAAGCACCTAGGATATGCCAGCAACTGTGCCAAGTTTTGAGGATACAAATAAAGGCAAAAGAAAGTCTTATCTATCAAGGAATTCACAATCTAATAGGACAAAAAAAAAGTATATACAGGATAGTTGGGGGAAAAAATATACAGAGGGAAGGCTCATGCATGAATTATTATTCTCATCAACTTCCATGGATTTAATTACCTTTTCTATATTGATTTTGAAATCTCCCTGACTTGCTCCAGTATCTCTCCTGACCTCTAATCTCATATCTCCAATTAACTTTTAGACATCTCCAACTAGATGTCTAGGATGTCTTAAATTCAATATGTCCAAAATGGAACTCTATTTTTCTGTCTAAACTCTCCCCTGTTCCTACCTTCCCTATTTCTGTGAAGCACATTGCCACCCTTCTAGTCCCTCAGGCTTACAACTTAGGAGTCATCCCTGATTCCTCACTATCTCTCCCCCTCCATATCCAATCTGTTGCCAAGGATTTCACTTTTGCAATATATCTCTAATATGCCCTCTTCTCTCTTCTGATCCTGCAACTACTCTAATGCAGACCTTTATCATCTTCTACCTGGATAATTGCAATAGCTTGTCTGCCTCAAATTTCTCCCTACTTTAATCCATCCTCCATTAAGCCACTAAAATTATTTTTTTGAAGTAATCTGACTATGACACTTCCCTACTTAGTAAACTTTAGTGACTTCCTATTGACTCCAGACAATATTCTCTGTGTAGCATTCAAGGCCCTTCATGACCTAGTTCCTTCCTATCTCCCCAGTCTTTTTACACTCTGCTTCCTGACTGGCCTCCTGGATCTTCCACAACAAGGCACTCAATCTCTCAGCACTGGATATTTTCTCTTATTGTCCCCCCATGTCTAGAATGCTTTTCTCCTCTGCTACAACTACTGAGTTCCCTTGGCTTCCTTTAAATTCCCATTAAATGCCTACCTTCTATTAGAAGCTTTCTCTAATTCCTGTTAATCCCATTGTCTTCCCTCTGTTAATTATTTCCTACTTTTCCTGTATATAGCTTGCTTTGTATATACAGATAGTTCCCACATATTTACTTGCATATTGTTTACCTTATTAATCTATAAGTTCCTTGAGGGCAGGGTCTTTATTTTCCCTTTTTTTGTACAGTGCCTAGATATTTAATAAATGTTGATTGATTGAAATAAGGGGAATGCTGTTAAAGTGTTACATTCAATATGTCAGTAAATATGGAAAACTCAAAAGTGGCCACTGGATAGAAAAGAACTCCTTATGTCCCAACCCTAAAAAAGGGTGATGGCAAAGAATATTCAAATTACAAACAATTGTGTTCATTTCATATATAAGCAAGATTATCCTTAAGATTCTGCACATAATATGAGAACTAAGAATTACCAGAAGAACAGTCTGGTTTTCAAAGAGGAAAAGGAACTAGAGACCAAATTGCCAACATGCACTGGGTTATGGAGAAAACAAAAGAGTTCCAGGGGGAAAAAAAATCTACTTTTGCCTCATTAACTAACTAAACTAAAACTTTTGACTGTCAAAACGTGGCAAGTTCTCAAAATGATGGGAGTACCAGATCATATTACTTGCCTCCTAAAGAACCTGTACGTGGGCCAAGAAGCAACAGTTAGAACTAAACATGGAACAAGTGATTGGTTTAAGATTGCAAAAGGAGTATGACAGGACTGTATATTGTCACATTATTTAACTTCTATGCAGAGTACATCATGCAAATTGCCAGACTGAATGAACCAAAAACCAGAATTAAGGTTGCCAGGAGAAGTATCAGATATTTGATCTGATATGCATATCTGAGATATGCAGCTAATACCTCTCTGATAGCAGAAAGTAAAGAAGGATTAAGAAGCCTCTTGGTAAACATAAAAAAAAACACCCCAGAAAACTAAGATCTTGGCAACCAGTGCCATCACATTTTGGCAAACAGAGGGAGAAGAAATGTAAGTAGTGTCTGATTTTGTATTATTGGGCTCAAAAATCACTGTAGGCAGCGATTGCAGTCATGAAATTAAAAGATGCTTTCTTCTTGGAAGAAAAGCTATGACAAATTTGGACAGCATACTAAAAAATAGAGATATCACCTTGCTGACAAATTTCCATACAGTCAAAGCTATGGTTTTCCCAGTAGCAATGTACGTCTATCAGAGTTGGACTATAAGGAAAGCTGAGTGCCACAAAATAGACACTTTTGAATTATAGAGCTGCAGAATGTCCTTTGGACAGCAAGGGAGTCAAATTAGTCAATACTTAAATAAATTAATTCAGGCTATTCACTAGAAGGTTAAATACTAGAGCTGAAACTTGAATACTTTGCCCACATAATGAGATGAACTCATTGGAGAAGACCCTGATGTTAGGAAAAACTGAATGCAAAAGTAAAAGGGGACAGCAGAGGATGAGATAACTAGATGTGTCAGGGAAACATCAAACTTGAACTTGGACAGACTTCAAGAGATAGTGGAAAATAAAAGGAGCTGGAGTGCTGGGGGCTCCATGGGGTCACAAAGAGTCAGACACCACTGAATGGCTGAACAACAACAGGGAAAGTCTTCCTATAGTAGATGGGATTTTAGGTGGGATTTGAAGGAAGCCAAGAGATGAAAACGAGTAGAAAGAGTATTCCAGGCATAGGGATAGCTGGTTAAATGCCCACAGTCAAGATGGAGTATCTTATTCCAGAATTAGCAAGAAAGTCAATGTCATTGAATCACAGAATATTGGGAGCAGGGACCAGAGACCTGGAAATTTAAATGGGGGTAGAGGGAAGTTATGAAGGATTCTGAATAAACATAAAATTTTATATCTAGTTCTGAAGGTGATAGGAAATGATTGAAATTTATTAAGTAGAGAAATGACATGGTCAGATCTGTGCTTTAGAAAAACCCCTTGATAAACCCAAAGACTCCAGCTTCTGGGATAAGAACTCACTATTTCATAAAAACTGTTAAAAAAAAACAAACAAACTGGAAAATAGTATGGCAGAAACTAGGCATAGACCAACATCTTATACCATATACCAAGATAAAATTTTTAAAAAGTCAACATTTTAGATATAAAGGCTTATACTATAAGCAATCCAGGAGAGCAAGGAATAGTTTACCTGTCAGATTTATGGGGAAGGGAAGAATTTATGATCAAAGAAGAGATGGAGAACATTATGAAATGCAAAATGGATGATTTTGATTACATTAAATTGAAAAGTTCTTGCACAAAGCCAATGCAACCAAAATTAGGAGGGAAGCAGAAAGCTGGGAAACAATTTTTACAGCCAATATCTCTCATATAAAGGACTCATTTTTAAAATATGTAGAGAACTGAGTCAAATTTATAAAAATATAAGTTAATAGCCAATTGATAAAAATAATCAAAGGAAATGAACAGGCAGTTTTCAGATGAAGAAATTAAGGCTATCTATAGTCATATGAAAAAATGTTCTAAATCACTATTGATTAGAGAAATGCAAATCAAAACAACTCTGAGGTACCATATCACACCTTTCAGCTTGGCTAACATAACAAAACAAGAAAATGATAAATGTTGGAGAAAATGTGGGAAAATTGGAACACTAATGCATTGTTTGTGTAGATGTGAACTAATCTAACCATTCTGGAGAAGTGAAGTTTAGTGAAGTGAGCAGAACCAGAAGAACATTGTATATAGTAACAGCAACATTGTGAGATGACTCATTTTGATAGACTTGACTCTTCTCAACAATGCAAGGAACTAAGATAACTCCAAGGGACCCATGATGGAGGGTGCTATCCATATCAAGAGAAAGAACTGTGGAGTCTGAGTGTAAACTGAAGAACACTATTTGCTCCCTCTCATTTTTTTTTGTTTTCTTTCTTTCCTGTGGTTCTTCCCATTGGTTCTGGTTCTTCTTTACAACGTGACTAATGAGAAAATATATTTGATATGAATATAGATGTAGAGCCTATATAAGATTGCATGCCAGAAGAGAGAAAAGGAAAGAAGATCTGAGAGTCATCTGTATATAGAGATAACTGAAATCATAGAACTGATGAGACCATCAAGTGAAATATATAAGAGGGCCCAAAACAGAACCTTGTAGGATCCCTACTTAGTTGGTGTGATGTAGATAAACAAGTGGCAAAGAAAAAAAAAATCAGAGAGGCAGGAAAAGAAACAAGAAAGAACAGTATCAGGGAAAAACTGGGGAGAAGAGATTATTTAAGAGAAAAGGATGATCTAAAGTGTCAAAGGCTATAGAGAAGTCAAGAAAGATAAGAATTGAGAAAAAAATCATTAGATGTGGCAAGTAAGCTATCATCAGTGTAATGGTAGTATAATTTGAATTTGAAGATCCCTTTATGTTGGCAAAGGTAGCAGGTACTTAGCACTTAGTAACTGATCAAGCCTCTATTGGGGAAACAGAAGGTATGAACTCCTGTCTCCTGTTGCTGATATAACAGGAAGTAGCTAATGCTGTGTATATAAGAAAAGCCCCAGAGAGGCACAGTCAGAATTTCTTGGGACCAGCATCTGGTGGCAGAGCAGCTACAGAAGAGAGAATGGAGAACTGAGCCAGAATTTCCTGAGAAGTTGTGGTGGTAGAGCTTCTTCTGAACAGGAGCCCAGAAGAAGACTGAGGAAGCAGAAGATAGGAAGTATGACTGGGATGCTGAGACTTTGTCTGTTTGTGGCTTGGTTGAGCCTTGAATTCCTGGGAGCAGAAATTATGAAGGAGTTGAGATGGACTGGACCCTGTGAACTTCAGTGTGGAGCAGGACCTACCCAGAGAGCTGGACAAGGAACTGGGAGCTGTCTGACATTGAACCCAGGTGACAGTCTGGTGAATCTGAGAACTGGCCCAAAGTCAAGATGAAAAGACTTCTCCATGGGTACTGAGTAATGATAAAATTATAGTTTACTAATGACCTAGGGGTGGAGGGTTTTATGTATGATACTTAGTAATTAATTGCTGAATAGGTGACTGACTGAGTTAACTTAAGTGTGCCCCATGAGTGGAAGACTTTGACTACTGTACTTTGAGATGATTGTTCTTTGTTCTAAATATTGTGACCACTTTGGTGAAAACTATGTGACCATTTTAATAATAAGCTGTTTGTGAGTATAAGTTGTAATATTGTGAATGCTGTACCTTGATTTTCTGTGAATGTTTTGCTTTGATTTGTTATGGAATAAATAGAGTGTTCACTATACTGTGTAATCAGAACAGTAAAAGCTGTTCATAGTAGCATTCCTCTGGGAAGCTGCTGTGGATGGCCTTACAATCAATAACTTTGGAGGGAAAGAACTATTTCATTTGAATGATGAGGTTTGATGCCAGATTGCAGAGTTAAGAAGAGAATGACAGGAAAGCAAGTGGAGGTCTTTTTGAGTAGTTTAGTCACAAAAGAGGGAAAAGAAATATAGGTTCATAGCTAGCAAAGATGGATAGATCAAGAGAGGGTTTTTTCCACGATGGGGAAGCAGGCTATGATGGTAAGGGAATTTGAAGATCTTCCCTGCCCCTTATTGGGCCTCACTTGAAACCAAACAAGAAAAGCTTGTTTGGGGAGGCTTGTTTTTCAGGAAGGCACATACCTTTTGCTACTTTGTAATTAGGTGGTGGGTCATGAAGGTTATGATGTTTTCTAACCCTGAGGAAGGCTATTTATACCTCTGACCTGAGGTTTTTCTTTGGGGCTCACTTATGGGAAGAGTTATGTGATTTGACTGAATGAGACTCTGGGAAGCCATTAAGCCCACTGGCTTTGAAAACCCAGATATAGGCGAGTCTCTTTCTCTGGTAACTAACACTGTACTTATATAACGGTCAGACAGCTAGAAGCCCTGTCTATTGGTTTGTTGAATTGTGTTATTTTCTCTGTATTTTTGTCTGCTTGTAACTTGTTTGTATTTTCTGAAGTTCAGGGTGTTGACTTTTCCCCTTAAACTAAGTAAATTATATATATTTGATTAAAGTAAGATTGTTAACCTTTTTGAGTTGCTTTCCTTTTAAAAAAGAAGATCAAAGAACTTGTGCTAGTAGCCATCCTAAGTATGCTAGGGTGCTTGCTGCTACAAGGCATATTAAAGTTGGTTGGTTTTTTTTTTTTTTTTAAGCCATTGGGGATTGAAGTACCTACTCTGTGCCTTTAAGGGAACACCATGCCAGAGCTTCCAGGAATTAAAAAAAATCCTTAACTAGAAAGAATATTTTCTTAAATGCAGAGCTTCCTTCTGTAACCCAGTCAGGCAATTGCCCTTGGGGAGTTTTTTTTTTAATTAACTTTGGGAGTTTTCAACATTTATTTGTAACCTGAAATTCTAAAATTATAGTCAAACCCATTTCCTTCCATTTACCTGTGGTAGAAAACATGGCAGGCCATGATGTTCCAAAGTAGCTCATTTTATTCTTGGATAGTTTAATAATTTGTTTCTTTGTAGCATCTGCCCATTGCTTCTAGTTCTACACTTGAAGGCCAAGAAACTGTTGATCAATAAAACCAGTTATTTCTACATTCTGTTGTTAAGATCTACCATCTTCCTTCTCATTTCCTTTTATAAGAAATTAATGGTAAGCCTGCTGAAAGGGTCAAGAACATTCTCACAAAAGTCAAATAGTGAAGAAATGCTGAAGGACTAATCTTGATTTTTTAAAGAATTGAGACTCTTCTGTAAGAGAATCTATTTCTCTGATGCCCCCTAGCCCTTGAAATAAAGGTATAGTGAAATGGAAGACAGGAGTATATACTGGTAATACTTGTCAGTTTCAGAGGTTACCTATTAACTGGAAAGACAGGAGTTAAGGCTGGTCTTTAAAAAAAATTCACAGATTAAAATTTACATTCCCTGTGGGAATGAGGAAAGCAAACCCATATAGACCAACTGGCCAGTTTCAGTTTGGTCCCCAGCAGGCAGTTCCTTTTCTATGTACAGAGGTTGTGTTTTTGTTCTCCAAGAGGGCCATAACATCAGGGAGGTGATGCCATGACAAGCAAATGGATTGAATTTAAGTGAGGGAGGGCTGTGTAAAGTCAGCAACCTCACTTTCTCCTCCAGAGTCATCTGGGTCCAGTAGCCAGATATGTCAGGATGACTGGAGATGGCCCAGGATACAATGGGAGACCTTGGCCTTTTCAAGCTAAGGTCTTTAACAGGTTTCCCTTTAACTGAAGCAATGGCTATTCAGTGATTCCGACTTACTATGAAATGCTTATTGTTTGTCCCTGATTGGCTTAGAATGAATATGAAGAGCAATTGTTTCCTGTTTTGGTCAGAAAGCTTGAGGGTCTTCCCTAGCCAGAACAATTTTTTTTTTTAAGAGGTCATTCTCTGCCTCATTTTTTATTAAGCCTTAATCATCGATTGGGCTTTGCTTCAGTCAAACAAAGCCACTAAAGACCTTACTTAGCTTGAAAAGGTCCAGGTCTCCCACTGCATCCTGGGCCCTCTCCAGTCATGCTAATCTATATCTGGTCTCTGGACCCAGATGGCTCCGGAGGTGAAAGTCAAGACTGCTGACTTTGCACAGCCCTGCCTCACCTAAAGCCAATTCACTTGCATGTCATGGTATCACCTCCCTGATGTTGTGGTCCTCTTCCAGAACAAAAGAAAACAGCAAGCAATCTAATCAGAAGCAGAATTTGAACCCAGGTCTTCTGACTCCACAGTCAGGGATCTGGTGGAGGCCAGCGATTGTGAGAGGGAAAATATAGTAACAGGGTGGGAATAGTGACTTGCTAATCTAATTCTTTGTGTTAATATGGTTCTATATCAATAAAACAGTTCTTTCATCCATTTCATTCATATTTTGAGTTCTCAATAAATCATAGAACCAAACATCTGCATACAGGGGATTTGGGGGATTTGATGAGAAGGAAAACTGATTAGCTTTTATTTAGAGAAAAATATTTGGGGAAAATCTTATGATGGGATACAGTTTTGTTTGTTTTAAATAGCAAGTGGCCCGCTCTTTCATCTAAAACAATCACCAATACTTTTAGATTTATTCTTCAGATTTCAGTCTGTACAGCTTGTATCAGAAGTGTTGTTATTCCCAATCTCTATAAGAAAAGCAAAATTCTGTATTATCATGAACTTGTGTGACCAATAAAAAAAAAGAGGAACAATACTTACATTTCCAAAATATACAATATTCCACATGCCACCCTCTTCATCCACATATACCATAAAGTCTGTGTCTAGAGTAAGATGCTCGGGTAGACTATCCTCACCATCATAGCCAACAGGAATCTCATCTGTTTTCCATAAAAGAATCTTCTTTAGGAAAGTCTCCTGTGGCAATAGATTAGATGATCAGTTAGCCACACTTACTATCTAGCCACACTTACTATCTACTGACCGCATTGGGTTAACCAGAAAAAGAACAAGAGCTCTTAATCTAATCTGGTACTCTATTGGAGAAGCACCCTCTCCTTCCAAGAAGCATTTTGGTATTCACTTCCCATACTATCTTAGGGCAACAGTTGGGGGTGAGGGAGTGCCAAGAAAAAATGGTGATAACATTAAAACGCAGATGTATGAGTTTTATAAAATCAATCTCTTTTAAAGGACATGACACAGGGTTCTTTAAATCCCAACTAACAATCGAGTAATTTTTTTTAATAAGACTCAATTATGGAAAATATTTCAGAAATATTATTGCAGAAAGGGATATACATTCAACCAAAAAGTTTTACTCAAAAGTTTACCACCCTCCCTGTTTATATTATCTTTAGACAATTGGGTCTTTTCATCTAACCTGCCAGTTTGACATTTCTATCTAGAGCACGTTAGTGGAGGAGATGGTTTATGAGTATTAAGAAACGGAAGGGGTGTTCCCTACAAGTCAACATAGCTTCATCAGTAATAAGCCACATACTGCCAGAAAGATGGAATTAAAATGATGTGAAGGATCCACCTCTATTTAAATTCTGTCCAACAAAATTTAAAATATAGATAAAGTCTCCAAGATCTGGAGAGGTATGGGTCATTGTTGCTGTCTTGCTTCTATGAAATTTGCCTACCTACTGCTGACCTTACCACTAGAAATTCTTACCTATCTCTGCCCTAGGCTGGCATGCCATACTCACCCATGCAGTATAGAAAGGTCCCTATCTCCCTACCTCTAAAGCTATAGCTGAATTATATTGGACAGTGCCAAAGAGTCAAAATCTTCCTTCTATCCCCCTCCCACCATCCAGTTTCCATAACAGGACTTTTCTTGGATTTTATATCACTAATCCATATCTCTGCCTCCTTGCTCTATGTCTCATCTTCACCTTCCTTTGTAGCTTAAGCCAGGTAAGTACCTAGGAGAAACATTCTGAGTTAGAATTGACTCCTTCTAGCAGTTACTTACATATTTCTTAAAAGCCACCCACTTTTGGTCAATTTCATCTTGGTAAATTCCAGGGTCAGTCATGTTGAGGCACATGGGCTTCTCGTTACCTACGTTCATGGCCATTGTTTCCCTTGAAAGAGTATAGAAGAGAATCTTCACCATAAAATACTCACTGGTTCCATACAAATTCCATAGTTTTCATTAAAAGTGCCATGAATTAATTTTCTGGTTCTTAGCACTTAACAAATGAGAAGATATAAAGACTATTGTATTCATGGAGGAATGATGGGAGTTTATGGAATCCTAGCACTCTATAGCAAGAAATGACCATAGAAATCACCTACTACAGTGGCCTCATTTTTGGAACTGGGACTCCAAAGTCAAAGCTAGTTAGGAGTAGAGGCAGAACTAGAACCAAGATTTTCTACCTATAGGCCAATGATCCATTCATGCCAATTGTGTCCAGTTGGCTTTCTGATTCAGTTCTCTTTGATCTGGACTGATTGGTGCTTGAATTTTAAGCAAATTACTAAGTACATATTGAAAAGAATATTTTCCACCCCAACCCATGTACAGTTCCGGCAGCAAATGGCCTGACTAATAAAGAGGTGAGCTATTCAGAACTAAAACTTTAGGCAGCAACAAGATCTCAATTCTAGGTCTCAGTCTTGACTCTTATACCTGATGTTCTCAAGTAGGTCAGTGAAGTAGCATCACCTGAGAAGATGCCCTGGGGTCACGGACTTCTTAAACTGTCAATAGGTTTCCACCTTCAAGCCCTTTGAAAGGAATGTGTCACAAAAGACCAAGGTGCTTTCTTCTCTCTCATTTAGTGTTCTATTTCCTCCCTCTTCCTTCCCTCTTCTCTCTGATGACTTTTCCTCAGTTTTCTGATGTAGGAGGATGCTATTTATCAGAAACATTAGATAATACCAAGTACCCAAATATAAAAATAAGGACTTTTCATGTAGTCCCTAGATAGCTTAATATTTAGTAATTTTATTTGGTACCCATAGATTTTGGCAGTACACCAGATGCTGGATGTCCTGTGTCTAGCACTTACTTGTAGACCAGAATTGTCAAGAACACTGTCAGCTTATGGTATAGAACACTACACAGTGGGGAACTGAATTAAAATGCAATTGGAAAATATTTAACAAAATAAGTAAAATACAATATGACATAGATGTTAATTTGTGGTTTTCTAAGTCAATATATAGCAGTAGAGATGTGTTTCTATTTCAGCTGGACCCACTGTTGTAGGTTATAATTCTGTAACTTAGATTTCAAAGCTGAATGGCCTTGGATTTCAAAAGAGCTTCATGATTTTGAACCCTGTTTCTTCAGAACAGGGAGCTCTCTTCAATGAAAGGTAGGTTTGCATCACTAGGTTCTAGGTGGCAGTTGTTGAGGATTACAGTTAATCAAAGATAGTCTGTGAGGGACAAGAATGCTGAGTTGGGTATAGCCAAGGACAAAGTATTAGCTCAAGGGATCTCAGAATCTAAAGCTGGAAAGGGCATTACAGATCATGCAGTCCAATCCTCTCAGGAAATAAATCAAGATATTGAGAGACCCAGAAAAGGAAAGTAATTATGCCCAAGTTAGTAAGCAGTAGAGGTGAAGTTTGGACCAACGTTTTCCTTCCATTTTCAGATCCATTGTTCTTTCTTTTTACTTAGGGATGCCCATCTATCTCTGTCACTTTTCTAGTGATACTAAGCATCAAAGAAGTTAAGACCTGAAGAAAATTTTCTTAGTGGCTGAAAAACTCAACAACTAGTTAGAAGTCTAAAAGAATTGTGAAATGAAAAGTGAGGTTTCACTTTCCTTCTGGTCTTTTAAGTCTCCTAATTCAGCCCTTCCAACAAAAGGATAACAAGAAACTCTTCTATTAACTTCCTATTCATCATGTGTTTCCTCCCACAGAGAGGAAGCCCAGAAGACTTTGACAAGTCTAAGTAGAACTAAGCAACACCTGTACTTTAGACAACCCCTGACTTTAAAACACCTAGTGACCACCTCTCACCTCTTGGATGAACTTGTTGGTTGCCACACACAGCACTTTATAAGTCTTTGCTGTTTCTCTGGTTTTTGGCTCCCCTTAATCATCCAACATCATGCTACAATCCTGAGATGATAAACCATTCATTTCTTTGTAGAAACTATTTTTAATAGTCCTCTGGAAACCTGTAAGGCACCTAAGTATGCCCCACACTCCCAGACTTCTTTTCTCAGGAAACTCCTTTTAAATGCTTTCTTAGTTGCTTTCACCTGCTTTTTTCCTCTGGTAGAATTTCCTAATGATTGGGCTTGATTGGCCTGGATAATATCCCTCTGGAGTAACAGCCTTCTTAGGGGCTGAAATCTCTAATTTTCTTCTGCTTTATCTTGATTAGCTAAATGAGAAGCCAGGAATTTAATGAAAAGAGATGGGCAACTTAGAGACAAACTCTCTTTCATTTCACCTTTGAAAACGACCAGTGTAACCATCACAACTTAGACATATTGCCCTTCACTTAGCATTTTTGAACATTTAAGAAATTGGAGAAATCTAGGTAGGGGGGCAAGACTGGCAAGAATATATTTGCTGTCATGGATGGGCATTTTTTATTTTGTAAGATACTTCAGGGTTTGGGTATTTTTTTTTGTAGTATATAAGCAATTTGTAACCTCTTACACTGTTGCCCTGTGACACCATCACAGATTTCATAGTAAAAATGTGATTTTTTTTTTGGCACCTGCTCTTTTTTTTCTTCTGCTTTGTGTGTTACAATATCGTTGCAAAATTTACATGAGAGACATAATGTCTCAGTCTAAACAGCAGCAACTCAGAGAAATTCCTTCCTGATTGCCAGCATCTTCTGCATTCCATGCTTACTCAGTTCTCAGACTCTCTCTAGCAGGTTCTCAGAACTTTTCAAGTAATTACTTTTTGGGTATCAAGGGACTTACGACAACCAAAGAGCATGTTGCTCATCTCAGTCATTGTCTAGGTGCATTGACACCCATTTTAAAGGCATTGACACTATTTTGTGTGACTGGCCCCATGATTGAGATCACATAATTGCAATAATTAGGAAGCTCACCTCAGGATATTATCAAAGTGACCCACCCAAACCCAAGTCCATATGGTTGGAAATAGCTAATGAGTCAGTTAATGTGCTATGTCCAGGAGTAATGGGTACTCAATATGGATAACATGAAGGTATAATTTACCAACTTTCCAACTGATTAAGGTTTTCAAGTGGACATTTTTAGCATTCTGCAACTCACATAGAGTTCAAAGCATTAACAGCTTTCATGGTTGAGACAAAAGAGAGAAAGTAGCAGACAGTTTAAGGAAGTGTTGACAGAAACAAAGGAAATATTTCTTTTAATCAGAATACTTTCCTCTTTTCTTTCTTTCTTCCTCTGGTATAAAAATGTAACATCACAAACACCATAACAAATAAATGTATGAGTAATAATCAGCATCGGTAACAAGCTGTAAAATGCCTGAGGAACATGGGAGTCAAAAATGGACTTGGGGACTAAAACGAAATAATTAAAGCACTTTGGGGCATCCTCTGTCCAGTTAGCACATAAATTTCCCCAGATAATAGCTCATATTTTTTGGTGTCTACTATGTGCCAAGTACTATGCTAAGTGTTTTTATAAATATTAACTTATTTGATCCTCACAATAATAGAACCTTTAAGTAGATTCTATTATTATCTCCATTTTTACAGATGAAGAAACTGAAGTTAAGTGATTTGCCCAAGGTCACACAGTTAATAACTATCTAAGGAAGAATTTGAACTCCGGTCTTCCAAATTCCAAGCCCAATGCTCTATCCACTGAGCCAGCTAACTGCCTTTAAGATCATACAACACTAGGTTTGAGGTAGTCTGTACATCTGCATATGCTCAAAATTAATGAGCTCCCACTGATTGGTTTATCTTTACCATTAAACCAGAGGACACAATTAGTTTAAGACAAAGGCATTTAATGAAATAGCATAGTAAGAAAAGTAGCAATAAAACTTTTCCTAAAATTTATAGTGGTCACACAAAGTGAACACTGAAAATGTACACACCTGGAGAGAACATGTGTGCCCATAGTTTCACCCATGAAGGGACCAGTCATGTCAGGAATGCTGCATGGCTCCTGATGTCTTCTGCTGATGATACTGTGCTGATTCTTCGACTAAGACTGCTCCTCCCTGGTTCCAAGTGGCAAGTAGTCTCTGTTCTACAGTATGTTCAGAAAAAACTAACACCTCAGATGTGAGGGGCTACTGCGCCCTTTTCAGGACTGCTCATCCACCTTCACCCAACTCTCACCTGTGACTCCAAGAAAGTGTAGGATGCACAGTCACCATATTCTGGTAAAACCATCTAACCAAACAGGCTAAACGAGGTTGAGGTTAACCAACGGGCATTAAACCAGTTGGTGATTTAGGGTGATATATATCCCAAGCATGTGCAGACTTTTCCTGGCAGAATGGATGGGCAAGAACAATTTGTTCCAATGGCCACAAAGAAAGCTGAAGCAAGTTCTGTGGAGCACTTAGAATTAGATACCAAAGATACCAAGATCATCCACTATATCCTGGGCCATCACCAGTCTTCTTGACTTTTTTCTGGACTTTGATGCCTCTGGAAGAGAGAATGAGGCTGATTACTTTGTGTAACTCTGCTTCAAGTCGAGACATCAGCCTGTGGTGTCATTGGTCCTCTTTCAAAAGAAGGATGAACAACAAAGTCTCTGCTGAACGTGTAGCATCCCCCTAGATGCATAGTCTCTCATGGATGCATAAACTCCACTAGGCATTGCTCCCTGCTGGTCTCAAGTGACCAATGCACATTGTTGCTGCACTATCGCTGGTTCTGTGTTCACTTCTGACTGCTGCTAGTGGCAACTCTGTTGGACATGTGGTTATTGAACTTCTCTCTGTTTCTGGTTTTTAATAGCATCTGTTCCTCATGGGAAGACTAGGCTCTGCTGGACTATTTTAACATAAAGCCCATAGACTTTATTTATTTATTTGTTTGTTCATTTGTTCATTCATCTATCTATCTATCTATCTATCTATCTATCTATCTATCTATCTATCTATCTATCTTAAGTCTTTTAGAAAATAGAAGCCCTTAGACTAGGCAAAGTTTTTTCTAAGAGTTGAGAGAAGAACCTTCTGAGCTTCTCTCCCATTCCCAAAGAGTGGTCTATCTGTTCCTTTGAAGCCTTGAATAGAAAATAGTTTTTGAAAATCTCCAGAAGGATATTCTTTACATTAGGCACCAAGCTCTGGAGAACATAGAGGCCAGTCACTTTTAGCCAACTATTGCCCTTAGGCTTAATCCTTTTTTTTGAAATATATTTTCAGATAATTTCCAGGGGTTTAGATCTCTGCCAGAGAATGCTCTTTAGTTTAGGGTAGAAATTCTTAGGAGCTACTGTTTAATCTCTATTTGAAATTTCTGTAACTCCAAAATAATTTCTGGGAGGAAGGCCCTACCATAGAAACCCCAAAGGGCTGAGTCTGACCTCTTATGGCATTTTGGGTGTTCTACATGCTTTGCAACTCTTATGAAAATGACTAAGCAAGCACAAAAGCTAAACTCAAGGGGTAAGGTCATTGCTCTCCAATACAGACACTTTCTTGGTTTTTCATACGTATGTGACAGCAAAGACTTTGTGCCCTTTTGTGCCCTTACATCTTCTCCCAGTGGAGAATTTGCAGTCCCTGCAAAACACATGGGGTACCCCACTATCTATGAGTATTAAACAGAGTACAGAAACTAGCAAATCACATATTTGCATATTTAACACAGCTGCCAGTTAACACAGTGTTGTGGGCAGCTGCCAGAGGCCATCCTAACATCAGATATTGAGGTGATGTAAATGAGGAACTTAACACAAGCAAGAGGATTATTGAAGAATAGATTTACTTAACTTGTTAGAATATACATTTTTGTTTTTATTTTTTTTCTTTATTAATTTGTTTGTTTATTTTTAGTTTATAAGATTTATTTCCACAATTCTTTGAGTTTCAAATTTTCTCTCCCTCCCTTCCCTCCCCCCTACCCCATGGTGGCATATAATCAAGTATAGGATCTGCAAATGCTTTCACATTAGACATTAGTCAGGTTATAATAGAATATACTTTTAAAACATATACCAAGTATACCTGTTGGTCCTGGTTCATTTCTGGTTCAGTTTAGACCTAAGAATTTTCATTGTTTCCCATTTTCTCCATGGAGCTTACGCTCAAGTGGCTGTACATAGTCCAGCACAGAGTAGAAATTCTACTAGGGCTGAGGTCTGAAGCTGCCTTGAAAGATATTTTTATAGGGTCAGAGGGACAGTAGGGACAACATTATTAGTGAAAAGCATTTTTTTATTCATGAAGCAAAGAAACCTTTGCATTCTAGCTGCCTTTATAAAGGAGCCTACTCTCCATCATCATTCCCAAACTCCTAATGGTTTATAATTCTATCTACCCTTTAGGATAGGAGTTTGTTCCTCAAAATTCTATCCACACATTTTGTGGGTTTGCCTGGCTTAGTTTATTCCCAAGCAATTAAGGTATGATATTGGAATCAAATAAGATTCTCATATATCATTCAATAGTTAATAAAAAGAGATTTACATTGCTATGGGTGTAGAGGGGGGAGGGAGGATATTCAAAAAGTATATGTAGCAATGATCCCATGTTTTGTTTCAATTGAGCATGGCTTTCCTGCTTCTGATTACCCCCGATACTATACTATATAAGTAGGAGAGCAGGCCTGGAACTCCTCTTGTCTTTTTTACTCAGGTGATTAAAAATCATGTCACTGAGAGGAACCTTTAGTGCTATTAACCATTTGAGTCCCAAGGAAGGTTTCAATACCATCCCATTTCATACAATGGGGAAATCTGGTAGATATCCTTCCTACCATATCCCACCCCTTGGTAGTGTGAAGTCAAGCACAAGCAGCATTCCTGAGGACTGCTGCTATGAATAGCTTTAAGGTTCTGATCACATAGTATAGTGAATTCTCTATTTATTCAACAACGAACTAAAGCAAAACATTCACAGAAACCAAAGTTCAACATTCACAACAATATAACATAACAGCTTACTACTAAAGTAGCCACATATTATTAAACAAAAGATATCATTTAGTAAGTCACAATCTGAATTAATCAATAAAAATACCCATCTAAAGTCTTCTTTCATCTTGATTTGGAGACTGGCTTCCAATAATCCTTAACTCAATCATCTTTAAGGAGCAATCACCTGTAAGGAGTACAAAATACAAAGTATAAAGGTCTCCCACCCCTAGGTCACAGTAATGTTGTTAGTCAGCACTCAGAACCCAAGGAAAGGTCCTTTCATCTTGACTTGAGGCTGACTCCCAGACTCCATGGTTTCTCTTCCATGCACCCAGTTCTTGTCTGAATTCACCCAACTGTCACCTGGATTCACAGGTAGGAAGCTCCCAGCTCCTGGTCCAGCTCCTGGTCCAGCTCCCGGTCCAGCTCCACTCATCAAGATTAGCAGAGTTATAACAGTGTTCACACACATTGCTGGCACTATCTTCTCAATTCCCTTCCTGCCCGTGAAATCAATACAAGGGTGCTTCTGTCTGACAAAGTAACACAAACACAAATCAACACAGACAGAACAGACAAACAGAGCAACAGATACCACAAGTCTTCTCCCTCTCGGTTCTTTTTTTTTTCTTCAAAATGCTTTATTAACTTCTGGTTTACATCATTCATTTCTGCCAGATTTTGAGGTACAATTTTTTCCCCATTTTCCCCTACCCACAACCCCAGAATAGCAGCCCCACAGGATATCCCCTCATCCAATTTGCTCTCTCACATCTCTTCTCCCATACCCCCTTTGACTTTTTCCATTAGGGCAAGGTGAATCCCTGTGCCCCAATGCCTGCACATCTTATCTCCCAATTATATGTAAAATAGTATTAGTAATAATATTTATATATTTTTAAAACATTTGATTTTAAAACTTCAAATTCCAGATTCATTCCCTTCCTCCCTTGTCACCCACCCTTACTGGGAAGATAAGCAATTCAGTATTTTGTTGTACATCTGTAGCTATGCAAAACATTACCATAGTAGATATATTGTAAAAGACTGACTATATTTTCCTCCCTCCTATCCCACCTCCCACCTGGTCCACTCCACACTTTGATCCTGTCCCTTTTCAAAAGTGGGTGCTTCCAACTTCCCTCCCCCCAAGCCTGCCCTCCCTTCCATCATCTCCTCCCCTGCCCCCCACTCTCCTGTAGGGTGAGATATCCCATTTAGTATGTTTGTCATTCTCTCCCTGAGACAAATTCAATGAGAATAGGGTTTTGCCTTTTTGCCTTCCTGTTCTTCCCCTCCCCTGCAACCACTTTCCCTTGCCTCTTCTATATGAGAGAGTTTACCCCATTCTGTCTCTCCCCATCTCCTCTCATTATGTTCCTCTCTCACCTCACAATTTCACCCCTTAAGTATCATCCCTTCCCATTAAATTCGACCTGTGCCCTCTATCTATATATACCTGTAAATATATACACACATTCACATATGTATTCATATGCCCATATACCCTTCTTCAGCTATTTTCATACTGAGAAAGGTTTCATCAGTTACAGTTATCATTTTTCCATGTAGGAATGTAAATAGTTCAACTTTGATAAGTTCCTTATGATTTATTTCCCTGTTTACTTTCTCAAGAATCTCTTGCTTCTTGTGTCTGAATGTCAAATTTTCTATTCAACTCTGTTTTTTTTCCTCAAGAATGCTTGAAAGTCCTCTATTCCACTGAATGACCATATTTTCCCCTGAAACATAATACTCAGTTTTGCTGGGTAGGTGATTCTTGGTTTTAATCCCAGCTCCTTTGCCCTCTGGAATATCATATTCCATGCCTTTCGATCCCTCAGTGTAGAATCTGCCAGATCCTGTGTTATCCTGATTGTATTTCCACAATATTCAAATTGTTTCTTCCTGGCTGCTTATGATATTCTCTCTTTGATCTGGGAATTCTGGAACCTGGCTATAATATTCCTAGGAGTTTTCTTTTTGGGATCTTTCTCAGGAGGTGATCTGTGGATTCTTTCCACTTCTATTTTGCCCTCTGGTTCTAAAACATCAGGGCAATTTTCCTTGAGAATTTCTTTAAGGATGATTTCTAGGTTCTTTCTTTGATCATGGTTTTCAGGTAGTCCAATAATTTTTAGATTGTCTCTCCTGGATCTATTTTCCAGTTTAGCGGTTTTCCCCATGATATATTTCACATTGCCTTCTATTCTTACATTTGTTTGGATCTGCTTAATAGCATCTTGATTTCTCATAAAGTCACTAGCTTCCATTTGCTCCAGTCTAATTATGAAGGAATGAATCTCCTCAGTGGGCTTTTGAGATTCTTTTTCCATCTGGCAAATTCAGGTTTTTAAGGCATTCTTCTCCTCATTGCCCTTTTGAGCCTCTTTTGCCATTTGAGTTACTCTATTTTTTAAGGTGTTATTTTCCTCAGTCAGGCTGTTAGCTATCATTTCATACTTTTCTTGCATCTTTCTCATTTCTCTTCCCAAATTTTCCCCCACTTCTCTTATCTGCTTCTTAAGGTCCTCTATGGCCTGTAACCAGCTTGTATTTTCATTTGGGGCTTTTGGTGCAGGAGTTCTGACCTCCCAGTCCTCCTCCTGTTCCAAGTTTTGATCCTCTTTGCCCCCAAAATAGGAGTCTAATGTTGAATTTTTCTGTTTATTTTGTTTCCTTTGCCTAGGCATGTTGCCACTCAATTACTTGACTTTTGGGCTTGTTGCCACAGTAGGACTCTGACACCAGAGAGGGGAGCTTCTGTCCCAACCACTGGGGTTTTCCCAACTGCTGGAGGTATTAGCTGGGTGTACTCTCAGAAGCCTCCACACAGTCTGGCAAGCTGGTCATACACCCCAAGACCTCCACCCTGGGCTGCAATCTAGATCCAAGAAGGGTAAATCAAGAGGGATTACCCCCCAGACTGATTGGCAGATCCCCCTACAGTTCTCAGGCCAGGAGCTGAAACTGCAATGTGGCAATGTGGGAGCAAGCTGTGCAGGCTTCTCAGCAGCTTCTCACCCCCAGGGGAAGAACCTGACATGTTCTCCCAACCAGTCCCAAAGTCCATAGGGCACTGACCTCTCACTTTGTCCTAGGCATATCTGTGTTGATAATTCTGGAAACTCCACAGCTGCTGATGTTCTGGGGTCCCTCCAGCCGACTGCTGGTCTGGCCGCCCTGGGGCTAAAACCTCTGACTCAAGCAGTCCTGGGCTTGGCTCCTAGAGCACTGTGCTGGCTGCTCCCTGCCAGGCTGCTGGGCTGTCCTCAGTGGGAGGTTACCTTCTCTGTGTCATTTTGTGGGTTCTGGAGCTCCAGAGGTTGTTCTGAGTCCCCCTTTTACATAATTTTGAAGTGGTGTGGGCTGGAGCTCCTCAGAAATGCTGTTTCTACTCTGCCATCTTGACTCTGCCCCTCCCTCTCAGTTGTGATTGGTCCCAGATTGTGTTCTTGCTTTTATATGGTCATTTGGCAAGTTCCTCCCACCCTGGGCTTCACAAAGTTTTGTTTCTAACAAAAGACTTGTTATAATCACAGGTGAGGCTCAAAGACACTGGAAGAGCTGACATATGGAGCTAAGAACTTAAACAAGGAGCTAAGTACAATTTTGCTTGCTGTTACAGGTAGCAAATTCCTAAAGGTCTTTTGAATGACTTTATAGCTTCTACCAGATAATCACAACCTGGAATGTTAGAACCCTAGCATAGGCAGGACTAGAAGAAGAAATCCTAAATCGGAAATATGGAAAAATAAAACAAATGAAAGATAAGCAACATAATTCCTCCCTTGTAAAAAAGGGTACAGAATAGGAGAGAATGATGTCAAGAAATCCAAGGTTTGTGTTCCCTTCTAGAGAAGGATCTGGTCGATGTGGTGCCACCAAATCTTTACAGTTCACAGGGGGTGTCCCAATGTAAAGAGGCGGCTATGGGCGAGGAAGCACCATGAAAATCAGACCTAGAGCCAATATGATTTTACTTCCCGAACAGTTATTGATCTTCATTGTAAATCAGAGGTATCTGCAGGATGGAGCTACCCTCTTGCAGACTGCCTGTTCCAAGACTAGGGTCAACGTGTCAAGACATCCCCTGACATACACACGCTATCATGTATTATGTTCTCTATCTCACCAGCCAGAACATCCTCCTCCTTGGGATACCCATAAGGGGATTGAATTTAGATCCATATAGTCTCTAAACTTTTCAGGGATAGCCCACATCAGACTCAAAAACTAATTTTTATGTTGGATAGTAGACCTTACTCTTAGGAAGTTCTCTAATGGCAGCAGTAAACATTTTCTGGTGACCAGTGCTTTTTGGGGGACAAATAGGCCAACTCTGGTGCATGTGTGAAAAGCTGAGCTTTTTCAAGTTTCTCATTTCAATGATCTCCAAATGTTTTTAAGTGGTTTAGGCCAAACTGACGTTTCTTGACCTTTTGGCTTCAATACTCTCCAATCCAATATCAACAAGAAATTGCTGAGTAGTTCAACAATAGTAGCAGGTTTTTTGTTCCTTACAAATTTCTGATAATGGTCACCAAATGTGAGTCTTGAATACTCTTTGGATGGGTACAGTTGGTAAATAAGCCTTTTCTCTGCTGGAACTGATTTAAGTCAGTTTCCTGGTAGTTTTAAGTTCAAGTATTAGTTGCAATTGTATCCCATTTATTTGACAGAGGTTCTGAAAAATTGGCACTTCACTATTAACAATTTAAGATCAGCCACATCTAGCTAATACAATAGTTTCTTTTAAAAAAATTAGTTGAGGGGGCAGCTAGAATAGAGTACCAGCCCTGGAGTCAGGAGGACCTGAGTTCAAATATGGCCTCAGACACTTGACACACTTACTAGCTGTGTGACCTTGGACAAGTTACTTAACCCCAATTACCCTGCTTTTCCCCCTCCAAAAAAAAAAGAAAAAAAATTGATATTCTGTTTTTTATATCATCAAAATTTGTCTTAGTATTTCCACTCCTTCATCTCAGAGAGCCATCCCATATAACAATTAATATTTTGTAAAGACAAAAAAGATTTTTAAAAATAGTAAGAGATTAAAAAATATCAGTAAAACAGTGTATTAAAAAGTCTAGAAATACATGTATACAGTGTACCATTCCTATGAAACTCCCATCTTTGCAAAGGAGTGAAGAGGTATTGTTTTCTCATATCTCTTCTTTGGAGCCATGTTTGTACTTTCTAATTTTGCAATATCCAGTTTTGATTGTTTTGTAGCTCTTAATTCTATTTATGTTGCTATAGCATTGTGTATATTATTTTCTTGGTTTTGCTCACTTCACTCTGCTTCAAATTTTGTAAGTATTTTCTTACTTTTCTGTATTCAACATACTTGTTTCTTATAGAATAGTAATATTATTCCACTATATTCATGGACTATAATTTTTTTTAGTCATTCATTTATTGATTAGCATCTACTATGCTTCTGATTATTTGCTGCCACAAAGAGTGGCAGCATCATCCATACCTGGGATCATTGGTTATAAATATAAAGTGGAGAGATTTTGAATGATGCAGATAAATTCTCTTACCTTGGCAGTATACTTTGCAGAGATGTCCAGATAGATGATAAGATTGACTTGTGCATTGCCAGGACTAACTCATTTCTTTTTCTTCTCTTATTGCTAGCATTTTTAGAACCATATTGAATAGTAGTAGAAAAATTGGATATCCTTGCCTTACTCCTGTATTTACTGGGAAATATTCTCATGCATTTCATTGTATTCGAGGCTTGTTTTTGCTTTTAGATAGATTCTTTTTATAATACAAAATTTTCCTTTATGGCTATACTGGGATGGGAAATCATATATACTCCACCCCTGTCCCTTACTTTATAGCATAAGTTAGTGTTGTAATTGTCAGAGGTCTTTTCTCTATAAATTGAGATAGTTATGTGGTTTTGGATGTTTTTGTTTTTAATATGACTAATTAGGTTGAATGATTCCATAATGTTAAACTATCCTTACTTCTGTGGTATAAATCCAATGTGGTCATAATTAATAATTTCTTGGATGAATTGTTATAGTCTGTTTGACAGGATTTTATCCAAATAGTTTTTTTTAATTATATTAATATCATTGTTCTATAGTTCTTTATTTAATTTGTCTTTTTGTTTCATTATTTTTTTTTTAAAGCAATTGGGGTTAAGTAACTTGCTCAAGGTTACACGGCTAGTCATTTGATTTATGCGTGGGTGCTCATTTTCTGAGGCTGGATCTGATCTCGGGTCATCCCAACTCCGAGGCCGGCGCTCTTACTCACTGCGCCACCTAGCCGCCCCTTTAGGGCAATTGGGGTTAAGTAACTTGCCCAAGGTCACACGGCTAGGTTTTTGTTTGTGCGGATTAAGTGTCGGAGGCCGGCTCCGAACTCAGGTCCTTCTGATTCCAGGGCCGGCGCTCTATTCACTGCGCCACCTAGCCACCCCTTTGTTTCATTATTAATAATAAAATTTTTTATGAAAGGAATCTGGGACGAAGCTTTCTTTTTCTGGGAAAGATATGTGTAGAAATGGTACTAATTACTTTAAAAAATGTTTAAGAGAATTTTGTGAATATGTAAAGACGAATTTTTTTTTCTTCTTTGGTTGTTCTTTCCTTTGGTTGTTTCTCTTTCTTTCTTTCTTCCTTTCTTCCTTCCTTCCTTCCTTCCTTCCTTCCTTCCTTCCTTCCTTCCTTCCTTCCTTCCTTTTCTCCAGAAAGTTCTCTTTCCTTTTCTGAAATTGGAATACTTAAGATCTCTATTTGGCATTCCACTAATTTAATATTTTTAAAAAATATTTCTCCTTCTTTTGTAGTCTTAGTTTTGTTAGCATATATCTGTTCATAATAGCTTTTGATAATTTAAAAAATTCTTCTAGTTTTGTTGATTTCAACTTTTACATTTGTATTTTAAATTTTATTTTCTGTCCTCTTCTTTTTAGTTAAGTAGACCAAAGGCTAATTAATTTTTTTAGTGTTTTAAAAACTTTTAGTTTTGTTTATCATTTCTATAGTTGTTTTGTTTTTTTAATTTATTGTTTCTCATCTTATCTCATATGCTTTTGGGGGGGGTGTCTGCTTATTTGTTGACTTTATATTTTAAAAAATAGATACAATAGCATTGTCCTTCTTGATGTTCCTTGCACAAGATACTTCATCTCCCAACTTTAGGCATTTTTATTAGGTTGTCCCGCATGCCTGGAATTTCCCCCACCTGATCTGTGCTTCCTAATTTCCCTGACTTCCTTCAAGATTCAGCTAAAATGTCAATTTCTTCAAGAAGCATTTCCTCATTCTTAGAATCCTTAATGCTAATGCATTCCCTCTGATTATCTTTAATTTATCCTGTATATATCTTGTTTATACATAGTTGTTTGCATGTTGTCTCCCCCATTAAATTATAAGCTCCTTGAGGGTAAAGATTGCCTTTTGCCTTTTTTGTATTAGTAGTTCCTTATACATAGTGAGCACTTAAAAAATGCTAGTTGACTGATTAAAATGCACATTCAGTTCATTCATCCCCTCCTATTTTATTCTATTAACATATACTTTTAGGATTATAATTTTTCACCCCTGGGCTGTTTTGGAAAAATAAACTAGTATTAATTAAGTGATTGATGAATTCAGAGATCAATCTTTTAAATACCAATTGTCACCAAAGGGAAATATTCTTTTCAAAAACTGAGATAGAGAGCTGTTTACTAGATTCTTTTTATGAGACAAATATAGCCTAATATCTAAACAAGAGAAAGATAAGTATATGCATCTTTGGTTTGTGCTCTCTGAATTAATTACTATTTTTATTTGTAAAGGTTGTGTTAACTATTTCTGTCTTTTGATATTTATTTTTAATACCTTTGTGTCCTAATATGTGGTCACTTTTCATAAAATTGATGTTATTATCTTCCTCTGTGTATGTGTGCATGTACATCTATCTATATATATAGATATGGATATACACATATTTTAAATGCATTTTATTTGGGAAGATATGAAAAGAACATGAGGAAAGAATGATGAAAATATTGGATCACCTGAAGAAACTAGGGCTGAAAAATGAATAGCATATTCAAAATGTGACTGATAAAATAGATATGTCTATATATTTATAGATTTATCTATATGTATCCATCTATTTGTATAATTTTATATATACATACATATTTTATGGGTCACAATATTTTCATTACTCTTTCCTCATATTTTAAAAATATCTTTCCAAATCCAAATCCAAAGCAATCATTAGGTATACCAATTCTTCCATGTAGTTCTTGACCCTAAATATTTTTTCCCATAAGTCAACAGAAAGAGGCTGGTGTCTTTTGGAGTACCTGGGAGATTTCCCCTAAATGGGAGGAATCCATTTGGACAGAAGAAAATTATCTTCTCCTTGTCTTTCTATGAAATAATGATAATGAATAATATCCACTAAGTAAATCTGTTATTAAAAACCATTAGTATCATAGTCCAGATATAGCTCCCATTTATAGACTGATCTCCCACTATTTCCCTCTATCCCAAATGAACACTATACAGATTATTCCCCTTACACAATATTCCATCTTCTACCTCTGTTCCTTCACACAACTTTCTTCAATGTCTATAATGCCTTCCTCTTCCACCTTACCTCTTTGAATTTCTATCCTTCATCATCAGCTCAAAAGCTACCTTATATATGAGTGTTTTTTTAATCCAATATAGCTCTTAACTACTTTCCATAACCCCAGAATTATGTTGTCCTTAATTTTAGTATATTTTGTATCTGACTATGTAGATACCTAATTATTCATGTTGAATTAAATTCAATTGGTCAGTCAATAAACATTTATTAATTGCCTACTATATGACAGGTTTACTTTTTGCAGCTGCCAATAGAGGAAAATTCTTAATTCACTGCAGGTTAGAGGAGATTACAAAAGATAAAAATAGATAATTTGTATGAATATTTGTGTTGCTACATGAATAAAATCCATACTGATAGAATTTTAAGAAAAGAAACAGATTGGGAAAATATTTTAACCAAATATCTCAGAGAAAAGTCTTATTTCCAAAAACTAAATTTTCCCAACTATTGCATATGCAAATTAAAAATAACAAAATTTCAAGACAAGGCAAAGATTACTAGCAGATTAATTTGAATCTCAGAAATTATTGAAAAAGAAAAAAAGCTTCACATTGTATTTGATTACTTTATAGTGATTAGAATAAAAGTTTCCAAAATGGACTAGATTAGGGAACTCTTAAAAAGGAGGGAGAGAAAGGAGGGAGAAAGGGAGGGAGGGAGGGAGAGAGAGAGAGAGAGAGAGAGAACACTAGCAAGAAGTCCTCAATTTGCTTCATCAAACCCTTTCATTTTAAATCTGCACAATTTTAAAGATAAAAACTTCCCTGAATATCAAGAAAGAAGTAATATTTAATGAAATGAAAAATGAAATATCTGAGTAAAATCAAACCTTTTATAAACTATAATATAAACTTTTTAGACATTGTGATAAAATATATGTATATATTCTTTTGTTTAACAAAAGGATAAAGAATAATAAATTATCTAAATCTACCATTTGAAAGGTATTTAAATGGAAAACATTAACAGGTCAAATGACAAATATTAACAATAAAAAAAGAAGGGAAAAATGATAAGGAATGACATCTCAAGGGAATATAAGAATTAATTAACAGTTAAAGAATTAAAGCATAACTTCTTTTAGTCTTGAGATCTAGGGGTCGAAATAAGTATAGAAAATTAAAAGACTTTCCCCCCAGCAGTCAGCATTGAGAGCAATATGAAAAAATGACAGAAGAGAAATAAAATATATTTCTTGTAAAAACAAATATAGTCTATATTTTCTTATTAGAGTTAGCAGAAAAGTAGACCAGATTAAAAAAATAAAGGAAAAACCTTTAATGAAAAAAATTGATTAAAATTAATAGGTTGGTATAAATTATGTTATTCAAATACTAGTTAAAAAAATCAGGGTTGATAGTTTTGTCAGATAAGTAAGTGGAATTCAAGTCAGAAAAAAATTGACAAGTACACAGGAATTACACAATGGCAAAAGAAAAAGATAAGCAAAAAAGGTAATAATTCCCAATTAATATGCACCACATAATTTTTTTCAGTTTAATTCTTAAGGAAATATTGACAGTAATACAAAAGAAATAGACTAAAACATAATAGGGCATTTTAACACTGCATTATTAGAATATGACAAATCAAATAGAAAGATAAATGATAAAGAAATTATATCTTTGAATTGTTTACTTAATAAGTTAGAATTATAAGCTGTATGGAGAGAACAAAATGGCAAACACATTTTTTCCAAGTGCACATGGAATTCTAGCAAAAATCGATCACATGCCACTTCATGAAGAAACCTTACACAAATCAAAATGTAAGAACTTTATTTGTCATATTTTCAGATGATGCAGTAAAATTAGAATCACAAAATAATAGCATCAAGATATATAAAACTCCATGACAATTATTAAGCAATCTATTGAACAAGTTGAAAAAGATATGAAAAAACAATAGAATATTTTATAAAAATAGTAATTATACTATGAATCAACATATCATATGCAAAACAATTATTAAAGACAAATTGACATAATCAACTACATAAGTTAATAAGAAAGAAGAGAAAATAAATTGGAATCACATTTAAAAACAAAACAAAAAGAATAAAGCAATCATCTATAGGGAAGATTAAAATTCAATCAAAACCCAATTATATTATAACCATGTAATCAAGACTATAAAGTTAAGAGGAAATGAAAATAGAAATGAAATTTGAGCACTTGATTTGACAACTAAAATCAGGAAGTTTTTGGATTTTTTTGAACACCAATAAAATTGACAATCCACTAACATTTAATCAGCAAAAGAGAGATAAAGATCAAATTAGAGGCAGAGGAAAAGAGATCACTTCTAGTGAGAGTGGTTAGAATAGATTTTATAAAGAAAATTGATATAAAGCAGGCCTTAAAGGATAAAGGATATGCTTTTGAGAGATGTCACACATGGTTTGTTAAGACTTTTCCTTAAGACTTTTGTTATTATTATTTTTGTCATTTAGACTGAGTCTCACCCAGGCTGGAAGTACAGTGGCTACTTAAGGCCTAATCCAAAACTGATCAGCACAGAAATTTTGACTTGTTCTATTTGTAATCTGACTAGGTTGGCCCTCTTTAAAAAAAATCGATTTTATTATCCTCTTCTTCCTTCTACCCCCTTCCCCAACAATTGAGAAGACAAGAAATTTGATATCCATTAAAGCTGTCATGCAAAACATATTTCCACATTACCTATATTGGAAAAAAAAGCAAGAAAAATTAAGAGAAAAAAGTATACTTCAATCTGCATTCAGAGTTCATCAGTTCTCTCTCTTGAGATGTAATAGCATTTTTTATCATTTGTCCTTTGGAATTCTGGATCATTATATTGATCAGAGTAGAAAAATCTTTCACAGTTGAGTATCATTACAATATTGTTATTATTGTGTACAATGTTCTCCTAGTTCTGCTTCCTTCACTTTGCATCAGTACATATAATTCTTTCTAGGGGTTTCTGAAGCCAACCCTTTGTCATTTCTTACAGCACAATAATATTCCATCACAACCATCTGCCATGACTTGTTTAGGCATTGCCCTATTGATGAGCATCCCCTCAATTTCCAAATCTTACCATCACAAAAAGAGTGTGTGTGTGTATACATGTACATATATATATGTATATACACATATATATGTATGTGTATATGCCATGAATATGTCTATGTTGTCTATATGTGTGTGAGTACATATTGTATACGTTATATATGTATATATTATGTAATATTAATGCATATAGTATCCTTTTTCTTTGATCACTTTGGCATATAAATCTAGTAGTAAAATAGCAGGTATTGTAGGGATTACAAACATGTGCCACCATGTCTGGTGCAGGAATTTACTGTTATTAGGGAATATTACCGTGGTTATAGTCTAACAAATTAGAAAATTTAGATTAACAAAACTGACACAATAGGAAATGAATAATTTAAATATATTGGTCTCTGAAGATGAAATAAAATGAGCCTTCAAATAATTTTTCCCCCAAACCAAAACCTTGACTAGACAAATTCAAAATGGAAACATTTCAAAATTTTTATTTGAAAATATTTTTTCACTTATGCTGTTAAAATTTTACATTAATTCATATGAATACACATGTGAATGTGTGTATATATGTTTACAGTTATACATGGATAGAGGGCACAGGTTGAATTTGTTGGGAAGGGATGATACTTAAGGGGTGAAGTTATGAGGTGAGAGAGGAAAGTCGCATGAGGAGATGGGGAAAGACAGAATGGGGTAAACTATCTCATGTAGAAGAAGCAAGGGGAAGTGGTTGTAAGGTGGCGGGGGAAAGAATAGGAAGGCAAAAAGGCAAAACAACATTCTCATTGAATTTGGTTCTGGGAGAGAATGACATACATACTAAATGGGATATCTCAACCTGCAGCAGAATAGGGGGAAGGGAGATGAGAGGAGGGATGATGGATGGGAGGGCATCCTTGTGGGGAAGGGAGGTTGGAAGTACCCACTATAGAAGAGGGACAGGATTAAGTAGGGAATGGACCAGGTGGGGGGGTGGGATGAGTGGGAGGGAATTATAAGCTGCCTTGTACAATATATCTACTATGGTAATGTTTAGCATAGCTAGACATGTACAACACATACTGAATTACTTATCTTCCCAGAGGGAATGGGTGATGAGAGGAAGGAAATGGATCTGAAATTCGAGATTTTAAGACTAAATGTTTCAAATATATATAAATACTATTATTAATACTCTTTTGCTTGTAATTGGGAGATAAGATACGCAGGCATTGGGACACAGAGATTCACCTTCCTCTAATGGAAAAATCGAAGGGGGTATGGGAGAAGATAGGGGAGAGAGCAGATTGGAGGGAGCGATATCTTGTGGGACTGCTATTCTGGGAGGGTGGGTAGGGGAAAAACAGGGGGGGAAATAATTGTAACTCAAAATCTGGCAGAAATGAATGATATAAAACAGAAGTTAATAAAGCATTTGTTTAATAAAAAAAAACCTGGAAAAAAATTTACATTATTGTTACTTCACAGTGATTCCCTAAAACAACAAAAGAAACCTCTCTTTTACTTAAGAAGTATAATTAAGCAAAATGAATCAACATATTGACCATGCCTTATAATTTTTATCTCATTCCAAATCTATATTTCAGCATTCTCTGTTGAGAAGTGAGAAGCTGCTTTTAAAGGTCTCTGAAGTCAGGATTGGTCACTGTTGATCAGAAGTTGTTAGAGTTCTGAGATCTTGAAATGTTATTTTCCCTTTATTTAAAAACTGGAGGCTCTGACATGTTGGGAACCCTCTTCTTCTAAGGATTATATATTATGTATTTAGTTCTAGGAATATATGAAATTTATTCAGTCAAGAGTCAAGCTTTTTCTTCCTTTTCATTCATTATACCCCAATTCCATATTTAAGGATTACTTCAAAAGGATTAATAGAATTCCTTCTAGAAAGATATTCAACTTACATGAAAAATATTCAATGTACAAGATAGATCAGGCAAAAGGACAGCTATTTTTTTCCTACCACAAAAAATACTTAAAGTACAAGATTTATAAGGCACACATTGACAAATATGTAAATATGAAACAATAAACTATAATTCTCATTTTAACTGTTTACATGATTCACATAAAATATTTTAAAAAATGAAAAAAGTAATAAAATCACTAAACAGCCTTATTCCCCAGCTCTGCATAGTCCAAACAATTGCATTGGTGGAAGTCATCTTTTTCTCTGAGGAGATGTTATAGAGGTCATCTCTTCTTGCCAATCACAAAGACCTCTCAATTATTTTGGAACTTTCAAGTATGGGTAGTAGTAGCCAAAGCTAGAAATACCTATCTCAGGCAAGAAGGACAGAATACACATTTGTTTAGCGCCTACTATGTGCCAAACACTGTACTAATGCTTTACTAATATTATCTTATTTGATCCTCACAACTACCCTGGGGAGTAAATTCTATTATTAACCCCATTTTAAAGTTGAGGAAATAAGTAAACAGAGGTTAAGTGACTTCCCCAGTGTTGCACAGCTAGAAAGTAACTGAGGCCAGATTTGAAATCAGGTCTTCTTAATTGCAAGCACAGAGTTCTGTCTATTTTGCCACTTAGATACTTAATCTCAGGATTGCTTTTTGGTCACCTCTGCTTAGGGGAAAAAAAAACACAAAAAGAAGGGGCTGAAAAAAGGACATTTATTTGAGATATATAGAAAAAAGTAGCTTAAGGTGAAACAGAAAATTCTGAGATCTTAGAGAAAAGCAATCTTTTCGAGGCAAAAGTACTTACTGATAGCAAACTTATTTAGGAAATTTATTTATGTTTATATTTAGGAAACTGTATTTTTTATTTATATTTATATTTAGGAAACTATCAAAAACTATTTTAGGACTTTGGGACAGTTGTATATTTAACTACTTACGTAATATCTGAATGAAATGTGGATTTTTAGCTTATCAATTTATGATAGAGGTGGTATAATACATACTAGGAGGTCCTGACTTGAGGTACCAGAGTAGAAATTAGTGTTAGAAGCTACATACAGAAGATAGAAGACAGGATGCATGGCACAAGATTTAAAAGACATAAGACACAAGCATCAGGAGTGAGAAATAGAGTCAGAATTTAGGAGCCAGGACCTAGGAGCCAAGAGAATAGATGCTGAAGAAGGCTACAGAAACTAATGGAGTTGAGAAGGAAATGGATTTCAGTTGAGAGTCAGAGAATCATTGCAGAGATAGAAACAGAGCCCAAATGAGACTAGATGATTTGTGATAAGATAGGCTTTGCAGTTGATATGGGGAGGTGATATGATTAGAGGAAAGTTCTGATGCTGAGAGCTGATTAGAGAAAGCAGAATCCTTGTTAAGGTAAGATTCGATTCAGGCTGATATCTGGTTAGTTAAAGTTTGATGTTGGAATGAAGTAAAGGATTCATAAGTCATTCAATAGCTTAAAAAATAGATTTAATTATTTATAACATAGAAAAATATACCAATATTTTGATTGGGTAGAAATTCTCACACTCCCCTACATCTCTATATTAAAATCTGATTGATCAACAAGGAAAGAATGTGGGGACTCATATGGTCTTGGGACATCCACTAAGTCTAGATGGCTCCAACTCAATGTGAATGGGTTTTTTATATGCCCTTGAGTAACAAGGAAGTCATGTCAATATGGTCAGAGGCTACCAAAAACCTTTGTCAAATGAGATGCAGCTAGAGCCTCATTCCCTTCCCTCCCCCAATTTGGGTTAGTATTTATATAGCATTTTAAGGTTTGCAAAGTACTTTATAAATATATTTCATTTCACTATCATAAAAAACAACTTAACATATTTCAGGGGAACTTTCATAGATAGTGGTCCACTTCTGCCATTTGAAGAGCTGGCTGTTGGAAAAGCCGCCTTATTCTCCAGGAACATTTATAGTTTTAGAGAAGGGAAACCTTTCAGAGGCTTTCCTACCTTGTTCTTTTCTGTCTTCTATGGCTTAAGAGGGAAAACTCTTTCAAAGTCTAGAGAGCAGATATGAAACACTATAGATCTCAGATTTAAGGAAAATTGTATGTGATGTTGCCTCAGGATCCAACTAAGAGAGTAGTTGTAAGCAGTTGTAACCCTATCCTAGGCTTTGGGTTACTGTCTAAAATTAAAAGAATTTAGCACTGCTTTAATTGGCATAATAGCATGCAGAGAATCCACTTCATCTAGCTAGAGAGTGGAGAGGTCCAAAAGAAAAATGGTTCTACCCCTCAGGTGGTAACATGTGGTCCAAACTGTTCTTAAAAGAAATCAAGGACTCCAGTCCATGCAATATAAAGTTGTGAGCTGCCCTGGATGCATTAATTTCCCTAGTCATGTGCCTCATTGCTAGGTTCCTGTCTTTTGTGACACTCTAAACCCATATTTATGTTTCATTGTTTCTTGGGCTGGCCAAGAATTTTTTACCTAGTGACCAAATTTATTGGCTTCTCCATACTTAGGTTGGTTCAGAAATAGCAATTTGATTCTCTTGCCAGCACTATATGTAAAGCCAAGCATGAGCAGCTTTCCACAGGACAGCTTCTGTGAACAGCTTTAAGGTTCTGATCCCATAGTATAGTGAACTCTCTATTTATTCAGCAATAAATTAAAGCAAAACATTCACAGAAACCAAAGTACAGCATTCACAATGTTATAACATAACAACTTATCACTAAAGCAGCCATATAATTTTCATCAAAGTGGCCACATAGTTTTAAACAAATTTAAACAAAATATATCAAGTCCTTAAATCAAGCAAGCCTTCTTAAGGGACACAAAGTACAAAGGTCAAAGTTCTCCATCCCTAGGTCACACATTGTCTTAATCTCGGGAGTACAAAGTTCTCCTATCCCTAGGCCACAGTAAATCATGATCTCAGTCAGCACTAAGTACCCAAGGAGAGGTCTTTTCATCTTGACTCGAGGCTGGCTCTCAGATTCTATGTTTCTCTTCCATGGTCGCAGTTCCTGCCAGAATCTACCCAACTGTCAACCTGGATTCAAAGGCAGCCAGCTCTCAACTCCTTGTCCAGTTCCTCATCTAGTTCCCATTCCATATTGAAGCTCACAGTGTTCAGTCCATCTCAAGTCCTTCACAGTTTCTGTTTCTGTGAAGACAAAACTTAACAGAGCCAAAACAACATTCATGCACATTGCTGGGATCATCATCAATTTACTTCCTGCCTGTGAAATCAACACAGACCCACAAACAAAGTCTGAGAACTCAACACAAATTGTTAGTATAGTTCCAGGGCCTCCAAAACCCTCCTCCAGGACTTCACACGGTTTCTCTTTCTCAACTCTGCCACCACAAGTGTTCTCTTCTCAGTTCTGCTCTTTCCTAGCTTGGGCTTCTCCTTATATGTGGTCATTAGCTCCTCCCTGTTCTGCCCCTTCCTGTTGCATCAGCAAGTTCCTCCTACTGTGGGGTTCACAAGTTCTGTTTCTTAACAAAGACTTGATATAATCATGGGCAAGGCTTAAAAGAAAGTTGAACTGAATAAAGGTGCTAAATAATTAAATAGCTGAAACAAGGTGCTAAGTACTTCTTTGCTTGCCATTACACTATATTCAAAAGATCCACAAAGTCCTTCTTCAGTGCTCTTATCATGGCCTAGAACTGAATCTATTTTCTTGAAGGCTATGTTAATGAAGCCTACATGAAGTCACATCGTACCAATCTGGAAGTTTTAGTCCCAGAAACAAATGTAATCACAAGCTATGCCAATCGAGGGATGATATGTGAAACAATGGTGTCAGTAGTAGTAGTCCCATTTTACTATGCCCTGATCAGAGCACATGTGGAATATTATGTTCAGTTCTGGGCAACATATTCTAAAAGTGATTGATGGTTGAATGTTGAGAGATATAAAGATTGGTCCAAGGAGCTGGGTATGTTTAACCTGGTGAAGAAACGACAGAAAAAAAAAACCGTAACAACTGTCATTGAGTATTAGAAAGATCACTATAAGAAATAGGATTTTTACATTTACCACCTGGCACATATGGTCAGAATTTAGAGCTGTGGGTATAAGCCAAAAAACTGAAGATTCTCACTTAGCACAGAACAAAATTCCCTAATGATTAGAGCTGTTTATAAGTAAAAATAGCCCGTCTTAAGAGGAAAAGAATTTCCTAACATAAGTCTTCTCAACCCATATTTATCAGGTGTCCACAATGTCTATGGTACTGTTCTAGGTATTCAAGGTGCAAATGAATAAAAATCAGTCATGGCTCTAAAAGAGCCTATGTTTGGCTGACGGGTTATAGCCATGGAAATGCTGTAGCCAGCTCATACCAGCTTGTGAGAGCCTATTGTTAAATTTTTACTGTAAGCCTTTACACCTCAGAAATTGGAAAATACTCCATATCATGGCTTGATTTATTGTTTTGTTGGTTTTTAGTCTTAAGAAAGTGATGGAGAAGATGTTAGTAAAACACATTTAATTTTAAAATGTCATGTATAACTTTTTTCTGGAGAGCTGGTTGTTAAACATTTATAAGCACACCTCTGGCTACAGTATATGTACAATACACAATGAATTAAGTACAAAGGAAACTGAGCAGATATCACATTCAGGAATTCATGGAAAGCACTTAGAATCAAACAATGTTAGGGGTGAAAGAGACCTAGAACATAGAATTTCAGAGTTGAAAGTGTCTTTCCATCATTGGTGAATTTCAAATTAATCCCATATCTACCCTTTTCCAAGATATTATATAAATAGGGGTTGGACTTGGTAACCTTTGGACTCCCTTTCAACTCTTGAATATAAAATAATAGTAGGACACAAGCTTGACCATATAAACTGAAGATGGTTGTTAACAGGATAGAAACGGACTCTAATCTGTGGATGGCTGGAACTGAACAGAACTGGTTTAGAGACAGGAGAGTCAAGTATCAAACAGAAGTTTAATTTCTTTATTAAAAAGTTAATTTCTTTATTTATTTTTAATTTTCAACATTCACTTCCATAAGATTTTGAGTCCTAAATTTTCTCCCTCCCCTCTCCTTTCCCCAAGACAGCATACTATCTGATATAGGCTCTACATATATGTTCATATTAAACATATTTTCACATTAGTCATGTTGTAAAGAAGAATTAGAACCAATGGGAGGAATTACAGGAAAGATCAAACAACAACAAAAAAAGAGAGAAAAGAGTATGCTTTGATCTGCATTGAGACTCATTGTTCTTTTTCTGGATGTGGATAGCATTTTCCATCATGGGTCTTTAAGAGTTATCTTAGATCTTTGCATTGCTGAGAAGAACTAAGTCTATCAAAGTTAGTCATCACACAATGTTGTTTTTACTCTGTACAGTGTTCTGCTGGTTCTGCTCACTTCATTCAGCATCAGTTCATGTAAGTCTTTTCAGGTTTTTCTGAAGACTGCTTCCTCATCATTTCTTATGGAATAATAGTATTCCATGACAGAAGTTAATTTCAGAGTAAAGGAAGTGGTTTGCAAGCAAGGACACATGTTTCAGGGCCCTACCCCTAGTCGGAGAGACACGATGTAGTTTGGGGAGATCTCAATACTTATACCAATGGCTATGGAGTGAACTGAAGCCCTGGCAATGAGGAGTAACAGCAACAATGTGAGAAGCTTGATTCATAGCAGGGTTTCACAAATGGAACGTGGGTACTTGTCTGGTGCTTGTCTGAGCTCAGAGAACATCTGGTGGGGGTCAAAGAAATAATTCAATAATTATATGATTTTGCCAGAAGGTGAGATTATTCAGAGTGTGAACACAAAGGATTGTTGGTATGCCAAGCTCAGGGCATGGCTTGCTTGATGTTCTTTAGCTCTGGAAAACAGAGTGTCTCCTAATATCTTGACATGGTTTATGTTGCCGTTTTCCAATTGCAAATAAATGACATTTTTGCCGGTAGTGCAGGGCATTTCCACATAGTATAATATTTAGAAAACAACAAAAGGGCTATTCATTCAGTCAGTACATTTAATAGTTTCTGTTAAATATCCACAAATCAATTCTATGAAAATTGACAATAAAAGAAAAATGACATTATTTCAGTTGTTTAGCATGCATGCCTCCTACTAAATTCCAATAAAGAGAAAACAATTATGAAACTACTACTGATATAGATGATGTTTTTATTCCCTCCTGAAAGTATTAGAGATGTATCTGATGCCTTTACAATTTATGAAATTTGTGAACTGAGAGAATACTTAATTCTAATGTAAAGTATTACTCCATTAATGATTATCATCTACCACTCTATTTGGCATTTGTTATTAGTAAAACTCTTAAGCAGTTGGTAAATATATAAGGAAAAATTCTGAAGGGAAATGATATATTCCCTCAAGTTTGCAGCCTTGGAGTCATCTTCTGCTTCCTCTCTCACACCTCCAAACCAAACAAGTTGTTTCCCAATCTTATCAATTCCACCTTCACAGTATTTCTAACATCCCTTCTCTCCACTCATATAGCTGCCAATATAGTCTGGACCCTCATTAAATTTTGCCTGAACTGTTGAAAGAACCTCCTAAACAGTTTTCCAATATTGATTGAGTCTCTTCTCTCTTAAGTTCTCTCTGCTCAATATAGTTAAAGTTGATATTATTGAAGTACAGATTTGACTATATCAGTTCCCTGCCCTGGAATCTTCAATGTCTCCTTCTTACCTCTAGGATGAAATACTGTTTGGCATTTAAAACTCACTGACTTCAAACTGGGCTCTTGATTGATTTCATCTTATTGCCCCCTCATGCACTCCAGAGTTAAACCAAACTGATTTCCTTGCTTTTAAGCATACACCACTCCATCAGTTGCCTCTGTCCTTTTTCACAAATTTTCCCCCTTTCCCTGAATGCTCTCTCTCCTCACCTCTGCCTCTTGGAATCCCTAACTCCCTTTAAAAATCAGCTTGTGTCACCTCCTTCTATGCATCTTTCCTGATTTCTTCCTAGATCTTAATAGTCTCCTTAGCTCCCTGGAATTAGTTTTCATTTAATTAGCATATATTTTGTATTTACTTATCTGCTTACCTGTGTTCATTCCCTCCCACCTCCACATCCATAGTATGAGGTCAGGGACTGCCATTCTTTTCTCTTTCTTTCTTTCTCTTTTTTCCTTCCTTTTTCCTTCCTTCCTTCCTTCCTTCCTTCCTTCCTTCCTTCCTTCCTTCCTTCCTTCCTTCCTTCCTTCCTTCTTTCCTTCTCTCTCTCTTTCTCTCTCTGTCTCTGTCTGTCTCTCCCTCCCTCTCTCCTTCTCTCTCCTCCTCTCTTTCTGCCTCTCTCTCTCCTCTTACTCTTATTGAACTCGATGCTAATAAAGCCTATTCTGGTGATTAATCATATATGATATAATATGAAATGTCATATAATGTCATATATGGTAGTCAGTTAATAAAATTGGTTGAACTGAATTGAAAAAAAATTATATGTGTGTGTGTGTGTGCATGTATATATATATATACATCTATATGTATGTATTTCTTTGCTATCAAAAGAACATTTCAACTCAGTTATCATCTTTACTTAACCCCTTCATTTGATAAATGAAGAAACTTATGCCTAGAAGACTATTTACCAAAGTTCAAATGGCAATATTAAATACCAAATCAAAATTGTTAGCAACTTTTTCCACATTTTAATACCTGTAGGGTCCAAATGGCTCAATCTGTTCAATATGGATGTAAGTTATATCATTATCATCTGAATATGCACACTTACGTAGATCAGTGATTGACAGACTAAAACTTGAGGTTGTGATAAAAATGTTTTTAGACTGTACATATGTTTTCATATTTCAACATTAAGCAGTTTTAGCATTTTAAGGAATAGAAATGTTAAAGGACAGTAAATTTTAGTTCAATATTATTCATCCAATATATTTTATTTCTACTCCATGGTAATATATTTACTTCAATATAGGTTTCTGTAATCAACCTTAATAATAAAGAAAATGTGTATAACAAAGTCATATAAATGATGCATATGAAACAATATATTACTAAAATTAAATTTCATTTTAAGAAATATGAGATAAAGCAATTAAAATAAGCTTCTCACCTTTTTTTTTTTACAAAGAGCATCCTCTTCCTAAACCCTTCTCCCCTCCCTCCCTGTCAACACCTGCCTACTCTGCTTACAACCAAGATCCAGACTCTTCAGCTAGCCTCTGATATCTAAAGCTTAGAATACATTGATATTCATTATTTGAATTCAAAATTTTTCTTCTTGGAAACAGGATGAAGTTTCTTTGTTTTATTTAGTTTTTGTTGTATTTTCCCCAAATCAGTGCTGTACCAAGATGACTGGAATATTCAGTAATATTCTGAAATAATTTAAAACATGGTTTTAGTCATTAAACTATGGCTTGTGAAGAGATTGTCATCTAAACAACAGAAAATGACAGCAAGACTATGGCATACCAGAGAAAGCACAAAGATTTTACCCATTACAATGTAGTTTTATTGAGCTGCTTCTGTGTCTGCCCTGCATATTAACAAGAGACAGCAACAAAGTATTGGGAGGGGTAAATACCATGTACACATCTGTTGCCTTCTTAGCAGTATAAATGCTTGTTATTAGGGGAAAAATTCCAATGAAAAGAGGAAAAGACTACCAGACACAACTTGCGGATTTGTTCCTATGAATAAATATGACATATTAGAGGAATGACACTGAATCATTATTTACAACATTTATTAATAGAAGGCCCAATTCCACTATTCTCTCAGATGGCAGCTTTGGATTGAAGCTCTTTGACTGACAGATGGAATCATCACAAATGGAGGTAGAAACCTTAGAACTGAAAGGAAGCCATGGAAATCTAAAAGAAGCATGCCATAATATTCCTAACTTGGACCAATTTCATGGGATGCTGTCTATAGAGCTGGGTCTGTGAGCAAGAAAGTTTCTCATCACAGTCTAACCAATCCTGCAGAAGTTTTGCCCTTGCCCTAGGGCACCTGCTGTTTAAGGGAGAGAGGCTAGGTCTTAATGCAAATTCAGTGACTTCAATCCTCTTCTCTGACATTACCAAAAAAGGTGCCTTGGGCTGTTATATATTTTTTAAAAAAACTGATATGCATTGGAGAAAGGCCAATTGTCCCACTTGATGACTGGCTTTTCAAACAATGCACTTTAGTCATTTTTAACATAAATTCAAGATCCAATTTCAGCCCATCCTGAACTGGAAGTTGGAAAGGTCTCAGCTCTGTCAGCTGCTGATATTTCTTTTCTCAGACACAAAAACACAAAAGTAATGATTCTGAATTAATCATTGAAACACCAAACTATTTGTAAGCAGAATCTCTGAATCTCTATAGATTCTGTCTTCAAGGGCTGATGCCTCATGTACCATTGTGGGTTAATGGAAAAATGACAAATATATTTTGTTATTTGGTGAATTTGGGGTGGGAAGAAGATGATTCTGTTTTTAATGCATTCCTGGGGAAATGGTTCAGTGACAAAAATATCTACTCCTAAATCCCAGCAAGACTGGCTAATTATCCAATCAAAACAAGTCAATTTAAATGCATTAGATACCTTTGGATGGAAATCTTGCTGAAAGAAAAGAAAATTACAAAATCTTCCTTTGTTGCATGGATATTGAGTCCTGAACTTTTAATGATGTTTCTGTTTAGCAGGTGTGAAATTAGGCTAAATGACCAACTAGCTGATCCTGTAAGTCCAGAGTCTACAGGTGGCTGGTATGAATTAACTACTAGACCATTGCTTAATAATCAGATCGATATCCTATTAAATGAACTTCCAGGAACTAAAAAAGTCAAAGCATATCTGAACAGGTCCTTTTCAGCTTATGGCTTTGGTAGTTTAAAAAGCAAGTTATGAAAGTCTCCTGAAAGGTTTTGAAAGGGCAGAGGTCTATTTTGTTTCCCTTGTCTATGTCTTGTCTCTATCTTGATGCACACACACACACATATTACATTGTTATATATAACACATTATATGTGTGTGTATTTATGTATACACACACATACATATAATGGAATAAGAAGACATGTTTTTTATTCCTAGTTTTTCTTGGGAAAAAACATCTTTGATATCTTTCTGGGTCTCTGGTCTCTTTGGTCTCATAGAGGGAACTTCCCTCTAATAATGCAGATCACAGCCCACCTATGCCTTCTCCTATGCAACATTTGCTCATGTCTTCCCATAAATTTGTCCATCTTTTAGTTCTCTTGACACTTCATGGGTTCCAAGGGATCATACAGGGCAGTTCTGTGGTTATTTCTTCTTTTCTCTACCCAACCAACCCAACTCTCTTTATCCCAATCACACATTTCTTTAGCAACCCAATTCAAATCTCTGTTAAACCTAGGAGAAAAGAAGGTCACATAACTTTCTGGGGAAGAAGAGTGTGAGTCATATATTTCTTTATCAGAACTAAATCCAAACAAAATAAAATGGTGCAGGGCACCTTGATCTTTTTTCTTAGAGCCCAAGCATAATCTACCCCCTTTTCAATTCAACTCACACCAGTTGAGTTATGCTTCCATCTACTGTTTCAAAGCCCACAATGAATAAATCCAAATTTAGGGCAGAATGTAAAATGACCAATTGCCAGTTCCAATGAAAAAGCTATTGAATAAATGGTTTGTTTAAAAATATGTAAAGAAGTAGACCAAAATTTTCATATAACAATGAAAATAATGTAATAATAGCTAAAATTTACATAGCACTTAAAATTTTTTGAAAACACTTTTTGATATAATCTCATTTTATCTTCACAACAACCTTGTGAAGTAGGTAATATTATTATCCCAGTTTTACAGAAAACTGAGACCTAGAGAGGTTAAATGACTTGTTCAAGGTCATATAGTTAGTATCTAAGGCAGGATTCAAACTTGTATCTTCTTGATTCCAAGAATGCCCTCTCCACTCTGCCACCTAATTGCCTCTTTAATCAGTTTTGAGAATTAAATAAAAAAAACTGTCATCTAGAATCATAAAACCGCATTGCCTTGTATAAGATAATGACTTCTTAAGATCCTTTTATATAATTTCAAGCACCCAAGGTATGATATACTGGGCTTCAGTCATAAGTTTATGATAAATGTACAGGGAATTTATTTGTTATTTTTTCTTTCACAATTGAACTATTATGCACAGCTGAGTTTAACTCAAATCATGGACCAAAGGATGACAAACTTTAATGTAATGCAAGGGAACAATGAAGTATTCCCCATCACTGAACCACTGTCAATAGTATATGTGACTCAAGTTGTTTTTTTCCCCCACCATCTTCCTGTCATCCAGGTTTTCAGTCTTAATCATACTTGACTCTTGCTCTTCCTTGCCTTTCCTATTCTTACATCCAATCAGTTGCCAACTCTTGTTGAGTGAGTGACTGATTGAAATCTCTGATTTTCTTCTCTGAAATTTCTTCATTTGTTTCAGCACAGTACTATTCAATTCTATTTATATGCCATAATTTGGTCAATCTTTGCCCAAATGATGCACACTCACTTTGTTTCTAGTTTCCTGATACAAGAAAGGGTGCTACTATCTATATTTCTATACGTATGAGTCCTTTCTCTCTGCCTTTGGTATCCTTGGGGTAAAAGCCTAGTAGTAACATTAATGGGTCACAAGGGGTCTTTTTCACTATTGCAGCTAAATCTTTCCTAACCAGTCCAACTCAAAATGACCTTTCTTTCTTCTATACTCCTATTAAACTTGCTGCTAATAATGCTTTTTCCGGCAATCAATCGTATATGCTATAATATGATTATTGAAACATTTTGACTTTTGCATTACCAACTAGGTTGTAAGGTCTCAAAGGGCACAGATTCTTATTTTATAAGTCATGGATGAGCTTGTTGCCTGAATCCCAAATCTGATTGACTGTCTATTAAGTTGGTGGCATGCCATTTGGTCTGTGGTATTTATTCATGGAGAATTTTTGTTTTCATGTCTAAAACAATTAAAGAAAGTTCAATTCTTTTTTCTTAGCCCTACGTGCCAGATATATCCTCTCTCCCCAGAACTTCACTCCCTGCCCCCATTATTTTCTTGAGAAACATCTTCATGAAAACCTAGCAGTCCAGTTGGTTGTTCCATCTATATTACATTCCAGACAGTAAAAAGAGGACTTCCCCCTCTGATTTATAAGCTGCATTAGTTAATGTAAGTGGTGTGAATTTAAATGAAAATAATATACCTTGAAAGTTCTTTGTTTCAATATTAATAGAAACATGCAGCTATAGCCACTTAAAGTTCAAGTAAATAAATGTAACTTAAAATTAGGAGAAAAGATTAAGTAAATTCTGAGGTCTGATTCTTCCCTGTGGAGTATGGTATGCAAGAGTGACGACAGAGTCTGGGTTACCTTGGGTTTTAGAGGAAAATACCCTTTTAAATTTCTTGTGTCAGTCGAGCTTTTAAATTAAGACTTCATTTCATCTGTGTAATAGAAAGTGCTTTATTGTTTTGAAAATTGTGTCACTCATTAAAATGTTACGTTCCAATGTAGATGGAAAATAGGGCATGGGGTGTTCGGAAAAACTTGGTCAGCTGCTCTGCATATTTATCTCATTCAAGATGATTTCAGGCAGCATTTTTTTTTCCCAGAGTCATCACAGAGGAAAGTTGAAGTCCATCCTCAGAATTTCTATTTGTATTATTACTATCTAATGAATTCTGTAGTACAGCAGGTGTCAAATCATATCTGTTGTTTTGCAATTGAGTATGAATAGAAGATGTATTGCTATTCCAAATGAATTTAATATGAATCTAATGAGTAGTAATGAGCAACTGTTTTGTCATTATTGAGGCAACCACTGAGATGCTAATAAACTCTCATTTCTGCTCTTTAGAAAAAGCAGTGACCAGGATTTATAATATGGCCTTAATGTCCCCAAAGCCTGAGGCAAAAGAGCATTGAAACCCCTAAACTGGGTATAATTTAGTCATTTGCTATATGAGGGTCCTCTTATTTCCTCTTATTAAAATGAACCTATTTTAATGCCTTCCAAGAAGTCTTACATCTGAGGAGAAAAGATGAGGGATGAGTGTCTATTAAAGGAATATAAAGTTAAAGAGATGTGCGTGCTGCTGGAATTTTCCTTAATGGAAGTACAATCATTCTAGAGTTTCACACTAGTCAGATTTTTTTTTTTTGGCAGCATAATAAAGTCACATGTAGGCGACTATTTTAACCCAGTCATTTTATGAATCATCAGCATTATTGAGGACTAATAGATGTAGAACTCTTGTAAATAAGTTTACTTTTTCATGTGGCCATCCTAACATAGTAAATGACCCATAGGAATACAGCACATTGATATCACTCATAGTTCTCTTTCCTCATAGGAATAAAGTGGTTTATCATAGTTTTTAAAAAATGCCATCTGTAAGTATGCTATTATAAATCATGGATATACAGTAAGCCCTATCAGATCTTGGACTGGCTAGTACTAGAGAGCCATCAAATGGCAGCATTTGAAGTGCAAATGACTCTTAGAAATTTGCCAATTCAATGAAGAAGCCACATTCACTCAAAGATTCATTTTGGAATTTCATACCATTCATACAGGGTGCTTTTTTTATCATCTCTTGCATATATATCCATGGTGTTTGTATAGATGATACTGTCAGTAATATATTATTTGATATTGTGATGTCTTTCACAAGATACATGCCACTGAAACTCAGAAGTTGATGTTTTGAGGCCTAGAAATAGTCATAGGCCTATGTCCTATAGGCTCCTTGACCTATTGGTCCTTCCTAACTTAGGTGTCTACAAATAAAAAAATAAAATGATAGAGGGTCAGAGAAAGAAGGGACCTAGAAGCTTCTTCATTTTACAAGTACCAACTCCCTCATTTTTGCACAGTACACTGTGTGTCAAAGAGATTATATGACTTGATAGTTGGTGGCAGAGCCTTCTGATTCCTAGTGTGGGCCTCTTTCCTATATAATCATCATTTTAGTAAGACCTCCTTTTCTTTGCAATTCAGATCAGCTAAATAAATGTTTATCATGTACCTACCCTATGCTAGGCAGTGTGGCAGAGGGGAGAAAGAGCTTGTTTGAAGTTAGGAGGACATTAAGTCCCACTTCTGACACATGCTGCCTGTGTGACCCCACTCAAGGCACTGAGTCTCTCAACAACTGAAGCAACTCTCTAAAAGTAGAAATTGCATAAAAAGTGCCAACCTGCATTGGTTTAGGGATTTCCTCATTTGGATCTTCTTATATCAATTCAATAAAGACTGTCTTTAAATTTACAAACATCAAAATGTTCATTACCACATGAACAATATCTTGAGAATATGGAGAAGGCATTCAACACACTGGGGTATCATTCAGGACAACTTTGCAGGTGGGGATTACCTGAATCTCATAGGATGGCTAGGTATATTTGGTATTTTTACCATTTTTTGGTGTGTAAATTCAGGCTAGATAACCAATAAAATATTTGAGTTATCTTTAATAGGATCCATAAATACAACTGAATAATAAATATGAGTAAGGAAGAAACTACTGTTGTATGATTAGACTATCTGTATGTAGAACAGGTAAGTCCATGCTTACATTTGAAAACATTTTAACCCTAGTTATTAAAAAAAATGGTAGGTAAAGGTACTTCTCCCTTAGCCCATAGAGCCAGGATGTGGAGATGTAATTGTTCTGATGGAAGTTGTATATTCCAATGGGTTCCAGTTAGAAGTCATTACCCATTCAAATAGGCATCAAAGCATTATGCTGGGACCTGACTCTCCAACCTTGACACTTGTGTGACTCCCAAGTTGACAAATGTCCAATCAACATAAAATCTTGTAATACTGAGAAGTCTAAATACAGTCCTGTAGGACTGAAGGGAGCAAAGGTGTTTTAATGTGATGCAAATTACCACTAAACTCTAATTTATGACACTTCTGGGCCACCTATTATTACATAGTTGACCTTCCTCATGGCTTTAGAATAGCCATACAATGAGATATCTTAAGGATTCTTGGCACGAATGCTCACATTATCTTGGCGACTATTTTCTAGAATGTTTATTCTTTGCAGCCTAAAGAATCTGTAGCTAACTGTATTGCTCATAAATTGAAGTGAAACAGTGTCCTAGAAATACGTCTTGTAGTAATTATTGGAGGCCTCCTGTTCTCCGTGGTGAACTAAAGAGCAGAAAGGATAGTTAATTGTGCCATGTACATGTGAGTTATGGTTCATTGGGGCCTATTCATTAATGAAAAATAAAATTCCCAACATCCTGTTTAATTTTGGTAAGGAGGGTCTCCTACTGTTAAAAAACATTGACAACTTTTAAAGAAATGCATGGGAGTAATGAGCTATGCTTTGAGTCCTTTACATTGTCTTATGGTCACCATGGAGAGGAAGCAAATTAATAGGTTGCCCCCAAATTAAAGTTGAAATATTTCCTATATGTATATTTGTATCTAAATTTAAGTGTACCCTGGAACATTAAACAAATGCTCTGCAACTCATTCAAGGGTCCACAGAAATAATTTGTCATCATTTCTTCTCTCTGTGGTTTCTTCTGAACATTCAGCTCCTGCTGACTTCTAAGACAACAGAAGCCACATTTTTAAAAGGCTAGCTCATAATTACTGGTAGAATCCAAACTCACACATTTTCCATACTTATTCTTAATGTGTGTAGAACATTGGAGACATGTAAGTGACTGTTCTCATGAACTATACAAATCTGCAACTTATATGCTTTAATTCATTCTTTATATTCATATCCTTAGTGTCTAAACAGTGTCTGACACATAGTAGGCATTTAATAAGTGCTTATTGATTGATTTAGCCAATTAATGTCAATCTTGACTAAATTGAATTTGAATGCATTTGTAACAGACTTTGAATTCCTTTCTAAAAGGAAGGCTTCCAGCATGTGGGAAGGATCCTCTGTGGTGAATTTTGGGAGAATGTGGACAACAGTTACACAGGAGATGTAGGCACAGATAGGTTGTGATCTGCATTGTTGGAAGGAATTCCTGAATAAATGACATCGTAGAACAATTCAAGTGCATAACAGAATGGGGGATCCCAATTTGAAAGGCTTAGAACAAATCTTTCTGGTGGTTAAAGATTTAATGTGAAAACAAATGGTGTCTTATAAGAAGCCAAAAGTAGATGAAATCATGGCCAGGCTAGAATTTCAAGTGAGGAAACAGGAACACATTCAAATAAGCAAAGCAGAATGTGATTGAAAGTATGACAATTTAGATTTAAAAAAAAAAAAGGTTCCTTTTAGGACTTATGATGAAAAATGCCATCTATTTCCAGAGAGAAAACTGATGAACTCTAAATGCATATTGAAATATTTTCTTTAACTTTCTTATTTTTCTTGCTTTGTTTTTTGGCAACATGTCTAATATGGAAATATGTTTTGCATGATTTCACATGTATAAAAATAAATTAACTAATTTTGAAAATAAAGTGGTTCCTTTTAGTTGAAGATATAAAGATAGTAGCTTTTCAGTGGTGACCAGGCTTATGGATTGAAGAGATATTTTCATTTCATTGCTATTATAATGCTCCTTGGAAATTATGGCAAAAAAAATTATTTAGGATAAGTAAACAAAATTTGTGAAATCACGGAGTTGATAAATGTACTCTCTCTCAAGAGTGTGACCAGGGGAAGGCAGTACCTGCCTGGAACTCAGCAGGTTTTATTAGTAGGTCATTGTTTGGAGTGAATGTGGACACTGATTCAATTGTGGCCATGTCTGTTCAGTAGAATTGTAAAGAAGTAATCCTAACATCTCTGTCCCTGGAGCAAGCAGAAATAGGCCCTACCTACAGCTCTCTGACCTTGTTCTGACAATGATCAACATCAAGAGTCATCCTTCCCCAGGACAGAAAAGAAGAGATCCTCTTCCCTGTGGTGGGTATTGTCCCTGCTGAAGTCTCAGTCTTACCAACCTTCCCGCCTCCCTAGATTCTGCTTGTTTACTTCAACCTAGCTTAACTGATTGCTTTAGATTGGATGTTCTCCTGATTATACTTGGGGTGCTTTCCAGGCTCCTCTTTCTAGTTGGACCTCCAGTTTTGCCTTACCTCAGACCTGCACAACCTGGGGCCTGTAGGCCACTTACAGTCCACTGGCATGCCAGATGATTTTGGTTGGTTCATAAACTACATAGAGGATGTTTTCCTCTATGTTTTTCCTGGGCTGTCTGAAATTCTTTGGTGGGCTTCAGGCTATCATGGGGCTGTAAGCAGCCCCCAGGCTGCAGATTGTGCAGGCCTGCCTTACCTCTTCCTACTCTATACCCCACCCATAGTTGTCCTATTGCCTATCCCTCAACTTGAGAGCAGTGGGACATGGAGACTTGGCAATCATACATTTAATTTGATCAACATAAACAGATTAAGTAGATTTTCACTCAGGTGAAAAAGTTCACACTGAGATCTGGATTAACCAATGTCATTGAGCAAATATTCGTGTTGCTTGGTATTCAGAGTTATTCAGTCAACAAGCAGTATTTAATCACTTGCTACTTGCCAGATACAGTACTAAGCACTAGATATATAAAGAAAGGCAAAAACAGTCCCTACCTTCAAGGAGCTCACTTTCTATTGGGGGAGACAAAACACAAATATCTAGCTATGAAAAAAAATTTATACATTATAAATGGAAGATGATGTCAGAGGAAAGCAATTAATAAGGGAGAGAGTAAAGGATTCCCAGAAAGGATACATGCAGAAGGTGAGCTGAGTCTTGGAAGGAAGCCAGTAGGCAGAGGTGAGGAAGCAGAACATTGTAGGTATTTGGGACAGCCAGGGCAAAGACACCCAATCAGGAAATTGAGTGTCACGTTGGAGAAATAGTAAGTGGGTTAATGTGGCCAGGTCAGAACTGTGTGCAAGGGAATAGAATATAAAAAGATTTGGAAAAGTGGGAAGGGGCCAGGTAATGAAGGGCTTTAAATGCCAAATAAGCCATACAAGATATCTGGTGTCACATGAATGTTAACTAATCATTCCCCTTTTCCATTCCCCACATAAATGAGTTGATTGTTGCTTTACTTTCAAGAAACAAATCCATGACTTTATCTCCTTATCAATGTGTTTCAGTATGATAATGCAGGCACTAAGTTTCAGTGCCACTTAATATTTTTTTTTAATTAAAGAAACTCACAGAGAACATTTCATGAGGGTTTCCTAAATAATTGCTGAAAAAACAGGAGCAGGGATGTCATATTCTTTTAAAACGGGAGCTCCCAGATGTGAAAAAATGAAAGACATCAAGAGAACTTTAAAGTTTAAGATATAATGAAATGAAATGGGAATAAATCTTACCACAGATGTATCTATTGTCAGATTTGAAAGGTGTGTGTGTGTGTGTGTGTGTGTGTGTGTGTGTGTGTGTGTGTGTTTCATGGACTCATGGTCAATCCAAAAGTCTTTTATTCATTGCAACTGTCCCAGTGACTTTCTCCATTTTCTATCCTTTTATTTGTGAGCATGGTCAAAATATATTCATATTGTTTTACATTGTGCTTAAGTATTAATCTCTCAACAAAAATCAGAGATCTGTCATTGTCAGAGATCTACTGTCTGATCTTGAACCCTTGAAAGAACCTATCCATAGAGCAAGGGTTCTTGAACAAGGGGTTCTTAGTGTGTGTATGTGTGTGTGTATATTTATATGTACATATATACATATATAGTGTATATCTCTAGTTATCCATCTCTCTATCCATCTATCTATCTATCTATCTATCTATCTATCTATCTATCTATCTATCTATCTAATCTCTCTGTGTGATCCTGGGTAAGTTTATCTCCATCTCCATCTCCATCTCCATCTCCATCTCCATCTCCATCTCCATCTCCATCTCCATCTCCATCTCCATCTCTATCTCTATCTATCTCTAACTGTGTGTGCTGGCAAGTTACATACAAACATATACACACATATACATATGTATCCACACATACACATATACACACATGTACATATACACATGTATATATGTGCATATATGTATATGTGTATATAGCTGTGTGACCCTGGGCAAGTTACTAAACCCTGTTTGCCCCAGTTTCCTCATCTGTAAAATGATCTTAAGAAGGAAATGGAAAACTACTCCAGTATCTTTGGCAAGAAAACTCCAAATGGGTAATGGAGAGTCAGATACAACTGAAATGACTGAACAGCAACAAAAATTGTGTGTGTATGTGTATAGATAGATAACTATATTTCAAAATAAATAGTTTCCTTTGTAACCTGATTGTACTTTGTGTGTTTTAAAACATTATTCTGAGAAGGGATCCAAAGGCTTCACCAGACTGCCCAAAGGGTCCATGACACAAGAAAGCACTTCTCCCTTCTTTGTCACTTGAGATAGCAGGAAAAAGTGCTGACCTTGGATTCACAGGACTGAATTTGAATCTGAAAGAAATGATTATTTTTCTATTATTAAAAACCAATTATTAGCAGGTTAGTTATTAGTAGAGTTTTTTTAAAATTTCTATTTCCTCATTCAGAGACTAGTTCTTGAAGTCTGAATGACAGAGCTAAGGATGAGATTGGTCTAACCCTCTGGGAGCATTCTTGGGTGGACCCCATTCAACTAGGAGAGTTTACTTCTGATTAAAGTGTAAAGAGAATCTAATCTAGGTGAATTCTGACCCATTGTTCAATTTAAGTGGGCCTGGGTGGAGAATAGATACTTTTGTATAGATTGCTGGAGGCAGAATGCTCTGGGTATACTGAGGAGATTAAAATTACTTGGCCCTTCATTAGAAAAAGCCCACCTCTTATTAGAATATTCATTTTTTCATTAATTGTTAACCAATCAGACTTGATTTCCACCTCAGGGACACCCCCTTTTCTGAAGCTATTTAAACATTCAGCCATACCCATGTGAGGTCTTTAGTTGCCCACTGACTTCAATTTATTGATTATTTTCTAGTTACCCCACAACTCCATCTTTTGGACTTCATCTCACTTGTCTTTAGCTTCTTCATCTGTAAAATAAGAGGGTTGAACTAAATGACCTCTAAGGACCCTTTTAGTTCTAGATCTATTATCCTGTGGTCCTATAAACCTGAAAAGCAGTTAAGCTTCTGAATGCATTGCTTTTGTGGAGAACCATTTTGCAAATTACAGATCAGACTTGTATCTCACTTAATTCTGGGAGTTAGAGGATCCTTAAGCAAAGTCATCAGTCTTTCAATAAGATCATTTAAGGAAGAATAAAAAGGTTTTTTTCAAGTGTTCAAACAATTTTTGTTAACATGTTTTCAGGATAAGTGAGGACAACACCTAGAATTCTTTTTTCCCTTGTTTTCTCACCTCCTTTGGGGAGAAATTGCTTTCAAGATCAACCCATTGCTTAGTACATCTAATCCTAATGCAACTGTACTTGTGATTCCTGAGTGACATCAACAGGGACCAAAGTGTTGTTCTCAGAGGAATGAGATTCTTTATCTGAGTTCCATAACGTAGAGTACTGTGCTGCCCCAAAGGACATTATGTTGTTGATGGTGAAAGTTGTTATAATGCAGCAGAGAGAAACCAATTGACCAAAAAAGTATTATAATTCTCAGTTAGAAAAGGCACAATTTAGGGGAATGCCTCTATGTTAAAAGATATGTTTCTAGACTCCATGAAAGGAAAAAGGAAGGGAAGAGAATATATAGCATCTATATAGCGTTACATGGAATATATAGCATTTATAAAGCATCTACTAGAATCCAGACACTGCTAAGTGTTTTCTGAATATTATCTTATTTAATCCTCAAAACAACCCTGAGTGGTAGGTGCTGTTATTATCTCCATTTTATGGTTGAGGAAACTGAGGCAAATAGAGGTTAAGTGACTTGCCCAGGGTCTCACCACTTGTTTCTGAGGCTGAATTTGGACTCAGATCTTCCTGACTCTAGGCTTAGCACTCTACCCACTATATATCCTATATGCCTTGAAGAAGATGAGGATAAGGACTGAAAAAAAAAATCCATTTGATCTAGCAATTAAGAGCATTTGAATGGTGAGGTAAAGCTACATTTCAGAAGCAGCTTGATGGCAGAGTGGATAGAGTGCTGGGCTTGGAAACAGGAAGACCTGAGTTCAGATTTAGCCTAAGACACTTACTAACTGTGTGGCCCTGAGCAAATCATTTAATCTTGCTTGCCTCAGTTTCCTCATCTATGAAAGGAGCTGGAGAATGAAAAGGCAAACTACTTCAGTGTCTTTGTCAAGAAAACCCCATATGGAGTCATAAAAAGTTGGACATGATTAAAACAACTGAACAACAAGAATATTTATTAAATGCTTACTCCATGTAGTGAGTGATGTTAGGAGTTGGGGGAGATACCAAGATAAATAAAATATGGTGATTCTCCTTGTGTAATTTACAGTCTAGTAAGGGGAAATGAGAGGCATCTCTGTATAGAAGAAAAAGCACAGCCTCTTGTATCACAGGATACTTGTTTACATCTGTGTGACCTTGGGGAAGTCACTTAACTTATCTGAGTCTCTGTTTCTTCCTCTTTAAAATGAAGAGGTCAGACTAGATGGGTTCTGAGGTCTCTTCTAGCTCGAGGTCTATGATGCTCTGACAACTTCAGATAGATATCACACTTCGTCACTGTGATACAATGACAGAATCCAACAATTAAAAGGACCATTCAAGGCCTCTAGTCCAACCTGTACCTGACCAAGTGTTCCTTCTCCAACATCTCTAGCAAACGCTTAATCCAACCTTGCTTAAGGACTTCCAAAGGGGGCATATACTATGTCTTGAAGTAACCCATTCCATTACTTTCCTTGTTGTTCACTCGTTTCAGTCTGACTCTTTATGACCCCATTTGGAGCTTTCTTGGCAGAGATCCTGGAGTGGTTTTCCATTTCCTTCTCCAGTTCATTTTATAGATGAGGAAACTGAGGCAAACAGAATTAAGTGATTTGTCCAGGGTCACACAAATATTAAGTGTCTGAGGTCTGATTTGAATTCAGAAAGAGGAGTCTTCCTGACCCCAAGCCCCATACTCCATCTACCATACCACCTAGCTGCCTCTATTCCATGACTGGATCACTCAAATTGTTAGGAAGATCTTTCTTACACCAAGTCAAAATCTGCCTCTCTACTTCCACTCGTTGTTCCTTTTTCTGCCCTCTCTTGGAGACCAATAAAAACAATATGAATCCCTCTTAATTCGTGACAGTTTGTCAAGTACTTAAAATTAACTATTATGTCTGCTCCAACTCTTCTTTTCATCAGGCTAAATATATCCACATCAAATGGTCCATTTTCCTTATTATTCTCCTTGTTGTCTTTTGAGCATGTTCCAGCTTTCATTTTCCTTCCTAAAATGTGGCCTCCAAGGTTGAACAAAACACTCTAGATGTAGCCTAACCAGCAGAAAGTATGCTAATAGGCTAGGTGGCGCAGTAAGTAAGAGCGCCAGCCCTGGAGTTGAGATGACTCGGGATCAGTCCCAGCCTCAGAAAATGAGCACCCACACATAAATAATGACTGGCCATGTAACCTTGAGCAAGTTACTTAACCCCAATTGTTTAAAAAAAAAGAAAAAAAGAAAGTATGCTAATGATTAACTTCCTGGTTTTGAAAACTCCATCTCTCCCTGTGCAAGTCACTTAACCTTATTTTCCTCAGTTTTCTAATCTGTAAAATGAGCTGGAGAAGGAAATGGCAAACCACTTCAGCATCTTTGCAAAGAAAACACCAAATGGGGTCAGAAAGAGTTGAACACAGCTAAACAACATCAGTTTTGTTCTAGGCTTAGCCTACCCCTTCTGCATTTAATCTTGACACTTTTTACCCCAAACACAGAAAGGGTGATTCCAAATCAACTACTAACCTCAGACCAGGAGAGTGGATGGAAAGAGACTGGTGGTCCAGATTAGATTATGGTAGGGGTTCCTTATAGTCGGCTTCCAGCTGAACCCTGTGGTTGTCTGTAAAAATATTAAGTGAATTCATGAACCACCCAGACTATTCTGGGTAGAATTATTTTATGAACTTCTGATTATCTGCACCTTTGTATATAATTTTTGGAGTTATCCTTTTCCCTCATAAATAATTCCTCGAAAATGTACACTTTTATATATGTGAATATATATTATATATGCACACACATACATGCGCGCATATATATACATTTATATATATATATATATATATACAAACACAGTTTATTTATAAATGATAGAATATGGTAGGAGAAGTGGCAGTAGGGAGCAGAAACTTGGAGTCATAAGCTTCAGATGGTGGCAGCCATTATCTTAAGGTCCCTGGCTCATAGGAAGCACTTAATATAAATGCTTTATTTCCTTCTCTATCCCATAAAGAGTGAGGTTCTGATCTAAACAATGAAAAGGTTACCCTCCCTCCCTCCCCCGCTCTGTCCCTGTCCCTTCCAGCACCCTGGTGGTGCTGTTTCCTAGCTGTGGTTTCAGATTTAATCACTTATTCGGCCTTCTAAATACTTGATGATCATGCTCCCCCCAAATGTTCTCTTTTTTCAAGCTAAACCTTTCTGACTTTTCCAAGGTTTCTTCATATGATGTAAGAAACCAAGTAAGGCATAACTATGTTCATCATTTTCTGGAGGTGCTTTTTTTGTAAATGTACCCCTTAAAACATGAAACCCAGAGCTAAACACAATACTCCCTATGTGCCTGACCAATTTTTACTCTCATGTTCTGGCCACTATATTTCTGCTAATATAGTACAATATTCCATTGGCCTTTACGCCTCCTTTGCTCTTAAAGAAGCCACATCATATTGTTGGCTCATTTGTAAATTTTTTATTCAATATAAATTCCTCTTTAGCTTTTTCTGACATGTTCTGCTTGCTCTTACTCCACATCTCCCTATCCTGTATATTTGATTGTTTTGTTTTTACCCTACATTCAAATATCTATTTTGGTGTCCTTTAAATTTCAACCTTTTCACTTGGGGACATTCTTTTGAATCTTTATTCCATTAAATTGTCTTAGCATAGTGTCACATGTAGATCTGATAATCATACCTTCTAAGTCCTCATCTAATTTGCTGATAAAAATGTTGAGGAAAACAGGGCCAAGAATAGAATCCTACAGAATCATATCGGGTGCTTCTTTCCAAGCTGACATTAATTTATTAATTAAAGAACTTTAGGTATAGGCATTCAACTGAGTGATAGTTAAGTTAAAAGTAAGAAGTAAGCAATAGAAGTAAGTAGTATCAGAAAGCCTGACTTTGAAGCCAACACCATGTACCCTATACTATCACACTTTGCCTTTTCTTCTCCTTGATGGACAGAAATTCAGAGTGAGCTCTCTCATTCTTTGAACGCCTGTTCAGTTGATTTATTGTCAATACCTCATAGCTTAGCCACTGTCCTCTAATTGTTCTTTATTTGTAAGTTTTGTCTTCCTAACTAGACTAACAATCTTAAAGACAGAAAGTGTAGCATCTGCTTCTCTTGTTGCCCAAATGATCCTTGTGTAGCATCTTATTGACAAGGTGGCTTACAGAAAGAGAATTTTTTTCCTAGATTGAAGGGACTGAAGAATTATGGGAAGTGTGTGTGTGTGTGTGTGTGTGTGTGTGTGTGTGTGTGTAAGCCTGAGAGATTTTGAGTCCCTCATAGAGGTTAACTAGATGATTCCAAGTAAAGGGTGTTGCAATAAATAAATTGAATATAATCTCAACCAAGTGCAGCCTTATCTGGCTTACCGATCATCATAAGAATGATCTTGGACAGAATTTTGTAGTTTCCCTAACTGTCACCACTGTCAGGAATTAGTGAATTTATCTCTTCTCTTCTTTACTTGCCTCATCCTTGGCAAACTGTCATTATGTACCTTCAGAAGTTTCCTGTTTTCTTTAAACTAGGTTAATTTGCTTACATATTTTTGTAAGGGTTTTATCTCCAGGTGAGGAAAGATTTTCATTACATTCTTACAATGTATAAAGAAATGTACCATGCAATGGGGAAGCACTAAAAGATAACCCATGAACCAATAGTTCTAGTCTTAACCTTAACTCTATACTGAAACTCTGTCTGTCTGTCTCTGGCTTTGTCTCTCTCTTTCTCTCTCAACACAAAGAGAGGCTTCACTTAGAATAATTTTAATTGGATTGTAGATATGCAATAAATATATGTTGATATAATCTTCCTTCCTTCCTTCTTTCTTTCTTCTTCTTTCTTTCTTTCTTTCTTTCCTTCTTTCCTTTCTTTCCTTCTTTCTTTCCTTCTTTCTTTCCTTCTTTCTTCCTTTCCTTCTTCCTTCCTTCCTTCCTTCCTTCCTTCCTTCCTTCCTTCCTTCCTTCCTTCCTTCCTTCCTTCCTTCCTTCTTTCTTTCTTTCATTTTTGCCTGAAACCCTGAGGGTCTTCCTCTCCCAGATTTTTTTTAAAGGTTATTTTTTGTCTCATTTTATTAAGCCTTACCCATTGAATTGGTGCTGCCTCAGTCAAACTGAGACCTGTTAAAAGGCCAAGGTCTCCCATTGTATCCTGGGCCTTCTCCAGATCTTGTTCTGATCCATATCTGGCTTCTGGACCCAGATGGCTACAAAGGAGAAAGTGAGGCTTGTGACTTCACACAGTCCTCCCTCACTTAAATCCAATTCACTTGCATGTCATAGCATCTCCTCCCTCATGCCATGGTCTTCTTTGAGAACAAAGGACAAACAGTAGTACAGCTACAGTCTATCCTTTTTTTTTAAGTACCCAAATCAGTGAAAACATAGATTCTTTGGGATATATCATGTTAGACATAATCATATAGGAAAGATACAAGAAGTCACAGACACATCTGCTTCACTGTCACCCACTGGGTTCCCTTCTTTGTCTCACCTGGGACATGAATCTCCCAAACAGGCAAATATCCCAACTCAGAGATCTTGGGAGATATGCATTTTTAAACTGATATAGACAAAAGCACCAGGAAACTAAAATTTAGGGTAAGCAAACCACCTTTTACTATATCAATAATGAATATGTCAGATAAGGGTAGAAAAGGGGTTTGGTAGAATTATTTTGGAGCCAGGAGATACAGTAATGGATATTTATCTGTCTCTCTAGCTGTCCCTATCCATGTGTCACTATTCCTCTGGGCAGAATGACCTGACATAACCAGTATAAATCAGAGGGAAAGAGCCCTGGACCAGGAGTGAGGACAACATGGTTTTGACCCCAGTTCTGACACCAACCATCTGTAGGACCTTGGGGAAATCACTTAACCTCCATGGGCCTTATTTTCCTCATCCTTAAAATTGGATTGAAGTTTGAAATATTCTCTTGCTATTTTCTAGTGATCTCAACATCATGGCTTATTTTTTTTTAACAGTATCTTTTGGAATCCTTTTTTTCTTTTTCTTTCTTTCTTTCTTTTTTTTTTTTTTTGGTGATGGGTATAGAGAAGGATACTATACAGTTCTGAGAGATACATCTTAATATGTTTTTGCCTCTTGTCTGGCCCTCTGGAGGATCATTTACCCTGAATAATTCTTTTCTTTCAGCTATGTATGACATGCTGGTTTCCAACAAAAGATGGGTCATGTTTATCTGTTACACTGTCTATGGTTCAGTGATCTCCTTTGCAGTCCAAGGGGAAACATAGGAAAACTGAACCATATCACAGGAAGACCTGGTGTATTAAAGTTCACCAAGAATTCTAGATGAGCTATCACAGAAAACAAGGGGGAGTGAAAATTAGTCTGAGTTGATTTCCTACCCCATTTAAAAAATTGTTCTCCTGTGTTGAAAGCTCCTATGTCATTTATGTTAGGTTCTGTATTACGAATCTGACATGCCTATGTCAGGGGATGACCAGGGTCAAGAACGTGACCTATTTTTATTTTTATTTTTAATGGGAAGAGAGTTGCCATTCTTTTCTAACACTGGAAGATTCTTTCAGTTTGGGGCTTTGCAGCCTACTCTTTGTGAACATTTCACATCTTTTCCTTTGATTAGCCTTGTTAGACTTCAGACCTCCTTGAACTTTAAACTTCTCATTTCCAGCTATCCCATTTAGAGGTTCTGATTCCAGTGATCTGTAATGTGATATTATTAACTTAGTGATCCTTGGGCCTATTAATTATTATTTTAAAGTTTGCCATTTTTCTTTTTTAAAAATGCTATCCCAATGCATCTATGCCCCCCCAAAACCTTTCAACAATAATGAAAAAAAATCTACTCCTCTCAAGACTAGCACTTTCTGTTGAAAACTCAGTATTTTAAATTTCAAATTTGATTCATCTCAAAGAATGTTACTTGATCTACAATACCAGTCACAAACTAAATTCATTCTATATATTGAGTCTTTTAATCACTTAATCCCTGTTTCCCTCCTTTTCCTCTCCTATAAAATGGGGTTTAAAATAGCACCTACCTCAAATGAGATAATTATAAAGCATTTAGCACATAGCACATAGTAGGTACTACATAAATGATAGCTATCATTTCATATTTTTTGAAATCTGAAGCTCAAGTCTTTAGTTTCATGAGAATTTTTGGCTGATCATTTGATTGATCATTTGGGTGGCAACTAATTTTTGGCAAACTCACATTTGCATGATTTTTTCCACTCATGTCACTACCATTCTAATTAAATCCAGTCTTACCCCTCTCTTTACCTATTGACTTAGTCTTCTAATTTTTCTCTGTGTCAGCCTTTCTTCTTTACAATCCATCTTCCATGCAACTGCCAAATTGATAAAACTAAGGTGTAGATTTAGTCATATCACTCCTCTGCTTAGAAAGATTCAGTAGCTTAATCTTATTTCTAGGATAAAATAAACACTTTCTGTTAAGTCTTTAAAACTCTTCAAAATCTGATTTCATCTGCCCCTTCCAGACCAATTACACAATATTGTTCTTACCTTCTGTGTTCCAGATAAAATGGCTTCTTTATTGTTCTCTGCATACAATATTCAATTTGCCTCTATGCCTTTGTCCCTTATGCCTTTATTTCTATACCTCCTCAGCTCTACCTTTTCTAGTTCCTAGCTTTCTTTACAGCTCAGTTCAAGTGCTATCTCCTATGTAATCACCAGAGAACAGGATCCTAGATTTAGGACTAAAGAGACCTAAAGAAGTCTTTCTATAGTCTTCTCTCAAAATTATTTTGAATTTATTTTGCATTTTAAAAAATTCTCTTTTTGTGTCATTTCTCCTAAAGAAAATTCCATGAGGGTTTCATTTTTGTTTCTGAATCCTCTACTCAAAGAGTAGCGCCTGACAAATAGTAGTCACTAAATGCTTGTTGAACTGAATTAGATTGGACCATTAAATGGCTCAGGATTTGGAATTAAGTATATTTCAATCTGATTAACAACAACAGCAACAATCTAGGGCAGCATAGTGTGTAAAGAGTTAGCCTCAGAGCCAGATAAAATTGGGTTCGAATATTTCCTCTGATTCCAACTGACTTTGCTCCCTTGGACCAGTCACCTAACTTCCCAGAGTACTCTCTAAGTATAAGAGGAGGGAATCTGTGACCTCCAGGCCCTCTAGGCCACAGGTTGTCCACCCCTTCATCTAAGATGGGTTTCAAAGAAGGTGCTGACTTACCTTGTATAGGGAGTACCCTCTTCTGAGAGTATGCTGTGATAGTGAATTTGTAGTTCCAGTCCCTATCCCCAAGAAACACTTCTATGCACACAAGCAAATGGAAACAGAGAACAGATTTAGTTGGAAACAGAGTTCAACAATAGTGAAAACCTGAACCGTGAAAATTACTAGCAGAATATCAAATTGAGGTTCTCAGGAAGTCTGGAGGTTTGGGAGCAGCATATGTGAAGTGAGGTAGAATTTTTCCATCTTTCATTTCTGACCAAGTCTCTAGCCTTAACCTTAGAGCTCCTATGGAAATGCTTGCTTTTTATTTTACTTCCTTTATCTTCCTTTCTAGCTTCCCTCTTAATATCTGTTCACTAAATCTGGATCCTGGAGGAGCAATAGCCTGTTTGTTTAAGAAAGAACCTCTCTAAGATATGTGTTATGTCTAAAACATAACTTCTTTTCTTCCTCCCAATCTTCTCCAAACCTCCCATCACCCCACCCAATTTCCTGCATTCTCTATCCTTTCATTCACTCAGTTTCAAGTCTGAGGGGTTTCCTTGCCTCTTCACAAAAAGGAAAAAAACCCCAAAAGATATATGTTCTTAGGTTTTTAATTTTTATAGGCCTGTATTTCAAGTTCTTGCTATTTATATATTTAAAATATAATTGTTTTTATGAACAAATTTTGATATTGATTTGAATTTTGGAGTTAAAGGATTTTGGAGTTAATCATGCTACTAAAGAAGTGATTTGCTTACACCAAAGTGGGCATTTCAGCTAATTCCATAAAAAAACCCCATCTTGCTTTAGGTATATATATATATATATATATATATATATATATATATATATATATATATATATTTGCCTTTTGGAGGGCAATTGGGGTTAAGTAACTTGCCCAAGGTCACACAGTTAGGTTTTTATTTGTGTGTGTGTTAAGTGTCTGAGGCCAAATCCGAACTCAGGTCCTTCTGACTCTAGGGCCGACACTCAACTCACTGAGCCACCTAGCTGCCCCCAGCTTTAGGTATATATTAATAGAATTAAGAAATTTCAGGATGGAGATTAACTTTAGAAAACAGTATATTCCTCTTTAATTCAATTTTATAAATATTTGTTTAGTCCTTATACATAGGGTATTTTCGTTAGAAATAAGAATTTGAAGACAAAAATGGACCTTTAAGACTTTTTGTTTGGTTTTGTTTTAGGCCCAAGATTTTTTGTCAGTTTTTAAAAATTGTCTTCTTTTTATTGATACCTTCTGTTTCCAAATATATCCATCCAATCCTTTACTTATTGAGCTATTGCTTACAACAAAGATTAAAACAGGAAATGGAAAAAAAGCAGTTCAATAAAACTAACTGAATATCAACTCTATATGATACATGAAACATCCACATCCATGGCAGCCCTAACCTCTTACTCTTCATGTCTAGTCTAGCATCTCCCATTGCCTAATGCACAGCTAGAAATGGATTTTCCCACATGTCCAAAACTGAACTTTTTTTCTCCAAAAACCCTCTCCTCTTCCTTGTTTTCTGTCAATGGTTCACAACCTGGTTGTCATCCTTGACTCTTCACCCTCTATCATGCATCACATCCAATCTGTTGCCAAATCCTGTCAATTCTATTTTCATAACATCTCTTGTATATATACTCCCTTCTCCTCTCTGCCACCGTCCTGGTACAAGGTTCTCATCACTTTATGCCTGGACTATTGCAGTAGCCTGCTGGTTGGTCTTCCAATCAGTCCATTCCCTGTTCAGCTGCCAAATTGATCTTTCTCAAACAGGTCTGACCATGTTACCCTCCATCTCCTTTCAAAAAACACCAATGAATCCCTATGACCTGCAGGACCAAATACAAAATCCTCAAAACTCTTCCTAGCCTGCCCCCTTCTACCTTTTCAGTCTTCTTACATTTTGCTCTCCTCTAGTAATCTGCTGTCCAGTGGCACTGACCTCCCTTCTGTTCCTTGCTCAGGAAACTTCATCATCTGATGTGCAGTTTTCCCTGGCTGTTCCTCCATGCCTGGAGGGCTATCCCTCATCTTTACCTCCTAGCTTCTCTGATTTCCTTCAAATCCCAAACAAAATCCCACCTTCTACATTGTCTTTCCCAATCCACCTTTATTTTATTGCCTTTCCTCTATTATCTCTAATTTATTCCAATTCTTGTTTGTACATAATTGTTTGCATGTTGTCTCCTCCATTAGACTCTGAGCTCCTTGAGAGTAGAGAATATTTTTTTTGTCTTTTTTATCTACCCCCAGAACTTAGCACTTGTAGTCAATTAACATTTACCAAGTGCCTACTTCAGCCAGGCATTGAGCTAAACACTGTAGTTTTCCTGATTCTGCTTACTTCACTACATTGATTCATATAAGCTTCTTCATGCTTCTTTGAATTCTTCATATTTGTCACTGATTATTTCATATATGTCAATTTGTACCTTATAGTAATGTTCTATTGCATTCACATATCCCAATTTGTTTAGTAATTCCCCAGTTGGTGGGTACCTACTAAATTTCTACTTTGCTATCATGAAAAATATTGCTATGAATATTTTTGTGTATATAAGGTTCCTTTTTGTCTTTGTAACTTCTTTGGAATTATATAGATGGTGATGGGCTCTCTGGGTTAAAGGTAATGGCCATTTTAGTAATTTTTAAAAAGCATAATTACAAATTGCTTTTTATAATGTTTTGAAAACAATTCACAGCAAGAAGTTTACATTCTACTGGAGTAGAAAGATGGGAAGGCCAACCAGTTGATACAAAAATAAATACAAAATAATTGGGGAAACATTGCCAACTGGGGGATCAGGAAAGGACTCCTCCAGTGGCTGGCAACTGAACTGAATCTTGAAGGAAACCAGGAGTTCCAAGAGGCAGAGGAGAGAAGCAATAGCATTCAAGACATAAAGGACAACTTTATACAAAGTCATGGGGTTAGGAGGTAGAATGGTGTGTATGGTAAACAGGAAGAAGACTAGTTGGTCTGGAACTGAGAGTAAGCACAGTGTCCTCACTGGAGCTTTTCAAGCAAAGGTCAAATGAGTGACCACTTATTGGTTATGATGAAGAAGGGATTCTGTCAGATTTGGAGCTGGACTAGAGGTGTCTCAAGTCTCTTTAAACTCTGAGATTCTGTCATTCTGCAAATATAATAATTTTTTGGTCCAATCTGTATCTAAATCAGGGATTCTTAACCTTTTTTGTATCATAGACCCCTTTGGCAATCTGATGAAGACCACTTCTCAAAAAAATGTTTTATATGTATGACAGAAGATACATAAGATTACAAAGAGTTCAGTTATATTGAAATACAATTATGAAAATGTTAAAAAAAAATAGTCACAGAACCCAGGTTAAGAACCTCCCAATCTAAACAGGCAAATTCTCTATAAAATCCCTTGCAAGTGTAGCAAAGCAGCAGAGTAAGGGATATTTGGATTGCAAATTCCAAATTATGGCACCAGCTTTTCCATCCCCTCATCCCCAACTGCACAGAAAATATATAATGCCCAAGATTATTTACATATGGTAAATATTATCATATAATTGTAGACCTAGGGTGGGCCATAGAGCTAAACCTTTAAATTTTCCATAGAAAGAAACTGAGAGGGGAGTGGCTAGGTGGCACAGTAAATAGAGCACTGGCCTTGGAGTAAAGAGAACCTGAGTTCAAATCCGGCCTCAGACACTTAACACTTACTAGACGTGTGACCTTGGGCAAGTCACTTAACCCCAATTGCCCTGCCTTCCCCCCTCCAAAAAAGCAAAGAAAAAAAAAGAAACTGAGGCCAAAAAACGATTGTTCATGTAACTTGGTAGTGATAGATCCAAGATGAGAACACAGTCCAGTGTTCTTGGCAGAGTTCCGTGGGACTTTATTATCAGACTCCTTTGTTTTCTCAACATGTTGTCCTTTGAGTTGGGGATTGGCTTTGCAATCCCCAAAGAGAGGTAAGTGGTAACTTTCCTATCCAGGGATCATTAGACTGGATCTAGATGTGAAGAACCATACACAAAAGCAATCTTGCTTAACTTTTGGAAAGCTTGGAATGGATACATTTTATCTTGGGAATTAACCTGGGCCTTTGTAAGATATAGCACTTCTTCCAGACACATAGATAAATGCAAGAGTTAATTACTTGGGAGGGGAGCTAAAAAGTATTTTTTTGGGGTATGGCAACTTACTTTTAAATATCCCATAGGTCTACCAATATCTCTAGGAAGTCAGCAATTTACCAAGCTGTCACTGACTGAGTCATGGATTGAATTGGGCCAGACCTGTGATTACACTGGAATGAGAACATCCTGGTGAAGAAACTTCCTCTTTCAATGTAGGTCAGCACTCTGCCACTCATAGTCTTAGAGAATTGCTTAAGAGTACTGAGAGGCTAAGTGATTGTCCTATGGTAACTCAACCAGTATGTATTAAAGTAGAATATGAACTCAGGTCTTCCTTCTCAAAGGCCAGATCTCTATTCCTTGTGCCATGCTGTCTCTCATAGGTGACTGAATCATACCTATCATAATGAAATTAAATAGGAAAGGAGGCTGAATTATAGGGATATTTTTTTGAGTAAATGATTAAACAACAGGGTATGAGGCAGGGGTCGGAAAGGAACAATAATAGCCTTCTACCAACCTCCCCTCCCCACCCCCAACTCTTCTTTCCAAATAACTACAATAAGAGCTAGAATTTATATAGCGATTTAAGGTTTGCAAAGTACTTTTACACATATTTCATTTTATCCTCACAACAACACTGGGACATAGCTATTATTATCCCCATTTTGCAGATGAGGAAACTGAAGTAGAAAAAGGTTAAGTAACTTGCCCAGGTTCACACATCTAGTAAGTGTCTGAGGGTGGATTTGAACTCAGTTTTTTCTAGCTCCAGGTCCAGATTTCTATCTACTACATCACCTAGTTGCTTCTGAAATGTAAGTACCAACTCCTCCCTAGACTAATCTGCCTTTGAGGATGAGATGATTTTGAAAGGATATAAGACTAGTGAGAAACAAAGAATAAAGAGAAGATGGGAAATGGAACCTCCCCCCACCCCAATACTCCAAAATAGTTTACACTCACTCAGAAATGGAGAGGGATTAAAATTGCGAAAAGTATATTACTTCCTTTTCATTTCTTTCCCCCACTATTCCAAAAACTGATCATTGGAAATTTTGGAAAAGTTTCTAATTTTTTATCTCTTTTATGTTCCCATATTCTTTGATGCATGCATATTGGTGTCAGTCAGTTGCTTGTTAACCTGACCTAAGCTGAATTTACATATCACCAAAAACTATAGGAGGCAATTCATCAGTTTAGTTATCTCCTGAATGTTTTGACCATGTAATATACAGCTGATTGATTACTGGAAAATTCATGGTAGGATGGCTTAAAATTTGGATGATTATACATTTTTCACTTTTCACCCAGTGGTTCACTCCACAAACAAATTATCAGTTGATTTTTGGAAAGGGGGGAAAAAACCTCTCCTAGTTGGTGTTCAAATACTCCAATTACATTATCTAGTTTTCAGTGGGTCATCATAATGATAGCACCTTATGGTTTACAACTACCTTATGGTTTACAAAGCACTTTCCCCCACACCAACCACATGAGGTAGGTCAATTATATCTTTTTGGAGAAGCTTGTTTCTGTTATAAGTTCTTTTATGTTCTTCAGCAAGTTGGTAGCTTCAGATGCGGTCTGCCTATTGTCCTCAGAGCCAGCATTTATGCATCCTTCTGGGCATCCCTTTACTGCCAGCTTCCTGGCATGAATTTAGGTTTTAATTACTTCTATAGTCCCTTGGAAGATTTTTTTCTCCCTGAAACATCCCATTAAACTAGCAGCATATTCTTAAAAGTAATTCCAGGAGGCTGACATGTGTTATTCCTGTCTGTGTTTTTGGATGTATTTTTTCCCTTTGTTTTTCTGTTTTTTGTTTGTGTTTTTAAATTTCAGGGGTAGTTTGTCCTTGATTGCCCCCTTTCCACTGGAAAACAAGTTGTACTTACTTTCTATGATTTTTCCATTAGATAATGAAAGCAGTACCTGCCAGGACCCCATGGAAGTTGTCAGCCCCAAAGCCAAAATTATGGGGCCTCAGGTTTGCTGGAAAACTATTCACTCATCCAAAGAACTGAATAGATTTAACCATCCCCAGGAAGCAGAGGAAGAAGGCTGGGGAAATCATGCTGTGAATCAACGCTTTATACAGGCGAAATCAGGTACACCAAAACTAGCCATTAAGAGAACAGAACAAGTCACAACCCAGGCCAAAAGGTTCAGTGAGGAGAGAAGGGTAAAGAACAACTAGCTGTACTTTGCTTGGCAATGTTAGCTTGTTATTATGAGCTGATTTTACCCTTGTCTCTCCGAGTGTATACATATACATATATATATACATAAATATACATATATATACATACATATACACACATACAAATACATACATATATGTATAGACACAGGAATTTAGTGTGTTTTTATACACATACATTGTCCTTACTTTCTATGATATTTTTCCATTAGCTAATGAATGCAATACCTATTTGGATTCCATAGAAGTTTAAAACTAAAAGAGAAAATTGTGGGGAATAAAAGATAATTGTAGGGAGAAGTCTCTCTCAATGAACAAACAAACAAACAAATAAATAAATAAATAGAAATAGGTACATATATACAGGTATACACACACACATATATTGTCAGAGTGAGAGAGGACTTTAGAGGCAATGTCATTGAGGTCATAGTTGAACAAACTATGCATCTCTAGTATCCTTGACAAGTTGTCTGATTCAACTTTTACTTAAAGATCTCTAGTGAAGGGAAAACCTCTAGCTTTTGAAGCATCCTATTCCAGGATTGCTCCATTACCATGACATTTTTCCTTATATCAAGCCTAAATTTGTTTCTTTTTGATTTCTATTCATTACTCATAGTCCTCCTCTATAAGGAGAAGAGGAAGTCAAATCCCTTTTCTATATGACTATCTGTAATGGTAATGGGAATTTAAAGATCTTCCCTACCCCTTAATAAACCTAAGGAAATTTGACTACCTTCCCTGCTTTGAAGATATAGCCTGCCCCCTAATAGCCTGAATGTAATCACATGGAGCCTGTGGTGGGAGAAGTTTGCTGAAGGGTAGAACGGAGCCCACAGGAAGCTGGAATTCAAGAACAGGTAGATGGTGAGAGAGAGAGGATGCACCCCAGGGATTCAGTTAGGTTTGTGAGTAAATGTGGGTTTGTGGGAAGGCTAAAGGATGGTATGGCTTTCTGTGCTGTTATGGCTTATTAGATTCTATGTTGCTATGATGGATTTGGTTTCCTGGTGTTGGGATTTGGTTTTCTGATGCTAAATAAATGATTTACTTCTGTCTTCTCCATGGAGAGTCTGTTATATTTTGTGATTGAGCACTATGCCAGTATATTTACAATGTCCTTCAGTGCTGTGAATATTGTGTTGGTGTTACACTGTCCTTCAGATATTTAAAGTTAGCTATCACATCACCCCTACGTTTGCTCTGCTACAGACTGAACATACCCCATTGAAAGTAGCAAAGGACCAAAAGTTTAGAGCTGAAAGTGTCCTTAGATGCCCTTGAGGCCAAACCCTTCATTTTACAGATGAGGAAACAGAGGCCCAGAAAAGTGAAGTGTCTTGCCCAAGTTCACATGGATAGTAAGTAGCACGGCTGTGATTCAAACTCAGTTCCTTTCAATTGATGCCCAGATGTGACAATCTTCATATCCATCACCATTCTGTTCTTAGACTACCATTTAGCCACTGGCCTCCCCCCCGCCCCCAATATAGGTACTTCCTTCATCTTATACTTATGAAGTTGATTTTTTTGAATCCAAGTTAACACTATAGTTTCAATTCATCTAGTTCAATTTGGTCCAGTGTTTTATTATGTTAAGACCTTCTTCAATCCTGATTTTGTCATGCAATTTGCTAGGTAACCCTTCAAGCTTAGTGTCAGCTGCAGATTTGATAAGCATGACATAGTATGCCTTCATTCATATCTTTAAAAAATCTTGAACATCACCAGACCAAATGCAGAGTCCTGTGAAAATTCAATCGAGATCTCCACCCACATCAAGATTGATCCATTCATGATTACTCTTGTCCCCAGACACTCAATCACCTCTGAATCCACTTAATTTTGTTCTCATTTAGTGTAGATTCTATCATCACAAGGCTAGCATCAGAAATTTTACCAAATGCTTTATTGGAATAGAGATTGAATTCATCTCCTTGTCAGAAAAGGAAAGGAAATTCATCTGGTATGATGCATTCTTGATGAAATTGTGCAAGTTCTTCATAATCACTACTTATTTTTCTTGGCGTTCACAAACCACTGTTTCTCTTTCTCCTCCTTCTTTTCCTTCTCAGGAAGACTTGACTTCAAATCCAATCTCTTACTATATACTTTACTAGCTGTGTGATCCTGAACAAGTCACTTAACTATTATTTGCCTCATATTCTTCAAGTGTAAAATGGGCATAATGATAGCATTAACCTCCTAGGGTTGTTGTAAAGATCAAATAAGACAATATTTTTTAAGGTACTTAGCACCATGACTGGCACATAGTTAGGCAGGTGTCAGATAAATATTAGCTACTATTATTATCAAGATTTAATAAGATTAAAACTACACTAAGACACCATGTGTCTACCATTTCTTTTAATACTATGGGATTAATTTTTTCTCTTGCCTGAATACATCAAGGACCACTAGGTGCTCTCTTATTATCTTTTTACTAGCTGTCTTTTTACTCATTTAAGCCTTTTTAATACACTGTCTCATCTAATCAAAGATTTGTTCTCCTTGATAAAAATAATACTTCAGTTCTTTAATCCTTGACCACATCAATGTGGTTATAATGCAGATTGCAACCCATTCCTGTCTTCTCATCCTGTGTTATTGATTCTTGTCCATTTTCTCTCAAAGATCCTCTATAATTCTTCTCAATGTGATAGAGGAGGGTTGTTTGTTTATGACAGAAGAAAAAGAAGGATAATAAGAATTGTAGTTCTGCTTTCCCTATACGATAGATTATCATCAAATATAGATTATCATCAAAGATGATGAATGCAAACTATAATCATATTGTAGGTAAATGTTGTTGCAATTCTTAGGCTTATAACTAAAATTATTTTCTGCCTCCATCCCAACATGAAACTGTTTCAGGCTAGGTGAACAAGGTGATGAGAGGATTCTAGAAGAAAGATAGTGGAGAAGAATGGGTTATGTGTAGTTAGATTGAGCTATTCTTAGAGACACCTAAGAAAGTACTGGTGATGCGACAAGAAATGTTTATATTCTTCCTAGATTGGTAGCGAACACATCACAGCCAATACAGCATGCATAAGGAATATCTGTCAAGACGTAACATTATTTCATCTTTATGGTGTTCAGAGTAATTGCCATTAATGAGTTATAAGAGGAAAATATCAGAAAGCTTGTCCAAAATGCATAGTAAACATATAAATGCTTTGAGGACATTGTTGACAATGGCTGTTTTCAGACTGACATTTTAACAAGTAATGAGGCACCACAGATGAAATAGAAGCCAAATATTAAGAATTAGTAAACTGGAGTCAATGTCTTAGTCTTCTGTTCTGCCAGATTCCATTAAAACATGCAACATATTCTCATGTGCCTGAAAAATTAAAAATCTTCCCTTTATATGCATGAGTTAGCATCCAATACATCTTCCTATGTGTCATGTATAATGATGCTAGCACATGAGGTCATTTAAGGATTTGTCAAGCCAGTGAAAGAAACATTTTTGTCTTTTCTGCAACAAGGTCCAGTTTAAGAAAAAAAAGAGAGAGACTTTTTGCATATCTGAATAGGAATTTTAAAAAAAGGATGCAGATACTGACTTTTAATTATTCTTGAAAATTGAACTATAGACACAGAGGACTTGAATGCTAGCTATTATTAATAAAGTGATAACCCAGGAGTGTTAGTCTAACAATAGCTGAATAAATGTGAACGTCATAGTGAGATAGCCACATGGTTCATTGCTTGTAGTGGTGACAAAGTTCAGTAGGTATGGGTTTATGCCCTTCAGCTGCCTGGACCATTGGCTGTTGGACCTGGGAGGGACCTTAAAGATTAGGAAGCCTAATCTTCTTTCTGTTACTTTTCAGCCATTTTGTTGCCTTGTGCAGGGGTTCTCAAATGAGGTAAAGTATGTAGGCACTGGCCCATTGTGTCATTGTTCTTTTGATGAAAGGTTTTGGTGAAAAGGATAAAAGTCATGGCTTTAATGAGTTTTGGAAGATTTTATTCTTTCTTTGGACTCTTTGCTATAAAGTAATGAGCTTTCCACTTTCCCTCCTCCTTCTACTCCCCTTCCTTCAAAAAAAAAAGCAGTGTAGGAAAAGGAGATGAAGAAACATAGGAAAATTAAAGTAGCATGGAGGAATCAGAAAAAGGCAAGGAAGGGCCATGGTATAATGCCAGACACAGGAGAAAAATTAAATTGAAAAAGACAAAGCCATAAGTCTCTATGAACTAATATTTAAAATTCACCTTCTGATTGATTATCTTTACAAAAGATGAATCTTATAATTTATATATGAGAATGACTACAAGTTATTTTAACTTCTCTTGACCATAGTTTTTTCATTTGTAAAAACTGAGATTTTTCAATAGATTATCTCTAAGGTCCCTCCATTCTACATTTGCTTTTCTATTTTAGAAACACAGATGCATTCCTCCATCATGCCGTTGTCATAGTCTCTGAGTGCAATATAAATTTCCAGTGTATTTCTACAGATAGGGTGTCATCTTTGCTGACTAGTTCATATCTACTCTGCCTTTCAACTTCTGCTAAGTGAATCACCTGGAGGGTGATTTCCATGAAGGAAACTGCATGATGGAGGGGATGAAACTTATCCTACCTTCCTCACAGGAATTCATCATTTTTCTTTTTTCTTTTTCTTTTTTTTGCTTTTTGGAGGGCAATTGGGGTTAAGTAACTTGCCCAAGGTCACATGGCTAGGTTTTTGTTTGTGTGTGCGTTGTGTCTGAGTCTGGATCTGACCTCAGGTCCTTCTGACTCCAGGGTTGATGCTCTACTCACTGCGACACCTAGTCGCCCCCATAATTTTTCTTAAATATGTTATTCTACAATTAGTATATTTTTATTTTTAAAAGTGGGAGGGGCAAGTAGGCTTGGTGATTCCTGATACTGGGTGAAGCTAAAGCTGGTGGATGATTTGAGTTTGGAAGTTTTGAGCTGGTGAGCCCCGAGGATCTGAGGGACAATTAGACTTTCTAAGGAGGGTCTAATCAGCCTAGAATGGAAGTGGGGCAGCTCAGAACTCCTAAGTTTATCCATAATGGGATAGGGCCGTTGAATGCCCTTTCCCCTTTAAATTTGGGAGCGATAGGGAGACCAAGTCTCAAAGACAAAAATGAAACAAATAAAAATGAGAGTGTAATATATGACAATTTTTCCATTGTCTTTCCCATAGTCCCTTTCAATAGACTTTTTTAAATTCCAAGTTGACACATGTCATATATAGGATTAAGATTATTGATTTTGAGCAGGCGGAGGCCTAGTCCAACTCTTTCATTTTATAGGCCTGTGTAACCATGGGGAAATCACCTAATCTCTCTGAGCCCTAGTTCTCTCATCCAGAAAGTGGGGGGCAATGTTAATTATAGTATGAGATAATGTAAATAAAACACTTTACTTATGTTAAAGAGCTATATGGAGTGTCCTAAACGTCTTTGCACAGTTTTAAGCTTTAATAGCTATTAAAGATAATCAATATATGAGTAATGAATAAATATCATATAAATGTATATGTAAACTGTATGAATGTCTGTTATAATGTCTACCAAAACTGAGACCCAGGGAATTTAAATGACTAGGCCAAGGTGACACAGCTAGCAAGTAGCAAAGACAAGATTCAACCCCAAGTCTTTGAACTCTAAATATACTGTGCTTTCCACACTACTTCTCATGTACTCAGAGTCTAGAGAAATACAATGCCATGGCAGCAAAATTTATTTTCAATTTCAGCCTCATTTCTTTTGGAACCTAGGCCTGAGGTCCTGAGTTAAATTTCATGATTATATTATGCATCCTTAAGCTGGGCTTAATTTGCCTTCTTCCACTTCAACCACACAACCTGCTTCTGATCAAAAATGGTAATGAGCCAGCATCAGGGAAATGGTATCTATCCACTGTCTTTACCCTAGTACAGAGTCACTGTTCTGGAACCAAAACGATATTCACCCTCTCACTAATGACAGAACAGATAAACCCAGAAAGATATTTTTATATGAATTAATGGAAATTACACAAATTGAAGACATAACTAATGTCAATGTAAATATAAGTAGATAAAAATATTTAAAGGATCGCTAAAGCACATAAACCAGACTGTTCATAGGGTCACAATTACTAATGGCTCACTAACTTCAGGTTATATTTTCATACCTGGCTAGTTTTATCCATGTCACCTCAGAAGTTTGTCTTGATGGAAAATAATGGTGGTAGTTGGAGAAAGGACTCTCAACCTGGTGGAGACATGGATTTGAATATCACATTGCCCAAGTTTACTTCTTGATCTGTCACCCCTGGCAAGTGCTTTGGGGGATGTTTGGGGGGTGTTTGGGGGATGTAGAAAATTACCTTGTCTGCACTTTTCATGGCTATGTGGTATTAAGAGACAGTAAAAATAGACAACTAACAAGGGAACATCTTTACAAGAGGGCAAAGAAACATTTGCACCAGTGGGAGCTGCCTTCCCCACTTTTCCCTTCTCTCTTCTCTCTCTTTCTCACCTACACACACACACACACACACACACACACACACACACACACACACACACAGTGCCCGTGCTTGCACACACACGCTCACACACTCAACACCCCAGAACATAAGGGATCAATGTCCCTGCTGGGCCCTGTTCCTGCAGAAGTCACATGTGAGTTCTAACAAAACCCCCTCGTCTGTGGCCTCCTGTAGCACACTCTTCAGGACAAGATGAACACATCCCCCTAAAATCATGTTTTCTTTGCATCCGAACTGAAATAGCATTAAAGGGGGAAATGGGAATTCAGAGCTGCCAGCTACAGTATCTCTCCTATCAGTTCACCAATAAGGCCTGGTAGGGACCTGCCGAGCCTCTGGATAAATTGTATTTTCCAAGGGTTAATTAAGCTGTCTTGAGCTTCTGCATGAAGGGGAACAAACTGGCACTTGCAGCGGTTTCTGAAACCTGCTGTCGACATTGCAGTCCCTGCTGCTTTTAGCTGTATCGATCCGATGCCTGACCTGTGAAATCCTTGATGGCTGCTAACACTAGAAGCTTACTGGAGCTTTCCCAGGGAGCTTCAGGACAGCTTGTGTAGTCAAGTACAATTACCTGTCCCTCCAGGAGAGCCAATTAGTTCACAAAGAGCTGGAGCAGAACAAATGTTTTGTGTGTGATTTAGAATCCTAAAAAAGAAGAAGCAAAAAAAAGAGCTTTGTTCTGCCTGATTCTTTTGTTCCTAATTTTATGATTATTGTTCGATTCACAGTGGTCCCCACATTTCCTCACATGTCTGAAAGAATTATAAGAACATGATAAACCAGATTTGCAGTCTTTTTTTTTAAGGTAAAAATTGCCATGTGTCATTTAAGATTCACTTTTTGGACTAATTGCATGGACCTACAAGATAGGAAACCTGCCTCAGTTGGTTCATCTTTTTGTAATCTCAGAAACTTTTTCTTTAGGCTAACAGTAAATATTTTAGTCATGATGAATTTGGACCTTTTTAGAAAAAGAACATTTTGCTGCTGTGACTACAATTCTACTACATTGATAGGATCAGAAACATTGATTGCTATGCGTATTTTACAGGTGTTCTAGCACAAGTGGTTCTTAAATTATATCAAAACTGGAAAGTGATCATTTGAACAGTAAAAGCAATGCATCACCCTTCATATTTTCTTTTTAAATGTAGTATGCTGAGCTTGCACTGAGTCATCCACACTCTCTTGTACCCTAGCCCTTGTGAGTGATGGCATGTATTTATAAGATATCTGGAGAAGGTAAGGGATGTAAGTCTGTGGTCATGAAATAGTGGTTTTCCTTTGTTTGGGCCACACAGGGAGGAAACTAACAACCCTGACTTCATTAGCATAAGCTTTTACAATTTTTCTTTTTGTGGCATCTGGACCTGTGATCTCATCAGTATTTCGAACTTCAAGCTGGAAAGTCCCTTATTCAAGTAGATCGGCATCTCTTCTCTAATTTAGAACTGAAAAGGACTTTAGAGATCATTTAGTCCAATCTCTTCATTTTATAGATCATAAGGTCATAGATTCGGGGCTGGAAATAACCTCATCCCACACCCTCATTTTATAGATATGCAAACTGAAGCCCAGGAAGGCAAAGATTACATGGATAATGTAGTTATGGATTTTGTAATGTAATTATGGATTAATAGTAGGTCCTGTGATTTCAGAGTTGATGCACTTTCCACTGTTTCAGGTTGTCTTTTTCATTGTCTTAGAAAGTTGCCTGGGGATACTGAAAGGTTACTGCATTGTCTCAGGGCACACAAAATACAGTAAAAGTTACCCAAAATGGAACCAAGATCCTGATTTTTCAGGGAAGGTGCCAGGCAAGACATGGAATAAACTTCTGGTTCCAAGTTAGAAGAATACAGCACACAATTTTAATTTACATTTCCAATTCAGGAAATATTTGGTGTGATTTTTTTTTTAATTTAGAAGGGGTGTGACAGTAGGAAGCTCTGTATCTGTAGAAAAATTGCAAAGGAAAATAGAACCTTTCCATTTAGCCCTTATAGCATGCTTTTGCTCTGAATTTAGCCCCCAGCTTGTAGTGAGGCAGCTTTCATTGGAGTAGGTTAATTTCAAATCTATGGTTTAAATGCCCCTGTTGGTTAGAACAGGAAGCTAACAATGACAGTGGCCTGGATTCAATTCCTGCTTAAACCTTCTTTCTGTTCCATAGTCAACATCTGCATTTATATAATCCTGCTATGTCAATTACATTTAATAGCTGCTAAAGCTTTACTTATCCAGTGGTTTCTGTACTGTATGCAAATGGTCACAAACTGATTTGGGGAAAGAGTTGTGGGTAGATCTATAAAAATCTATCTCCCTCCACTGGACTGCAAGCTCCTCTATTAGATTGTAAACTTCTTGAGGGCAGGGGCTGTCTTTTGCTTCTTTTTGTATCAGCAGCACTTAGCATAGTCCCTGACACATAGTAGGTGCTTAATAAATGTTTATTGATTGGAGTGCCTACTATGTGCAATGGTCTCTTCTAGATGTTGGGGAGGAGATGGAAATAAATAGTGCAGGGTCTCAGATCAGAACGACTTTATCACTTAAGGGAAGGGGGAGATAAAGCATACACAGATAAATAGAGTACAAATTGGAATACAAGTACAGAGAAGAATAAGCAATATCACTCCTGGGAAAGCATTACAAAGCACTTACTCACTCTACTGATGGTGGGTCAATGGCCTCATCTTCCCATCAAGAGGACAGCACATTACTTAACTCATTTATTTAAGGGCTTCAGCTCAATCCAGTCCTTTTGGAAAAGACAGCACTCTAAAAATTGCATGTTAAAGATTAAAAATATAATTATTCTGCACAATATTTCAGTGAGAAAGATGGCTTCAACCTACAAAATATCTCAACCCTATTCCTCAAATTTAAAGCACTAATCAACTAGTCTGTCAACAAGTATTTATTAAGGGTTTACTATATGCCAGACACTGTCTTAAGCTCTGAGAACAGAAAAAGACAAAAACAGTTCCTGATTTCAAGGTGGTTACATTCTAAAGAGGGAGACAATACGCAAATAATTCACATATTAGACATATAGAGTATAAATAAAAAGTATTTTAGAGGGAGGGTATTAGTGGAGGAAGGGACTGTGAAAGGCTTCCTTAGAAAGGTGGATTTGAACTATTCTAGAGGAAGCAAGGGAAGCCAGGAAGTAGAGGTAAAGAGGGATATAGTATTGCAAGCTAGTAGGAATAATTGAACACATGCTACATGTGCTTTCTCTGTCTCTCTCTGTTTCTGTCTCTGTCTCTGTCTCTGTCTTGTCTCTGTCTCTCTGTTTCTGTCTCTCTGTCTCTCTCTCTCTCTCTGTGTCTCTCTCTCCAGAGTCATATTTTTTGCCTTTGTGCTTTCTACTAAACCTTCCCTTCTGCCTAGAGTGTTTGTCTAGTTCCATCTCAATTATGAATGTTGCTGCCCAATAGATCTGGATCTAGTCTTATGGAAGACTACTACTGATAATTCTGTTCCTCTTTGGACTCATCTCTCCTTTCTCACAAAAGGGAAGGATCTCATCTAGTGAATTCAGTTTAACAACTTTCTACATGTGTAGTACAATGGGGAACAGAGGTATACCTTCTAAAGACCAAGATTAATCAGAGGTGTAAGCAAATTTCCAAGATACAAAGAAGAGTAAGCATACAATAGGGCTCATTTGTATGTACACACACATGTATGGAATGTCAGTATGGTATAAGGAAGAGAGGGCTAGCCTTGGAATTCAGAAGACCTGATTTAAAATGCCATTTCCTTTTTTTTGCGTGTGTCTTTTTGGAGGGGTAAGGCAGGGCAATTGGGGTTAAGTAACTTGCCCAAGGTTACACAGGTAGTAAGTGTTAAGTCTGAGGCTGGATTTGAACTCAGGTCTTCTTGACTCCAGGGCTGGATCTCTATTCACTGTGCCACCTAACTGCCCCTCAAGTGCCATATCTTACACATAATGTCTTTGTAATGTAATCCAGGTAGTTCTCCACTATTAGTTACAGGCAAACTGCGCATCTTCAGCAATAGAGGAAATTTTCACATCCAGAGTTCTCCATGACAATGAAATACTGATGTAATCAATAAAACACTTGAACCTAGGTCTTCCTGATTCTGATGCCAGTTCTCATCTACTGTACCACACTGCCTTTCTATATATGTCTTAATACATAGTGAACTAAAAAAAAAAAATCACAGCTTTTTTTTTAAGCAAGCTTTTTTCTTATAAGGATTAACGAGATTGTAACAGCTAGAGAATATGCTTCTGAAAGTTTGCCTTCCTTCATGAAGTACCAGTGATAGTCCTCTTTTTGGAAAAGTGTTGCCCATATCCATCCTACTTGTGTCTCTAATCAGAGCAAAAAGGTGTCAGTACAGGAAAGCATTTAGACATACATGTACAGATGATTAAGTGGGCTTCTTCAGATCAAGAGCTGAAGGAAAGGGAAGAATGGGGCCAAAAACTTGACGATGGTAGTTGTCTAGACAAGAAAGAGGATAAAACACCTGACTCAAATGTCAAATTGAAAGAAAGAACCATATAAAGAGGAGAGAGTGCTAATTTGAGTCCAAATATGCATTGATTCCTAGTACATTAAGGCACTCCTGGAAGCTGGTCTAGCACCTGATGAATGGAGACTCTTTTGCACAGATCATGGCAGCAGTGTTTCAAGGATCTATATTCCTTCTATTAAGGTACTGCTACAAAGAGAATAAGAACCTGTACAAAATAATAAAAAAGGAACCAGTCACAAGATTACTTTTGATTAAGTTTGCCACTGTAGAAATCTTTTCCTTACTTATATTCACATGCCATAAACCAGTGTTTGCCTTTCACATGAAAAGAAACTTGTGGTTTTCATGTGAGTCAATTAATTTCATTTAAATTTAACAAATATTCATTAAACATTGACTTTGTATTTGCAAGGAGCAGAGGATACAACGGCAAAGCCATGACATCCCCTAAATTCAAGGAGCTTACATTTTCCTAGGGGGATGTGTGAGGTATAGATAGATAAGCAAAGAGAAGACTATATAAAAGATGCAAAGTAATTACAAGAGGTGGGAAGCACCAGTAACTGAGGATATGCCTCCCACTGGAAGTAGCATGTGAGTTGTGCCTTGAGGGAAGATTTGGATTATAAGAGATGAAGGTGAGGAGGAGGAAGAACTGTATTTTAGACATGGGAATAGTCTGTCTGACGGCATTGAGGTGGAAGACAGAATAGTATAGTATGTAAGGGGATCAGCTAGCAGGTCAGACTTCTTAGAATCACAGAATCTCAAAGAGTCACAGAAATATCAAGTCACTGGTATTTGTACGACTTTTTAGAGCCTGGTGATAGACTGTATGTCTATTTTCTGTAGACCAACTAGTTTAATGTGGGAGAAGCACATCAATAAAGTGGCAGCTGGGTGATGTATATTTTGGTCAGAGAAACTATCCTATTTTCTCACTAAACTTTCTTACTGGGAAACAGATCTCTTAATGCCTCCTTCTGATCATAAAGGCCATTTTTATTGGCTTAGTGTTTCCCTTTGAGTTCTGAGAAATGATGTTTGCAATGTACCTGGAACAGATGAAAAGAAACCCTGCCTTCTGTGCCCCCTCCCCATCAGTAACCCTTCTCATTTTCCCACTTCTCTTAACCCTACCAAATCACTGCAGTGTGCATTTAAATGGGAACAAATATGGAAAAATCTCTCATTATTGACATTTAGATGTTAAATAAAACTATAACATCCAAATATGCAGTGAGGTGGTACAGTGGGTAGAGTACTGGGCCTGGAGTCAGGGAAATTCAAATCCAAATCTAGCTTCCAATACTCACTAGCTGTGTGACTCTGGGCAAGTCACTTGACCTCTGTTTGCCTCATTTTCCTCTTCCTTAAAAGGAGGAAAATAACAGTATATACCCTCTCAGGGTTTGTGAGGATCAAATGAGATAACAATTATAATGCATCAAGTACAGAACCTGGCACATAGTAAATGGTATATAAATATTAGACATAATTATTAATAATTATTTATTATATTGCCTCCTGGATGTAAACCCCAAAGGAAGCAAAAGGAACATAGCTAGACAATGGTTTTCTTTCTGCTCTCCTTTTGTTCATGCTGCGCTGGTCCAAGAAAGGACAAGATGGGTAAGGCTTATCAGCTTTTAACTTAAAAAAAGTTTTGGAAGCCAACTCTCCACAACTTCTCACGTTAGCCTGAATATTCTGTACTCTAACCAATTGCAAATAAGAAGATATTGCTTAAAGCTGCTCATCTGTTTAAGTCTCTATTCAGAAGATTTTAATAGCAGTGGCAGAGGCAGCTATGCGGTACTGCAGATGACAAAACGTAGGACTTGGAAGACCTGAGTTCGAGTGCTACCTCAGATATTCCTGAGAAAATCACTTCACCTTGGTCTGCCTTAGTTTCCCGATCTGAAAAATGGGGATAATAAAAACAGTACCTACCACTCAGGGTTGTTGTAGCAAATGTAATAGCATTTGAAAAGCACTGTGTAAACCTTAAAGGATTATAGAAAGCTAGTTATTATTATTAGTGTTAGAACATGATAGTATGATCCTTAAGGCTCCCTCTTTACTCCCCAACTCCCACCACCAAAGGTGTTCCTTAGATAGAAATGGAGGTGATGGCTATTGTGATGATTCTAAAAACTTTAATCTTTACCATTTGAATTAATAACAAAATTAATTAGAGTTCAAAATCAAGAACTCCAATTGTAAATAGTTCAGATTTTTAATATTTTATTTTTCACAGTAGAAGAATAATATTTTTAAAGGCTAGAATTTGAACAAGAGCTATAATTGTGCTGGAATATTTTGGACAGAAATGGTGACAAGACAGCAGCCCAACACCTTGGACTGGCACATCTATTTTGACCCCAAAAGACAAACTTTCAATGAACCATGTTGAAACACTATCTATACCACCTTTAAAATTATTCTTAGCCCTAACTTTGTCTGATATGGAAAGTATATCACTTCTTTTTTATATCTCAAATTGGAATTATGTTGTTGGAATATATGTTCTTTCTTTCTTTTTCTTTTTATTACTCCATTTTTACATGGGATATTTCCATTCTTTTGTAGGTGGGGGTGGGTTGGATAGACTATAGTGGTCTGAGTATAGGCTGCCCCTAGATATTAAATATACTTTTAAAGTTTTCTTGAAATGACAAAAAAGCATAGTAGATAATAAAAAATACATCCAGTATAGATTGCACTGTTTTTCATAAATCGGATTATGAAGAAGTATGGCCTATTTTTGGATAAGTATAATACTTAAAACCTAGGCTTGTGATTATAAACCTCAGTTGAAGCAATGAGACATTCTTTGTGATTGAATTGACTTTTATAGTTCTTTGTATCTGTCATCCATTCAGTGGTTCAGGTCATAGTCCATTCATGTCTTTTTATCCTTAGGGATTCTTGTCCATCACCTTCCATGAATCCTCTACAAGGAATTCATCAAATGTACTGCTTGCCTTCCTCTACATCTCTTGACATTGCATGCATATCTACCAATGGACTTATGTGGGCTGTCCATTAGTTAACTCTTGGTTTCACTACCTCTTTCTCTAATCTTTCTGATAACATCTTTCATGTGTCTTCTCTAGTTTAATTCTTTGTTGGTGACATGCACCAAATCTCTTTTGCCCTTTAAGTGATTCACAACTTTAATTCTTCAGTGATTAGTTGTTCTACAACTTGAAGCCATACAGTACCAAGGGAAGAATATTAATATTAAAAATGTTTGTCTTAAGGAGAAGAATAGGATCATTAAAGCAATGCGCAATTTCCCATTCTATAAAACAAAGATCGAACTCTAAGACATTTAATTTTTCAAGGTGGTTGTGAAGTATGCTCTTGTTTAAATAAATAGTTTAATTTTTCACTCATGCAGGGGAGATGGCACCTGAGAATGGATGCGATTCAATTTGATAAAACAGTAAACTTCATAAATCCTTAAGGTTGTGTCATAAAAATCTATTAATTGTGAGTAAGTCTAATGCAGATAGGCAGTATGGTCTACTGAGAAACAAACAAACAAAAGATTCTTCGGAGATCTGGGTTCAGATTCTGGATTTGCTTTTTTATCCATCTGAGTTATGACAGGTCACTATATATTACTGTCATTTATCTTCCTCATTTATAAAAGGAAGGAGCTAATCTAGGCAATCTGTAAGGTCCCTTCTATCTCTAGAGAAATAAAATAGTGTCTGCCCTTAAGGAGTTTCCATTCTTCTGGTCAGGTACCTTGGGACTTATAACACAAAACAGGAATGATGGGAGCAAAGGAGAAAACTGACCAAGCATTTTAGGAGGATTTTTGAAGGATAAGAATATCTTCCTTCCTCATATTTTTTTTTTGTTTGTTTTTTGGAGGAGGAAAGTAGGGCAATTGGGGTTAAGTGACTTGCCCAAGGTCACATGGCTAGTTTTTTGTGTTAAGTGTCTGAGGCCGGATTTAAACTCATGTCCTCCTGACTTCAGGGCAGGTGCTCTATTCACTGCGACACCTAGCTGCCCCCTTTCCCACTTTTGGATGGATACACCTAGTGGTGTACTTACTGCTAAATATTTAACAACTGGATTCTATTTCCCTTGCCCCCAAATTGTACACATAACACACTTTTAAATTAAATCTTCATGGTTAACATTTTTTCCATTGCTTTCTTGAACAGAACAAGAAATTAAGTCCTGATTTGTAGCATTTGCTTGTTTTGAAGGTGAAAGTGCTCTCACTGAAAATTTAATAATCCGTTTTTGGGAGCTGGTATGAACTGAATCTAGCATGCTACTGTATATTCCACAAAAGTTTAGGAAATCTTGTATATACATCTTGTACATATATCTTTATTCATAATTGTTAAGGATGCATAAAAACTTGTTTATTTCTTTACTGTAGAGAAGAAGGATCAGGCTCCCCTTCTCATTCACAATAAACTAGGTTGTATAAAGAATATTCAGACTCCATGGTCTTAACCTTTGTACCTTACCTTATAGAAATGTGCGGGGCGGCTAGGTGGAGCAGTGAGTAGAGCATCATCCCTGGAATCAGAAGGATCTTGAGTTTGGTTTCGGCCTCAGACACTTAACACACAAACAAAAACCTAGCCGTGTAACCTTGGGCAAGTTACTTAACCCCAATTGCCCTCCAAAAAAAAAAAAAGAAAGAAATGTGCTGTCCTTCATTTGCAAAATTGATGCTTGGGGTTCTGTGTTTTATGCAGCTGGTGATAAATTTGTCCCATCCCACACAGACTTTCTTGTTATGCCCCACTTGTGAACAATAGCACAAAATTTTGTGATGTCTTCTTTGGTCTGAGGGTCTGCTGTCTGCAGCCATGAAACTAAACAAAATTGACCAGTTTATTTGGAGACTGAGTCAACAGCCTTAGCATTAAGACCATGCTTTATCCTACTGACCTAATCAGCTACAGGTGAAAGGGCCATGATTCACATAAAGCACACATAACATGCTTATATGTATATGTGTACATATATATCTTTTTACCTTTTCAGGAACTCAGAGGAACAAAAGCACCATTGAAGGTGAGTTCTTGGAAAGGAGGTACAGTGGAAAGGACCCTAGATTCTAGGAGCTAAGAAACCCTGACCTCCCTGGATCCCTCAGTGTAGTTTTATGTGCCTATCAGAAAGTTAGTCCCTCCACCTCAGTTTCTCCATCTATATGTGAGAATCAGACATTCTCTAGATACCTGACATAGAAATGAGACATTTTATGTGAAAGGTAAACTTGAAAGAATTCTAATAAATATTTTAATATGCAGGAGATCAACCATTTGTTACTTAACCTCAGCATGTCCATCAGAGTCTTGTGATAATTAATATCTTTCTTGCAGTAAGTTCAATATAGAGTCCCAAAGCTTCCTTTTACTTATAGCCAGAACTATCCATGTCCTTTCTTGACTAATGAATATAAAGGAAAATATCCCATCAATAGTTCCAGTCCATTTATAGATATGGAACAATGAGCAAAGAGAAAGCAAATCCATCATAAAGAAATGTTGTGACAAGTCCTCAAAATGAGCCTAAATGGAGAAGAAGAGGTACTTATAACCAATAGTAAGGTAAGCAGCATCAATTTCAACAAATAAGAAAGTGACCTTTTTCTCCTCCCCTCCCCCTTTAAAATTTAGGTTCAAAGGTAGAAAAAAAAAGTAGTGAAAAGAAAGAGAATGATGCTTGGGTTTCTGAGTAGCTCTTTTGAGATTTAGAGCAAGCAAACAAACAAAATTCTGCGTCACTTTGTCTTTTGCCTAAGATTTTCAAACCACAGGCTGTCTCTAAATGTACATGAAGGCTGTCATGGATGCATGTCATTTTTCCATTGGGGAATGTAATAGATACACACCATCCTGCTCCATCTGAAGTGCTAGGAATGAGGGTGGCGAAGGTATCAATGCTTTCTAGGTCAAGGTCCAAGCTGTCAGAGCACAAATGAAGAAGGCAAATTCACAGTGACCTTTAATGCTGACTGACTGCTGCAAAATCAGGAATGGAAGGAATACTTCTGTGAAAAAAATATTGTTGGGGATATGTAGCAATGAAAATTATACAAACTGTCTTCTTCATCCACTGCTGTCTTTGTCTCCTTTTCCACTATCTCCCTTTTCGTTTTTCTCCTTGGCCTTCACTAAACTTATAAACTTGCTACTTGCTCCCTGTTTCCTACCCCATTCTGTCAAGTGGGAAACCCTATCTTATCCTCCCTTCCCCTTTTCTAGCATCACCAGCTTTTCCCTCTTCCCAGCATCTCCTCCTCCGTTCCTCCTTCTTTAATCCTGTCCAGGTGCTCCCATTTCTACTCCCAAGTAGCTAACACTTGACCATCACTCTTTCAAACTTTTACTTTATCTCTTTTCTTACAGAGACACAATCCCTTGAATCTGTTGCTTAGAGCTGACTCAAATGACTTATTATTAATTTTCCCCTTGATATTTCATTTTTATCTTGATCACTTAAGTAAAACTCTTCTCAGTAAAAAGGGTACCCCTCCTGGTCATATTCAGAGACCTTTTTTTCAGATATAATCTTACTGGATCTTTTGTCTGCCTCCAACATTCTTAATGATTTTTTCTGCTTCCTCACTCTTTCTAGGCTTAGCTTCAGATTTACCACAATCTCAGTCCCCATCTTAAAAAAAATATCGATACTCTTTTTTACATGCAACCTTCTACCTACCTTCACCAGCACCAACCAGTAGAAAACTATCTTTGATGAGCAGTTAAGCAGAATGAATTAACATATTAGCCACTGTCTGAAAACATATCTCTTGTTCTACACCTATAGTCCAGCACAACCACCAGCACAACAGCTAGAGGAGGGGGTTATAATTCATTAGCAATTCACTGAGGTCACAGTTAGTCCTTGCTTTGATGAGTTGGTTATTGTCTTCTCCAATGCAGATGCTTCCCTTGACGCTAGACAGGTCTACTCACTGCACCCAGGACTCCTGGATCTCTAAAATTATGGATTCACCTTCAAATTTACATGTCAATCTTGTGGCTAACGTTTATTCACCTACTCAGGAAAAATACAAAACAGAAAAGGCAGAAAAGGGTCTAAGCACAAACTCAATGAGTTGAGTTCATGCTTCATGTGGGAGTAGTGGCAGGTTGGGGGAGTAAAGCACAATCCGTTCCTCACGGACAGTCTAAGGACAGAATATACTACTTGCCACATGGGAGAAAAAAAGCAAAAGACTGATCCAGAAGGTGTTTCTTCTTTTAACTGACACTTACAACTCCCTTCCCTCACAACTGGGTGGGTGGAGTACCAAGATATCACTCAGGATTTGCTTTGTTATGGCAAAGCACCAAATTCTTTCAACAGCGTGTTGCCACATGGCCAGAGCCAGACAGAAAGTTTGTTATCTTTGACATGCCCAAATGCTGAGACATACATGTGGTCCACAGGAAACATGCATGAATATGCATGCTCTCTATAATCCACATTACAATTCAAATGGCCCATTGCACTCATTATAATCTTCCCATAAGGTGAAGGCCCTTTGTGAGAATGCTCAACAGATATTCTGCCTTTGCCTATGACTTGTGCTGTCTGTATAACTTAGTACTTTTCACAAAGAGTTACAAAGGTCAAGATCTCCAGTCTAACCATGGCAGGCCTTTCTTTACATTGGTTTTGTGTTTTTGGTATTTTGTTTTTCTTTAGTTCTTTGCCTGCAGGTTGATCCTGTAGATCTTAGATTTTCTTCTGAGAAGCATGCCAAAGAAAAACACTTTTTCTCTTTGCCTCATGTCTGGACCTTAAGTTCAGTAATCTTCCTCTCAAGAAGTAATTGCCACATCTGGAAAGAACCATTTCTTAGAATGTCCAGTTGTTGGGGAACCTAGGGGGCACAGTGGGTAGTGTACCTGCCTTGGAGTCAAGAGGACCTAAGTTCAAATCCAAAGTCAGACACTTGACATCTATTAGCTGTGTGACCCTGGGCAAGTCACTTAACCCTGTTTGCCTCAGTTTCTCATGGCAAACCATTCCAGTATGTTTATCAAAGAAAATCCCAAATAGGGTCACACAGAGTTGGACTGACTCAACAAAAAAAACACCAAAAATAATAGCCATAGAGCTTCAAACTTCGCTAAACATTTTACATACACTATCTTCTTTAATCCTCACAAAAATACCTAACTGTGAGGTAGGTGTTATTTTCCTCACCATTTACAAACAAGATAAACAAGGCTGAGAGAGAGGAAAGCATTTACTAATGATCACATACAGTTCATGTCAAAGACAGGAGTTTTTTTTTTCTTTTAAATTTCTTCTTTTTTAAAAAGTTATTTATTTTTAGTTTTCAACATTCATTTCCACAAGATTTTGATTTACAATTTTTTCTCCCCATCTTTCCCCTACCTCCAACCCCAAATAGGAAGCTGACTGAATACCCCTTCCCCCAATCTGTTCTCTCTTATATCCTCCCCATCACCCCCCTAATTTTCTAGTAGGGCAAAATAGATTTCGGTATGCCAGTACCTGTATACCTTATTTCCCAGTTGTATGTATAAAAACAAATTTTTAAACATTTTTTTTTTAAACTTTGAGTTCCAGATTTTTTCCCTTTCTCCCTCCTCACCCACCCTGACTGGGAAGATAAGCAATTCAATATAGGTTGTATATGTGTAGTTACCCAAATCATTTCCATAGTAGTTATATTGTAAAAGACTAACTATATTTCCCTCCCTCCTATCCCACCCCCACTTATTCTATTTTCTCCTTTGACACTATCCCTTTTCAAAAATGTTTGCTTCTAACTACCCTCTCCCCCAATCTGCCCTCCTTTCTATCATTACCCCCTCTTATCTCATACCCCCCTATTTTCCCATAGGGTAAGATACCCTAGCCTATTGAGTGTGTATGTTATTTCCTCCTTAAGCTAAATTCAATGAGAATCAGGTTGACTCATTCCCTTCCTGCTCTTCCCCTCCATTGTAACAGTTTTCTCTTGCCTCTTTTATATGAGATAACTTACCCTAATCTATCTCTCCCTTTCTCCTTCTCCCAATAAATTCCTCTCTCACCTCTTAATTTTATTTTTTAGATATCATCCCTTCATATTCAACTCATACTGTGCCCTCTGTCTATGTATACATGAACATATATATGCCCACACTCACATACATATTTATATACACATACACCCTCATATACATACATATATGTATGTATATATACACATACATACATACATGTGTATATATTCCCTTCAACTATCCTCATACTGAGAAAAGTCTTATGAGTTACAATCATAATTTTTCCATGTAGGAATGTAAATAGTTTAACCTTATGATTTCTTTTTCCTGTTTACCTTCTCATGCTTCTCTTGCTTCTTGTATCTGAAAGTAAAATTTTCTGTTCAGCTCTGTTTTTTTCATTGAGAATGCTTGAAAATCCTCTATTTCATTGAATGGCCATATCTTTCCCTGTAACATTATACTCAGTTTTCCTGGGTAGGTGAGTCTTGGTTTTAGTCCTAACTCCTTTGTTGTCTTGAATATCATGTTCCAAGCCCTTTGATCCCTTAATGTAGAAGCTGCTAGGTCTTCTGTTATCCTGATTGTGTTTCCACAGTACTCAAATTATTTCTTCCTGACTGCAGTATTTTCTCCTTGACCTAGGAACTCTGGAATTTGGCTATATTCCGGAGTTTTCTTTTTGGGATATTTTTTAAGAGGTGATCAGTAAATTCTTTCAATTTCTATTTTGCTCTATGGTTCTAAAATATCAGGGCAATTTTGCTTGAGAATTTCTTGAAAGATGGTGTCTAGACTCTTCTTTTGATCATAGCTTTCAGGTAGCCTAATAATTTTAAAATTATCTCTCTTGGATCTATTTTCCAGGTTGGTGGTTTTTCCAATGAAATATTTTATATTGCTTTCTATTTTTTTTTATTTGTTTGGATCTGTTTTAGAGTATCTTTATTTCTCATAAAGTTATTAGCTTCCAATTACTCCAATCTAATTTTGAAGGAATTATTCTCTTCAGTGAGTTTTTGAAATTCTTTTTCCATTTGGCAAATTTGGCTTTTTAAGGCATTCTTCTCCTCATTGGCTTTTTGGGCCTCCTTTGCCATTTGAGTTAATCTATTTTTTAAGGTGTTATTTTCTTCAATGTATGTTTGGGTCTCTTTTAGCAAGCTGTTGACTCGATTTTCATAATTATCTTGCATCATTCTCATTTCTCTTCCTAATTTTTCCCCTACTTCTCTTACTTGATTGTAAAAATCCTTCTTAAGCTCCTCTATGGCCTGTAACCAATTATATTTTTCTTGGAGGCTGTTTATGCAGGAGTTCTGACTTTGCTATCTTCCTCCCACTCCGTGCCTTGATCCTTTTTGTCCTCAAAAAAGGATTCTATGGTCTGTTTGTGCTTCTGTTGCTTGCTCGTATTGCCAGCCAATTACCTGACTTTTGAGCTCTTTGCCATGGTAGAACTCTGCTTCCAGAATGGAGAGAGCTATGTCCCAAATTGCTGAGGTTTTTGCAACTGCTGGAGCTATTAGGAGGGTGCCCTCTCTACAGCCCCTACAAGCTCTGGCTCACTGATCACACACCCCAGGACCACCACCCAAGACTGCGATCCAGATCCAAGCAGGTTAAAGCAAGAGCGATTACCCTCTGAATGTTTGCTTGGTCCCCCTACAATCTGCAGGCCAGGATCTCCTAAGGCAGCCAGGCTGCAGCTGCTGGAGCCCATGTGCCTCTGCTGCTTCTTGCCCTGTGGGCAGAGGCCATATCAAGCTCTTCAGTTCCCTCCTGTTCCAACAGAGTTCCACATTGACCTTTTACTTTGTCTTTGGATTTTATGGGTTCAGAAATCTAGAAACCACCACAGCTACTGATGATTCACTCTCCTGAAGTCTGCCCAGGTCACTACTGGTTGGGGCCAACCTGGGACTAAAACTACAGGGCTCAAGCAGGCCTGTGCTCGGCTCCTAGCTGGGTGATATAGACCCTTCCTCTCCACTCCAGGCTTCTTTCAGTGGGAGATTTGTTTCTTTCTGTCACTTTGTGTTTTCTGTAGCTCTAAAGATTGTTTAGAGTCATTTTTTACATGTATTGGAGGTGATTAGAGTGGGAATCCACACCAAATTTGTGCTTCTACTCCACCATCTTCCTGCCCTATTTTCTATTGAACCCAGTCATTACTGACTACAAGTCCAATATTCTATTTACCACACACACTGATTATAGTACATTAGAAAGCATACATTATCTAGCTACCTATTTTTCAAATATTCTATTATTTCATTATTGAGAATATTCCTTCCATGAATATGGATCCCACCCTCTCCACATTTTAGTGAATGGTCTTCTTGAGTGTTGTTTTTTTTTTTTTTTAATAATTTACCACTCAGTGGGAAGCCTTCTAAACATCATTCTCTCCAAACTTACCTATTTTGGTCCTTGAATGAAGAGTTAGTCCTTGGGCTTCTACTCAAAGGCTTTCAGCTTGATGGGGCCTGCTTCTCAGTTTGTACTTTGCTAACAAAGACTTTGAGAACCTAGGGTCATCTCCATGCCATGATCACTCATCACCAAGAGATTGTAGCCAAAGGAACATAGAGATATTTATCTTTGAGTTGCTTATAAAAGAGCTAGAGAGGCAACTCCCTAATCTGAAACTAAAGGGGACTGGATTAAATAAAGGGCTCTTCACATTGTTTGTTTCATGGACCTCTTGGACAATCTGATGAAGCCTATAGATCCTTCTCAGAATTTTTCAGAGATTACACACACATACATATAATGCATGTATATGTATATGTGCATGTACATGTATATATACAGAAACACACACACACACACATATATATATATATACATTGCATAACACATTTTAAAAGGAAATAAATTATATTGAAATATAGTTATAAAATATTTTTAAAAATCACAGATCCCAGGTTAAGAACACCTGGATTAGCTAATGTCTAAAACCCCTTCCATTTCTAGTAATTTATATAATAAGGGGTTCTAAAAAATTAAGTAACAAAAGAATATTCCAGACAATGAGGGCTATGAATTTGAATATATATTTATTCATTTCAGTTCTTTTATTTTTAGCTGTATGCCATCCAGAAGGGTCCTGTGTTCTACTTCAATTACATTGTAAGATCCTCAAGGCAGGGATTGTTTTGCTGTTTTTGCATCCTAAGTTCTTAGCACAGTGTCTGACATATAGAAAGTGTTTAATAAATGCTTGTTGACTTTATTTAACTTTTCTATAATATCTAGTACATTATTCAACATTCATGGAATATTCAAGAAATGGTGGCTGAGTAGATATGACACCAGGAAATAGCAGAAAAAATATGAAATTATTGCTAATGATAAGGTCTTATATTGCATAGACCAGTATTTACTGGACTTGTATTAAGCCATACTTCTATTTTGGAATCAAAGAATTGGCTACAATACTTAGTCACTTAAGTTAGCTAATGCTAACAATGTCAGTATAAAATAAAACTTTTGATCCAGAAGGATTGTAAATGTCTTAGATTATAAAATGCCCTTGAATAACTAAGATTGCTGTTAATCCATTTTTGGAAGCTCAGTACATATTGATTAATTTGGGTGAGTCTACGAGCACTGGGATGTGTGTTTGTGATGGGTGCAAAAGGGGTCACTGAGAATATGTGTTATAGGAAAAGGGCAACAAGAGACCCCAGTGTTGATTACACATCTAACTGAACCTGAACAAAAAAGCATGCCACATGTAGAAAAGCCTACCCTGGAGAGAGAGGGAGAGTAATGGCCAAAGCACCCAGAGAACAAAGAAAGGAGTTAAACAATTTTGGACCCAATAAGATCAAAATCCTCCTAGGAGGAAAAATCCAGTGTGGCTAACTTAATGCCATTAATGTTAGTAAAGAGCAATGTAGCACTAACTTTAAGGTATAAAAGTATGAATTATGGAACAAGCACTTAACTTGCTTAGTTATGTTATAGATATTATCTGAGCCTTTGGTAGTACCTCTGTTGAGCTATGAGTCATTCAGTTATTCAGATTAGAGATTAATAAATGAAAGTTTTTCCTTTTTGGTAGTGGCCTATGTTCAACCCCTTCTACTTGCTTCCACTTGATGAACCTGAAATTGAGTAGCAAGAAGGAGCCAAGATGGAGCACAATGTACATTGCTTTGCACAATGAAATGAATTATACTAACATTGTATTTATACCATCTGCCTTCCTTTACAGTAAAACTATAGAATTAAAAAATCTTTCTATGACAATTTAAATGGAAAATTACTTATTAATATGATTTCAAAGGTGATTTTTGAGTCACCTTTAATAACAGCTGCATTTTGAGGTATCTAGAGTTAGTCCTGTGCTCTCTAGCCTGGATCATCTTCCCCTCTGAGAATTCATATGTCATTATCTTGAATATTAAGGACTCACATGTCCAAGATGAGTTTTTCTATGTTTACATGTTGAAGAAAAAAGTTGACAGATAATAGAACTATGTTTCCAAACTAGTCACCTGAATTATTTTCTTTAGTGTTCATGAATATGAAACCACTTGTAGAGAAAATTAGGCAGTGGGGTTCAAAGTAAAGTCATTATAGACAATCATGGGACCAAGGTTTTCAAACTAATCACTTGAACTATTAAAAAGAAAATACGTGAATACTTTAAAGAAAATTATGTCTTAGGACTATGTAGGTTTTTGGGGGGGGTTTATTTTGGAGGGGGGAAGGCAAGGCAATTGAGGTAGAGTGACTTGCCGAAGATCACACAGGTAATAAGTATGTCAAATGTCTGAGGCCAGATTTGAACTCCTGACTTGAGGGCTGGTTCTCTTTTCATTGCACCACCTAGCTTCCCCTTGGACCATATAGTTTAAAATTACACTTTGGCCATTTTCTATAGTGAGTCTACATGAATGCAGTAGAAAGTGAAAATGGTTTGCCTAACCATAGACAAGATGTAAGATGATGTAGATGTAAGAGATGGGACTTGAACCTAGGACTTTTTTTTTTTTAAGCAGTTGGGGTTAAGTAACTTGCTCAAGGTTACACAGCTAGTCATTATTTATGTGTGGGTGCTCATTTTCTGAGGCCGGATTTGATCTCGGGTCATCCCAACTCGAGGCCGGCGCTCTTACTCACTGCGCCACCTAGACGCCCCTTTTAGGGCAATTGGGGTTAAGTAACTTGCCCAAGGTCACACAGCTAGGTTTTTGTTTGTGTGGGTTAAGTGTCTGAGGCTGGATCCGAACTCAGGTCCTTCTTACTCCAGGGCTGGTGCTCTACTCACTGCGCCACCTAGGCGCCCCTGAACCTAGGACTTTTTACTCTAAATTCAGTGCTCTTTGAACTATATCATTCCCTCTTCAATTATGTTGCTTATACTGAAGTGAGTCTACCCAAAGGTTTAATTACTGGAGTAAGTATTGAAAGAATTTAGAAGCTATGGTGATCATGTTTAATAGCGAATGTTTATTTTGCTGCCTTTGCTTATTGAGTTTGAGTCTTTTATATCTTCTAATATGGTATGTTAGATATATCCTTCTTTTGTGATATATCCTTGAAAATTATAATACACTGATTAGAAAAATGAGAAACCTTAGCAAATTCTGATGCCTCATCTTAAGATGAAGGGGAACCTTGGTTCTTGAAATCTTTGCTAATGAAACCCAAACAAGCAGGTCCTATAAAACTGGAAAAACCTAGATTATGAATTAAGCAACAGCCAGTATCTGCAATCTGAAAACCAGCCTAAGTATTAGCTGCTAGGTGATAATTATCTTGGTTACAACAATTCTTGAAAATCCTCTACTAAGGTGAGGAGGGGTATGCACTGGTAAGTATTAGAATATTCCATACATAGACACTATCTATATTAGGCATTCCAAAAGAATGGAAAAGATTTATAGATGTTATTGATATAAAAAAGAAAGAGAAAGAAAGAATAGAAAAAAGGAGAGAAAGGTGGAAAGAAGGAAGGAAAAACAAAAGAAAGCTGTAGAGAATAAAAGAAGGAAGAGAAGAAGGAAAGAAAGGAAAAAGGAATAAAGTAAGAAAGAGAAAAAAGAAAGAAAAATTCCCAGAGAAAATATTAGTAGCTACTGGCTCATGTCTTGTTTTTCAAGTCTATAAAGTCTTAATGAGAATAGTTTATCCATGCATGTATCAAGGCGATCCTTAATGAAAATATGAGAATGCAACAGTTCAGCTTATTTAGCTGATTTTTAATAGCAGATTACATCTTCAATAGTGACACAACTGATAGAGAGAAGTAGAGAAAAGGACATTCCACTTTTTTCTACAAGGTGTTGATTTTTAAAAAGCATCTGATTGGAGATCACAATGCACCAAAGAATCTATTCCATTATATTTCCCAGATATAATCATCTAAGATTCTTGGGTAGACACAATCAAAGGGATAACTTTGTTTAATATCCATTTGATTATAATATTGAAGGTGAATTAAAATGTGGGGCTAGGTGGTGAATTGGTCATGTAGCAAAAATGAGGAAAAATAGATAAGTATTCTGAATATTCCACTGACATCCCTGAAGTATTAAAATCTAGAGGAAAACTTGGAGTTCATTAGATATTTCTTCAGTGGAAGATCTATGGAAGGAGTTTGAAAGAATTGAACTAGCAAAAACCTGAGGAGATTTGTGAGAACTGATTTTAAGTGAAGAGAGTAGAACCAGGAGAACAATTCATACACTAGAAATAATACTTTAAAGATAATAAACTTTGAAAGATTTAGGATTAATACAATAATCAACCACAATTCCAAAGGACTCATGATTAAACATGCTATCCACCTCCAGAGAGAGCTAGTGGACTCAGAGTAATGATTGAAACTTTTTCCCCCTTTATTTTTCTTTTTTGGATATGGCTAATGTGAGAACTTTACAAGGCTATACATATTTGCAATGGGTTTTGTTTTCCTTGCCTTCTCAGTGGGGGGAGGGAAGGAAGGAAGCAAGGAAAGAAGGAAAGAAGAAAAGAAAGAAGGAAGAAAGAAAATAATTCAGAACTGAGAATAAGACAAAATTGAATTAAAAAAAAAGAATTGAACTGAGGAAGAAGGTGTGAATATATTGCCATATATACTAGAAAGGGGAATTATCAGTAAGATCAGAAATCAATTTAAGAAAGGAGGATAAAGGGGCAACTAGATTATGAAGTGAATAGAACACTGGCCCTGAAGTTAGGAGGACTTGAGTTCAAATCTGGCCTCAGGCACTTGACATACTTAATAGCTGTGTGACCTTAGACAAGTCATTTAACCCCAATTGCCTTGCCCTCCCCCCTCAAAAAAAAGAGGATAAAGTTTTTTGTCCTTTTTTTAATTCACATTTCCCTATCAACATACCTCAAATATTTTCTTTCATTTTTTTAACATCATCCTTTTTGCCCTTGTTATAACATGTAAGCATTCTGTAACAAATATATATATATATATATATATATATATATATATATATATATATATATATATATATATATATATATATATATATGGCCATGGCTGATGTGTAATAAAATTTTGCAATTAGTTGACCTGGCTGTTTCTCAGTTGTTTTTATTGATCAGTCTCTTTCAATTGTGTCCAATTGTGTCTTTGTGACCCCATCTGGGGTTTTCTTGGCAAGGATACTGGAGTGGTTTGCCATTTCCTTTTCCAGATCAGTGACTTGCCTAGGATCACATAACTAGTAAGCTACTAAGGCCATATTTGAACTCAGGAAGAGAAGTCTTCTTGGCTCAATGCTTAGGACTCTATCCACTATGCCACCTACCTGCCCTGCTTTTATTTTGTAGATTAGTGCATACTTTGCTAATATTTTTAAAAGAGCAAATACTGAGGTGGGTAATGCCAAGATGGTGGATTAGAGGCAGCAATCCAGCCAAACTCTCCCAACGTTCCCCTCCACACAAATTTAAAAGAATGCTTCAAATCAAATTTTGGAGTAACAGAGTCAACAAAAGGTTGGGGTAATATATTTTTCCAGCCTAAGACTCTTTAGGAAGTCAGAAGGAGAGGTCTGTGACAATAGGGTGGGAGCCAGCCCAAAGAGAATGCTGCAGGAACACCAGCAGTGGGTCTTAGATGTGGAAAAACCTACAACCAAAGCCTTAAAGAAAAGTATTAATTGGTTACAAGTCTAACAAGAATTCATGGAAGAGTTAAATAAAGTGATAAGAGTAGTGGAGGAAAAATTTGGAAAAAAATGAGAGTGATGCAAGAAAATCATGAAAAGAGAGCTAGCGTCTTGATAAAAGAGGAACAAAAAAAAAACTACTGAGGAAAACAATACCTTATAAAATGGAATTGGCCTAATTATAAAAGAGGAACAAAAATTTATTGAAGAACTCCTTAAAAAGCAGCATAGGCTAAATAGTGAAAAGCTCACTAAAGAAAAAAATTCCTTAATATTAGAATTGAGCAATTGGAAGTTAATGACTCCACCAAATACCAATAAACAATTTTAGAAAGTCAAAAAATAAAAAAAAATGACTTGGAAAATAAATTAAGGAGAGAGGCTTCAAGAATTATTGGACTACTTGAAAGCCATTATCATACAAAGAGCCTTGACTTCAAATTTCAAGAAATTAAACAGGAAATCCAAGAACCACACTTTAAAATAGAAATCAAAAGAATCCACTGACCACTTCCTGAAAGAGATTCCCTCCAGGAATATTATAGCCAAATTCCAGAGGTAGAATAGGGGAAATTATTTCACTTAAAGAAGTTTTCAAGGAAGAGCTTTTACAGCAGAGGGGAAAATGGGGGGAATGGAAGGCAATGTTTGAACCTCAGTCTTATTGGATTTTTTTCAAAGAGGGAAGAATACAAACACACACATTCTATTGGGTGTAGAAATATATCTTACCTAACAGGTTAATAGGAGGGGAAAGGGATAAGAGAAGGGGTAGAGGTGATACTAAAAGGAAGGGCAGATTAAGAGAGGCAGCGATCAGAAGTAAAACAAACTTTTGAGGGGGGACAGGATAAAAAGAAAGAGAAGAATAAATAGAAGAAAACAGGATTGAGGGAAATGCACTGTTAGTAATCATATCTGTCAATGTGAATGGGATGAGTTCACCCATAAAATGGAAGCAGACAGTAGAATGGGTTAGAAACCAGAATCTGACAATATGTTGTTTACAAGAGACACATTTGAAACAAAAAAGACACATGTACACAGTTAAAATAAAGAGATGGAGCAAAATCTATTATGCTTCAGCTGAAATAAAAAGGAAAGGGGTAAAAATCATCATTTCAGACAAAGTAAAACCAAAACTATACCTAACTAAAAGAGATAATCAAAGAAACTACATTTTGCTAATAGGTGCCATAGACAAATAAATAATGTATTTTTAAACAATGTTTCTGATAAAGGCCTCATTTCTCAAACATATGAGTCAAATTTATAAAAAAACAAAAGTTGTTCCCCAATCAATAAATTATGGAGGGATATGAACAGGTAGTTTTCAGAAAAACAAATCAAAGCTATCTATAATCTCATGAAAAAATGCTCTAAATCACTATTGAATAGAGATGAGCAAATTAAAACAACTCTGAGGCACCACCTCACACCTATTAGAAATGACAAATGCTGGAAGGGATGAGGAAAAATAGCTACACTAATGACTGTTGTTAGAGCTGTGAACTGGTCCAATCATTCTTGCAAACAATTTGGAACTACACCTAATGTGCTATATAAAACTGTGTATATAATGCTGTATAGATACTGCCTTTGACTCAGTAACACCACTATTTGGTCTCTACCCCAAAGAGGTCAAATGGAAAGGAAAAAAGACCTATATATACAAATAATATTTACATCAACTTTTTGTAGTGGTAAAGAATTAAAAACTAAGGGAGTGCCCATCAATTGGGTAACAACCAATCAAATTGTATTATATAATTGTGATATTGTGTTATAAGATACAATGATGGGGATGTTTTCATTAAAAAATTGGGAAGACCTATATAAACTGAGGCAAAGTAAAGTAAGCAGAACCAGGAGATCATTGCATACAATAACAGCAATATTGTAAAGATGATCAACTATGAAAAGATTTAGCTTCTCTGATCAAAATAATGATCCAAGAAAGTTTCAAAGGACTCACAATGAAAAATGCTATCCACCTCCAGAGAAAGAACTGATGAACTCTTGAGTGTAAATTGAAGTGTAGTTTTCCTACTTCCCTTCTCTTCCCTACTCTTCTCCTTTCCCATCTCCTCTACCTTCTCCCTTCCTTCTATCCAAATCACCTGGTGGTAGCTGTTAGCAAAGAGGGAAAGGCAATGCAGCTAGCCATGGAGACATAGACCCAGGATTATATATGTAAAACTAAAAAGGGAATTTGAAATGTGTAGCTGTGTAGCTGGGAAAGGGTAGTGATCTTTCTAGCTGCCACTGATAGGGTCTTCTCATGGTCTCTTTGTGACTCCCAGGCATTTGTACTTTCATTGCAGAGACCATAGGAAACTCAAAACCTGCCAGATGAAATAAGTGGTAGGTATTTAGTCTACTAACATTTATTAACCCCCTACTATGTGTTAGACACTTTAATAAATGTAGGGGATGAAATGAAAAGTGAAAACAGTCCCTGCTCACAAGGAGCTCACAGTCTAATGGGAGAGACAACATGCCAACAGCTATATACAAACAAGACACATATGGAATTAGTTAAGCACAGTCTCAGAGAGAAGTTGAAAAGGACAAGGAAAGGCTTGGTTTAGAAGGTGTGACTTTAGTGAAGATTTGAAGGAAGCCTGGGAAGCGATCAGTAATACAAGATCAAAACTGATTATTAGTTTTTTATCCTTGTTCCCCAATACTGGTTTTGGAACTTGGAGACACCGGCACAGAGAACACTTCCTTTTGGACTCTTCTTGTGGAGAATCTCACATACGTGCTAGGGTCACTCCAAACTTAAAAGTTCTCATTTTCCCAGCATTAACACATAATAATGTGCAAGCCAACCCACCAACACACTTTCTTACACACATGGAACTGATTTCCATTCATTCCTCTAATACAGGGGTTCTTAGCCTTCGGTCCATGAACTTAAAACAAAAATAATTTGATAATTGTATTTCGATGTCTTTGGCTTCCTTTGTAATCCCATGTATTTTATTTTACATATTTAAAAACATTATCCTGAGAAAGAATCTATAGGTTTCATGAGACTGACAAAAAAAGGTTAAAAACCCTTGGCCTAGTAGGATGTTAGCTCCTTGAATACAGTATTAGCACTGTCCTATTTGGGCATCTGATAAAAGCTTGTTGAAATTGAACTGAGCTGAACCTCTATTTCCTTCTCATTCATACTATTTTTCTGCACACTGACTCAACTCTCCTGAATCACTGTTTTTCTCCAAAACTCTCTTCTTCTGGAAGCTCTTTCCACACACCCACAGGCTAGTTTCTATTACACTTCTTACAAATACCAGCAATGGTAAGACACCCCGACATGTCTTAAATAAGCCTAGGGACTAATTGGCAGCTATGAGTAGCTATGTGCCCTTACCACCTACTCACAACTGTTCCTCTGCTGGGATTCTTAGACTAGCCTTAAAGTAGTAAGAAGTAACAGCCAATTAGTGGCATATTTGAGATTAGTCCTCACAGATCTACAGATGTAAGGAGAGCAAGTATCAGAGAAATAGGAAAAAGATGGTATTGTGCCAAAGAATGTAAGTTCCTGGAGGGAAGGTACTGTTTGATTTAGTAGATGGAGCCCTGGGTCCAGAGTCAGCAAGAACTGAATTAAAAATCCCACCTCAGATATTTAACTGTGTGAACCTGGGCAAGTCATTTAACATCTGTCTGCCTCAGTTTCTTGAACTATAAAGTAGGGATGATAATTATAGCACCTACCTCACAGAGTTTTTGTGAGGATCAAATTCAAAGGTATTTGTGAAGTGCCTAGCACATAGTAGGTGCCAAATGAATGCTTATTCTCTTTCCTTTGTGTTTGTATCTTTAGCATATCATACCTTGCATATAGTAATAAATACTTGTCAATTGATTTAATTTTTTTTTTTTGCATTTTGGAGGGCAACTGGGGTTAAGTAACTTGCCCAAGGTCACATGGCTAGGTTTTTGTTTGTGTGTGTTAAGTGTCTGAGGCCAGATCCTAACTCAGGTCCTTCTGACTCCAGGGCTAGTGCTCTACTCACTATGCCACCTAGCCGCCCCAAGTTGATTTAATTTTTTAAGATGTAGACAGCCTCTTTTATCTGCTCCAGGCCTATAGCTACTTGTATCATGAGAAGCCTTAGGAGCCCACTCAAGTTTGTGAAGTGATTGGGTAAGGGTAGACATACTTGTTTCTTCAAACTATAGGACATGTTATATTCAACTTACTCCTTCCCCTTTGTGCCCAAGGGCACAACAATAACCATGCAGTTTATAGAATCACAGAGGATGGCAGGATCATTGATTTGGAGCTGTAGAAATTCATCCTATTTATTATACAGATGAGAAAATTGAGGCTTAGAGAGTTTAAGTGACTTACCTAGGGTCACACAGCTAATCAGTACCTGAGGTATTAGAACACAGGTCTAACTGGCCTTAAGTCCAACAGGCTTTCCACTACATGAGAGGTATTAAATTGGCAACCCACCAAGCCTACAAATACCCCCCACTGCTGCTGGAACCAGATGAAAAGGTGATTGGGAAATATTTAACAAAATAAAAATACAATAAAATGGAAAAAATATATTTTATGTAGCCATTAGGGATCCTTATGTATGGTTTAGTGGGCCCTATTTCTATTTAAGTTTAATAGCAGTGAACTATACCATCCTGCTTAGTGCTTCTTGCTAATGACCTACTCTTGCAATTTTAAATTTATTTACCACTATGTAGCTTAATTGTTGTCATTCAGTCATTTTTCAGTTGTGTCCAAATCTTTATGACCCTATTTGGGGTTTTCTGGGCAAACATACTAGAGTGGTTTGCCATTTCCTCCTCCAACTCATTCTACAGTTGAGCAAACTGAGGCAAACAGGGTTAAGTGACTTGCCCATAGTCATATAGCTGGTAAGTGTCTGAGGCTAGATTTGAACTTAGGAAAATATGTCTTCTTGACTGCAGGCCCCCTCCATCCACTGTGGAACCCTATGTAACTTAATAGCCATCTCCCAAATCAGAGGGCCAGTTTATAGTTATCCTCTGCCACTTTGGGCTATTAGCATCCCACTTGTGGCAGCTTATGCTAGGGTAGAAGAGCAGGCAGTTGTTGTGTCCTCATATCAAGAATTATTCCCCAGATCCTTTTGGATACTACTGCCATCAGCAGACCTATTTCAAATGACTATTACTACATGTTATCTTGAGCTGATTCCTACTCTGCACCATACCTGGTATACATCTTTGGATATTTAATGGTGTTTAGCAGGCCAGGGCAAAGCAGTGGAGCATTCAGTTTGATGGCCTTAGGATGACTAGCCACTATTTCCACTGGGCTTATAAAAATGAATTCCATGGGTTATTTCAGTTCATCAGTAGCTGTGAACTGTCCTTGAAACACTGAAGATTTTAATTGTTTGAAATGCCCATCTAAAGCTGATCCTATGAAAAAGTGAGTTTATTTTTATTTTTTTGCCTTTCCTGTGCAAGCAACATTTTTTATGGACTAAAAAAAAATTCCACAGCATTGTCATAAGTGCTGTGTTCCACTTTATGAACCCTGAAGTAATGGATTTGCAAGAGGTATATGCAGAAGTCTGTTATTGACTGTGAAGACATTCTGTACCGGTTGACTGTGGACTGAAGTATCATTTTCCCTCTCATCCTGGCACCTGGATAATATTAAATTTGAACCTTTGATTTGATTGATACATCTCAGCAGCAGGACATTTAGACATTTATGTCATAAAACCAAAATGAAATATTTTATATCACTGAACACAGCAGCGTAGGGCACAGTAGTTAAAATCAAATGAAGTTAGCATCAATTCTGTAGATATGGGGAAAAAATCACGCAAACCCCACCACAAAGAATACCCTGTTGTTTTTGTTTTAAAACGGCATTTAATAGACTCATTGGGAAGTTCTCCCAAGGAAATAGAGCTGATGGGTTCAAATGTACAAAGCAGGAGACCTATTCCTATATGCAAAACAGGCATACACAGGTGCAAGAAAGGTAATTGCTAGTGCAAAATACACCATTACCTGTTTTGCATGCACAACTGTGTAACATGTGAGGGCAACTAGCTGATTTTGTTTCTGTCTGAATCATTTTTATGCCCAGAGTAGTTGCTTTGGAGAATGGACTCCTATGCTCCTTGGATCCTGTGCATGAAAAGCCATTTTAAAGTCTAGAAGACAATGGAAGCCTTGCAGCCCCTTGGTAGGATGGATTCAGCATCTACCTTTATTTTTTAAAACAAACAAACAAGCAAACACACCCTGGCTATTTGGGACTTTAATTTTTTTCCCCTCCCTTTTTAATGATTTTTGTTGTCGCAGAATGCTGTTTACTTCATTAGTACATTGAAATCAGCTGAAGCCAGGAAGCAACTTGCTTGCCTATTAGTTTGACCAAAGGCCTATCACAACCATGTATTACCCATTGTCTTGGGAACAATTAAGACATGCCATCCCCACAAAACAGTTTTTAAGTAGGCAAAGCATATTTAATGGTAGAGTTTGTGGCACCCGAAATGGAAATACCATGAAAACTATGGGGAATTGATACTTACACTAACACAGAACAAGTTCCTAATAACTCACATACAGACTCTGGGGGATATGGTATCTAGTGTGTACACTCTAAATGTTGCTAATGAAATGTTTACAATCTATGGAGGCATAAGGAAAAGAGTATAATCGGTGGCCAGCTAAAGGGCACCCGTTAACTGCAATAAGGCAAATTTAATATGTACATAATTATTGATCTCTTTAGCAAAAAGTCTTTATGAATAATATTCATGCCATAGTGTTAGAAGCAAAATTATCCAGGGAGTTAGGCATCAACAGCTGAACAATTGATAGATTTAGACAGGTTGGACAATGTCAGTCTAAAAGCATCTAATCAATATGGACAAATGTGTCAGAAAGGTGATTTGAGAAATGACTTTATAATAAGAAAAAGACCAGATTCAGGATCCCTTTTCCTTCTTTAATATGAAACACATATGTTTCCAAAACAAGTGGTTAAAAAAAATCATTTCAAGTGCTCATGGAAGGTCAAGCCAAGTTAAATTAAAACATAGCACGTGTCCAGTGTGGCCCTCCTGCCCTGTGCATTGCATACTATCTGGATGACTTTAGACTTGGGTGTTAAACATAGTATAGCATATGCATGTGTTTTGCAACATTGAAACTTGGATGTTGTGCCCACTTATTGTCTTTGACAGCTGCAGGCAGTCTGAAAATCCTGGATGCTTGGTTCTGAGAAGTTCAAACTTCTCCAGAGTCCTACCCCATTCCTACCACTAGTTATGAGGGAAAAAAAAATCCAAGCACTTCAACTCTCCTTTACTGGAAGAAATGGTGACTAAGTATTTAATGTGGATTTTAGCTTTTAGAAGCAATTAGTAAGAAGCATCAAAATAAACAATTAACATAGAGACATGGAGACAAAGATCATACAGATAATTTATCTGTAAAGCATGCTGAGTAACCAATCACGTAAAAGGGCACTGAGGATGTGTTATTTAGGTCTGTCCATGAGTCCTCCACTGAAGTCATATTCTTATTCCCTGGAGGGGCTTAGAGGTGAGCCTGAGTCCTCAAAGGTCAAGGCAGCCAAGTGTGAGGTCTGGCAGGTTTTACCAAACTGGCAAAATGTCATGACTAAGTCTGGTCATAGATTGTGTATCTGCTGGGAAAGAAATGGCCTTGCAAAGTATGGAGATGCTTATTCTATGCTGACCACAAGAGAATGAAATATTCAACTACAGAAGTATTCTCACTGACAAAATGACCAGTCCTTGGAATATAGAAATATTAATGTCAGGCTTGTGCCTGGTGAGCTCTGTTGGTGAGAGCAGGATGTGACTGAGTCCTAGGTTTAATGCTGAGGCAGATAGTTTGCTTCATTCAATTTCATGACCAAAGACCATCCTATCCTGTCTCTTGCAAATGCATGCTCTTGCTTGTGTAGTTGAAGTTAGCTTAGAGTATGAATTATTTTCTGCTTCCCATTACCATTATTAGAAAATCTACTTAAAGCATAGGTCCCTTCCAAACCCCACCAAACTGTCCCCAGGTCCAAGGGAAAGCTAATGGCTCAGACATGAAATAAGCTGTGAACTCTGCTCCTAGGCCCCAAGTAACTCCAAAGAAAAAGCCAAAAATCTTTTTGAAAAGAATGCTGCCCCCAATTTTATACTTATCTGACATGGATGTGACTGTAGTCAAGAAAGATTATGAAGGATAAGCCAAAAGGCTGCTAGAATTAATGGAAAACTCCTAACTTTAATAGAGTTTTAAAGGTGACTGTCTCATCACCCATGGAGCAAGGCAATGTGGTAGTTTGGACACTAAAATCAGGTTATTTTGTGAGTTGCCTAATAAATGAATGAGGAATGAGGGGCAGAGACCTAGGGAATTTAACTTTCACAGTGGCACAGAAAGCAAGCAGCTGGAGAGGGGAGGGAAATGTTAAGCCTTAGTGTAAATGCATCCTGGGAGCTATGACTATGCCAGTCACACCTGGTTTTTGTTTTTATTTTTTTATCTTTTTACCAATTCACAATCTTTATATGCAAAGAATGGTACAGAACATGGTTAGGAGCTCAACTATTTATACTCTAGGTGCCAGGCAATAGAACTTGGTAATCACTTGAAGAGAGTGAAACAGTAGATGTTCCCATAGGAACAATGATAAAGATAAATAGTTCAAGGTTTCTTTTTTGCTATAGATTATTATTGTCCTACAATAATCACCTCTGAAGTCTGGACAACTAAGTTATTCTCCAATTCATGGCACCCAGTATGAATTGAGTTATTCTATGATATAGTACTCTCCCACTAATTCTTCCAGAAATTCTGTGCCCAAATGTTCTCTTCCTAGAATGCATCTGTGTGTTTTGTCAGGCGATGAAGCCATAGGCCACGGAGAGGTTAAATTTCTACATCAATGTTCTCTGATGAGAAGAATTCTCTCCAGGGGCCGTGCCTGATGTTGGGAGGGTACTTGAACCAGAGTACTTGAGTCTGACCCCAAGGTACTGGTATTATATTTGGTGGGTACAATTTTGGCAATTTCTAACTAGGTACTGAATGCCTCTGTAATAAGCATGTATAGTAATGAACCATCTCGCTCTATCAAGATGTAGCTGAAGATGTTACAGGAATCAAAATGTCACCAGGGTTGAAATAGAAATAAAGCCCTATAGAAAAAGTGGTAACAAAATTGATTTTAAGGGGATCAATATGTATTTGCATATAAAAATTACACATAATTTGGAAAATGCAATGAAAGACTATTGAAATCCAGAAATCACTCATGGCAAATGAGTTCTGGAGAGTAAAGGGCACCAAGTGGAGAAGAGAGAAAAGTGATGCATCGGTTGTTTTTGAGAGTATTGATTTTAGTCTATAAGACTAATAAGATTAACCAAATGCATGTGTTATCTAGTAGGACCCAAATAATTTTTCTCTTCTCTCTTAGCTTACCGGCCATTTTTGCCACCACTGCTTTATCATTTAACTGCCAATGCTATGCCACGAATGCCACACCACAGGCTCAGTGGAACACAACAAGTAGAACTGATATAGAAGTAACTCTTGAGCTTTGCTGCCCACAGGGAACTCCCCAAGAAGAAGAGTTTTTTTCTGTACCAAGCATTTAGCAAAGTGCCTGGCATTAAACGGATACTTCATAAATGCTTTTTGAGTGATGAACTTTCATTCTGGCTGTTCTTTGGTCTTGAACTGCTCAGAATCCAGAGCTTCTACTAACCTTCAGGCCTCATTTCACCCCATCCATTGGGTGAGGAATCTTAGCAGAGAGACAAGTCAATCAAGACTGCCTACGTTTGGGGTAGAAATCACCAGGAGGAAAGGTTGCTCCCAAAGTAGAAATGGAAGAAGAAAGGTATAGGAAGAAATAGAGCTAAAAGGTTAGTTTCTTGAAAGCAAGGTCAGAGGTGGATGATATAAGAGGTCTAAATGTGGACATCTAGTTGATGACTTTTTTTTCCAGCAGTGATCAGAACAGGCACACAACTTTTATAAGACAGTTTCCTATCATTACAGTGGAGAACCATTATAGCTGCCATGCCGTGATATTAAAGTGGGTGACTAAGTGAAGGAATGAAAAAGCATTTATTAAGTGTGTATTATGTACAATATACTGTACTAAGTGTTGGGGATACAAATATTAAAAAGCGAGATAGTTCATGCCCTCAAGGAACTTATATTCCAATAGGAAGACACAGCACATGTAAGAGAAACATGACCAAGGTTGTTTCAGTCTGATGAATCAAAGCGATGGTGAGTTAATTGATAGGTTGACATACCCTTTTCAGAAGCAAGTGGTAGTGTTGATCTTATTGTTGTTTTTAGGGATCCAGATGAAAAATGAGGTAGGGTGATGGAGAATAGATGGCAAGGTGGTCTGGGGGTATGATTAGCGAGCATGTGAAGTATGGATTAGTGATCTGGGTCTGGCTAGATACAGGAAGGAAGGAAACAGGGCTTTATAGAAGGCATCTGTTATGTAGCAGGCACTCTGTTAGACACTGTCAAGTCATCATCACTTTAATGGCGTATCATCTTCTGACCTGAAAGAATCAGCTTCAAAAAGGCATAGTTCATGTATTGAGAGGATCAAGCTCACCATCATCATTCTCAGTAAATCTTCACTGAAGCAATGACTGTTTGAGATTATTGGGTTAAGACTTGGGCTTTAAACAGATGTAAGAGATATCTTTTGAGGTGCTAATATTCTAGTTGATGAGACAGGATATACACAAAAAATAATAACTGGTAACATCTAGAAGGATAGGGCAAATGCCAAATTGGTGGTGTCATGAATAAGTGGCATGAGGCAGTTAGGTGGTACACTAGAACGCTGGCTTTGGAGTTGGGAAAACCCGATTTCAAATCCTACTTCAGACACTTTTTTAGCTGTGTGACCCTGTACAAGCCACTGAAACTCTGCCTCAGTTTCCTCATCTGTAAAATGGGGGAAACAATAGCACTGAGCTCCCAAGGATGTGGTAAGGCTCAAATGAGATATTTGTAAAGTGCTTTGTCAACCTTAAAGCCGTATATAAATGCTTGTTACATACCACAGTGACTGTAGCAATTCCAAAAGTAAATCTGTTCAACCAAATTTTAGCTTAGAACAAAGTCTCCACAAAACATGTATTTTAAAAGTTTTATTGATGGCTTGCCTTCACCCTTAACCTTTTCCTCTCCTTCTCCTTCCACCCATTAACTGTTATGGAAATGCAACTCCCCCTGATGGCACAATCTCCCTGGCCACCCTTTCCAGTATTGGTTATACCTTCATTCCTTCCCCTTGGCTCACCGGTCGAGGTGGGGAGATTAGATTATTCCTTGTTCCCTATTACCACTTCTAGGTTCTCCCCCTTCCTCCATCACTCAGTAACCTCTCTTCCTTTGGCATTCATGCTATCCATATACACCCTGCAATCATAACCTTGGTAGCTATTGTCTACAGATTCCCAGGTCATTTCCCTTCCTCAGTGAACTTTGTACATAGCTTGTACTTTTTCTCTCCTCCCTAGCTCCTACCCTTGTACTAGGAAAGTTCAATATACATAATGGTTTTCCCTCAAATTTTCCAACCACTCAATTCCTCAAGCTACTCACTTCACATGCACTCCTCCAACTGACCTCAGCCACACAAGAAAATGGTCATACTTTTGATCTTGCCCTCACCCACAAATATACCATATCCATGTTCAAGAATTCTGAAATTCCCTTTATTTAACTATAACTTGAAGGTTTTCACCCCTCCCTCTGCCTTCCCTTACAGAACTCTTCTTCATCTGCACTGTGACCTCAATCCCTTTATTCCCCAGTTCTTTTCTTGGTTTTTTACCTTGCACTAACCACTTTTTCCTCTTTTTCCAACCTTGATCCTTTGGTGAACCAATTCAAATGTATACTATGCTCCTCTTTTTAATCTCTCCCCCCTTTCATATCTCTGATTATGCTCTGCCAAGCCTCAGTCTTCAATTGTTGCCAACATTTGCCATCTTTGCTCCTAAACATGTGCTGCCAAACAAAAGGTGGAAAGAATCACACAACCATTCTGACTGGGTCCACTACAAATATGTTACGTAGCATCAACTGGGCCCTTACTGCTGCTAGGCAATCCTACTATACCTCCCTTATCAACTCACCCTGCCAGTCTCCACATCAACTCTTTCAAATATTTTCTTCTCCCACCTCCTCAGCTGAGATCTTTACCTCATGTTTTACAGAAAAATTAAGGCCATTTGCCCTTGCAGATATCTTAAACTCAGCATGTCCCATACAGAACTCATTATCTTTCCCTCTAAAATCTTTCACTTTCTACTGGGGGGGGGGGCAACACTATATTCCCAGTCCCTCAGGGTCATGACATATGAGTTACCCTTGATTTGTCACTCTCCCCATTTTGTTGACAAGGCCTGTTTATTTTACTTCTTTTATCTTTTACCTCTTTATATCTTTCAAGTATGGTCCCTTCTCTCCTCTCTTACTGCTAGCATTTTATTGCAGGCCCTTTAAACCTCACATGTGAATAATTAAAATAGCCTCCTAGTGGGTCTGCCTGCCTTATTTCTCCCCACTCCAATCTATTCTCCATTCAGTCATAAAGATAGTTTTCCTAGCACACAGATCCAACTATATCACTCCCTTATTCAATAAACCTCAGTGGCTCCTTTTTACCTCCACGATCAAACACAAAATGATCCATTTGACACTTAAAGACCTTCATAACCTAACTCCCTACTACCTTTCCAGTCTTCTTATGCCTTACTGTCAGTCACATACTCTTTGATCCAGTGACACTGGCATTCTTGTTCCACAAACAAGATACTCTGCCTCTTGGCTCTGGGCATGTCCTCTGACTGTCCTCTATTCCTAGAATGTTCTCTCTTTTCCACACTGACTGTTGACCTCTCAGACTTTCTTTAAGTCTCAACTAAAATTCCACCTTCTATAGGAAGTTTTGGAGGCAGCTGAGTGGCACAGTGGATAGAGTGCCAGGCTTGGAGTTGGGAAAACTTATCTTCCTGAGTTCAAATCAGGCCTCAGACACTTACTAACTGGGCAAGTCAGTTAACCCTGTTTGCCTCAGTTTTCTAATATGTAAAATGACCTGGAGAAGGAAATGGCAAACCACTACAGTATCACTGCCAAGAAAACCCCAAGTGGGGTCCTGAAGAGTCACACACAACTAAAAATGACTAAACAAGAAATAGGAAGTCTTCTTTAATATCTCTTAATTCTACTGCTTTCCTTCTTTTATTTTTTTTTAAATTTCAATAGCAACAAGAGTTAAACAATACCAATTGACACAGTAATTGTGACTGATAGTATATGCAACATCCAGAATCCATATTCTCCCACCTCTCCAACGAAAGGAGGGAGGCATGCTTTCTTATATTGTTGCTGAGGCCAAAGTTGGTCATTATGATTATATGGTACTCAGTTTATTTCACATTATTCTTTTTTTTAACATCATATTATTGTATTCATTGTGATATTGTTTCATGGTCCTACTTATATCAATCTAATCATATACAAGATCTTCCATGTTTTTTAAATGAATTACACTCACTGTTTCTTATAGAACCATAATATTCATGACATCCATTATAATCATGATTTCTTTAGTCATTCTGCAATTGATGGGCACATATTTGCTTTATACCTTTTTGCTATCACAAAACATATTGCCACAAACATTTTGGTGTAGATGAGATCTTTTTTTATGACTTTGTCCTCTTTAGAATATATATCTAGCAGTGGGATCTTTGGGTCAAAGGGTATGGGCACTTTAATTTTTTTTTCATTATTATAGATTCTTTTCCAGAATAGTTGATCCAAGTTATAATTATACTAACAGTGTATTAGAATGACTGTCTTCCTATAGTTCCTCTAACATGTCTATTTCTGTCCTTTGGCATCCATACCAATTCTCTGAGTATGAGGTGAAAACTCAAAGCTGTTTTAATGTGCATTTTTTAAGAGTAGTGATTTGAAGCAATCTTTGGTATGGCTGATAATAGCTTGCAATTCTTATTTTAAGAACTATTTATTAATATCCCTTATCCACGGATACTAGGGAATAACTCTTGATCTTATATTTTTGTTTTGAGTCATTGTATACCTTGCATAGCAGATTTTTATTTGAGCAACTCAAAGACAAAATTTCCCCCCAGTAGACCTTTTCCCTTCTTGTCCTAGTCTCATTGATTTTGTGAAGATTATTTCAATTTTATATAATGAAAATTGTCTGTTTTTCATTTCATAAACTATCTTTTATTTAGTTAAAAAATCTCCTTAGTCTAGTTTTGAAAGGTACTCCCACTCATTTTCCTCTTTTTAAAATTTGTATGATGTGACCTTTTATATTTAGATTAGCAGTTCTTAACCTAGAGTCTGTGAACTTAAAAAATTATTTGATAACTATTCCAATATAATTGGTTTCCTTTGCAATCCTGTGTGTTTATTTTGTGAATTTTAAAACATTATTATGAGAAGGGATCCATAGACTGTCTTGGACCACCAAAGAGGGGTTCATGATGCAAAAATGGTTAGGAACTTTCAGATTTAGATTGAGTATCTGTTTGGAAGGAATTGTAGCATCAGATGCTCTCTACATCTCTCCGTCGTGTCCCACAAAATTGATTTCCAACTTTTCTAGAAGTTTTTGTCAAATAAAGAATCTTCCTTCAAGGAATATATGTTCTTGACTTTATCAAACTCTGGGATACTGAGGTTGATCGTTTCTGGTTCCTACTTATCTAATCTGTTTCACAGATAACACTTTATGATTTTTTTAAATCAGGACAAAATAATTTTAATGACTACTGATTTTTAATACAGCTTGATGCCCAGAAATCCTACACTCCCTTCCTTCCTACTGTTTGTCATAATTTTCCTTGGGATTATAGAGTATTTATACTTCCAAATAAATCTCATTATCTTGTTTGGCTCTACACAGCTGTTACTTTGCCCCTAGTCCTTACTAGTTTGGTATAGTACGAAAGCTGTAAATTACTGTAGGTAACATAATAATTTTGATTATATTGGTGTAGCATAACCAAAAGGAATAAATATCTCTCTAATTTTTAAATCTTCCTTTATGTCTATGAAGAGTGTTTTAAATTGTATTTACATGTATTTTAGTGTATCTTAATAGATTGGATTCTGGATATTATATGTGTAGATGTTTATGTAGATGCAAATGCTTATTTTGAATGGTATTTATCATTCCATCTTTTCCTTCTAGTGTTTGTTATTTCATTATAAAAATGCTGATGAAGATTTATTTATTTATTTTGTATCTTATTATTTATTGAGGGTATTATTATTATTCTCAGTTTCTTTATTATTTGGGGTTTTCTAAATAAAATAGCATGTCATCTACATACAGAGATAATTTAATTCCCTCTTTAATAATTTTTCCACCTTTAATTTCTCTTGTAAGTGTTACTGTAAATTGTATTGTTATTTTTTTATAGCTAACACATAGTAGTGGGGGAAAGGGCATTCTTTACCTCTGCATTTATTGTATAATTTTTTTTTTTAGTGTTTCTCCTTTGCAAAAATACTAAATTTATCATATTCAACATTACCTTTTCATGGCTATGCTTTTTGAGATTCTTAGACTGAATGAGAGGCATTTTATGAAAAGTTTTTCTTCATTTATTGATAAAATCATGTGGTTTTAGTTGTTTTTGTTTTTCATAGATTAATTATGTTAATTGTATTCTTCATTTTGAGCCATCCTTGCATTCCTGGTCTCTAGCCAGCTATATTTATGAAGATCTATGTTACCTTTGAATGTGACTGTATCTAGACTTTTCTCTTCCTTGGATAACTGAATTCCTAATGCTAGTTTCACTATTTATATGCTTTTTAATATTGCTCCCATATATAAATTGCAAAGAATTAATCAAATTGATTTTGTATTTCTTAAGAAATTATATGCATGTATATAATGTGTGTATACACACATATAGTATATATATATATATATATATATATATATATATATACACACACATATACTTGCATATGTATGTGTATGTGTGCACTTGTATTTCTTGATAATTTGAGTTGTTGAATGAATAGCTTTGATAAGATAATGGGTGTATTACCATAAAGCTCAACATTAAAAGATGGACTCTAAAATTCATATAGAGAAAATAACATCTGAAACCCTTGAGTCTGGAGGAGTCTACTGGTTCCCAAACCAAACATAGAAGGATATGGAATTTTATAATCTTAAAATCATAATTTTTAATTTAATGTCATTTTAACTTACTAAAACCTGTTCTGCCTTACTATTTTTCAATTTAGCTAGACCATATTCATTATAAGTCATAAGTCATCAGTAGTATGTTCATAATATTATAGATTTAGAGCTGGATTAGAACTTAGGTTGGAGGGATAGTTAGGTGGCACAGTGGATAGAGTGGATAGGCCCTAGAGTCAGGAGGACCTGATTTCAAATCTGGTCTCAGACACTTGACACACTTACTAGCTTTGTGTCCTTGGGCAAGTCACTTAACCCCAATTGCCTTGCTTTCCACCCCCCATAAAACCCCAAACCAAAAAACTTAGGTTGAAGATCACCCACACCAACTCCTTCATTTCAAGGATAAGGAAAATGAAGTAAAGAGAGGTGAAATGATTTGCCTGAAGTCAGATAAGTAAGTAAAGGTAAATGGCAAAGGTAGGATCCCAACCTAGTTCCTTTGACTTTAATTCAGCATCTTTGAGTTCAAATCTAGTTCTGCTGTACTGCCCTGCTTAGGTATGTTATCTATAGGCCATTCTTTTCCTAAGCTAGAAAACTCTCAGTTGTTTATGAACAGTAATAACTATGTAAAAATTATTTATTCCCTAAGAATTAAAGTTAGCAACCTATCAAGTTTCTACGAACAGTGAACTTCAAGGAAACCAAATACTCTTTCTGCCCGTATTTATTGAATATTTGCTGTGTATTCAGAACCAAAGAAACACTTGCATACACTATAATATTCCCATCTTTCCCATTTAGATTTTTCTTTGACATCCTCTGTGACAGTTGGGAATACCTTTGCTAAGTTATACATCCCTCTGTTTTAGATTTTGCTTCATAACAATAAAAGGATACTTGAAAAAATTGTCATTGCATCATTCTAGGAATATTATATGATTTTAACAAATGCATAAGGAACAACTTGTTGGAAGAGAACCTTTAAGGCTGTATTCTGTTTCACTAAGTATTGAAATAGTATAAAAATAATTATCAAATATGTGACTAACTGGAAAAAGAGATTGGATGGTCACATAGTGAGAGGGAAGGATAACAGATGGATAGCTCAATTGCAGTGGTATTTGGGAAACTGCATTTGCATTCATAACTATGAAATATTAAAAGACCCAGAGGAAGGACCCTAGCATATTGGATAGATCCACTATGGAACATTCATGGAAGAAAATAGACAAGAATCACAATGGATAAGAAGACATAGATTGCAATTTACAGCTATATAAAGCATATTCATGAGATCATAGATCTCACCTTCAGTAAGATCATGCATAGCTCCCTTGAAGTATTAAAACATATTTCCATTTATAAAGATTAAATGAGCATTTAAAGCCTTAATGTATAAAAATCAACATATAAATCACTAAAATAAAATTACATTAAGAGCAAGAAAAAATTTTTAGAAAAGCAATCCTAACTGGATAGTTCTCTAATAGGCGTTTCTGTTAGTAAGAAGATTAGATACTTCAGTAGGGAGGAGCAGAAGTATATACATGTAATATCTTTGTGCAGCATACTGAATATTTCCTGATAATACTTCTTCAGGGATTAAGGTGTGTGTGTATGTGTGTGTGTGTGTGTGTGTGTGTGTGTGTGCACTTAGGGGTCATGTAGAATTTAGAGGTCACTTGTAGTGAAACTTGTGCCAAATCTACAGCTAGCCAGGTAACTGGGTGGGAATAGAGTAAGGTAGCAGGTATGAAGTAGTATAATCAGAATGACTTGAAAGGGTGTATACAGTAAGGTTGAAGGTTGCCTAGAAGGATGGTTAACTGTTATGTTTTCCATGTTGAGATACTTGGATTTTTGCTCCTTGTACCTTTATTGTGGTGAGTATAGGATGTCCATATTTGTTTTTTAAGGGTTGAGACTTGTTCTTTTTCAGAGCCCAGGAACTCCTTCTACCAGATTTGGGGGCTATGATATGAATGAATGAATTCCATTCAATAAAAATTATTGTGTTGATTACATGCAAGGCACTGTGCTAGTTGCTGAGGATACAAAAACAAGAATAGTTTCCATTCTCTTGGAGCTTATATTCTACCATCTCTATCCAATGAGACAAGCAAACACAAGATAATTTGAGAAGTGGGAGAGCACTAGTAACTAGGGAAAGAAGACTTCAGTGGTTAGGGAAGACCTGAGCTAAGCCTTAAGGGAAGCTAAGGATTTGAAGAGGCAGGGGTGAAGGGAGAGTACATTCTAGTTATGGAGGACAGCTTGTATGTGGTGATGAAGCTATTTTCCTGATTGAGCCTAGGGCTGCCAACTCTATTATTCTGCTTAAGTTTATTAGTCTGCCATCCCCAGAGAAGGGCCGTCCAGACTAACTATGGGGATGCATCAAGGAGAAAATGTTATTTTGGTTGTCTGCCCCTTAAGCTATAAGTAACTTGAGATATGTTCTTTGTATTCAATGTTGAAAGTGCCTAACTCATTGTGGGAGTTAGCAATTGGTAGTAGCAATGATAACAACCAAGATGGCTCTAATGATGGTGCTACTGATGGACATACCAGAATTTACAATTTTCCCACTATCCATTTCCTTTTCTTCTAAATTGAATGCTTGATAAGCTCATTCTGTTAAATCAGCTGGTCTTAGGTGAAGGAATTATCAGTCATCCTCAGGTTCCAAATCCACTCAGCTGAACTAAATCTCCATAGATGCAAGTACCCTTTAGAAAACCCAAGTTAGAGCTAATTGGGTTGTATTGTATATAAGTAATTTAGATGAGGTATTGAAAACAAAATTTTAGAGTTTACAGAAGATACTAAAACTGGAGGCAGAGCAAATAATGAGGAACAAAACAATCAGACTCCAAAGGCTTTGGATTGTATAAGTAATTGGATCAGCAGATGGCAAATGCAGTTCAGTACAGGAAAATGTAAAATAGTCTTGGAGCAAAAGAAACAAACTAAAAAATAGGCGCTAAATGGAACAATCATCCAGAACACTGACCAGGAAACAGAAAGGAGGGGTTATTGTAAAAAATAAATCATTGAAACTCATAGCTTATGGCAAATTCTCTTGTTTTAGGATCATATCAGAATTAATGTTCATGCATAGCATCCAAGGCAGTTACTTACTGCACCCTATGGGGACTGGCAGGATGCTTCAAACATCAAACATTTCAGCAAATCCTATATAGCCACTTAAGAAAAATATTCTTCACAATGTTGTTTTCTTGTATCCAAATTCCTCATCTTTATCACAGTCAGTGACTTCAGTGCTTTTAATTTTTTTTCTCATTTGCCAAATGTTTAAGTTGTGCTGATTATTCTGAAACTCTGTTTTGCATATTCTTGGGGAAATTATTAGTAAGATTTAAAAGTAATTTCACTATATTACATCTTCTCCCCATGCCATGGACCTCCACTCAAGAAGACCATTGGGGGTGTATTATATAAGGGCACCACCTCTTCACTCTATGTCCTTCAGAATGGCTTGTGCTTTTCTGGTGAAGTAAGAAAGCAATGGCAGCTGGTAGGGAAGGGACAAGGGGGAAGGGAACAAGCATTTATTAAGTACCTACTATGTGCTAGGTACTATGCTAAGAATTACAAATATTATCTAATTTAATATTCCAAATGACCCTGAGAGGTAAGTGCTATTATAATTTCCCATTTTATGTTTGAAGAAACTGAGGCAGCCAGATATTATGTGACTTACCTAAGCTAATGTCAGAGGATGAATTTGAACTTAAGTCTTCCTAACTCTAGATCCTTCATTCTATCCCCTGCACCACCTAGCTGGTAGCCAAGGACAATCTCTGTCTTGCTCTTAGTCTTCTCTTCCAGTGATGGCTTTCTTGCCCATCTCCGGAAATCTCATAGCTGGAGAAATCTGACCAGTTTCTAGGAAATTGGAGTCAATGATGGATTCAAGTTTCTCCCCATTTTAGTCTATCCTCCACTTAGTTGCCAAACTTATCTTCCTTAAGTCTGACTCTGATCTTAAGATCTTAAATCTGATGGTCTGACTCTGTCACCATCACCCCCCATTCAGTAAATTACAGTGACTCTGTATTAGTCCTCACCATTACTGTTCATTCAGTGACACCTGCACCCTTGCTGTTCCTCCAATATGATTGCTCCTCTTGACTTCATCCATTTTCTTTTCTTTTTCTTTTTGGAGGGCAATTGGGGTTAAGTAACTTGCCCAAGGTCACACAGCTAGGTTTTTGTCTGTGTGTGCATTAAATGTCTGAGGCCAGATCCGAACTCAGGTCCTTCTGACTCCAGGGCCAGCGCTCTACTCACTGCACCATCTAGCCGCCCGACTTCATCCATTTTCACTGCCTGTTCTTCATATCTATAATTCTTTTCCTCCTCATCTTTACTTCTCAGGCTTCACTCAGATCTTAGCTAAAGTCCCACTTCTGCAGAAAAGCCTTTCACAGTTGGCCTTAGTCTTAGGGCTTTCCCTATGAGATCATCTCCAATTTGTCCTGTTTAGAGCTTGTTTGTACATAGCTACTTGTATGTTGTTCTCTTCATTATATGATAAGCTTCTTGAGAACAGAAACTGGTTTTTGCCCTTCTTTATATTCTCAATGCTTAGCACAGTGCCAGATACAGAGTAGGCTCTTAATGAATGCTTGTTGACTGATTGCCTGGAAAAGAACTTTGGAATAAATTCTGGAAAATATATTAAGGGATACTGAGGCAAGATATCACATAAGCCAACACAGATTGGATGTTTTTGCACATGTTAGGCAATGAAGACCTTTCTTAGTCATTCAGGATCTAACTCATAATTCATCATCCATAACTGCATAATTCAGCAGCTCCAATTATTCAGAGTTCATATTGTTGTAGTTGCTATTGCTGAAAAGCATCCTTTGTTAATACACCATAACTTTTCCCCAAATGACCCCTCCTTTGCTTGTGATGCTCAAAGACATCTTTACCAGTCAGCAATGTCTCTAATCACTGGATTTCTGTAATTTGGGATTTTCTTTACTAATTGCTAAGCAATAGACTGAATTACCACAAAACCAATCACATTTTGGCATTGAGTATGTGAACTGACCAGACTGACTTTTTCATTTTTCAATTTTTTTAGTTGCCTTCACAACCAAATCCAAATACCTATATGATGATAGATCAGAAGCAGACCTTCCAATGGTTGGTCTGTTTAGCTGCAGAGCACCAACTTAAGTCAAATGGAGTTTTAAAAAAATAGTTTTAGATTTAAGCAAGAAGAGCTCACAGAAACCATCTAGTCTACCCTTCTCCTCAATGGATAGATGAGAAAAGTTATTTCCCAAGGTCACACAGGTAGTAGATATCAGAGGTAGAATTTGAAGTCAAGTCCATTAACCCCAGAACCAGTGCTCTTTTGACTATATTATGCCTCTAATATTTATTACTATAAGAACTGTCCCAAAGTTCACTTGGAATCCTAAGTCTTGGGTTTAGATTCTAAGTCTGATACTAATTCTCTGTGTGACTTAGGTCAAGTCATTTTCCCTCTATGGAATTACTTTTTCATCTGAAGGAATTAAATTAGAGGATATCTAATTTTTTAAAAATCCCAATGCCTATGATTCTTTCTAATAATTGGTACTAAAATATAGTAGATATTTTTCTTTTTTTTAATGCTAACAGTAGAAGGTCACTAACTTTTTCTCATGCTTTGACTACCCCTAGGGAGTCACACTTCTGAATTACCCTCTCCAGTATTTAGATCTAATAGAGGACCCTATGGTCACCAACAGTCAACTTGAGCTTTTGTTGCTAAGACTGAAAATGCCTTCCATTAGCATGACATGCACATGATAATAACCCTCTCGTCTAGTGAGCTTCTTTTACCATCTGCAGAAAATAAAACTGAAGTCTGTTTACAAATCATAGTGATTTCACTGAGCAAACTACCCTGCAAAATCAATTGATCTCAAGAATATTTAAATTTTTCAATAGCCTTTTTCTTACTGAAATCCTTTATTATCCAGGAAGCCTCGGCTGGAGTGTATCGGTTGGATGAATTAAACAATGATAAGCTTTGAAAAGTATAAATAAGCTAAGCTGGGAGATCTGAAGGAAATTGTGCTATGAGATGAGATTTAGCACAAAGGTAAGTAAGAGAGGTTGTGCCTGTTTCATTCCGCTCCGGTATTTTGCCTATGGGCCTCTCTTTGGAACATGGTTACCATGTAATTAGTTGAGCAATAAGTTAGGTGTTTAAAAATATTTTTTCAGGTGCTTTTTTGTATTCATGGTAGCTTCTCAACACCAAAAATCAATCTCAATCAAAGCTGCAACTGAGTTTATCATAAATTATCATGAAAAGGTTTTCTACTGAGTAGATGGTTAATTACTATCTAATCTGAATAATTTTGCATATTAATGAGAAATGAATGAAAATCATTTTTAGATTTTTAACTTCAGCTGAGAAACCCATGGAGATAATGGCCCCCTTTTAAGATGCATGTGATCCTGCTACTAAAGGAGAATGAATTTTTTTTTCATTTACCAACTTGTTTTAAATTGATTAATGGATTAGTGTTTTTGTCATTAATAAACTATATCCAAATGAAAGACAACTTCATTCTTTGACTTGGTAGACTTTAGCCAGCTGTCAAAAAAGGGAAATGGAAAACAAATGAAGAGTTTGCTTGGAAAATATACAAATCTTGCACAGTCTTTCAGAAGTGCTGAATCTAGGAAGGTATAGATTTTGATTGTGAATGCATTTCTACAACCTATACATTTTTGGAGGATGCATAGTTCTTTATGCACATATGTATATAAATATGTAGTGTGTGTATGCTTGTGTCTGTGAGTGTATCTAATATGCATATTGACAGGGAGTGGACTCTAGAATGAGAACTATTATGGTAGTCTTCAATTTGAAAAAGTGACTGACAGCGGCCTCAGGCTTCAGGAATTATCGCAGCCTAGAAGTCGAATGTCACTTTTAAAAGCTCTCCTAGAAACCTTTCTCTTCATTGCCAACCAAGAATAGCAGTTAATATGATTTTACATCTATTATTTTTTCTCTTAAGGATAAATGAAAAAACTTTTTACTGCCTCACTGCTATCTTAGATTTCTGTATCTCCTTCCCATTTTGTGCTTGACAGAGATCATCTATTTCGAAGAGATCTTTTTACTGCCTCCATTGTCCTCAAGTGGAAAAAAAATCTAAACAGTGAATCTAATGTGACTGCAGAGTTAGAGGAGCTAAGTTCAAATGTCACCTCTATTCTACCTCTAATGATATCTACCTGTGTGATTTTGACTTAACCTCCATTGGCCTCAGTTTCCTTATTTGTAAAATGATGAGTTTGGGGCTGATCCCTGAGTTCCTTTCCCAATACTAGATCTCTGATGCTATAATGGAGATGTCTGATTCATTTTGGTTAGCACAGAGTCAGGCATTCTAACCCTGATGAACGGGTACCTTTCAACCAATTCACATTGACTCTTGAGATCTGCATTAGGTTTTAAAAGTGTTATGACTAAGCTGTCTTGAGGATTAAAGTACTATATACAACTGTGTACAAAACTATTTTCTGTGTCTCCAAACTCCAAATTGGGGAATTTTCTATGAATAAGATCTCTTGGTGTTTGGTGAATCCACCTTGTATAAAGGTATCGTATCCTCAGTTCTTCTTTCCAGGTATTTACCTAAGTTTCACTGCAGGACTTGTGCAAAGCCTCTAAAACATTTGCCTGACTGGACAAGGAGAGGACAGGAGGGGAAAAAAGAGAATCTTTTGTCCTTTAGCACTGGGAATACATGTGTCTTGATGCAAAGGAAATTGGAGACATCCATGCCTATTGAAGGAACTGGTCAGATGTATTCAAACCTACTCCCAAAGATCTGTTTTTACCTCCATGATCATGAATATTTTGGCTAGGTCACAAAGAAGAATTTCTCCAATATAAATGGCACAGATCTTTAAAGGAGCACTGGTATAAAATCACAGGGAAATTATGGAAAATTACTTAGCGGTAAGAGGCAAGCCATTTTACAAAGAAGGAAAAAAAATGATGTTTCCAATTGAGCCATATGCCAGAGTAACTTTCAGTATAAGACATGAACTATATTTTAAAAGCACAAAGTAGGAATATTTTTTTTAAATTATGGAATCAGGAGTGGCATTAGCATGAGCTGTCCACTCCCCCACTCCTCCTTCTGGTCTCTCCCAGTCTCTTTTGCCAAGGAACTGAGAATGAATGGTTAAGAGCCAAGGAAATGGAAAAGAAGACAAAATAAAGCTGGGTAAATTTTGGCGGAATTTTAGCCTTAACATACTGCACAAAGTTCTCCAATATATTTAAATAGTCCTGTGTCATCAGTTGGTGGCTTTTCCTTTCGACATTTTGTGATGTATTTTGTTTTTCCCTAATTAAGCTTCACATGCTGGAATTAATTACTGCAGGAGAGTTGAAATCTGGTGGTCTAATTTTCAACTTCAGTTAATAGGGCTCAAAGTATACAGTCACCTCTGTAATCACTCAGGCTCCCAAATCATATTGCTTAGTCTACACAGAACTCAATCCATCCATATCACAAATAAATAGGACATGGATAGATGTGATGATAAAGCACTACAACTAATTTTCTTGGGGGGTTCTGGGAACCAGTCTCATTTTTTAGTAGTCACATGTGTCGTATCCCATAAGAAGTGGAAGGGAACCTACTAGTCTGAAGAAAGCATTTGAAATCATCCCATCTTCACTTTCTCTTCCCTTCCCCCATCAATTGTATCTTAAGATTGAGCCAAAGGCAATTCTTTATAAAAAAAAGATGTAAGAATTTTGAGAATAAAATAGAAAAGAGGAAGTACAGGGAGATATCATGGACTAGGTATGAAATACCTAGATTACCATTGCTCAAAATTAAATTCTGTAGGAGTTTAAAATAGCTGACTAAGGACAAAGGTGTACAAATAAGTTGATGGGAGGAAATATGGCAATGAAATAGTAAAAACAAAGCCACCTCCACCCCTCCTTTAAAAGAATGCCTACATACTTTGTGCTTGTCAAATCAACATTAATAGTATTGAAGAGACATCCCTGAAAGATGGGTTCTGTGTTAAGTGTGAAAATCTAAGAGTATTCATTTCAAAAAAGGAATAGTTTAGAGAAATCAGGGGGAAGAAGGGTAGATGAAAATTGGAATCTGACATAATATGTATGTGTGTGTGTATATATATATATACATATATATATACATATATATATGTATATATATAAATGTATCCTTTTCCCCCTCCCCTTTCACTCTCTTATCTTCTTTCTCCCACTAGAACTTGTAGGTATTAAAGCTTATCTTTAAGTATTGATCTGGTCAAAGCATAATGCTATTAATAACAACAACAACAATAATAATAACAACTAGCATCTATTAAGATTTACAAAGCTACACACTTTACATTGAGGCATAGATGACCCCTAGATTTGACTCAATTCGACTGTATTTCTAAAAAGCATCCTTCCAACCTAAATGAATCTCTAATTGGTGGAATATATCGTGAACATACTTTCAAGCAAATGACTCTTGAAACTCTCAGCCTATTCCAGTCACTCTTTCTTGATAGCCCCCAGAACTGAAACAATGGGGAGTAGCGGTAGGGCGGGGTGGGGAGAGCACAGCAAAGACATTATCATTGGCTTTGGGAAAGAGTGTTGGGTTGGTGAAGAGAGAATACCTGGTGGGACCAGGATGGCAAGAATTCCCTGCTATATGCTCCCTCCTAATGGTAATATATCAAGGTTGTGGGGGTAACAAATATGGTGTTTCTAGCAGACCAGCTCTAGAGCTCCTAAAGCCACAATCCAATTGGGGTTAACTTGTGTACTTAAAAGGTTTTTTTTTTACTTTTTTTTGAGATTTATAATGGAATCCCCTAATCTTCTCAGTATAAGATTTCACTAGTACCTCCTAAAGTACCTTGACTCCAACATAGTGATTGGTTCTCTTTGAGAACAAAGGACAACAACCAACCACAAGGAATATAGGGTATGTTCAGGGAAGACTAGAACCCCTGGTGTGAGGTCTGCTGTCTACCTTTGGTGTCCACCTGATTCACCCAAATTTCATCTGTGACTCCAATATAGCATGAGCAGCAGCCACAACCTGGTAAACTTTTCACACAGATGGGCTAAACCAGACTGAGGGTTAACTGAGGGGTCTCAAACCTATCAATGAGTTGGGGGATCTCAACCACAAGCATGTGAAAGACTTCCCTTGGTGGAATGGGTAGAGGAGAACAATTTGTTCCAACAAACATGAAGGCAACTGAAGCAGTCACTGTGGAGAATTTAGAGCTTGGTTAGACATCTAAAATGCCAAGGTCATCACTATATTTGGAGCTATCACCAGTTTCTTGACTTTTGTCTTGCTACTAGACTCTGATGACCCTGGAAGACAAAGCAAGACTGACAACTTTATGCAACTCTGCCTCACTTAACTTCAATTTATGCACAAATCTAAAGACATTGCCCACACTATTTTACCATTTTTATCTACCTTAAAGTCCTGTAGGGCTGGCAAGTGACAAAGCAGTGGGTACATGCTGGGAGCTATGGTCACAACCCTGCACACAGGTGGCCCAGCCCATAGGGGTCATCTTCACTGGACCGAAGTGGAATTTGGCAGCCCCCTAAGTATCTGATCAGCCTTTCTGAAGGACTACACTGCTCACCTCCTAGGGCAAGGAAAAGGCTAGAAAAGGTGCGCTAAAAATTGTTCTCTTCAAGAACAAAGCCCAACAACCAACCCACAACAAGAACACTCAATACATTGTTCATTTTTTGTTTTTTTGGTGGGTTATGGGTTAGGGGAATGGTACTGTATTAATCGTGGTTGTAAATAGGAGTTTATGGTGTGGACTATAGTCAGCAATTTCTGGCTACCATTACTAATTAGGGAAGGAGAAGAAAGTAGGAGGGCAGAAAAAAGCTATTTTGGGCCAGGAACTGTGCTAAGCTCTTGACAAATGTTGTCCTATTTGATCCTCACAACAGCTTCTTTAGACAATCACCTTTGATCATTATTATTATTTTTACTATCACTGCCCCCCCACCCCCTCTTTCCCCTTCCCCTTTTCTGCTAGTAAAAAAAAAAGTAAATCTGATTGTCTGTTTTTATGGTTTGTTAATTTTTCAGCTTTCACCTTCCTTTTTCCATATTCTCCAATCTCTCTAAGGATGAGTGTAACTAATGACTACATTTTAAAAAAAGTATTTCCACAGAGACCTTTAAATATACATTTACTTGAACTGATAAATTCTGGCCCTTGGATTCTGTGCTTCTCTGTGCCTAATCTCAGCAAACACCATCAAGACAACAGCATTTAAGAGATCTTCAGAGCTATCACTGATAGCTGTTTACAAAATATTCTCAGGTTACCTAGTAAGGCTTAAAGTGATATAACACATAATTATACCTATTTACTACCTACCTACTTATATGCATACACATATATGTATATGTTTAATATTTTAATATGTATATGTTGTAATGTTTTACTGCTTATTACTTTTATATATTTTTAGTTATTTGATTTTAAGTTATCTAATCATTTGTATCTTGAAAAGGCTATAAGAATTAAAAAGAAAAATTCTAACTTTCTCCTGATTATCTAAGAACATTTGGCTTGTCCAGTTTCACAGATCAGTAACACATAAATACTTTTATAAACTTGTACCTTTTAGGTATGAAATTCTTGAAATCAAAGTAGTCAACAGTAAACATCACAACTACAGCTGCAGTTTTAAATATTTTATAATCCAATCAAATTGTTTGAGCAGTAAATGCATTTAAATGTTGTTATGGAATCCCCTCCAGACTTTTAAAAATGGTTACTCCGTGCCTAGGATTGCTATTTATGAAATTCATAGGGGATGACATTAAAAAAAAAGGAACATTTGACTGCTTAGAGAGCCATGTTTCCTTATATGTCTCAACATAGTTTATACTTCACAGGATTAACTTTTAAAGGCATTAAAGTGTAGTTACACTTTTATTAATGAATACATACATATTATTGCTTCTGGAGTGATAATGACCTGATGTATATATTTTTTACCTGAGACACTTAGAATTCTTTCTGCTCTTTGGGCGAAAAATCAGAGAATTTTGGAGTTGAGAAGTATCTTTGGAAATATCTAGTGCAAGTCCTACCCAAGGGTGTGTTGGTAAATCTTTAACAATTGGCTTGGTGAGGGGGAGATGGGTCTATTGAAGACACATTTTAAAATTTAATCTGTGTTATTAACGTTTTTCTTCCATTGCTTTGTTAAGTCTAGACAATCAACAAAACAATAAATCAAGCCCTGATTTGTACTGTTTGCTGATTTCTGAGGTGTAAACTCGCTGAAAATTTAACAATCTGCCCAGCTGGCTCCAGGACAAGCTCCCTGCCAAGAATTCCCCACTACAACATCCCCAACAAGTGGTCATCCATCCTTTGCTTAAAGACATCCAAGGAAGAGGACCCTACTACTTTTCAGAGAACCCATAAAGACTTTTCCCTAAATAAGCTACATAGAATGAAGTCAGGTGGAAAAATGCATTTCAAAAAGATGCAAAACAGAATTATACTTGAAGTTAAAGAACAGAATTCTAGGCCTGGCTCCAACAGTTTACCAAAGTTGGCCACTTCACTCTCTGGGTCAGGGGTGAGGAACCTGGGGCATCAAGCTCACATGTGGCCCTCTAGGTCCTCAAGTTCAGCCCTTCGACTGAAGCCAAACTTTACTGAACAAATCTGCTTACTAAAAGGATTTGTTCTATAAAACTTGGACTCAGTCAAAAGGCTGTACCCAAGGACCTAGAAGGTTGCATGTAGCCTTGAGGTTGCAGGTTCCCCACCCCTGTGTCTGGGTCTAAATTTCTTCACCTTCTAAATGAGGGACCTGATACCTATCCTGCTTTCACCTACCCTGTCTCTCTCCCTCAAAAAGCTCTGAATCAAAGAAGATGAAATATATGAAAGCATTTTGAGAAAAACTTGATGAGGCAAATAGAATGTTACCGTTGTTAATGCTACTGCTCAGAACAATGTGATATTTTTTTGGCTAAGGAAAGAAGCTTATTTAAATTTAAGTTACCTCTTTCTACCAAGACAGCATGATGACTCCTGCAGGCGAGGTCTAAGTAAAATTCTGTACTAAATGAGGTTATATGACTGCATTTGCTTTTTATCCAATGCAGCTTGTGGATAAGGAGAAGATGCCAGTTTTCAGCAGCAAAAATTCCTCAACTTTTCAATTTACTGGTATTTAACCAGGAGAAAGAAAAAAGAAAAAAAACCACAACTGTTCTCACAGGGAACAAAGAAGTGTTAGAGGTACTATTGTTTTTGGATTCAGTTGATCTAAGCATATTTTAAAGAATCAGTGTCAATTTTACATGTAATTTGAAGAATGAAACAAGCATATTGATATTAACTATTTTTTGTTTGCTTCTACAATATAAGCATTTCAATCACTGTTACTATGGCTACATTTTAATATGGCCTGGCACTCCTGCCACATAGAATAACCTAAACCCTTCCCCCCATATGTATATTTCTACCTACTGAATTCTGTTCAACATATATTTCTTAGACACTCACCAGTCAGTCATATAAATAATAGCTAACAAGAATTTATATAGAGCTTTCTATGTTCTAGGCACTGTGCTAAGGGCTTTACAATTATTATCTCATTTGATCCTCATGACAACCCTGGGAGGTGGGTTATTACCCCCCATTTTACAGATGAGGAAGCTGAGGCAAATAGAGCTTAAGTGATTTGCTCAGGATCACACAGCCAGCAAGTGACGGAAGCTGGATTTGAATGCTGGTCTTTCTGACTCTAGGTCCATTGCCTAGCTGCCCCAGTAAACACTTAGTAAGTGCTTACTGTATGTAAAGTATTGTACTAAGCACAGGGTTAAAAAAAAAGGCAAAAGACAGCCCCTGCCCTGCCTCAAGGAGTTCACAGTTTAATGGGGGAAGGCAATACACAAAAAGGAAGATGGGAAGGGTATGATGAAGTCCAGAGGACGAATGCAACCAAATGGGAAATAATGAGATGATTGCATTGGACCCTCTCCTTAAATGGAGAATCTGGGAGGAGCTCTCCCCTCTCTATTCTCAACTTTGCATCTATTAAGTGTAAGGCACCTGGGACATAAAGGTAAAAATGAAACAATCCCTGCCTCTAAGGGTTTTACCTTTTACTGGAGGTGGGTTACAATTTATATACAGGTACTTGCAAATAAGCTAACTTTACCAGTAAGGGCATCCAGGGAACTGGGGGGATGAGGGGAAAGGAAGAGATATTTTTCTATAATAGGAGATGACACACCTGGACTGAACATTGAAGGAAAATAGGGATTCTGAAAGGTTAAAATGAGGAGGAAGTTTATTGCAAACCTAGGGTAGGTTTAACCTAGGAGAGAGCTGGATGGAATGCTGAGTCTGGGGAAGAGCATTTTGGCTGGAAAGGGAGTGAGTGAAATAAATGAGTGCAAAGCAGATTTTGGAGGGCTTTCCATGCTAAGAATTGGGGTTTTGCATGGTATTCTAGAGGCAGAACAGAGCCCCTGAAGATTTCTGAGCAATGTGACTGCCATAATTCCACTTGTTATTTAGGATTACTAAATGTTTAATTGTGTGGACAGTGAATTGGAGAGGGAAGGTTTAGGTGAGAACAGGAAACTGAACTAGCATCGTGGCTGGATATGAATGGAAAGAGGGCCTGAATTTAGTAGGATAAAGGCTATGTGAAAGGGGAAAAGAGGGGGCACAAGAAACTTGGAGAAATCTGGAACACAGGTTACTGATTTCCTTACCCAGGTCATTTAATCCCTTCGAAGTAAGAACAATAGAACAAAGGAAATGAAACCAGGAACTTAAGTTTATAATTTCCCAAACACTTCCCAATTTTCTAATTTGTTATCTTAACAATCTAGATGCCCTTGAGGCACATCAAATGTTTCAGAATCTGTGCAATTTGAGAAGCAACTTTAATCAAAAAAGAAAACTGGGAATAAAACAGCACATATTTAGAATTATGGGTTTGTAGAAATATTTTTGGGTGAAATGGAATAATGACAGTGTGGAACGTTTAAACTTAAGGACCAGGAAATACGATTACTTTGGTTCACCAGACGGTTTTCCTTGGAATTCTATCACTTTGGCTTTTGTTGTTGGAGGTAAATTTGTCCTTAGAGTAGAGAGATTATGAGAAAGATGATTTAGTTTAGGAAGAATCAAATAAAATTACTTAAGGATTTACTTTTAATGTAATATTTTTTTCTATGTGTGCTAACAACCATTAGGAACTTTAATTCAGATTATTTTTCCTTTAGTGTCTACACACTCTGTGTGTGTGTGAGTGTGTGTGTGTGTATGTGATTAGATCTAGACTATTTTGATTTTCCACTCTAGCAATGGCCACTTGTTTCACTCGAACAAATTGCCAGTTTTTCTAGGCATATCTGTGTGACTTCGGAAAAGCACTTAGCCTTTCTGATCTTTGATTTCTTTATTTATAAAATGAGAATAATGACATTTGTATTACCTATCCCATAGGGGTGTTATGAAGATCAAACACGATAAAGTATGTGAAGGGACTCTGAAAACAATGCATACTATGAAACTACTTGAGGGATGATGCTTCTGTGTAGTGAATTTCTTCTATATCAGCCTTGTCCTTTTGCCTGGCAGACAGTAGGTGCTCAATGAATGTTTATTGATATAGCTTTGCTGCTTGGCTAGGACTGAGAATACTGTGTTAATATGGCCCTTGGTAGAGTAAACTAACCACATTTTTGGATTCCTGTCTGATTTGCCCTTAAGGATATTAAGAAATACATTTATAAAACCCCAAATTACACATATAAATGCATATGATAATCAGTGCACAAAATACTGGCTGGATAAAATATATAAACTATGTTAATGTTCCTGAGCCAGTTTCTTTGGGTCTTGATATTGCCACACACATCTGTACAACCCTCCACCCCCACCCCCCGACTCCTACTCCCTTTATCAACCTTGGATGTTACCACTGATTCAGGCCAAACCTAGAGGGGAAATATAGGTACCTACATACCTACCTATATACATAGGTATATACATATTATTCAGCCCAGCTAAGTATATTCTAAGACTACAGGTCACTACAGACACTAGACAGATTTGAAAGATGCCCAGACCAGCTTTCATCAACCACCAGAAAGCATCAGCTCCACCTAGCGATATCAATGCATCTCAACAGCTCTGTTTCTTGTACACAGCAGCACAAAAGCTTGGTGTTAGAAGCTGTTAGGAGAGAGAGTGATTGACAAGGTACCACTCACATCAAGTTTAAAAGTCTAGATGACTCTCTCTGAGGGTCCTCCCTAAATCAAGACCCACATCAAAACACTGCAAAAATTCCAGACTGAACAGGTGTCACTGGGACACGAAGGGCTATAGAAAACCTTCGGTTAATCTGGACCTCCCAGAGTCACTGGTCTGACCTCCCCGATCTAAACCTTTGAGTTTTCATCCTCAGAATTTGAGTAGCCTTGAATGTGTATTCGTGGAATTGCTACTTAATGCACTATGTTCTACTCCATGAGTCGGATTTCTTCCTTCCTGATGCCTGGAAAACAGAAGGGACTTTTGAAAAGCTTAAGAGGGAATCCTGTAGATTTCCCTAGATAGTAGAAATAAGGTTGGGGTGAGGAGAGAAGAGGATGAGAGGAGGGAGTGGAAAACATTTTTCCCGAAAATCTGTGTGTCCATTTTCAGGACTACATGCTTCGGTTTAATAGCATGTACTGGGATCAAATTGATGGAGAAGTAGATAGCTAAACATTCTGATATAGTGCCCTTCCCCCTACAAGATTCCAGATCTAGTCTCCCTCATGTGCTGAAGACAACATATAGAAAGAATGCGCTTTTCATCCAGGACTGTTGCAGCGGTGGAGTTAAGCAGTCCCCCAGGAAGAGCTAGCTGCCTGCTAGCTCCAAGGCCACCTTGGAGAATGCAGGACAGAGACAAAGCACTGAGCTTACAAAGATCGAGGTCTGGGCATTCTCCTCCCCGGTTTTAAATGGAACCACAGATGTGGACACCCCTTAGGATGATTATAAATGATTTGGGATCACACAATTTGTAATGTAAAAGTTTCTTTGTTAATTGACCGGGGGAAGGAGGGGCTGCATTTCTCCTTCCTGGTGCCTAAAATACCTGTTATGGCTTAGAGGATCAATAACTTTTACATTTCACAGAGCATCTAAGTAGGTCGGTACATAGAAGATGGCACACAAAAGATAGATATTCAAATGAAAGACTTCAGCAGGTCAATAATTTAACACTTTCAGAAAGTATGCTAGACTAAATCTTGCATAGATCTCTAAGAGGGAATTCTTCATTTAAAAAATCTATTAAGAATAAAAAGGAATCTATTAAATGAATTATGAATATTTCAGAGCAATATTGGTGTTAAACAGTGAATTAGAGCAAAGCTGAAGTATTTTTCATGGTTAAAAGAATGACTTTTTATTTAGTAAGGAGCTGAGTGACTGATACACTTCAGTTTGGGATCTAAATCTCATTCTCCTTACCTCCCCCGATCCCCCCCCGACCCCCACAGCATTCAGTCGTGAGTGCTATAAATATATACTGACGAGTGCTCCCTATTTGCTGCTTGGTGTTATTTTTTTTTTGTCATCCATTTTTTCTTCATTTAAGGAAAAAAAAAACCCTCCCCACAACAACCCAGCACTGTCCATTTGCATTGGAAATGATCCTTTACAAATGTAAATCATTGCAAATTATTATAATAAAAAGAGGGCTCAGTTTCCTACAACCTACCCATCACAATTGGGCCTCCTGATGACTGCTTTTTTTTTTTTAGTGTCTTGGTATCAGGATATTATGTTATGTTTGTGAACTGTTTAAAATATTTAGAAGGTAACATAAGTTATAGCCCTCTCAAAATTATGTTTATCTATTTAAGTGACATCTATACAAAACCCAAAAGAGCTAGTCAGTCAGACTTTGCCTACATTGACAAACTTTTTTTTTAAAGCACTCTTTAAATTCTGTCAAACTAATTCGGTTCTTAATAATCCAGTTGAATTCAGACTGGAAAACAGTTTAATTAGCTACAAAATATTTTATATGAATGAATCGAAGGGCTTTTTTCTAAGGTGGTTAATTGTTTGACTGAAGTCCACCCTTCCCCTCAAAGAATGCCCTAACTAATTGATGTGTGGAGATTCACCAGGCACCAAGTGTTTTTTTCTTATGTGATTTAAAAAAAAAAAAGATTTTCCCATTTTATTTTTTTATTGAATTCACCAATTATTTTTAGTAAACTTCATGATTTGAGATATTCAGGTATTCTTTTTGGAAGTTATAGACATGTCATAAAATTGCCTATTCTTGATTTGAGAGAAATAGTAAATTAATTCATATTAAAATTAAATTAACTCATATCTAGTCCCAGAAACAAACACTTACATAATGGCCATTTCCTAGAATATGGTGGATCAAATGCCTTTCTATGATACCAGTTATTTATATTAAAACTCTAGGTACATGAGTACATAGTAAAATAAGGCATACATATGTATATTATACACACATGCATATGTACATATATTATATGTTTAAATATTTGTCCCCGATAAAACTAAGAAACCCAGACAAAAGTAATAATTCCAGCATAGCCTATGGACATGAAATGAGCATCTGGAACTTTATCCAACAGCATAGACTAGTGGCAGAAAGAAAGACTGTAACTGAGAGGCTTAGATCACATTTTTCATCTTCACCATGACCTGTCTCAGATTTAAGCTACAATTAGAACAAAATTACTTGTAACTGTGGTAACAGGGTCTTTGGGGAATTAGGTAAAACTAGTTTAAATGAAAAATACTTTAATTGCCTTAAGGTTTATTTACTCCTGAGTATGTAAGTTGAATACCCCATCCCCCCATTTTTGGCTTCTATAATAAATAGCTTAATAGTACTGATTATATATAAACACACACACACACACACACACACACACACACACACACCCATTGAATAGTTTCATATATTCAAAAGAAGCCAATCATTTGAAAACTTCACAGTTGGGTTCTATAGACACAGAATTACTTAGACTAAAGGTATGGTTTATTTACATTGTTTTCTTACTCAAGTTGATGGCATAGTTCTATAAGTAAGGCATGATATTTATGAAGAAATGGGCAGACTTGATTAATATATTTTTCCCTTTGGGAATTTAAATTCATTTTAAGTTCTTTCACTTTAGGATGTTTTTAAAGGTATTTGAATGTCAGATTATTCCTCCTCCTCCCCTTCCCCACTTCCCAACCAGCTATGAAAAATAAAGAGATAAAGAAATTATCTTAGATTGGAAGGATACAAATTTAGAATAAGTATGATCAGGAACAAAGTAACAGAATCTTTGTGACACTCAAAATATCCTATCAGCTTTTCTTTTTTCCTTGAAATATTTAAGGCTTTGGGATAAATAATAAAGTTCCCATTTAGACTATTTCTACATAATAAAAGAATGTAAGTCTCCTGAAGGCAGAAACTCTTTTTGGTGTGTGATTCTTTGGATTCCTATTGCCTAGAGCAGTTCCTTGGACATAATTAACTCTTAATAAATGTTAATTGAATTAAATTGAATAACATAAAAAGAAAGCAAATTAAATATCCAATTTTGCTAATTCTATGAATATTTCAATACTTCATAGATCCATGATTTCAGTAGTGTGGGTGCTTCCCTGACTAGTAGAGATTACAACCCCTCCATACCTCAGACAATCCTCCTAAAATGCTATGACTGGAAAAAAAAAAGTAATCTCTGAACTTCTTTGAATTTAGTTAGGCTGGTCCTTGGATACCATACCATTGCCAGTCCTTTTCAGTTTGGTAGGATCTGAAATGTCTTGTGTTTCATTGGAATAGTTTTTAAGATTCAGAAATATCTCTGTGCCATGATGAAACTTAGGAGTAGTACTCAGTGGGAAAAAAATCAATCAAATCATGTCTGATATAAAAAAAATCAAGTTCTTAATTATATATGTATTTATACACACAAACATATATATATGTATATCTATCTATCTATATCTGTCTATCTATCTATCTATCTATCTATCTATCTATCTATCTATATATATATATTAACTTGTCAGCAAGTTGATAGGTAAAAAGCATGGTATTGTAGCAAGAATATCTTTAGACTTGGAGGATCTGGGTTTAATCTTGACTTTCTTATTTATAACATTAGTAACCTTGGGCAAGGACTTTAACTTTGCTTAGCCTTAATTTCCTCATCTGTAAAATAAGAGAGGGGGACAGGATGCCTCTAAGGGCTCTATCTGCTCTACACCTATTTAGTATAATCCTATGATGCCCAACACTTATACTGACTTTATGGTCTCTGTCATCCCTTCCTTCATGGATTCTATTCCCCTTAGCACTTGGGTCATTCCGTCTTGGGGTATTCAGATGAGCTGTTTCAGAACCCTAGCACTATTATAGCAGGATGATTTAACAGCTCTCTACTATACTTTTCCCATAGAGACAGAACAGAGCTTTACTAGTATGAAGAAGACAACATATTGTTCCAAAGCACCAAATCGAATGAGAGCACTTTCAGTCCTCTAACAGTATAAGAACCATAGAGTTTAGCACTTAGTTATCAAGAATTATTAACTAAAATATGCTACCAGAGAAGTTGGGCTGGGTTGATTGCTTACTCCTCCCTTTTATTTTTCCTTCTGGGCTGCCTCCCTAGCATATCACAGCTGTGTACTGGGGAATTTGTTTCCCTGGTATGGGTTGGCATCCTTCTTCAATATGCCCCCAACTGAAGTCACATTTCATGCTGCCTGCTTGGGGTCAGAGTAATAGAGGAAAGATCACTGGACTTGAAGTTATAAGACCTGAGTTCAGATCCTGACTCTGCTGTACCTGTGTGAACTTAGACAAGTTTTGGGGGTCTCAGCTCCCTCCTATAAAATGAGGGGGTTAGATTGTATAACTTCTAATGTCTCTAAACCTCTAGTCCTATAATCTCTGAGTGCAATCATTCCAAGTCATGGGTCTGCCACCAAAGATTAAGAGATCAGTAAGCCAGGAATCAAATTTTAGTGAGAAGTTCAACTTGGGGTAACAATGGATACCACCCAGAGAAAAATGGGATATAATAGATGTTTCAGTAATATACTTTGATATCTGGAAAGAGGACTAGGTTCTGGTTAGCTTACTATATGTATTTGAAGGAATCAGGGTAACTGTTCTTTTCTCAGTGGGAGAGATTAAGAGATCATGTCAAAAATAAACTTCAGAGTTATTTACCATAGAGATTCTGGATGATAAGTAGAAATTTAAGCAATCACATTCTTAATTTTAATTGAATTCTGACACAATTGTCTCACTTAAAACTTTCAGAGTTTTGTATCTGATGATTCAGAATTTTATAAGGGATAAGTAGCTTTGAATATGTTTCTCTACAATGCTATCTTCATTATCATAGGAAGAAGAGAATGCCTTTCTTTATATAAAGTGAATATTTTAAAAATATTCCGTGAATATAAACTCATTCATACAATAAAAAACAAATCTGAATTAAAGTAGCTTTTTAGAAAGGTTAGTTCAATGGTCCACCTCCATTGGAGGAAAAGATGTAATATACTGAGTGGAGTTTCTGTTCAAGTCTGGATCCTACTGAAAAACTCTGCCCTGATTTTATGGGCACAGAGATCTAAGTTTTGGGATTGTAAATACCTCAGAGTGTCTTAAGAAATAATAGCTCAGTATCTATCTCTTCTGCTACAAATCTTACTTCTTCTATTCATTCATCTCCTTCATGTGGTCTGAGTTGCTGGACTCAGACCCAGGAAGAAAAATATTTTCCTCTTTTTCTGCAGTATTTCTAGCTTTGTTTTAGTTGTTTCAATAACTCTTTCTTTCCATTCCACTTTGGAAGGTATAACTTAAAAGTTCATGGTTTGTATTTCCTGTCTGTGGCCTAGGGGACCTCCTCAGCATTTTCCTATAAAAGTAAGGGGTGGCCTCTGTGTATATGAAATTTAAGCTAAAAGAGTACATTAAAAATAGCTTAAAGATGAGAAATCCAAAATTCCTTCCCTGTGGCTTCAATAGCATTCCTGTAAGAGAACCTTAGGCTGAGTATGCACACCATGGCAAAGTGGCAATTTCTGAATGTCCATTTCTCTTTTTTCCCTTTTAAATTTACTTATTTTTAGTTTACAACATTCAGTTCTGCAAATTTTTGAGTTCCAAATTTACTCACTTTCCCTCTCCACACCCCCACCCCCAAGACAGCATGTAATTTGATATAGGTTCTATATATACCTTCACATTAAACTTATTTTCATAATAGTCAAGTTGTAAAGAATTATAACCAATGAATGACCCATGAGAAAAAAGAAACAAAACAAAACAAAACAAGATAGCAAATAGCTTGCTTCAATTTGCATTCAGTCTCTGTAATTCTTTCTCTGGATGTGGACAGCCTTTTCTAACGTAAGTCTTTTGGAGTTGTCTTATTACCTTGCATTGCTGAGAAGAGTCAAGTCTATCAAAGTTAGTCATCACAGACACAATGTGTCTGTAATTGTGTACAATGTTCTCCTGGCTCTGCTCCCCTCACTCAGCATCAGTTCAAGTCTTCCAGGTTATGAAGCCCGTCACCTCCTCATTTCTTATAGCACAATAGTAGTATTCCATTACATTCATATACCACAACTTGTTTAGCCATTCCCTAATTGATGGGCATCCCCTTGATGTCCAATTCTTTGCCACTACAAAAAGAGCTGCTGTAAATATTTTTGCACAGACAGGTCCTTTTCCCATTTGTAAATTCTCTTTGGAATACAGTCCTAGAAGTGGTATTGTTAGGTCGAAGGGTATGCATATTTTTATAGCCCTTTGGGCATAGTTCCAAATTGCTCTCCAGAATGGTGGGATTAGTTCACAAGTCCACCAACAATGCATTAGTGTTCTAATTTTCCCACATCTTTTCCAGCATTTATAATTTTCCTTTTTTGTCATGTTAGCCAATCTGACAGGTGAGATATGGGACCTAAGAGTTGTTTTGATTCGCATTTCTCTAATCAATAGTGATTTAGAGCATTTTTTCATATGATTATAGATATTTTTAATTTCTTCCTCTGAAAACTGCCTGTTCATACATATCTGTTGACCATTTATCAACTGAGGAATTACTTTCTTTCTTATAAATTCGACTCATGAACATCCATTTCTAATCATGCTGTGTCAAGAGTGAGTGAATAGACATAGGGCTGATAGGACTCTTCAGCAAACTTTATCAACAAAGTCATAGTTAATTAAGCCGTGCATTCAATTAATGGACAATAATGTTGAAAACCAAAAATAAATTAAAAAATAAAAAAATTAATAGACAATAATCATATCCAACTTCATAATATTCTTTATCTTGATTACTTTGATGAAGAACCATAGTATTTCAGTGTTAGAAGGGACCTCAGAGACCATTTAGTTCAGTCCATGGCAGAAAAAGGATCTATCTACAGCATATCATAAGCAATTCACCTAGCTTGGTAGCTGGGTGGTTCAGTTGTTCAGAGCACCAGACAGGCATAGGAAGACCTAGTGTTGTATCCTACATCACACATTTAAGACATTTGTGACACTTTTTATTTTCCTTAATTACTGAATGGGTACTGCCCCAGTCAAACTAAGACCCATTAGAGACCTTAGCTTGAAAAGGCCAAGGTCCCCCACTGCATCCTGGGTCATCTCCAGCTGTCCTGATCTATATTTGGCCTCTGGACCCAGATGGCTCTGGAGGAGAAAGTGAGGCTGGTGACTTTGCACAGTCCTCCCTCACTTAAATCCAATTCATTTGCATGTCATGGTCCTCTTTCAGAATAAACAAACAGCAGCAAGCACTGAAAATGTCACATTCTAGAAGCTCCTAAATTGGCTACTTGGAGCCTTTACCTCCTTGTCCAAGTCAGAGTTAACTGGAGAATGTGGAGATTCATAGTTGAACTTCAGAATAATGAGGGAAAAAACATTTATTAAGTATTGACTATATGCCAGGCTCTGTGCTAAGCTCAGATATTTAAAAACTGACCTCCTGCTTTCAAGGAGCTTCCAATCTACTGTTAACCCCTTGGGAATCTCTAGGTCCTGCCCTGTTCTGATTAGCAGTCTCTGCTATTCCTCCTCTGTTAAGGTCATCTCCTAGGAATCTGCTGATTTGTGACCAGGAGGGAGTCATTTAACCTCTTTGAGTCTGTTTACTCATCTGTAAAATGGGGATAATAACAATACCTATGTCACAGATCTATTGAGAGATATGCAAATAGAATATATTTTATATCACATCAATATATTATTATGTAATTACATAGCATAATTTTTGTCTTCTTCTTCATCATCATCATCATCATCATCATCATCATCATTGTTGTCACCATCAGTATTATGATTACCATCCTTTGCCGAGGGCATAGAGGAACCTAGTGCCAACTGAGGGATCCCATTTGACTTTAGAATAGCTCTAATTTTTAGGAATTTTTCCCAACATCAGACTTAAATTCACCTCTTTGTAACTCCCATTTTTGTTTTTAATTGTCCTCTAAAATGAAATAGAATAAGCCTAATCCATCTTCCACATGACAACCTTTCTAACATTTAAAGACAGTGATTTTGTGCCAATACCCCATTTCTCTCCGTCTGCCACCCCCTTCCACCCCACCTCCCTGGTCTTCTCTCATATTCAGGTTAAACATCCTCAGATACCTCAAATGCTTACAGGTCCTGAACTCAAGGATCTTTACCAATCTTGGAAGCCCCCCTTCAGACAATGTCCAGATTATGAAAATTTCTTCTTAAATGTGTTGTCAATGCCTCCCTTTCCCCCAACAAAAGTGCCCAGAAATGAAAACAACAATCCCCAGCAGAGAACAGGAGGCCTATCAGCTCCTCATTACTGGGTGCTATATTTTTTCTTAATGCAGTCTAAGATTGTATTTCTCTCTGGAGTCCACTTCTGACTTTCTGCGTTTCTCAACCACACCCCTACACAGGTACCTTCTCCCTTCCCCACCCCCTTTTCAGCTTCTTTTTATGTCTTACCTTTCCTCATTAGGGGAATGGAAGGAGAACAATCATTTATTAAGTGTGTGTTAAGCATTTTCCAAATATAAATCTCATTTGATCCCAACAAAGAGGGAGATTCTATTATTATCCATGTTTTACTTGTGAGGAAACTGAGGCAGTCAGAGGTGACTTATTCAGGGTCACACAGCTAGTACATATGTGAGGTCAAATTGAAGTCAGGTCTTCCTAACTCTAGGCCCAGCACTCTATCTAGTGTGCTACCTAGATAACTTTCTGTCTTTCTGGTTATATTTATATTCTCAGTGCTTAACACAGTGTCTGGGACCCTTAATAAATGCTTTTGATTTGATTTGTTGGAAAAAGTTTGAGGAATAAGATAGTAAAATATATCTTCCCTAACTTCCCTATCTAAACTGTGTTCAGTTTCTTGGGCCCTGCTATAATCTACATTGTTTAATTCAGCAGCTGTAGCTTCTTCATTCTTCTCTGAAGATACCACTGAAGCTAGAAATTAATCATGTCCAGGGAAAAATTACTTTAATAGCTTCTCTATTTATTCTACGTGGATTTTATTTGAATTTTTGAAGATTAGATTTGGAATATCAGGAAAACAATAGAAAGAAGTCTTTGAACCCCATTAAAGTCTGGTGGAGAAGTGTACTGGCAAAGATTTAATAACCAGCTCTTTGTATTGTTATTAATTATATAATTAACATGTATATACATATAATATAGTTATATAATTAATATTAAACTATTAAGTTTAATTATTAACATTTTCTCCATAATAAAACAACTAACCAGTCCTGATTTGTAGCTTTTGCTGATTTCTGAAGTAAATGCATAACCTGAAAATTTAACAATCAGATCCAGAACACCAACTAGTTTAGAACTAATGGGAAAAGGTGCTTATAAAGAGAATAATACTAGTTCTTATTATAGAAGAACTATCATCCCTTAACTTCAGGAGATCAAAATGTTTTACATACATCATTACATTCATCTTGTTAATATCCTTGAGGAGTGGTAATGTAGCTAGTGAATTCAAATCAAAGTCAGGAAGACATGGGTTCATAGATACTGCTTATCTGACCCTGTACAAAATCACTTAACTGCTCAGTTCTCCCAAAAGTTTAACACTGTAAGTTGTAGGACTATATTGGCTGAAGGAATTCCTCAATGGGAGGTCTGTATACTAAGGAAATCAAAGGTCCATTCAAAAAAATATTCCTGAGAAATAAAGATGGGGGAAACGTTATTTTCATTTACAGAGGAAGCAGCGGGAGATGTTGGAGACCCTTAAGTCCTTGAGACAGTCCTTTTCACTAGATCAGTAGTAACGAATAATTAGAATGTATTCCTCTGTTGCTTCCTAAGTAGAGGATTTTTGATATAGTGGAAAGAGTTTGAGTCCAAAGGGTTTAGGGGATGACTTTTGTCACTTAATATAGCTCATGACTTTAGTCAAGTCACTTAAGATTAGAGAGAAACCAGAAATGAAAGGGCATCTAGTCTAACTCTTTCTATTTTTGCAGAGGAGAAAATAGGCCCAGAGATGTGAAGGGTCTATGACCATACTTATAGAAAGTAACAAAACCATTATTTTAAATGTCCATATCTCAGTTTCCTCCGATGTAAAATGGGAATAAAAGTATCTGCCATATCTATCAGGACTATTGTGGGATTCAAAAGTAATAGTATATGGGAAAGTTATGTGTCATTGCAAAATGGGATGTAAATATGGGGTAGTAAATTAGACTTTGTCTCTTTTTCTTTCTTTGGTCTGATATTCTTTGTAAATGTCTTCTTTCTAGCCATTCCTTCACTGCAAGCTGTCAGGAATTTATTCATTCCTATTCCTGTCTTGTTTATCACTAAGGAATTGTGGTTGTTTTTAATGGGGTAGTATGGGGGGGCAGAGGAAAGTTTACTTGCTAACAAAGCATAAGAAAGACCACAAGCAACAATAAAACCCTCTTCCAATGTAGTCTCCCTCATCACTAACAAATTTTGTATTGAATTAATACTTCATCATTGGTTGGTCTGGAAAGAAAAAAAAAAGGTAGAAATGGTACATAAAGATGACTTCTGACCCCTCCTTGTGGTTTCTAGACACTATAATTTCTACCCATGTGCAGACCCAGACAATTGAGCCAGTAAAAGTCTTCCTAATCCCCAAGGAAGCTGCTACTGAATTATGAATGTTTCACCACCATTTCCAGATTAGGGCAATAATCCATAAACATTAGTGGTACCCTCAACCTATTCTCAGTATGCAAAATGAGCTGTGAATTACAAAATAGGTGTTTTAGGCTCCAGCTCCATGCTTCAAGTGAACAATGGCCAACAACTTCTTTGCTTTTTATGCAAAGAGATGGATGAGCAGCACTGTTTTTAATTGTCAGACATTCCACTGCTCTTCTATAACATTAAGTTTAGTTCCTAAAATAGAATTCGATAGTGTGCTTAAAAAACACAGAAAGAGTATAATTTGAAGGACCCTCCTATGCTTAGCAACTCTTATTTAACATGTCAAGGAGTGGATTCCATCCCCCCCCACTCAAATATTTGAGACTCAGGAAGAAAAACAAAAATTCATAACAGTCTCCTATCTTTTGACAAACACACACACACACACACAAACACACACACAATACACACACACGAGTCACATGAGTCATCTTCTAGACCAGGTACCCTTTATATGACCTAGCTTTACCTCTACCTTGTAAACCAAGAACTTTAAAGAAATGTCTCCTAGGATTCCTACCCATTTCCATGAGAATAATAGCTTTCATGCATATAACACTTTAAGGTTTGTCACATTTGACATACATGATGTCATCTGAAAAGATTGGGTTCTGAGGATTCTCTGAGTTTCTCTCATCTAACAAGCAGAATCATAATTATAAACCATATTCTGAATCAGGTAGATGACAATTTTTCTTTCTTTTCTTGTTAGCAGCAAAGTAGGCTCAGCCTTCCTGATAACTTATCTTTGAGATCTGGCATCATTTTACCCTTTCCATGCTGCCCCTTTGAAGTATATTTATATCTTCCTTAAGATATAATGACCAGAGCTCTAAAGAATGTCTAACTTTGTTTTATTTCCTTTGATTTGTATTGCACCCCTCCAGCACTAGGGCCTACCGCCCTATTTGTTTTCTTTGTTGAAGTTTTATACAGGAAAGCATTCTCACAAGAATTTTTTTGGGGGCTGCTAGGTGGCACAGTGAACAGTGCACTGGCCCTGGAGTCAGGAGGACCTGAGTTCAAATCCTGCCTCACACGTAACATTAATTGAGTGACCTTGGGCAAGTCACTTAACCCCACTTGCCCTGCATTCCCCCCCTCCAAAAAGACAAAAAAAAGATTTTTTTCCTTTTCTTTTGAGAGAGCCTACCCAGACCTCAATTCTGGTCATTATTTTTTCATGGCATCATGGATGCAGAGTTGGAAGGGATCCTTGGTGTCACGTAGGCCAATGACTTCCTTTTCTTGATGTGGAAACTGAGACCCAGGGAGTCTAAGGAACTTGTCCAACATCACACATGGTAATAAAGAGCAGAGCCAAGATCTGAACCCAGGTTTCTGATACCATATCAACAGCACCCAAAACTCTACTGTACCATGCTAGTATTTCCATTAGCTTTGTTATTTCCATTCTTATAACTCCCTACATTTTCTTTTCTTTCATCATATTAGGAAACTTCAGTTTAATTCAACATTCATTAAACACCTACTATGTTCTAGATAATCTAAGCAAAATAGGTTGATAGATTGCTAAAGAGTCTCCCCACTCTGCCCAGGGAATGGGAAGAAATGAAGCTTTATTCATGAAGGAAAAGTTTAGGATAATAATAGGAAAAGGACAAGAGAAGAGGAAACATTATGGAGGGGGCCAAAGAATAGCAGGAAAGGGAAACAAATTTTTCAAAGCTAGCAAATATTATCTCACTAAGGCAGTCATCTCTTAATTTCATAGGTAATAGCCTGGGTTATTCTTCTAAAAGTACCCCTGTTGTTCTTTTCCAACTCCTTTGTTATTCATTTCAACTAAGATGAAAGGTCAATTTTTAGGGAGAGTCAATCCATAATTGTAGAATGCAAGAAAGTTGCTAGGCATAAGAGCAGGCAGGACTCCCTTATGGAGCTAGTGACATCATTGGTTATTGCTTTCCAAGTGCCTACCTAGGAATAATTAAGTCTCTAGGTAAAATGACTGCCTTATCTGATGTGCCCCAAAAGGAAATATTTCTAATAAAAAGGGGGTTGGGAAACAAGTTTTTGGATAAAAGTGCTCTATACCTCTCAATTGATAAGTTCAGAACAATTTACTCTTATTATTGTATTTTTCTCAGTTTTATTCTACCTCCTAATTCAGTTTAATCTACAATCTTGGAAATGTTCCTTTCCATACTATGATCCAAGTCATTACTGTGAATAATTAAAAAGCTAGGCTCTACCCTACTGGTAACCTCTTTCCACCTTGAAATAATCCCATTTACTGCCACTGTTTGTTTCTGGCCCCTCAGCCAATTTTCAGTCGGATCTGCCAACTTTCTGCCCATTCTATGACTCTGCATTTTACATATGGACTTCCCTTGTAGAAATGTTTTCTGACAATTTAAGCATGTTAGTATATGTGTTTTCAGTCCCTTGATATAGTCCTCTTTTGTGTGGGGGAAGGAAGGCACTCAGATTTGGTCTTTTGTGTTATAGGCAACTGTTGTACTACTTTTCTATACAAATCTTTATAATTCATCAAAACTAGTCTTCTCCCGCTCCCTCAAGCATTCTTTTTGTTTTTCCAGGTGTATACCTTCTCTGTGCTACCCCCCACCCCACTTGGATTGCTTGTTTCCTCCTCATCTATCACCTATTTTCTTCCCATAAGCTAAGTGGGGCAGTGGGCTTAAAATCAGGAAGAAGTGAGTTCAAATTCTAGCCCAGACACTTCCTAGCTAGGTGATTTTGGATAACTCACTTAACCTGTTTCAGTTTCTTCATCTGTGAAATGAGGCAGATTGAACTCAATGTCTATGAATACATGATTTTATTATCTTTTAAGACTCTTTCACGTTCTAACTTCTCTATGACCACCCTAACCCTTCTGCTTCTTATTTGCCACGGTACTTATTGTTAATAGCACTCATTTTGTTATATTTATTCAGCATGTTTCTGACAACAGCCTTATCAAATTGGAAGTACAAGTATCATCACCCCCAGCCCAGTATCATCACCACCATTCTAGACCTTCATGCCTGCATCTCCACCAACTCCTTGTATCTACCTCTTCAAATTCAGCTCTGATTGGTGAGTTTGTCCCAGAATCTCCATTTGAGGGAGCACCAATGTCAGCTGTGCTTATTCTAAACTTGGCTCTGCCCATGACTTAATTCCCTTCGGGACCTTTCTCTATTACTTTTCCCTTTCCCCACTGCATCCTCTCTCAATATACATCTCCCTCCCCCTTTCCAGCTTCCTTATATGTTCTGTCTTTACCCATTAGAATGTACGCTCCTAAAAGGCAGGGACTATCTTGTTTTTAACTTGTATTCTCAGACTATAGCACAGAGCCTAGCACATAGGATGCCTATTCATCCACCCATTTATCTATCTCTCTATCCTTCTATCTATCTATCTATTATTCTATCTCTATTATCTATCTACCTGTCATCTATCTATATCTGTCTATCTATCTATCTATCTATCTATCTATCTATCTATCTATCTATCTATCTTTCTGTCTGTCTAATCTCTATCCCATATCACAGATGAGTAACCTAAGACAGAAAAAATTGACTTCCTCATGGTCATTCAGCTACTAAACATCTGAGCTAGGGTTCAAACCTATTTTTTCTGACTCTTGTCTATTGTTTTTCTAACCACATCACAAAAATCTTAGGTCTCTTGCTGGGGAAAGCAGCATTATATAATTCTTTGTATTTACCACAGTGTTTAGTATGGCACTCTATATTAGATACACAGTGAAAATACGTGTATGAATTAATTAGACAACAGATTCAGATTAGAGATTTAGAATAGGAAGGGGAGCTCAAATATCAGTTTAAATCTCTCATTTTAAAGATAAGGAAACGAAGGCCCTGAGAGGTTAAATGATTTGTCCAAGGTCACACAGGTAGCAAGTGTCTCAGCCAGAATTAGAATCTGGGTCCTCTGACTCTACTTTAATGGTCTTTCCACAATGCCATTGCTACCTTTCTTTTTTTTTTTTTGGACCAAACCATGGAAAGCTTATGTCAGAAAACAGGTCTCCAGTTTGTAGGCTTGTATCTTTCCTGCCATTTCATTAGCAAGATTTCCGACTCCACCACATATTGAGCCAAGAACCGTTTGTCCAGTTGGCATCTTTGCAGAAGTACCTGAAATGGCAATAGTGTGCCACTTGCTGTGTTTTTTATGGAATAAAGGGGAGATTTTAATTGTATGGGAAATTTAATTAGATTTAGGCTAATTAAATTCATTTTTTATATTAACATGTTCACAAATATTATTGCATCTCGTTAGATTTCATTCTTCGAGCCTTACTGAACAATATTCGGTGGTAGTTTCAGATTACAATAAGTTCATTATGAAGATAAGGTGGAATTAGTGTAGGAAGCTCAGCTGGTTGAAGGGGTCTGTACTTTAATTACTGCAGAGGGTGTGCATATTAATTACAACACAAGTGATATTTACTGTACCTCAGGAACATATGACAGGGTAAAGATACTGACAGCACCAGCTAATAAACTCAGTATGATAATGAGGAGAAAAGACCATAAAAATAGAAGGAAATAAAATTATTCATAAAGTATATTGATCCCAAAGTAAAGACATTAAGCTCTGATGAAGGGCAACAAACGGGAAGCTTCTCACTTTATCAAACAAATAACCAAAGTAGAGAAATGTTAGTGAGGAGACAGATTGTCATTATGCTGGTCACATGATCACACTCCAGAGAGAATGCACAAGCCGTAAAGTCGAAGATTTTTTAATAAATCAGCAGAAAGTCCTACTGTCACCTGCAGGAACTGAGGTCATAGTGGCTAAGGACAGAGCTCCTAAGAGCTGAAAAGCAGGCTAGGCTGTGGGGTGAGCTGTGAGGAATCATGCCCATACTAAATTAGGCTAGAGAAGTCACACCAGACTCTGCAGAACCCAGAAATCAGGCCCAGAGCCCAGGCAGCTGATCTCAGGTGGTACCTGAAGGCCCCCCCCCCCACCCCGGCTCTAACACTGCTACCATTTTCTAACTCTTTTGCTTCCTGGCCTTATGGGAGGTTTGAAAGCACCAACGGGACTGACTTGAATGAAAGAAGCATTAACAGAAAAAGAATAGGAGCATTTTCCCCGACAATACTTCATGCTCTGCTTCTCTTGCTCATTTCCATACATCTTGGAGGGGAAGTTCATGTGCGTCAGCCAGTCAGCCAACACACATTTATTAAAGGCTTACTATGTGCTGTACAAGTGCTGGGAAACAAAGAAAAGCAAAAGGCTCAAGAGGTTTACATTCCAATGGGGATGGAGGACATGATAACTAGACCTCTATGTATATGTGTGTATGTATATGTACATATGTATGCATGGATTATATGGATAATATATGTGCCAAGATCAATTCAATATGAGAATAGTAATAACATATGGGATTATTATTATTATTTATGGCAGGGACTTTCCAAAGCCATTCTTAAGGCCAGGAAGACCTACCTAATCTCACAAAGGAGCCTGTCATTCTATACTTTGTAAAGACTGTTGTTAGGATGTCTTTTTGTTCAAATAATTAAGAGATATGGACCAGATGCTGTGGAGATCTCAAGAGCTTTGAGACTCATCACCTAGGGAGCTAGGTGACCAGTGGCTAGAGTGTTGGCCTAGAATTAGGAAAATCTAAGTTCAAATCCAACTGCAGGCACTTGATAGCTGTGTGACCCTGGGCATCTGTATCTGCCTCAGTTTCATCATCTGTAAAATGGAGATAATAATAGCACCCGCCTCCCAGGGTTGTTGTGAAGATCAAATGAAATAATCATTGTAATGGGTTCAGCTTAATTCCCAGAATATAGTAGGTGTTACATAAATGTTAGGTATTATTAGAAGGATTGATGTTCAGAGAATCACACGATGAAGGAGAAACAATGACTGAAAATATTATCTAATATTTACAAGCAAACTTCTTTCAGACACTGAAATGGGGGAGGAAAACAAAGAAAGCCATTTCTTATTTTATGTCATATGGCTCATACAGTCAAGGTTCTTGCTAATTACCAGCTGTTAAGTGTTCTATTGGCAAAAATTTCAAGGAGCAGGCTCATAGTTGACTCACTGTTTGGTTTGACTAATGGTGGAATGAATTATCTCTGTCTTAATTTAGAAATCTATAGAATGGGGATATTGATGCTGAGGTGAGTTAAATAATTTAGTAAAGATGTTTTTAGGGCTTCATTTTGAATGAAGAGTTTTGGGGTAGATTTACAGAGTTGATATGTAGATATAAATAAATAGTTTGCATTTTAAAAACTCCCATTAAAATGTTTGAAAACATTTAAATTGTATGAGTAGTTATTGAGGGTAGCCTTCATGTAGACTGCTTAGTTTTTCAAAGTTTAGGGACTGTGAGGACAATGCTTTGGCAGTTGGATTATCTGAATGTCACAGTTCTCTATATGGGAAAAGAAGGGATTGGTGAGTTGGAGTGGGACAAGACCAGTTGTCTATGGGAATATGATTAGAAGCATGGGGGAAGTACTTATGTGGGAGCAGTGTGTTATGATGGCTACAAATCACAAACCCAGCATGACTGAATAAATGTTTTAATGAATTGCTGTGGCCTAAAAAAGTAAAAACCTGGTAGTCAGCTCTCTGATGATGAATATTTCTGGACTTAGGATAATTCTTATATGACTGACATACAATTTGTTTCCAGGCTTATAATTAAAATGTTAAAATGAGTCAATCAACCAATCTATCTGCATTCCTTAAACCTGTGCTATGAGCCAGGTACTGTGTTAGACACTCTGGAAACAAAGCTAAAAGACGATTCCTGCCCTCAAAGAGCTTATATTCTTTTTTTTTTTTTTTTGGAGGGGGGAAAGAAGGGCAATTGGGGTTAAGTGACTTGCCCAAGGTCATACAGCTAATAAGTGGGAGCTTATATTCTAATACGGGGATGCAACACATGGAGGAGAATAATAGTGAGGGAGTTTTGGTCTTCGTAGGAACAATTGCAGAGATTGTGAGCAGAGTCATGGATCTAATCTCTATCTCTTTGCATTGCCTTTTAGAATTCAAGGTAGCCTCCATACCACAATGAGACATGAAACTAGCCTCCATTAGAGGAATCTTAAATATCTTGTAGATAAATAATAGATGCATGGGTGACTGTGCATTTGTGTGAGCACACACGTATCAAGACCCTCCTATTTTGATTCGGTGACTGATCCAAATTCCTAAAGGAAATGTGTGTAGTAGGATTTGCCAGAGGGCAGTTAAGCAATTTTTGCCCTATTTCAAGGGAAAAGGAGAAATGCAACAGTAGCCTTTCCTCCTGAGCAACTTCTCTTACACTGGAGCATCATGGAAATTTCCCCAGGCTTCTTTGTGGAGGTCACCTGAACCTGAAAGGGGCCATCTACCTTCAGGGTGTGAACTCAAGTGCATTTCTCAAACATTAAGCTTCTCTTACAGATAATTGAAAAGAAAAAAAATGAATACAACACAGCATGGCCAACACTTATCACTCCTGTAATTTCTCACCTAACAACCAAAATGATGTTGGTTTCCTAAGAATAGTTATTTACCTAAGAATAGTCATGATCTTAAAGATTTTAAAGAAAACATATTTTGCCCATAAATGAAAAAAATATGAATAGAGGCTCTCAGAATTATAGATCTTCCTGTTCATGTACCCCCCCCCCCAAGCCTTTTGAGGGATTCTTGAATAATAATAGCTAACATTTTTATAATGCTTTATATACATTATTTGATTTAATCTATTTAAAGGTAGCAGTAGAATAAAATATACTTTGGTTTAGGGATCATAGACTTGATTTCTAGTCAGTGAAATAACTAGTCAGTGCTTCACTGTTTAGCTGTGCAATCTTAATCTTGTTGTTTAATGTCTCTGGTCCCCAAGCTTGCCATCTAGAAAATGAACAAGTTGAATTAGAGAAGCTGATGACTGGATAGTAGTCTTCTAGGAAAGAAAGAGGGATGGGGGTGGGGAGGGAGACACAGAGAGAAAGTGGGAAGGGGAGAGAGGGGAGAAAGAGTGAAAGAGAGAGAGAAAAAGAGAGAGAGAGAGAGAGAGAGAGAGAGAGAGATGTTTGTATGTTGTCTCCCCCAGTTGATTGTAAACTCCTGGAGGAGGAGACTTTTTTTTTTACCTTTCTTTAAATCTGCAACATTTAGCACTATGCCTGGTGCATAGTGTAGACACTTAATAAATGCTTATTGATTTGACTTGAATCAATGTCAGGGAAACTTTCTGGACAATTAAAGCTATCCTAGGGAGCTGGCAGAGAAAGTGATGGGTATCTCCTCATTGGATTTCTTCAAGCAAAGGATGGATAAATACCTGTTGTGTGTACAGTAATGGGAACTTTTTTTTTCTGTTCTGGTGGACCAGACTAAATGGCCATCTATTTGATGTCCCATCTATTTCTGAAATTCTGTCATTCAGTGATTAGATGATTATTAAAGTTCATTTTAGATGTAAAATACATTCCATACCTTTTTTTGTTTGTTTATTTTTGGAGGTGGGAAGGCAAGGCAATTTGGGTTAAGTGATTTGCCCAAGGTCACACAGCTAGTAAGTGTCAAGTGTCTGAGGCCACATTTGAACTCATGTCCTCCTGACTCCAGGGCCAGTGCTCTATTCACTGTACCACCTACTTGCCCCCATTCAAAACTTTTAAGAGAATATTGTGAAACAAATGCTAGATTGTGAAGATCCCTTAAAGAATTATTCAAAAGTAGAAATATTCATTAGGGCAGCTCGGTGGTACAGTGGATAGGGTGCCAGGCCTGGAGTCTGGACAATGAGTCATCCTGAATTCAAATCTGGCTGCAGACACTTATTAGCTGTGCTACCCTAGGCAAGTCACTTCACCCTGTTTACCTCAGTTTATTCATCTATAAAATGGGTTGAAGAAGAAAATGGCAAACCACTCCAGTATCTTTTCCAAGAAAAATCCAAATGGGGTCACAGTCATACAGAATTGAAAAATAACTGAACAATAACAGTTGAAAGAAATATAGCCATAGATTAAACATTAGATATAATCCAGAATTTAAAAATTCATAGGGATTTTTTTTAGCAAGTTGCTTAAAATAGGCAAGTTTTGTAAAACTTAGATTAAACAGAATGCTAATGGAATGAAATGTTCTGTTTAACAGAATTTTAGGGCTAACTAAAACTGGGGTCAAAGGGCCTTGCCCCCTCCCTCCTTTTTTTTTTGGAGGGGGGAAGGCAAGGTAACTGGGGTTAAGTGACTTGCCCAAGGTCACACAGTTAAGCATCAAGTGTCTGAGGCTGGATTTGAACTTGGGTCCTTCTGACTCCAGGACCAGTTCTCTATTCACTGTCCTACTTAGCTGTCCCTCCCCCTGCTTTTTTAAGTGCATGTTGTAAAAAATCTTTCTCTAGTTCACTCTCCTGTTTTGCTAATCTTTGTGAATAACTTTACCTTTTTCATCTTCACTTTCCTTATTTATAAGGTGGGGGTAATATACTTGATTCACCATAGGGCCTAGCATAGCACTAAGCATAATGTATGTACTCAATAAATACTAATTGATGATAATGAAAAAAATAGTAATCACCTGCCAAGGCATTGATTGAGAGAAGGCAAAATAAACTTGCAATGCATTTGTGTTTACGTATATTGAAATGACAAGAGAAGCATATAGTAAAAGAAAATTGCAGTAAAATTAAACTATTTTTCTTATCCCATTTTGTCCACTAATTAATTTTCCCTCCTGCATTTCTATGAGTGTACTCCTTTATCCAGGACTTAAAAAAATGTGAACCTGCTTTTTGGAGATAGGAAACCAGGGTGTTTTGTCTCTGCTTTGTGATCTGTGTATGACCTCTCTGGGCCTTAGTTACCTCATCTTTAAAAGAGGGTCAAGCTATGTGCCTAAAGGCAGAGAGGTAGGCCTCTCTATAGTCCCTCCTAGCTCTCAGATCTATGATTTAGTCTCACAATTGCTGAAAAGATCTAATCAACCAAATAAAAAGGCAATTAGTATTTGGAAAAAGTTAAACTACTTTTTACATATATGTATGATTCCTGATTTAACAATAGTTGTAATTACAAGAAAGAAATCTAGACATCCCTATGAAACATTTACTTATAAAGTTTTGGGACTATGCTGGTCACAGCATTGCCATAAAAATGTCCAAGTATTTCCCCCCAGCAAGGTTTTCTACACCTATGTATGAGTCTACTCTCTGACTTGCAGCTAAAAGAATCGTGCAAATGAATAAAATAATGTTTATTTGGGGTCAATCTGGGGCCAGTTCTGATCATATAAGGGTATCGGATAATTAGAGGAAAAATAGAAATGGTATGATGCTTGAAAGTTTCAAATGAGAAAAAAAATATTATTTAGCCTAGAAAAAAGAAAGAAAGGGGTTAGGGCTTGATTTGCCTAGGTCATAAACAAAGGGGTATCCCATTCCCATATAACCTGTATTCCAGAAAGTTACTATAATTGGGCCTTTACCATGGAGGGAAGGAATGAGGGAGAGAAAGTGGGAAAGGAAAGGAGAGAGGGAAGAAGGAGGGGGAGGAGGACTTGGCAATTCAGGATAAAAAAGCAGAGATGAGCTTCACCTACTTTGTTGGAGGGAATACTTCAATTGATGAAATTAGAGATACATTGAAGGAATGAAATATCCTTTACCAAACATCCATATTGAAGGTTTTATAAATCCCATATTTTAGCTAAGGAAACTAAGGAATGACAAGCCAGATGAACAACCTAGCACAACCTGAGCAATCACCAATTTATTCCCTACATTAGGCTACTCTACATTAGGACCTTAGTCCCTCACTTAATCCAATGAACCATTTAATGTGGCTCTATTTGTACTATTTTGATGTTGAGATTTCTGCCTGAAAAATCAATTAATGAATTTTTTTCATGTTTTTAAAAATTTTTTTCTTTTAAATTTATTTGTGTTTAGTTATGGATATTTATTGAGAACCTACTATGGATAATTCAATTAAATTCAAATCATCAAGTATTTAAGCACCTACTAAGAGTCAAGAACTGTTCGAGGCACTTGAGATATGCAGAATCCATTAGTGCCTGACCTCAAGGAGCTACATGCTAAAAAAAATGATATAGCTTATACAAAAATAAAGCTATATGTGTGTATGTATATATAATATCTATCTATAAAACATATATGTATACACACATATGTATGTCTATATTGTATGTATTTAAGCACTTACACAACTAGGGGAATAGGAATTATTTCTTGTAGGATGTGGTTCTTGAGCTGAACCTTGAATGAAGCTGCGGATCCCAAGGAGCAAAATCCCAATTCTAGTCCCTGAAAAGTACAGAAAAGATATACTGTATAAGATCTGGTCTTTGTCTTCCAAGCATTCACAAACTACTTGAGGGAATAAGGGGGAAGGAGGAGGGAGAGAACAAATATTTGTTAAACCCCTACTATGTGTCAGGCATTGTGCTAAGAACTTTACAAACATTAGTAGCACATGTGAAAAAGTAATTAATTAAATGTGGTGGTATTTTATTTGTCACTGAGAAATAGTGTGTTGTAATGAAAAAGTCCTGGGTAAGGAGGAGTGGAGAAAGGAATTTCAAGCAAAGGTAATAGCATTTAAAATGTTTCTATTCTTTTTCTTGATTTCTAGTTTCTTTCATGCGACGAGAATGGTTCAGCATCTGGTGTGCAATGTCTTTATTTGTGCATGAATTTCATAAACTTGATAGAAACAAGTTAAGAAGCCTACAAGTTAATCTCAATGTAGTATTTTCAAAGGGAAACTCTAGCCTCTTGTGTTGGTTGATTTAGTCACAGTTGTAAATCAGAACATTCATCAAGACATAAAACATGGATTTAATTAGGCTGGAGAAGAGGTAGAAAAAGGACTGAATTTGGGGATAGATGAAAAGAATGAAGTCATACTTTGTTTACCAAGCTTGAGTAATTTTGAGTAGGTTTTCTTAAAAAAAAAAAGGAGGTGGAGGTGGGGTAGGTGGGGGTAGTTAAAAAGAGCAAAATTGCTAAGTAGTCAAAGTTTATCTTTGGTGCTCTCATAGGTCCCTATGCATGCTTTTTTAAAAAAGCAACTTTTATTAATATCTTTTGTTTTTATGCAACCCACATTTTCTAATGTTATCCGTCTTCACCTCTTAGAGAACCATCTCTTATAACAAAGGGCAAAAAAGAAGGGACAAAAATAGTTCAGCAAAGTTAGTCAACAAATTGAAAAACTCTGATACTGTGAGAAATGGTCCATGCTTGTAGCCTCTCTTCACTTTAGGAAAGAAGCAGAATAAGGTATTCCTCATATCTTGTCTTTGGGGCCAAGGTAGACCATTATAAGTCACAATTCAGTTTTGATTATTTTGCTCTTCTATTTACCTTATTATGGTTATTTTATATATTGCTTTCCTAATTCTGCCATTAGATTGTTGAGAGCAGGGATTGTATTTTGTCTCTCTTTGTATCCCCAACACTTAGCACAATGCCTGGAATATAGTCTTAATAAATATTTATTGAGTTGAATTGTTTCACTTTTTATCAGTTAATATAAATCTCATGCTTCTCTATATTCATCATGTTTATCATTTCTTATAGTAAAGTTATATTCCTTTGTATTCAGGTAACATGACCTTGTTTAGTCATTTCCCAAACAATGGGAATCTACTTTTTTTCCTATTTTTTTCCTACCACAGAAAATACTACTATAAATATTTTGGCTAATGTAGTACCTTTCGTTTTGTTATTGATCTCAGTGAAATACTCTTTGTGTACCCTCTTCCATCCTTCTGTGCTCCTCAGTCACTTTGGGAAGTCCATTATAGGCTTCCCTTTCTAAACTTCTATTTCCATGGTGCCTGGCTCTCTCTGCTAGTTTCCAAGAATTATAGAATGTTAAAGTTGTAAGTAATCAGAAACAATGGGAGACTTGGAGTCATAGATTATACTACCTCTGTAATTATACTAAAGTGACTTAAATTCATCTTAGCTTCAGTTGACTTCGGTGTGAAATGGGAAGTTTTGTATTATCTATTGCAATTCAATTCAATAAGCCTTTTACTGAGCAGGCATTATGTTAGGAAGGTGGGAATACAAAAACAGAAATGTAACAAACCTTGCCCTCAAGGAATATACATTTTACTTATAACTTCACAATGTCATTGGGGGGAATATAAACAAAGGCCTAAAAAAATATGAGTTGTTAAAATCTGAGTTAACTGACTTGATTACAGATTTATGCTTTCCAACATTAACTAAACCGTCACTTCTATAAGACAATTCTTTCATTTATATCTTATTGACTTATTGTATTCATCACTATTATTTATCCAAACCTTGCCTCAACTCAAACCCCCAACTTTGACTTTCAGTCCTTTCTCTATTTGAACAAAGAATCTTAGCTTCTACTTTACTGAAAATTAAAAATAAAAACTGATAGGATCTTTTTTAACTCCTCACTTTCTTCCCTCATACACTCCCCACGTTAACTTACCTCCTTCCCTTTTCTGGGTCCTGGAGGATGAGGTAGTCCTCCTTTCTTGCCAAAGTTAATCCTTCCACTGTGCCTTTAAGTCTATTCCCTCTTTTCTTCTCAGAGATCTTGATCCTTCAGTCATTCCCTCTCTCTTTTTTCTACAATCTCAGCTTCTCTGTTGCCTCTTTCCCTATGTTAAAAGTATGCTCATGTCTTCCTTTTTCTAAAAGGGAAAAATATTCTCTTAACCCTGCTTAGACTCTTGGTCTATAATCTCATATTTTTCCTTTTCCTTCGCTGCCAAACTGGCTGAAAGATTAGTTTACTTTCACTGGTTGTACTTGTTCACCAAGTTAATCCTTCATTATCTGGTTACAAAATAAAAATGGCCCAAACTACAGGTGGGGAGACAAGCCCTCCACACATATGGACTCTCTCTACACTCAGGTCTATCTAATAATAATTATTATTGTAGCTAACATTTATGCAGCATGTACTATGTGTCAGGCAGGCATGGCGTGAAACTCTTTACAATTATTATCTCATTTGGTCTGTACAACTCTGTGAAATAGGTGCTATTATCACCCCTATTTTACAGATGAAGAAACTGAGGCAAACAGAGGTTAAATGACTTGCTAGTAAGTATCTGAGGCTGGATTTGAAGTCAGTTCTATGCCATCTTGCCACTTGCCACAATCCTTCACTTCTTTTCAAAGTCACTCAATATCTCCTTGTTGTGAAGAGCAAAGGCTTCATTTCACTTGTCCTTCTTGGTCTTGGCATGATATCTGATACCACTGATGGCTTACTCTGCCTTGATAACATCTCCTCTGGCCTCTGCGGCAGGTCTTCCTTGGTTCTCCAACCTGTGTTATTGTTCTTTCTCAGTCTCCTCTTTCAATGCCAATGTGAGAATCTTTCAAAACTCTGTCATCCAAATCTTTTTTATTTGTTTTGGTTATCTTTACTCTTGTTTATTTGGCTACCATATATACTTCCACAGCTTTATTTATTTCCAGGCATATGACTTGCAAATTTGAATTTCGAGACTTGACTTTTTGGTTGAGCTGTGTAGTTCTACCTTTCTGAGTCAATAACCATTTATTAAACACCAGGTATTGTGCTAAGTACTGGATATAGAATAAAAAGAAGCAAAAGATAGTTCTTACCCTCAAGGAGCTCTCCAAATGAATGGAGCTCACCACATAATTTCTACCTTGCTTGTTGGATACATCTCCTTATACTCTCAAATTTAACATGTTGAAAACTGAACTCGTTATAGTCTCCAGAATCTGCCTTTTCCCTTGACTTCCCTATTTTTGTTGATATTATTGACATCCTTTCCATCTCTCCGGCTTTGACATCTGAGTTATCTTTCACTCTTTCCTCTCCAGCACCTCTCATGTTCAATTGACATTACCAAATCCTATTGATTTCCACCTTCAAAGTATCTCTCCCATTCATTTGCTCTTCTCTACTAATAGTGCTACTATCATAGCTCAGTTCCTCATGACCTCCTGACTTGACTATTGTCATGCCTACTAGTAACTAGTTTCTTTTTCTCTTGTCTTTCTTCAGTCCTTTCTTCATGTCCCTGCTAAGGCAATCTTCCTGATGCATGAGTCTGACAATGCCATTAGTATGACCTAGGGGTTGGAAAACTGTATCCTCGAGGCCACATGTGGCCCTCTAGGTCCTCAAGTGTGGCCCTTTGACTGAATCCAAACTTCATAGAATATATACCCTTAATAAAAGTATTTGTTCTATAAAACTTGGACACAGTCAAAAGGCTGTACCCAAGGACCTAGAAAGCCACGTGTGACCTCACGGCCTCAGGTTCCTCACCCCTGTGCTAAAACATTTCTATGGCTACCTGTTACTTGCTGAGCCTGAATTCAAAGCCATGTACAATTTGGCTTCAATCTCTCTTTTCAGGCTATTTGCATAATTTTTGCACTCAGTCAAACCAGGCTCTCCTTGATCTTATCTTGCCCTTTCCTACTTCTGTTTCTTCGTAAATACTTTTCCATTCCCCTCTCCATACTTGGAATGTTCTTCTCCCACACCTCTGCTAGTTGAAAACATTCCCTGATTTCAAGATCTAGTTCATTTGTCACCAATTTCACGAAGTCCTCCTTGATGCCTCCAGTTATAAGTTATCAACTTTCTTGAAACACTAATATTCTATTTAGATGTTACTTATGAATTTCTGATTTTATAACTGTATTTATAACTTGTATTATGATTGTCAATTTATTTTTATTTTACCTACTGTATTGTAAGCTCTTGAAGGTACAGATTATCTTCTTTATATTTGTGCTATTAGCATGTAGTATAGTGCATTGCACATTAAAAAGTATTTAATAACTGCTTAAGTTAAATTTGCTTTATTGATATTGGAGATTGTCTAGCCAATGTCTAATCCATTCTACAATAACCATAACAAGTAGTCATCCAATATCCTTTTGAAGACCTTCATTGACAGAAAACTTGTTACCTCTCAAGGCATCCTTTTTACCTTTTATATTGCTCCATTTATTAACAAATCTTCCTTACATTGAATCCAAAAGGTCTCTTCATAATTTCCAACTATTGCTCCTAATTCTATTCTTTGAGTTTAAGCAGAATAATTCTAATTCCTCTTAGACATGACAAACCCAGTTGGTTTCAACTGACATATTTAGATATAAGTTAATTGTTTCTGAAAACAGACCTTAGAGATTACCTAGCCAATCTCCTCACTTCAGAAACTGAGGTTCATTTTGGCATCATACAGATAAAAAGGGAAATTTGCCAGACTGAAAGGGAGCTTCTTGAACTGTAATAACTAGTATGTGTCTTGTATATCATCTATTGGTCATCTGATCAATGTTTGTTATTGTACCCAGGGCCATTCAGTGACTGCGGGTGACACGAGTCATTAAGATTCTGTCATAGGCCTGTACCACCCACTAGTGCCATATCTTCAGTTCTTAAAAACCATAGTCTGAGTGCCTGTGGTTTGCAGTGGATTCAGTGCCTTATCTACTGGAGTTTGGCTGTTGTCTTCGCCAGCACTCACTAATCACTGTACCCCTGTCATCACCATGCTATGTAAATGTTAGTCATAGTGTATTACTGCTGTCAAAGGGCTAGGCACTCCTGCAGTGTTTGGATGTAAAGGATATAGGTGGTGATAGGAGATTGATGTACTTGTGTTGAAATCTGGGACATGAAGTTGTCTGCAGCTCACCAGTTGGGAAGTTCAGACAGTTTTACGATAAATATAAACAGCTTAAGCAGACTTTCAATTATCAAGATGTTGATGTATGTTTTCCATCCAAAATATTCTGACACTTGGAAACAAAAGGATGATTTAGGTGAATAGCAACTATATGTATAAGCTTCCTAGAGGACAGATGGGAAATTCCAAAAGTCTGTGACCCATATCTGCTTGGATATAGGCTAGTATATTTATTAGCACTGAAGAATCAGAACCTTTGGCAAAATAGCAGGAAATATATTTAAAATTATGCTGAGGATAATTCTCTTTCTCTATTAGTGCCTTGTGGGGTTTCTGGTATTGGTTTATTTCTCTTTGTCAGAATTTGTCATTTTTCCTCATCCCCATTTCTTTTTTCCCACAAGGCTCCTCCTGCCTTCATATCACCTCTTTTGTTTTTAGCTTTTGTCCCTTTATTTTATTTATGATCTGAAGTATTTCCCCTTTCTTCTTTCTCCCTTTTTCATCTGGTTTTGTTTAGCTACTTTTTCTTTTGCATATTCTGTTTTCTCTACTTTTCTCATCCTTTTAGGATGGCTATCTCCTGAAATGACATACAAGAATTGCTAAGTACTTTGCTCTACTCTTTCCAAGAAGATTAGTGTATTTATTTCAGTATGAGTCAATTGGACATTTTTAGATTTAGGGTGTCTTATAATGTTCTTTTTCTTTCCTCAGTAGAGAGTTCTCCCTAACTTACCCTTTTCTATTTATTCTATGAATAATTGGAGAAATGAAGACTGTAGACAAATAGTAAATAGACCAGGCTTCTGCAGTTCCAAATTTGTAGGAAGCAAAGGACTATTTAGGATCAAACTTTTGGAGGAAAAAAAATATGTTATGTCTCTTGAAGATTTTGTGTTAATATTCTATGTCATCTGGCTTTTAAAAAGAATTATTTTTACATTTACATTTGGAAACAAGAATATGGACAATCACAGCACATGTTATTTGTTGACATGGAATATAAAAGTTTGAGAAAAATAAGTGACCTTGAAAAATATGGTATTAGCTTGAACCCAATATGTTTTTTAAAGTCTTAGCAGTTATACAAAACCACAAAAGCCTTACAATTAATCCAAACTGGGAAAATGAGGACAGTCTGTATCTCAGGCAACTGAAACTTACCATTTTAAATTTTCTTCAGTGTTTTCTGGCATTGAAAAGCTTGGTCAAGGAGCCCTTTTGGTAATTTTAGATTATGGTATAGATGCGTATATGTATGTATATATGTATGTACATATGGATATTGTACATATGTACATATGGATATTGGCCCCACCTAAGTTTTGGAAAGGTAAGTTTATGTGGCAAACAGATGTGAACTGGCAAATGTTAATACTTATGTATTTTGTGGAAGTTGGAGAAAATTCCATTTACTGGCAAAAGGATCATAATGTCCTAACTGATATCAGGTAGAGATGATTGTACACAGTTCTTCCTCCTTACACCTCATAAGGGATCTTGAGAATGGCATTTCCTGTGTTGTACATTTGTTGCTACAAAGCAGATTCTATAATTAAAGGCTTCCTGAAAACATTTCTGTTTACCCTCTCCCAAATTATTTGAAACACCTTACTGCACCAAGCAGCTAGGAAACCACCTTAGAGATGAATAATAGTAGCAGCAGCAATGAAACTGAAAAGCCTGCAGCTCAATGGAAAAACTTCAGTCTTGAAGCATTACTTGGGTGGTGAAGTCTGAACTCACAGGCATCACTGTATCTTAGCAGCTGTTGAGAGTGAAGGTATGATTTTTGCTGTTGTTTTGATTTGGTTTAAAAGGGAAAAAAATCCTCTGATTGCATTTGGGAAAGACACTTTTCAGTTACCTTTTCGGAAGCAAACCCCCATTCCTGTGGCAATTAGTCATTACCTACTGTTGCTTGCAATTTGTTGGCAGCCTCTGACTACAATCTGTTGCACTGTGACAGATCAATTTCTTCAGCCCACAGACACATTCCAGAATGCAACCCAAAATGGGAAAAAATAGCAAAAAAGAAAAAAAAGGAAAGAAAAAAAAGAAAGGAAGGAAGAAAAGAAAAGTCTGAGACCCACCATTCTGACAAATGTGTTTGGTCAGATTTGTAGGGGGATGTTCGTTCTTAAGATACTCATGGAATTAACTCTATTTATCAACACGCCATGTGTGCAAAGGGAATTCAGGCCTTGAAGTCACCCTCCCTGCAAAACGGGTCTAATCTCCCACCTGTGCTATACTGGTATCCAACTTATTTTAGGGTACTGGCTGTCCAACTTATTTTAGGACGTGTTTATTCAGCGCTGTCACTTCTGACTAGGGCAATTTGACTGTGAATTTAGTTGAGAGCATTTAGTGCTTACCCAGCCTCTTGTTATACAAAATTCTAGCTCTGTGTGTGTGTGTTTACACGCATGTGCGCTCATGCGCACTTCAGGTTAGAGAATACAACTTTTTGATTAAAGAATATATTAAATTATCTAATTCACTATGTATCTAAAATGTTTTCTTTATAGGTATCTATCTATTTGCACACATTCCAAACAGAAGAGGTAATATGGCAGAAGTCTGGCTGGTCCCAGAGTCAGGAAGAACCGAATTAAAGTTCTGCATCTGAGGGACCAGCTGTGTGACTATGGGCAAGTCACTTAAACCCTGCAGGGCCTCAGGCAACTCTCTAAGACAAAAACTAAGGCATGCTGCAAATTTGCATTGGCAGAGGAAGTTTCTCAACCAGAAGTCCCCAGCACTGAGGAAATCAAAGGTCAGCATCCCCTCCCTCCTTCCCTTCTACACTTAAACACGTACATACATGCACACACACATATGCACACATGCACACAGACACAGAATTTAAATGTCTCTAGTATGTTTCATCCCTCATTAGTTTTTTAAAGAAAAAATGACAGCTCTGTTTTACTCAAGTTTGCTGTCAGGGCTTTAGTGTTAGCAACATATCTGTTTCATGCCACCTTAGAATGTAAGCCATTTGTATACATACATACACACATATATGCTGTATGTATTGTGATGTGAGAGATGCTGAAATTTTTCCTCACTTAAAATCATGCTGCATAGTTGATTGCAAGATTTATTCTTGCAATAGTCTATTTTTGCAGTGGAGCAGAAGCTATTTGTGATGTTTGCAGTTTTCTTGAAATGTTTTACTTTATTGCAAGGAAATGAAGAACTAGTCATCATTTAGCAAGATACTATTCGTCGTTATTTTGTTCTGAGCCATACTAAATTGAATAGGATGACTTTGTGGCAAGATAAGTAAATAAGAACCATTTTCCTGATTAGCTTTTGCTGTTACTGTTGCCTAACTCGGTGAGAGCACTCATCCCTATGCTCTCTCCTGCCTCCCTTTCCCCTAAAATAACAGTGATATTTTAAAATCTGGTGGTCTCCTGAGCTTATAACTCAAAATGTAGGCAAGCAAGCTCAGTTTTGATCTCCAACATTGTTATCTTATATGAACTCTTTCATATCTTAAAATAAATAAATAAACCTGGATTGCAACAGCTGCTAAATACAGAGGAAATTATCTAATCTGTATAATTTTGTTGAACAAAAAGTCAGACGTTTCATTAGGATTTTCCACATTGGTACAGCACCATTGGCCAGGGATCACTCAATTTCCCAGTATAAGCAATCTCCTTTTCCCAGGATTCCTATTTTCATTTAGAAAGTCGAAAGATAGAGCCATCTGATTGGTTACTCCAGAATTATTCCAGTTTTCCACATCATAAAAGCCATGATAAGGCAGTCACTGATATCTTTTAGCTTTCATGTTTGCAGAATCAAGGATGAAGTTAGCTTGGAACTCAATTTGAGTCTTGACAACCTTCAAATAAAAGAAATAGCGGTCACATACATGATCACACAAAATCTACTCTAACTAGATGAGAAATTTTTTTTTCTAAAAGTAGCTCAAATAAGTTCAAAAGTAACTTTCTAAGCTTGAATCACCCTAAGGCATTATATGCCTCATGTCCATTTTTACAAACGAGTGAGTGACAACTAAGGTAGAATTTAAGAAATCCCAAAAGACCTAGATCGGTAGTAAATGGTAGATCAGGGTTAGGCAGCAGCTGCTCTCTCTTATTATTCTGATGATCCCTTTTCATTGTACTCTTGCCTCACATATAAAGGCACAGGTCTCAGATATGAGCACTGTACTGCAAGGCAGAAAGATCAGAACTTACCTTTGGTTCAGTTTTCAAGTGACCCAAGAAGCACCCAAAATGGCTAGCCCATGTCTCACAACACCATGCTTTGGCATCATTGACTCTTTTCTTATTAGGCTGTCTTCTTGATGACTATCAATTTTAATTCCTTACCATGCAAAGGAAAAACCTGATACTACAAATTCCTACTCATCAGAAGCTAGGACAAGTTTCTCATGTACAAACCCACTGAAACATAAAATCAGATTAGGTTCTACTTTTAACATCACTTCATCGCTCATGGAAGCTGAGGCTTTATCAAATTATTTGGATTTCATTAGGTCTGAATAAATAGTAGGAAATACAGAAACTAATTTGAATGTATTCCTTTGTTCTGGTAAATTACTATGTATGCCTCAAACAACCTAGTATCTGAGGTTCTATAAAAGCAGAATGCTTTTCTTGCCCTCCCAGTGTGGGGTGTGTGTGTGTGTGTGTGTGTGTGTGTGTGTGTGTGTGTGTGTATGTGTGTGTGTGTGTGTTTTAGCATTTAAAAACACATTTGAAATATATTGCAGTTGTGCGAAAAGTGACATAAATACATTTGGTGATTAATATTTATTTGATCAACCGTGAGTGCAGCAACATGACTCCTAATTTGAAACCACACAAGCTCTCTTTTCAGCAATCCTGCGTTTCAAAGACTTTCATTTGCTGTAGCACAGGCTGATCTTGGAAGGAGAACCTGTCAGAGAAACTTTTTAGTACTTTTTTTTGACCTGGATTGTTATAAAAGGATAGTGGGAATTACTGTCCAATATCCAAATGTGCCACACTATAGTTTTTAGTGGACATGAAAGGTTGGGTGAATCCTAAACCTGAGGCCTGTGTATGAATCTTAGGGACATCTACATTTTAAAACATTTGCTATCTGTCTGTCTATCTATCTATTATCTATCTCTATATATGTCTATGTACCTCTATGTGTGTATGTATGTATATGTATATATATATATGCCTCTCTTTGTGTTCTATCGCTCTATCATCTATCATCTATCTATCTACATATACCTATGTATGTATATACACACGTGTATATATATATTTACATATACACATAAACATTCACATACATAGATTTGGCAAAAAAAAAAAAGCCCAGTAGATTCTGAGAAAATCATTGCACAAAACATCTCCTAATGTTAAATAAAGATTCTGTTCCTTTTTCTTCTTATTATTCCTATTGTTTTATTTCCATTCCCCTTGCTAGTGGCTGCCTTTGTGGCACTTCAGCTGTGATTAGATGGGCGGGCAAGCAGCTTTCTCTAGAGCTGGCGCCAGCTGGTTGAGAAGACTGGCAAACCCTCAACTTCCCCTCTATCCTACCACCTTAGAGATTGAGTTTATTATCTCCAATAGCTCTATGACATGGCCAGCCTTGGTGGGCCAGCAGGCCGGGAGCACAAGTTAGCTATACCTCCTCATTGTTCTGGGGATCCACATTTTCTGATTTAATCATAACCTCAGGGATTGCCTTTTAGCCAAAAAGAAAAAAAATTAAAATATGAGGGTCATCCACTCCTAATGCTGGAAACCCTGTGATAATCTGTTCCATGCATTCAAATGAAAATATGACTTCTTGGCAGAGAATAGCATTATAATGTAAAATCCCATATGTTGTTATACAGTATGTTGCAATCTGTTTTACTGCTGCCTCTATTCTAACGAGTGAATACTGCCAATAAAGCAATTGAAGATAACACTAATTGCTTATTTCTGTGATCCATAATTTTTATGGCTGCCTTATAGCTCTTTAGTCAAATAGATGCTTTTTGGCCTTTAAGATCTAGAACTCATGTACTGTAGCAATTGAAGCTAGAAATCTGCATCCTGGCCTGAGAGGTTTTTCTAAACTTGATGGATAGCACGCAGCAGAAAATAATTGAAAAGTGTTAAAGAAAATAGAAGTCTTAAATCAGCCATAACAGCTCATAACAGAAAATTTCATCAATATTTTGTTGGCTTAAATATATATATATGTATATATACATATATATTTATATAACTAAATTGGGTTTTTGCATACCCATAGTTTCCCCTGTCTCCTTTAGCTGTAGCACTTGAAGCTAAATGTAGTACATATCAAAGTCTTGCTCCCCTGAATCTGGCCTCTATTTGATCCCCATTTGGGAGGCAGTAAATTGTAGGCTTTTATATCTAGTTTTCTACACACCCTTCCCTCCCTCCCCCCGACTGCACAAGCCTGTGGATTTATTTTTCAAATGTGATATATTTAGCATTTTCAGAATTTAGATGTTCAGTCTTTCTATAGATCTAGGTGGAATGCATGCTCACACCTTAAAATGGGTTATTTTTAGCAGGACAAACCATCTGTCAAAGATTTCCTTGGGTTCATAGTAAAAACCCAAATCAGAGGGATTGAATATCAAGAGGCCATATAATTGAGCTTGTAAATTGTAGGTTAAGGATGCATAGAATTTTGATCTGATTCATTTCAGATTCTCTCAATGCAGATATGGTTGGCATCAAAATTATCAAAGTGACTATGTGCACGTTTGAAAAATATAAGGAATATGCCCTGAAACTTCCACCCAAGGCCCAGAAGCCACAGGACATAGTGTTTAGTGTTTCTTTTTCAGCTTTATAGTTTTATAGTTTTTAAAGCATAAGTTGTGGGAAAGGAAAATCATGCTTCCCTACTGAAACATCTTTATTCATTTCATTTCAACATAAGCATTCACTTTATTAATGTTCACATTATTCTTTCAAGGAACACCAGTTCAACTCTAGCATAGGACTCCTCGACCAATGTCTACCAAAAAATAAAATTACATGAGTAAATGAGTTACGGAGAGGTTCATTGAACTTTCTAAATTCATACACTGACCTGAAAAGATTAGGAAATTGTGATTCTTAAGTCTTTGGTTTGTGTATCAGGTTTGTGCTGTCCTCCTTATACGATGGTCGCCATTAGTGGCCCATCTGCTTTGAGGTGCTCTTCAAATGCTGGGACAAATTGATGTTGAGCTATCCCCACTGTTTTACTCAAGTCCCCATAGTGACTGGCAGAGTACATTGGGGAAAAAGCTGGCTAGAGCTGGGGTCTGGGACCTAGGGGAACTCTATTATTTTCTCCTTCTCTCAAAAGATCTAGGCATCTTTTCTTCAAAGTTGCTGACACCAAGTTCTTGGTTCATGGGATTTTACAGATTAGTGTGAAGACTGACAACAAATGAGGCAGTCATAAAAAAAAAATGCCAGTGTGCTGAGGAATGCTTCTTAATGAGATCAGTTGCACAGGCTTTTACAGAGAAAGGATGTTGTTGAGGAAGGAGGGACAGAAGGAATAAAGGTGATTACTTGACCCACTCCAAATGGTTCTAGGTGTGGGGGTGGCAGTCACATGAAGGAAGGTGCATAGCTGAAGAGAAGAGAATAAGATAAAAGGAACAGGGAACAGGAAACAAGGGAGGAGCCCAGAGAATGATGAGGCTAATAATTGTAGAGAGTTATTTTCAGTGTGCACAGGCCAAAATTCAAAGCAAAACAGTGACAAACAGTCAAACAGCAAAATGATTGAACTGGAACAAAAAAGTGGGGGAGGGAGGAATCCACACACAAAGCAAACTCATAATGTTCACCCCTGTTTTTATATGACACATCTGGCTTCACATTAATAGTCTTATATGTAGAATCTTTAAAGCTATACTTTCCATGTGTTAACTTTAATGTAGTTCAGATATTCTGAAATAAA